>OZ038457.1:15031723-15236610 GCA_964036195.1 Sphaerolaimus hirsutus
GATTGAGTCAACTCAGAGTCAACTGTTTTCTTTTGAGTTGACCCCAGAACCTATTTAGTTGAAAACGTGCGCACTTTTTTTGTGTCAACTGAAAAATTTGGACAGTTGACAATTTTGAGAAAGTGACAAGTCAACTAAAATGACACGTGTGCACTAAAAAGTGTACGTTTTTCATTCAGTTGACATTTCTTGATGATTACCTTTGTCAATTGGGTGATTTTATTAGGCAAAAATCAACTTTAGTTGACATTTTTGCTGCACTCAAATAACTGATTTTTATAGTGAAAATGTCAACTAGTGAAAAATGTGTATGTAGTGCATGCAAGTGTACGTTTTTAGTTGACATTTTCATTTTACAGAAATTCAATTGACACAAGTAGTCGCTCTTTATTGTCAACTGCCCAAAATAGTGCAAAAAAGTATGAAAAAGTATGTTTTTTTGCTAGTTGACACTGCACTCCCCGACTTTCTAAAAGTACCTTTATTAATTCATTTTTTATTGAAAATGTATGAAATTTGAGACTCTGATAGAGAAAAATTTACTCCATCTTTCATAGAAGAACTTTTTACATGAAAAATTATAATAAAGTTTAGAAAAAAATTTTTGTCCAAATTTTTTGCTTGAGTTGACATCAGGTTTTTGTACTGATCGTACGCGCACGCTCACTTGACAACCATGAATTTTTAACTTTGTCAACTTCAAAAAAAAATTATCACAAAACTTACTAAAAATGTAATTTGATGCTGGAGTAGTGAGGGAAAAGGTGAAAAAGTGGATAAAGACTGGTAAATGCAGACTGTCATGGATAAAATGGCCAAATTGCTCAATTGACATATCATTATGACTGTATTTGTCAAATTCATGAATTCATGCTCAACTCAGCAATTTTTCACTCATTTTCAAAAATCATTTTTGAAAGTCAAATATGTTTCCATTCTTAACAATTAAAACATATATGTTTGAATATTTTTCCTCTATCAAATGACATGTATTACATAATTTAAATTGCAGTAAAAACATAACTTTGAAATATTTATACATAGAATTTTCTAAAAATCATAATATTTTGTTTCCTGTATGCATTTCTTTTTGTTCAGTGATCACTGTGTTCCAAATTTTCTTATCTTTCTGCTGGTACTGTTTGCAATATGATATACATTTGTTGTGTTCAATAAAAAATAAATTTTGGTTTGATGCAAAATAATTTTTTCATCTATCATTAAGGCATCATTTAAACATGTTGTTATATCAAAAAATTGCCCTATATTAATACTACATGAATCACCAAAACAATATTCACACAATTACACATGTCACAAATTAAAAATTTTTCAATGTGTAACAAGAAAATAAATTTTAAAATTATCATACTTTACTTTAACATGAATAATTGAGTGTCACAATATCAAATGGATTTTGCTTAACAGCATAGGAACATTTAAATCACACAAATAGCATTAAAGAAGGCTGGGTCAACTCATTTCTGAAAATGTATTTTTCGCAGTTGACAATATCGTTTAACAAACAGACCTAACTACCCAAAAAATAACAAAAAACAAGTTAACACATACGCAGTTGCGTAAATGTCTACTAAGAAATAGGTTGTGTCAACTAAATGGAGTTGACTCTGAGTTGACACTGCAATCGATGTCAACTAGCGTGTGCAGCGCCTATAAGCTGTTTGCATTAGGGTGTCAAAAAAAATTTTTACGGATAACAGAAAGGTAAATTTTTTTCACTTTACAGAAAACGGAAAACGGAAAGGTAAAAAAAAAATTTCTGCCGGAAAACGGAAAGGTAAAAAAATTTCACTCAGCGGAAAACGGAAAGGTAAAAAAACGGTTGTCGGCCGGAAAACGGAAAAATGAAATGCCGGAAAACGGAAAGCCTAATTTTCACAGAAACGGAAAAAATCAAGTGAAATTTGCACGGTAATAGACAAATTTGCAGAAGGAAAACCTGCATGCAGGTTTGCCTGTTTGGCTTTGATTGTGGTAGCTGTACATTCTGCAACTATGGATCATGCCAGTAACTTCACTTGTAGTTCAAGCTTAACTGAACCAACAAAAAATCATCAAAAGGTTGCAAAAATACACTACAACAACAATAAGAATTTAGCAAAAGTGAACTTTGATGTAGATAACTGAACAGTAAAAAGTACTCTGTTTGTGTTTTTTACAGATTTGGATACAGATAAAAATTATGAATGACAGAAGAACCTTGTAGTTAAAAACACCATAGTGGAAAAAGATAAATACAGATTGGAAAAACAATGGAAAAATGCCAGAAAACTGAAAATCGAGCCAGAAAATGGAAAAATGGCCTGGTAAAACGGAAACGGAAAGGTCAAAAATTTTCAGCCGGAAAACGGAAAAATGGGCCGGAAAAACGGAAACGTAAAAAAATTTCAGCTGCCGGAAAACGGAAAGGTAAAAAATTTTCGGCTGCCGGAAAACGGAAAGGTAAAAGTTTTTCGGCTGCCGGAAAACGGAAAGGTAAAAAATTTTCCTGCGGTAAGGCGGAAACGGAAACGGAAATTTGACACCCTAGTTTGCATGGGATTTAAAGGCGATACCTAATCCTTGGCACTTACCGACCCTTTCCAAGTGGTGTCGTTGCGCCAGTTTTATGCCTTTCCATCACTAATGCTAACTCTAAAACGAATAAAATGCGACAGCTTAAACCAACTGTACTTCCCTCCAAAAATGCCATAAAAACCCAACCTGCAAGCAGCCATGCGGCTACAGCGTCCATTTGCCGCAAAAGCGCGGCAAACTCCCACGGGCAATGGGGCGGCGTCAGGATCGTGAGAGTAACGGCAGCGCTCGCCAAACGAACAATAGCCCAGCGAAAAGAACCATCTGCAATTGGACAGGTGCCAAAAACGTTTATTACCACAGTCAGCTATTACAAACCTGCACTGTGTCAGACGATCGATGTACCATGTTGGGATCATCACAAAAACGGGAAATTCTGGGAGTTTGAGCCGGTTAGAAAATTCACGGAAAGTATGATTGCTAGTTATATTAACAAAACGACAGCCGCCAAGCCGAACTTTCTTTTTTTCGGATGAAAGGCCGTAACATTACAGAACGGGTCACCTATAATCAGTTGGCCTATGTCCAAGTTGTCGGCTGCGTATTGTACTTTTTCGATTTTTCCCTAATGTTTGCTCAAAATCGTCATTATTTGCTCCATTTTGCCAATTTTTCACTTTCATAATCGCTGTTCTCGTCAATATACATGCTTTCAATATACATACCTATTTTTAGCCTGTTTCATTTATATTCATAGCTATTTCGAAACTTTTGGCCGACTGCCACGACTTCGAACTTTACAGGAATTGAACGTATTTAGACTTGGCAGCTGTCCAAAACAGCCGAGTGGGTGCACCCGTTTTTACATATTACATCACATGTAGGTGTCAATTAGTGTCTGGGCCGCCATTAGTGACCATTTCCGGTCGCTTAATCGCATTATGCGGCAATTATCGATGACGCTGAGTCGCGGGTGGAAATGCTGCGTCTTTTACTTTCATTCTTACAATATCAGATTGTATCCAACCCTATCCGATACAAAATTGGACGTAGGCCAAATACGTTCAACGATCCGAACTTTACACGAAAAGCTACAGTCGTACTCTCAATTCAGGCAATTGCCCATCAAGCTGGTAATAGAACGATCGGGGTTAGGCGCTGTTGGCGTGGTGCCAGAGCTACGCGAAGTAAATCGCGTTACGCGAGCTGCGTGATTTGCGCAGGCGCAAGTCACGCAACCACAGGGTCACGCGACTTGCGCAGGCGCAAACCACGCGACCACAGGGTCACGCGACTTGCGCAAATGCGCAAATTTCGCAGCTCGGGCTCTGAGCGTTGAGCTCTGAGCTCTGGGCCGCACCTCAACGCCAAAAGCTCAGAGCCGGTCTTTCAATCAGGCTCCTGGCTGGGCGTGAGTGTAAGTGAACCTCTTTAGGTGTACTTGCGTTGCAACATTAAAATTGCGGGTTGAAATGTGGGTAGGTAGGAATTGTTCCCGCATTTTGTCGTGAACGGTTTTCGAACCGGGAATAACAAAACGACACTGCGCCATCTGCGGTAGGTAGGAAAACTGAAAATTCGCTGAAAACGCTCAGAACATGCAAACTTTGAACATCAATAACTCGACTATTTCTGGGCCGATTTTAGTAATTTCACTTTTAAAATGATGACAAATGCTTGGAGAGTTCATTTCTGAGGTCTAATAGGCGATACAATATTGTGTATATATCGATTTGGCCGGATATCGAAATGCGAAATTTACAGATTAGCTGGTTGCATCGTGTTTCCAGCGCGAAACGTGCAGAAAGACTTTGATCTGTTCCACACTTGGTTTCCAGTCCTTGTCAACAATTTAATAATTCTATGTAATGGATGCGTTATTCTACACCATGTCAAATGATAAGTGATCAGTAATTTTTGTAATTATTCACTTCTAAACAGCCAACTTGCGTTGTGCAATGTCATTGCATAGTTCCGGCTTCAAAGCCACATGCCGCCGCACGCACAATTAAGTTATTATCTTGCGCGTAGTTCGCGGCTGGTGAAAGCCAGAGCTGGGCTATTAAGTGATTAAAGTCGGATGGTGCAGGCAACATGTGATTTTGGGCGATTTGGCACCTCAATTATGCATAATTAATTGACAGCCGCGAACTGCCGGCGGAAGAATAATTGAATTGTTGTCGCTACACAATTATTGGGGGGGGGGGGTAATTATCAAATTATAGTGTACACGTGCCACTTTTAATTACACGTGAATTGCAGACTAGACTATCACAGACAGTTGGTATCCCAGTAATTTACACTTTAATGATGTAATTGTAATTGGTTAATGATGTATTGCCATTTAAAACACAAATATCAAGTAAACGTAAATACGTTTTAACAACTACCTATGGTCTGTGGTAACAGCTGGGAAGGCAGTAATGGAGCGATTACAGCTCGGGCGTAAAATTCCAGCGTAAAATTCCATCGCAAAATTGATTACATAAAAGTGGATGATGATACAGGTCTGCAATTTTTCATGGAGAGTATGTTTATCAATACCTTCATTGTGTCAGAGAGTCATCATCCACAGTCACTGCAATTTGATTGTGCAAATTCAAAAATTTCTATTTTACGCTGGAATTTTACGCCAGCTGAAGAAAAATCAATTCTACGCTATGTCATTGCATGCAATCACCTGGCGTAGAATTGACTTTTCTTCAGCTGGCGTAAAATTCCAGCGTAAAATAGAAATTTTTGAATTTCCACAATCAAATTGCAGTGACTGTGGATGATGACTCTCTGACACAATGAAGGTATTGATAAACATACTCTCCATGAAAAATTGCAGACCTGTATCATCATCCACTTTTATGTAATCAATTTTGCGATGGAGTTTTACGCTGGAATTTTACGCCCGAGCTGTAATCGTAGCATAAAACATGAAAGTGAATTGAAAATGGACCAGAAAAGTTCGAAAATGCACTAATTTAATGCAAAACATTTGAAAAGTCATTGAAAAGTTCAAAATCGAAATTCAAAAACTGTTTTCAGAAAAAAATCAAAATTCGAAATGTCATATTAGATAAAACACTTAAAAATTTAAATACTTTTTTCGTAGAGTTTGTTATCGTTAGCCGTGGCATGTTCACAAAGTGGTGCGGCAACTCAACTACTTTGTATTTGGCGCCGAGCTGCTCTATGAACTTGCCGCGGCTCTTATGTCGCGCCGCAGGCATGCGCGCACGCCAATGTCATGACAAATGTAAAGTAAAGTGTCAATTGTCATGCAAAGTGGAGTGATAAAATCTTCTCTTTTTTGTTTTGATTGACATTTTACATGACACTTTACTTTACATTTGACACTTAATGACACTTGTTTGAACACATTACATGGCTTGGGACTGCCCCCTGGTAACAGTAGGATTGGTTCTACCAGTGGCATTATGGATGACGTGCACATTCACTGGACGTTTCCATCAAAGAGAACTGTACAGCGAAATGTTGCTGAATGTTAGCTGAGAACGGGGAATGAATTTCAATGAGCTAACTAAATCTGTCCTAAATTGAATTTTCTGCATGAAACTAAATCTAATTGACAATTCTTCAAAGAAGTATCAAATTAATATTTCCGAATTTCTAGTACCCGTCAATAACAACTACCTATGACATCCTTTCTTCTCACTTACAATGCTACTCAGTCATAAAAAGGTAGTTTTTCCTTATCTTACTAGGCGCAACAACAAAATAACTCACAGCCAAATGGAACCTAATATCAGCCGATCCGGCGGCACCCCCTCCCACCCCCGGGGACCCCTCGCCCTCTTCCATAGCACCGACGCTCGTGGGCAAAGTGTCACCCCTTTCTCTTCTCTCCTCGGCCGTTTCCAATAGCTGCCCTGTTTGCTTGTGTCTCGCTTTCAGTATTTTCAGGTGCTTCAAACGGTGCGCTATTCGATGGCGTACGGTACGCCGACGGTAGTGTCTGGGAGGGGTTGAGGGGGGGGTTCGATTACGTATTTATGCATATAGGCGGGCTAGCGGAGTTTGAAGTTTTAAAATTATAAAAAGAGTTACTCAATGTCTCGCTCCGTTAAAATACAAAATATCACTCAATTAGATACACTCGGCGGATCAGTTTGTATGCAAAACCTGACATAATCCATCTGAATAATGCGCCGAAGATCATACAGTTTTTCCATCATAATATTTCGTGTTTACCATGGAAAAATTAATTCCGAATTTTATCGCTAGATTTCATTAAATTATGGTAGGATTCTGCGCATAGCATGCACTCCACTCGGTACATCTCTAAAAAGAATCCAGGTGGCACTTCCAGACACTGTAAAAAGCCCTGTAAAATGCCATGTCAAGTGTCATGCAAAGTGCAAAAAGTAATTTTTACATTTGCCAGTTTGCAGGGCCCCATGACTTTTAACACTTTGCATGACTTTTAACACTTTGCATGACATTTGACATTTTACAGGGTCCGGGACTGCCCCCAGCACAACCTGTAATGTAACCGCCTATTCGCGGCGCCCATAGCGACGCGCGCGCCGCCCGCACCCTGGTAATTAGTGTTCTGCCACGCAGAATCCTACCAAATTAATGCGGGAGGAATGTGCTCAATTGGCTGAATTTTTGCGCTCAAATTGTGATGTGTGAACCTCGCTTATTTGGCAACATGGTTTTTGCCCAACTGTATCAAGGTAACTACCATAGTGGTGATATTATTTATCACCACTGTGGTAGTTACCTTGATACAGTTGAGTAAAAACAACCTGGTAGCAATCCCAAGCCCATTAAAGTGTAAAGTAAAGTGTCAAATGGAAGGTCAAATGCAAAGTCAAATGTGAAATTACAGTTACTTTATATTTGACAGTTCACTTTACATTTGACATTTGTCTTTACCACTACCTGACGCTGCGCCTAACCCGCTTAGGCTCTCTTCGCTGTGAAAGTCTGCACTGAATCCTACCATAATTTGATGAATAAAATCGTGATAACATTCGTAATTTATTTTTCTACAGTAAATAAAAACGAAATATTATGATGAAAACTGTATAATTTTGGGTTCATCATTCCAATGGGTTATGGTATTTTTTCATACTAAGTGTACCTATATACACCACCAAAACTTGGAAAACTCTTATATTGGCTTTGAAAACATTTGAGTTTACCACAATGAGGAAGCTGTCAACTGCTGTTGACTGCGATTAAATATCACTCACTCTGGTCAAAAAGATTTGAGTTTACCAAATTTTGATGGTGTACTAGTGTGCGTAGCCGCAATGCCACGGGGCATTCAATGGTCACTAACGATCGCAAAAAAAAATTTGAAAACATTTTCGAATTTTCGAATTTTTTCAGAATTTTCGAATTTTTATTTCACCCCAAGAAAAAACACTTAAAAATCTATTTATTTTTCAAAAAATTCGAAAATTCGAAAATTCAAAAATACTTTTCGAATGTGCGGACTGGACCGCAAAGTATGTGCAGAATCCTACCATAATTTAATGAATAAATTCTTGTGAAAGATTTCGTAATTAATAATTCCATGGTAAAAACGAAATATTATGGTGAAAAAAGTGTAAAATTTTCGGTTCATTATTCAGATGGGTTATGATAGGTTTCCATAAGTGTGATGTCCGGGAGTCTATATAACTAGCTTAATTACTAGCCTGTGGGTAAAAACAACCTGTAGCAATCCCAATGTTTGAGATGAAACATGAACCTCGCGGGTTTAGCAACATGGTCTTTGCTCAACTGTATCAAGGTAACTACCATAGTGGTGATATTATTTATCACCACTATGGTAGTTACCTTGATACAGTTGGGTAAAAACAACCTGTAGCAATCCCAATGTTTGAGATGAAACATGAACCTCGCGGGTTTGGCAACATGGTCTTTGCTCAACTGTATCAAGGTAACTACCATAGTGGTGATATTATTTATCACCACTATGGTAGTTACCTTGATACAGTTGGTTAAAAAGAACCTGGTAGCAATCCCAAGCCCATTAAAGTGTAAAGTAAAGTGTCAAATGGAAGTTCAAATGCAAAGTAATGCGAAATTTCGATTTCGATTCTGTTTCCACTAAACAAAAAAAATAGTTCAGACATTTTTGTTTTCTGAACATGTTTTCGAATTGGAACCGGAACCAAAATTTGAGTTGAAATTTCGGTTCTGTATTTACAACAGTAGTAGTTGCACAACTAGTGTTGTAAACACTGAACAAAATTCAAACTCAAATTTTGGTTCCGGTTCCCGTTTCAGTAAACAAAAAATATTCAATTTTTTTTTTCTTATTATTTTTTAGAAATGGAACCCGGACCGAAATTCAAGTTTCAATTTCGGTTCTGTGTTTACAACACTAGTAGTTGCACAACTAGTGTTGTAAATACTGAACCGAAATTTAAACTTAAATTTTGGTTCCGGTTCCCATTTCAGTAAACATAATAACTATTTAAAAATTTTATTGTCTCAACATTTTTTTCTAAATGGAACCGGAACCAAAATTCAAGTTTCAATTTCGGTTCTGTATTTACAACACTAGTAATGCACAACTAGTGTTGTGAATGCAGAACCGGAACCAAAAATTTTAGTTTAAATTTCGGTTCTGTATTTACAACACTAGTAGTTGCACAACTAGTGTTGTAAACACTGAACCGAAATTTTAAATTTGAGTTTAAATTTCGGTTCTGTGTTTACAACACTAGTTGTCCAACTACTAGTGTGGTAAATGCTATCATGCTTTCGATGAAGTTGAACTCCTTGGGCATGCGCTCGACCGGCACCATCAGCTTGGCCTCCACGTGGTGCCGCCGCTGAGGGCCCTGCGTCGACTGGGGCCAGTCCCCGACCCTGTAAAATGCCCTGTAAAATGTCTTATGTCATGTAAAGGGTAAAAAGTCATGTAAAGTCCCCAGTGAAATGGCAAACATGTTTGCCATTTTACATGACTTTTGACACTTCCCATGGCATTTTACATTCTACAGGGCATGTACCAGGATGTGGAAGTGGCACCAGTACGTGTACTCGACGTCCGGCTGCTCGTCGCAGTCGTGCTGCTGGCGCGGCGAGCCGGCGGTGCGCCCGTGCTGCGAGCTCAGCCCCAGCGGCGAGCGCAGCACCTGCGGCCGCGGCGCGCTGGGCAGCGCCGGGGACACGCGTGACGTTTACACCTGCGGGCGGACACCTTTGCCACTGTCGGCAACTGGTGCTCTCGCATCATCATGCATGTTTGAAAGACTTAAATTATAGTTTTTTCTTATATAGTATAGTACTATTATAATTATAGAATATTTATTTCAAATCAACTGGTCAGCAAGCTTGGTATTGGGATAGGAACAAGTTGACATTTAGCGTCATTGTCAACTACCGTAATTCCTCCAATTACCCCCAGGGGTACAATTTTTCACAGTGAAAATGGGGGGGGGGGTAATTCAAGGGAGTTATTATTTCTTTTTGAATTCCTACCACTGAATCGTGGTTTGTTAACGTACGCGAATGATGCGTGGATATTTCGAGGATATACGGTAGTGTAGGCCAATAAGTGCACCTAGTGGCAGCCCCACGATGGAAGAACGCGAGAGTACCCCTCCACCTGTTCAGTGCAAGAGCTAGTAGGCATCATGTCGGCGTTCCGAAAGCGTGTCACTAATGTCCGCTTTCCGCTCAGCTCCCTTTTGCTTTATCTTCGCTGCAATATCGATGTGCTTAGGATTCTCTGCTCGCGCCACTTTTATTCGGTTCAAGTGGAAGAATAGTTTTTTTTGTTGTTTCTGTGGAACTTGAACTAAGATTGTTTTTTTTGGCAATTCATTTATTTTCAACAATGACCATCACGGGTGTACGTCGATATGAATATTACATTATATTTACATTTACCGCACGGTAGATTTGGGCACTATAGATAATAGATAGATACCGTAAATCCTCGAATAAGTCCCCAGGGGAGTTATTTTTTCGTCAGAATATTTTGAGGGGGGAGTTAATCGAGGGGAGAGTTAATCGAGGGGGGGTTATTCGAGGGTGGAGTTATTTTTTCATCAGAATATTTTGAGGGGGGAGTTAATCGAGGGGGGGTTATTCGAGGGTGGAGTTGTTTTTTCGTCAGAATATTCAGTCCATAAGCAGGTCTGAGGCCACTGTAGTAAAGCATTCTTGTGTGTTTAGGTTGCATACGCAGCACACGCTACACTGCATTTGCATTCCATGAATCAGAGACCATGGCTGTTTGGTCTGTCTGGCTTCATCGAAATGTTTTTTCAATGTGACACAACTGGTTTGCGTTGATCATAGGGGGAGTTATTCGAGGGGGGACTTGTTCGAGGATTTACGGTAGACATACAGTGAAAGTGATGGCGCTATGCAGCATAGACATTATCAACATGAAATTAGCGGTACTTGACTCGGCCGGAAAGGCTCCCATTTCAAAGGTGTATGAATGCAAAATACAGAAAGAATTTACTTGGCCATAAATTTAACATTGAATGGGCAGAAAAGTTATTGAAAGGACAGTTTGAAATATCCAAAGGACCCTTCCACGAATTTCAAGGTGAATCTTCATGTGTATCCGAGGAAGCACCTAGCGCTGGCACTGACATATTTTTGTGGCCAGTTTCGACATACACCGTTTGAGACGAAAGTGTTTCCAGCGCAGAAAACTGGTAACACGCGCGACGCTCACTTTTAACTACCCAGCCAATCACTGATCACTACCGCTGGAACTTGGATTCCTGGTGCGCTGTTTCTTCGCCAGCAGTCGATCATCGACAAGTCAGGGAAATACACTGTAGCAAGCTAACGCCACAAACGTCGGAAAACCTCCAAGCAGCACCAAGAACATCAATGAAATCTACTAACCTGTCAATCATCCAAATCTCATCCACGAATGAGAGGGGGCGAGAACTCGGCCGTAAAGTAAACCCGGCGGTAAAGTAAATCCGGCCATAAAGTAAATCCGGCGTAAGGCATAGTTGTACAAACGTATTTACGTTTACTCGATAAATACGTATACTCGAGTGCTGCGTAAATACGTTTAAGTTTCCTCCTGAAAAAATACCGGTACTCAGTTACTCGCGTACTTTTTGAAAGTACGCGAGTACAGAAAACGAGTATTTACAGATATTTACGTTTACTCACCTTTTACACAACGTAAAAGTAGAAAATTTTTACTTTACGTTTTCTGTATTCAGGTGTGACTAAAAATAAAACACTTTACGTTTACGTTTACTTTGAAAAAAGTTCAGTACTTTAAACAACTGTGCCGTAATGATGCCCGGCCTAAAGTAGCACCCTCTACTTTACGGCCGGACCATCCCCATGAGAGGGCACCAAAGGCATTTATACAGCTACACTTGAACAAGCATCTTTAGAATTATTTCTCAAACAAATTTCTACAACTAAGTCATGCAGAGGCCAGCTTCACACCCTGTAAAATGTTATGTAGCGTCACCAAAATCTCAAATGAACAGTAAAAAACAAATATCACTGATAATTTGATATTTTGGTGACACTAGTGACATTTTACAGTGTGTGGGAAGAAGCTTCTGTAGGGATTTTGCCTGGACACTGCTCAACAAAATGTTCATAACATTGAATCATGGTCCTGTCCACCACCTGTTTGGTGACCCAAATTGACCCAGCTCTTGCCAGTTGCACCCAAGCGCCACAAACGCAGTTGTTAACAGCCAATTGGGAGGACCAGCAAGCATTTAACAGGCTAGTATGAAGGTCAACAGTACCGTGGTCAGGACCATGATAGCAATCAGATAAACACCCAAAGGATTGTTCATATGAGCCCATTAAGATGGTCATATGTTGAAAGGATTGACCCCATTAGTCATAACAGAAGATTTTAACAAAACTTGCTAATGATTGAAGTAATTCTAATAGCTTGTGTGAGGAGTGCAAATTTTGTATCTTGTAAACTGCACAGCCACTAGTCTGCCTCCTGAAATAACTGCAAGGAACGCAAAAAAAAACAAGAATATGTGCCTAGGGTTGGCAATTTTGAAATTTCCAGCACCTACTCTGATTTTTTAAACAGCTGGCAAAAATTGTTCTGCTATGCATAAGGTAAATGCAAAAATTTCCAAGTATAAACAATAAATAAATAATAATAAAATGAATATCATAACAAGAAATAGACGGATGGAGCAGCAGGAAATAGCATCACTCAATGCAACTAGGGATGGCAGATGTTTTTCTATAGCTTTAAAAACAATGTGTTTTTTTAAACAGAGGCATCTAAACCGTTTTTTTTAAAAACAGCAGCCAAAATGTTTAGTACTAAGCACTAGGTATTTTGCAATTTTTTTTGCGCGCGAGGGTGAAATTTAAATACACATTACCAATGTATTAGCCTTTTCTTTTAACCTTATTTAAGCACTATTCCATGCAAAAATTGACTTGAAGTCACAAACATTCCACAAAATGCGATATGCTAACAAGTTGACAAAAAATGGGTATTTTTGACATAAATTACCACTTATAATGCTATCCCATGGCTCCACAGCCTTTCTGTGGCTATATCGCACATCACAAAGTACTTATATACATATATATGTTGACCCATAACCATATCTGAGAGCTTTAAAAAAAACATTTTTATTTTATTAATTATTTTTAATTATTTTAATTTTAATTATTTTTATTTAAAAACGTTGTTGTTTTAAACAGGGTTGTGTAAAAAATTTTTTGCCCATCCCTAAGTGCAACTACTGCAATATACAAAATTTCCACAATCATAACTGTAGTAAACTAATTCAGTAGGCATTTTGGGAAAATTATTGAAAAAAATCAATTATTTACCAACTCTACACAGCAAAGTGGACAATCAACAGGTTGATAATTTTTATATTTTATAACAAAACCTTAAGAACAGAGAAAATAACAAGTACTGTATGTGCTTGAATAATTGATTTGACAATTTGACAATTAACAATTAAACAATTTGACACTACTAACCCATCATTTGGCAAACCCATCGATAAAATAAAATGTTAAAAATCAAGAAACTTTCAGATACACAAAATCACCATTTATCAAAAGTTGTCCACAGTGGATTTTGCGGCTAGGGCCCATTCCGCATCAAAGCCCATTCCGCATGTAGACCCATTATAGACACATAATGCCTGCAGGGGTAAGATAGGGGGGTGGGTAACACCACCCCAAACCGCCCAGCTATCTATCTATCCCTGGCTCAAATTTTTTTGGCTACATTCCCCTGAACACTCCCCCCACCCGCAAATTGCCTAGCTATCTAGCTATTTGGAGCGCTTTTGAACAATTTTACCCTAATTTTCTCCAAAATTCCCTAATTTTCATACTTCTTATAGATTCTCACCTTCAAAATAACTAGGTCATGGGTTTTATAACCTATTTTCAACATGCCAGGTATAATTAAATGTGTTTCGGGTCAACATGCGGGATGGGTTTAGATGCGGAATAGTGCACTGCCGGATTTTGCTCCACCAAACAAATACCTACCTATATTGATCGAACACAAACTTTATAGAGAATATTACCATATTTCGGTGAATAGAGCCACACATAATTATGCTCCAAATTTACCGATGGCTAAAGCAGTGTGGTGTGACAGGAAAAAAAACTACCGTATATCCTCGAATAAGACCCCAGGGAAGTTTTTTTTTCGTCAGAGCTTTTGAGGGGGAGTTATTCAAGGGGGAGGAGTTATTCAAAGGAGGGAGTTATTTTTTCCTCAGAAAACTTGAGACTTAATTCATTGTATGAATGCATCCTGTCAACTCATGTAATCCAGCGATTTGACAGTTCAACAACAACAAAAAGGTGTGTATACATTGCATACACGCTATGTATTTGCTGAAGGTGCCATACGTTTAAATTATTTTGTATTTCCATCGATCATTTTTCTAAAATATGTAGCATATTTTTCACCCATAGGGGGAGTTATTCAAGAGGGGGGAGTTATTCGAGGGAGTGAGTTATTTTTTCGTCAGAGTATTTGAGGGGGGAGTTATTCCAGGGGGAGGAATTATTCGAGGGGGGGGTCTTATTCAAGGATATACGGTAAAAGAGTTGTGGTTCTTTATTTAGACGGAATAGGCCTACACACACTAGTTGATATCGCAAATTCGTGTTAAATAAATGTCAACTAAATAACACAATTTTGTAAAAAAGCAAAAAGGCTCAAAGGGAACAAGGAAAATTAATCGCCACAATGTGAAATAAACTATGCTCTATCATATAGTAAAGTTGAAATCACATAAATGACAAAATTTTGAAATCAGTTGACACAAATTTTGATGTCAACTCGTGTGTGTGGTCCCAATACAGTAGATTTCTCTGCAAGTGTGCACTACCTAAATAAAATCACAACATGCCCTGCCTCAACATAACCCAATGCGGGCTCAATTCCCAATCGGGAAGTCTCAAATTGAATTCCAGCGCGATAGCCACCGGCAATTCATGGGCCAATAATTCCTTCCTACTTTCGCGCATTTGGAACAAAAATATAACTTTCCAGTAATTTCAGAAATGGCAAGAAATACCTTTTAAACTTGCTGAATGTAGGGAAATCTTAGTTGGAATTGCTCATTCATTTCTTTCTTCAATTGATCCGTCTCCACGTGCTCGATTATCGATATCTGAAATATTTAGAATGACAATCTATCAAGGCCAATTGGCCGCCTGCACACACCAGTTTTCACACGAATTTTCGAAAACTCATAAATAAACTTTGAACATGTTTGAGTTTTCCACAATGAGTTATTTTTAATCTCCGTCAACTGTAGTTGACGGCCATCTCATTGTAGAAAACTCAAATGCGTTCTTAGCTGATTTATGAGTTTTCAAAATTTCATGTGAAAACTAGTGTGCGCAGGCACATAATGACAGAATTTTCAAACCAACTGCAGTGGTTCAGTAGTTCCCAAATATCTATCTTTTGCTGTTAATCTATACCCCTAGAATGAAATTTTCGACCTATAATTAAAGCGTTCAATATCCAATATCGAAGCTAAAAACTGGACGAAACAACTGTCCAATTCAGTTAGTAGACTGAAAAATTAAAAGTGACAGCAAACGTTGTAATTATGTAAATGGTCAAGTCAAGTGTCAAGTAAAGTATGTATTTATGTCAAGTATGTATTTATGTGTGCGGTGCGTAGCTGCATACATTCCTGAACATTCTGACGAAAAAATAACTCCCTCCCCCGAAAAAGCCCCCCTCAAAAAATTCTATCGAAAAAATAACTCCCCCGGCGACTTATTCGAGGATATACGGTATATCAAATCCATCCACTATACACGCCCACTCACGTGATAATTCTGTGTCCACTTGTGTTTCTGGTTGTACGCGCCAGCGCCTGGACCGCCACTCTGCGCACCGTCGTCACCGCCCGAACCGCAGGCGAGCGTCAGCTCCGGCGCCCTCGGCTCCGCCCCGCCCGGCGCGTTTTGCTGCCGCCCCATTCTGTGGTTGGTGCAGTCGTTTGAGGTTATCGTGGACACGCTTTTGGGGCTGGTTTGGGGTTGTGCTCACAAAATACTGAATCCTTACTGGTAGTACTCGTAAATATTGAATGAGTCGCGGTTATTCGTAATATTGTTTTTATTCCTAAAATGTCTAAGTAAAGTGAAATGACAAGGAAAAAGTCAAAAGCGAAGTCAACTTTTTCAACTTCTGACTTTCACTTTTAATTTCGGGCTGCTGATGCGGCGGGCCAGTTCTAGCCAACGGGCCAAAGTTGGTGCTATCTATCCTCTGGTGGCTCTGCGCCCTGCTCATGTCGGGCGGCCTGGCCCTAGGATCCCTGGCGTCGGCGCGCTGCCGCCGTAAGTCCTCGTCTATCGTGTTGCCGCGCTGCGAGTTGGGCGACGTGCCGCCAGAGTCGGACCCGGCGCGGCGCAGATCGACGTCGTTTCCTGGGCCGGTTTCGAAGTATACGTAAACGTTAAGTATTTTTTGACTCACCCCCTGAGTACTGAAAACGTTAAGTGATTACCGTATTTCCTCGAATTACCCTCGAGGGTTTATTTTTTCAGAGTGACAATTTTGAGAGAAAAACGTGAAAAATGCAACAATAACCACCATTTATAAGTTTTTACAGCCTTATATAAGGATGCAGATGGTATAAACGATGTTCTAACGTAACACAGTAAGTGTTTTGGACATTGGTTATGCATTTCCCGGACCCTAAATTCATAGTGCCCATTTTGAGGGGCGCTTCGAACGGGAATCGTCGGACAATGCGCTTCTGTAATGGGATTTCTGTTATTTCATTTATTGGGATTAGCGTTAAAAATGGGTGATTTTGAGAGAATATAATTGAGGCGTCTAATTCGAAAAGTCGACAAGTCCACAAAATGCGATTTTGAGTGAATCGCATTTTTAGTTTCATTTCCAATTCCAGGTCCGTGGTGCATGTCCAATGGGGCTCTCTCATGCTCAACATTAAGTTCCAAATGTTAACAATAAAGTGTCAAATTTTCAGCCCCTGCTCTCAACGTATAATGGAAAAATTGGGTGTCTATAAAATTCTACTCGGACAGAACAAAACCGTTTTGGGGAGGAAAATGCACTTGTCGACTTCTTGCACTCGAGAACATTTTTGTTCCTGCCGGCGTTGCGCTTGCCTTATGGGAAATTTATGGACTTGTCGACTTTTAGAAATCGGTCTTATGGACTTATCACATTTCTTGCGTTTTTTTCCCATAAAACAGGTTGCGGAAGGTGGACTTGTCGACTTTTAACCCAAAACTAAGTGGACTTGTCGACTTCTTGCCCAATTTTTTTTTGGTTGCATTTTTCCCTTCAAATGTCAAATTTGGCACTTCGCCATATGGGCATGTGAGGTCAAAAAAAATTTATGGAAAATTATGAAAAATCTGCGGGAGTAGCCCCAGATGACGTATCCGGGCCTAACGAATCGTATCCTAACTCAAAATTTTCATATTTTGGACTTGTCGACTTTTAGAATTGGATGCCTGAATTAAATATTATCTCGGAAAGTCTCTTTAAAAATGCTGGAAAATAAAAATGACATTTACGTTTTTTTATTTACTGATATTTTGAAAAATTTCAGAAAAGCCCTCAAAATTCAAATATTATGCTCAATTCAATTCTGAATCGTAAATAAATACGTCATTAGAACCACAAATGAGTTGTTGCAATCATAACCACAAACGGCACCCTAACAACCCCCCACACAAGCCCAGCAAAAACTCCACCCAAAGACACTCACCCCTCACTATCACTCCTATCCCTCCGGCCCTTGTCCCGCTGCCCTCCAACGGGCGAGTAACTGGGGCTGCCCCTGCCGCCGCCCCGAGCCCCCCTGTCCCTACCCCTTGGCGAACGAGAGCGCGAGCGGGACCTGGACCGGCTGCGGGACCTGCCGCCGCCGCCGTTGCGATTCGCCCTGGGTTGGGGGGGTTTAGGGTGGATATTAGCTGCTTTACTTGATTTGTGTTGTTGTTTTGTTCAAATCAATGCAAGAACAAATTCCTGCGAGGTAGGGCTCAAAAGAGCGGTATTTAAACGGGATTCCGATAATTTTCGACATTCAGCGATCCCGATCCCAATGTCCCAATAGCGCACCGCACACTGAAATTTTGCGTTCAGCGTTCGAACGTTTTTGCACGCTGAACTACAAACGCTGAAATAAATATCTAAAGAACACAACATTTTTGAAGCGTAAAAATTTTACTCGCATGTGACTTGCGCGAAATATTGCAAATTCCGAAATTTTACGCTTCAAAAACGTTGCGTTCTTTAGATTTTGATTTCAGCGTTTGTAGTTCAGCATGCAAAAACGTTCGAACGCTGAACGCAAAATTTCAGTGTGCGGTGCGCCATTGCCTATTCAAATTTGAAATGCCTAAAATTGTCTTATCCCGATCCTGGAACAATAAACCGAAATATCCAAATGACTCTCTTGCACTTGAAAATGTGAATTGAAATCTTCAGTGTGCATTCAGCGCCACTTCTCTTGCACCCAGATGTATTTTTAGATTTTTTAGTCTTTTGGTTGAAAACTAGGAAAAAAATCCGGAATACTAGAACTTTGTCCAACATTCCGATCCCTAGATTTAAAAAACGATCCCGTTTGATCCCTACAAACGATACCGACTTTTTGAGACCAAGAATGCGTTACCAGTTCAACTGAAAACAGTGACAAACACTTCACACCTAATCCAAACAAAAAAACCCTTAAAGTGCCACTTCAAACCCCCCAAAAACGCACTTTATGGCTCTTAAACTTGCTATCATCCATCTCTTTGAGTGCGTCTTTGGCGTCCTCTTTGCGCCTAAACTCGCACCAGCCGGTACCGTTGCGATTCCTGTCCACGTCCGCCGATGTCACCTCGCCGATTTGACGCATGTGGTCTTTTAGATCTTGCCAAGAGCCCGTTGGGGGAAGGCCTGAGGGACAGCGTCCGAGGCGTCCCTGAAGGGCGGGGTAGGGTGTAGGCAGGGGTCTCGAATGGGAGGGTTGGGGGGGGGGGGGTAACCGCCCCCCCAAACTGCCCAGCTATCTATATATCCCGGAGGCCGCTAAGCTATCTATCTATCCCGGAGGCAAAATTTTATGCTACTACCCCCTAAACCCCCCCCCCAAATCACTCAGCTATCTATTTATCTAGAGCGATTTTTGAGAAACTATACCCCAATTTTTGCTCAAAATCGCATTTTTCATACTTTTTATAGATTTTCGACTCCAAAATACTAGTTGTTGTTCCTATTTACTAGGGTTCAAACGATATGACTTTTCTATATTTTTTTAAAATTTCCATATCGATATTCGATATTCGATATTTTTTTCTGAAACTCGATATTCGATATCGATACGATATGGAACCTCGATATCGATATTCGATATTGAACAATGGTCGATATTCGATATTTTCGATATTGCGATATGCTTTTGGTATAGCAAGGCATATTTCAAGTGGCATATTGTATTTTCATGTGGTTGCACACATGTTTAATCATCTCTTTACTGAAATGTGAATGGTACAAGTGATTTTAACAAGGATTTTAACACTTTACATCACTCAATGGTAGAAAATAGAAGAACAGTTCATCCTTATAACCTAATTGCTTAAGGGCATGTTGCAAAAAAAAAGTATATCAGCGTTTTCTGGCTTCAAATTTAGCACTCTAACAACAATGACATTATAAATACTGGACTTTTACTCATCAAATACAATACTATAAGCACATCAGATCAACCATAAACATCTCAAAATGGAAATGAAAAGTAAATTTGGGACACAATACAGGTTCGATATATCGAAAAAATGGTCGATATTCGATATCGATATTCAATATTTTCGATATCGATATTCGATATTTTTTCAAAATTTTCAATATCGATATTCGATATTAAAAAATGGTCGATATCCGATATTCGATACGATATATCGTTTGAACCCTACTATTTACCTATTTTCAGCTATTTTTAGTACTATATGCTCTTGTATACCAATTTTGAGATATTTTACACCTACTTTGAGCGATTTTTCCCCGTTTTCGTCCTTCTATGCCCTGAAATAGCATATGTCGAACCACTAACCCCCCCCCCCCCCCCCAATTTTTTCCAGCTATCTATCTCGAAGGCCGCTCAGCTATCTATCCAACCACTCGGAGGGTCAAAATTCAAGATACCCCTGGGTGTAGGGTTGGGTAGAGTGTAGGTTTTTTTTGAATGTACACTTTTTGTTGTTTTATAAAAAAGAGAGCCGTGTTTCAACTGTGATTCTATACAGGGGCTGGCTTTTTTTAAACGTGACGATGTGTACTTTCCGAAAAATTATCGGAAAGAGGAACGATTTTTACACTGTATGACGGTCACGTTACGCAGATGATCGTTAAGTTAAATAGGCCCACAAAAACATTCACGGGTAACTCAGCTGTACACAATACAGGACCACAAAACATTCTTTCGGCGAACCGACTATTTTCGCATGTTCATCGCTACCGATTCAATGTTCTTTAGACAGACAAGCTGATCCACTTACACATAGTGTGCGCTGATCATTCCAAAACTAGCCCACCTGCTGTCGCATCTGCTCCTCGACTATGGCGTCCCTCTTGGCCTCCTGTTTGGTCCTGAGCGCCTTCTGCTCGTCGTCGAGCTTCCTGGCGCGGGCGAAGTGGTGCTGCGCCTGCTTGAGCATGTCGCCACACTGCGGCCAGCGCCAACTCCTTCAGGTACTTCTCCGCCGTCTGCAGGTTGTCCGCATAAATTTTTAATAAGGTACACATTTTCATAAAATGAAAAAAAACGACCGCATAAAACGCTATGGGGTGCCCTGTCTCGACTCGCTCGGTGTAGCCGTGGCTGGCGATGACGATGTCGCAGGCGACCGTGTCCCCGCGCCACTGCACCGGCACGCTGCTCAGCGCAGACTCTCCCTCGCTCGTGGCTGCGTCCGTGCGCGTTAAGAGGATAGATTGGCGCACCGCACACTGAAATTTTGCGTTCAGCGTTCGAACGTTTTTGCACGCTGAACTACAAACGCTGAAATCAAAATCTAAACAACGCAGAGTTTTTGAATGTAAAAAATTCGGCTCGCATGAAAATTACGCGAAATATTGCGAATTCTGAATTTTAACGCTTCAAAAACGTTGTGTTCTTTAGATTTCGATTTCAGCGTTTGTAGTTCAGCGTGCAAAAACGTTCGAACGCTGAATGCAAAAAATCAGTGTGCGGTGCGTCATTCAATTAGAACGTAAGGTGCTCGAAAAGCAAATGAGTTCAGAGATTGTGCGCGTTTTGCACACGCGAAAGCAGAATCAAATATACCGGGCAGACCGCAAAGTATGCGCAGAATCCTATCATAATTTAATGAATAAAAACTGTTTCGTAATTAATGCTTCCATAATAAAAACGATGTATTATGATTACAAAACTGTAAAAATTTTGGTCCATTATTCAGATGGGTTATGGTAGGTTTCCATACTCAGTATACCTATAGCGAAACGCCCGTTGTAAAAACGGGGTACTTGTCAACCCGCAAAACAAACAATTACACTAACATTTGTACGGTTGATCGCACGAGAGCATGCTGTCCATGAGGGGGGACTTGAGCAGGGGCAGGATCACCTGCGTCTCCGGGTCGCCCAGGCGTTGCGTTGAACTAAGCCCATAAGCGCCCATAAGCCATGGCGGCCCATCAGCGATAAGGAACGTCCAAGGAAGTGCGCGAGGCTATTTTTCCTTTTTTTTTCTTTTTTCAGTCGCGAATTAGGCGGAGCTTATGGCTCTAGTTCTCGTAAAAGGCGTGGTTTTAACGTGAATTATTGGTCCCAATGTATAAAACATTACTTAACGTAAATTACTGGTTGACGTAAAGTGCGTAATCATGGCACTACGCCAATCCGCCAAAATTTTCCTAACCCCGATCGTTCCAGTACCCATCAAGCTTTCGCGGTTCGATAGTCGAGCCCGTCGTCTTATGACTTCCCCCAAATTGGTGCACTGGGGAATTCGCTCCTGAATTATGCAAAATATCTGCATATATCTTGTGTATTCACGTTGGAAGTTTTCTTGTCGGGGGTAACAATATAACAAATATGCTATTCTCAGCAAATGCCCGATAATCGTGATGGCGAGCCATAGCTCATGGTTACGCCGCCGTGAATCCCTTTGCAAGCACACGGTTGACCCAGCCAGATCAAAACGTGATGTGCTGTTCATTCAGCGGTTGGTTCATGCCACCCGGGTGTGCGATTTGACACATTTATTTTTCTGGCACTCGTCCAATTCTTCCGTTAATTCACTTAATAATCCTTTTCAGGGTTTGCAATGGGCGCACTGGCCCGCCATCAAGTCGAACGGTCACGAGGGACATCCTGGGTCATTACGGGTGTGTCAACGCCGTGGAGTTGAGTAATGATAGCACTGAAAGTTTGGTTGCCAGTGCTGGGGATGATAAACGGGTTTGTTTTGACGTTTGGAATGACGAAGGTGGACGAAATGTCAGTCGGCTGCATTCTATAAAAACCCCTTCATCAAGTTTCCTTAATTAATCACTAAAAAGATTTCCCATTGAGAATTCTCATGTTATCCATTTCGTCACTAAGGTATCCGTTATCATATACACTCAGTCAGCCATTTCTGAATTGCAGATACTTGTATGGAACACGGCCGCACTTTTGAGCGATTCGAATCCAAATCCATCAATTATGAATGAGCAGCACGAGTCGAACGTGTTTGCATTATGCTTTACGCACGGCACTAAGGAAATCCTGTCTGGTGGTAACGATTTCACAATATACTTACACGATGTCAGTACACAAAAGAAAATTGAAAACTGGCTGGAACCTGGCGCTGTTTTCTGGTTTGTTTTCCATTGCCACATTTTGTATTTCAGTGTTCATTTTTTATTTATCATTATTCATACAATAATAGATGAAAATATACTTGCAAAAAGCACAGACTTAAAAATACTTTTTACCTTACTTTTGAATTGACCCCCCTGATGTTTCACTATAAAATTAATTCCCTAGGGGAACTAATCGAGGACGTACGGTAATTAAAAACCATTAACTGCAGCATTGATGTGTGCCCATCCATGCACAAAGTCTTCGTGAGCGCTAGTGAATCCGGCGTTGTGAGGGTGCGCGATGCTCGAATGCAAAGTACTGGTAAGCTGGGGTTCTTGAGATGTTGGATAAGCAGCAGGCGGGTGTGAGGTCTGGGTGGGAAATAGCATAGCTTCGGCCAGTCCCGCACACGAAGCAGGGTCTCCTAGGGGGTGGGTGCTGGGGGGTGCTGCCCCCCCAAATCGGCCAGGTATCTATCTATCCCGGAGGCCGCTCAGCTATCTATCTATCCCGAGGCAAAATTTCTGGCTACTACCCCCAAAGACCCCCCCCCCCAAATCGCTCAGCTATCTATCTATCTGGAGTGGTTTTTGAGAAATTTTGCCACCATTTTCGCTCAAAATCACTAATTTTCGCACCTTTTTATAGTTTTTCACCTTCAAAATCATGCTTTCCGGCTATATGCGTGGTTATATACATATTTTTAGCCATTTTAAACCTACTTTTGGCTACTTTTAACTGATTATTAGCGTTTTTTTCCCCTTTCTGCTTTCTTAACTTTGAAAAAGCCTATATATTGTGCCCCCGCCAGCCCCCCCCCCCAAGCCCCCCAGAAAAATTTTCAGCTATCTATCCCTCTGGAGGAGCGATTTGCGATCTATCCAGCCCCCGCGAGGGCCAAAATCTTGGAGACCCCTGACACGAAGTGAAATTGTACATTTAACGGTGCTGAAGCTTAGAAGAGAATGTGCGTGCATTGAGAGTGATGTTTGAGCATGTGGAAGCATGTGGAAGCACATTCGATGGTTTTTTGTACTACACCAACATATCACGGCTTATTATTATGGGGGATGGTCCGGCCGTAAAGTAAACCCGGCCGTAAAGTAGAGGGTGCTTCTTTAGGCCGGGCATCATTACGGCAGAGTTGTTAAAATTACTGAATTTTTTTCAAAGTAAACGTAAACGTAAAGTATTTATTTTTAGTCACACCTGAATGCAGAAAACGTAAAGTAAAAATTTTCTACTTTTACGCTGTGTAAAAGGTGAGTAAACGTAAATATCTGTAAATACTCGTTTTCTGTACTCGCGTACTTCTCCAAAAAGTACGCGAGTAACTGAGTACCGGTATTTTTTCGGGAGGAAACGTAAACGTATTTACGCAGCACTCGAGTATACGTATTTATCGAGTGAACGTAAATACGTTTGTACAACTATGCCTTACGGCCGGATTTACTTTACGGCCGGGTTTACTTTACGGCCGAGTTCTCGCCATTATTATGTGGTAGAATGCTGAAATCGAAGGTGTGACACTGACCAATGAAAACAAAAAATGCACTCTTGAACGCAAAACATTGCAAAATACCTAGTAATTTAATACTGAAAATTTCATCTGCTGTTTAAAAAAAACATAAAACGGTTTCAATGCTTCTATTTAAAAAAATGCTTAAAGCAACTGTTCACACCCGGCCAGCCAAGCATAATCCGTGTAACCGCTGGTCACTGTTTTTAAATAAATGTTGATCCTCAGAATCTAACGGGTCTATCCTTGCGAGCAATCGGCCGTACCCTTATCAAAGCGCCCTGTACAACCCAAGCTCTCATGTGCATGTGGCGACTGCTAATTTGAACGACGGAATGCAATTATTCGATGTGAGAAGGCCGAAAATGTTGGTTGACTTGTTTTCATGTTAAACGTTGCTGCTAGTGCAGTCACGTTCACTTCCAAATTGAATTTAAATGAATTAATCAAATGAGCACAGGAAACAAAAGAGTACAACTTTATCATTTTATGTAGCATCAATTTTCATCTAAATCTGAAAAAAATCTATCTTCATTTTAAAAACTCGGTGTGCTCTCAAAAATAGATTTTTGACCAACCCTAGAAATGAGTCTACTGAGTTTTGCGACCTGTATCTCAGACCCGTGGTTGAGTACGCGACCAGCTCGTCCAATATGGGCTGGCACTCGAAAGCGATGAGTTTGCGCTGGGACAGGTTCGGACAGCGACTTCTGCTGCTACGACGCAAATCAACCCCGCTTGTCTTTGAGGTTTGTTTACATTCAGTGATCTTTTTTGGCGATGCGAATATGAAATTGTGCCATTTTTCAGGTGCACAACAATCTGCCTGTTTACGAGTTGGACGACGAGCATTACTATAACGGTTGCACCATGAAATCGGGCACATTTGCCGGGCCGGATTCCGATTTGGTTTTAGCCGGTTCCGATGACTGGAGTCTGGCTGCCTGGAAACTGCCCTTATTCGGTGTTTATTTTTTCCCTTAAATGATTTTTCTGCTGGAAAATAGTGACAAACTGACCCACTCCTTCAAACCTTCCAGATTTTACTTGCTACCCTACGAAAGACGCCACGTTCACAACAACGACCAGTAGAAACAAGCCACTTTTCAAGCCTAAAGCCGACTCGGTGCTGCGCGGACACAGAAGCATCGTGAACCACATCAGGTACAGCACCGTCCATGATGTACTTTTCAGCAGCGGCGTGGAAAAAGTTGTCAAGGTTGGATTTCGTCTTCCTATGGCTGGAATTCTTTTTCCTATGGCTGGATTTTAAGTGTAAATTGTTCGCTGTCAATATGGACAAATGCCTAAGGTCTGGGCACTCGGGCTGCCCGGCTGTTCGAACGACGGCAACTCGCGGTCCGCCGGTGCGGCTGAGCGGCCGGTATTCCTTACGAACGACCTGTGGCGTCTGACGGCAGAACAACGCGCCAGGGACAATGTTAATCCAGGCGGCGATGTGCACGAAGACCAGATGACCCTGGCATTCTTTGATGCTCTCGTCAAGGTGCCTTGCTGATCGCTGCCAATGCTATCCAGTTCAATAAGTGTTGATAGTTTTGGCTCGCAGCGCGAACTGCGAGGTATGGACAGCGGGGGCAACGATACCGATGCTGGTGATGTGACGTCAGGGCACAGTTCGGACTCTGCGACACGCGGCGGCACTACTGCGGCCAGACGCAGGAAGCGCAGACGGCTACATAATCACAGCGGGGTGCGTGACGACTGAGGTCTATTACTCATGTAAACCCATTAATCATGTGGACCCGTCACTCATGTAATTCAACCCATTACTCATGTGGACCCGTTACTCGGTTACTCATGTAATTCAACTAGGGTTGGAAAAAAACGTTTTTTTTAACTCGATGTTTTTTATATAAAAAACGTTGTTTTTAAAAAAACAACGTTGTTTTTAAAAGCTCCCAGATATGACCTTGTGTCAACATATATAGGTATATCAGACAGTGGCAATACTCTGTGATGTTATATATGACCATATAATGTCTGTGGAGCCGTGGGATAGCATTACAAGTTGTGATTTGTGTCAAAAATATCCATTTTTCATCGACATATCGTTTGTATATTGCCTTATAGTCTAATGTTCCTGACTTCAGGTAAAGTTTGGCACGGACTTGTGATCAAACAAGGTTATAAAAGGAGGTTGTTACTTTGGGAGTGAAGTTACACACTGTGGAGGCACATGGAAGCACATTACCTCAATATTATATAGTACAGCAGCAACATATGACGGCTTATTAACCCATGGTAGCACATAGAAATGGATACTTTGATACTAAAAATGCCACAAAACCAATGAAAACAACCACCAATGTCAATTTGTGTGTGAAATTGCGCGCTTGCGCGCAAAAATTTTGCAAAATACCTAGTGCTTAGTACTAAAAATTTCGGTCAATGTTTTTAAAAAAAACAAAACATTTCGGACGTCATGTTTAAAAAAAACAACGTTTAAAAAAAAAAAAAATGTTTAAAATAAAACATCAGCCAACCCTAAATTCAACCCATTACTCATGCATACCCGTCTATACCCCGCAGCTCGCAGATGCTGAAGATTTCGATGTTAGGAGTGGTATACATGAGTAGTGGGTATACATAGGTAGAATTACATGAGTAACGGGTTTACTGAGTACGGCACATGGTCTGAGTGACAATTGTAAAACAAATAAACGCAAAAACATTAAGTCCACAATTTCCAGTTCTACAACTACACGGTTGTGTCGTCCAACTCGAGCAGCTCGGACCAGTCCGGCGAGGAGGTGGACACGCTGCAGCCGGCCACCGGCGAGTACGGCGTCAGACAGGCAAACACCAACGACAATGTTACCCGGTAGAGGACATGGCGTTTTAGTGTGCCGCTTTTGTGCTAAGATTGGTTTGTATTTTGCAGGGCTCTGATACAACGATTGATCAAGAAGCGGAAAAGCATGAATAAATCTGTGGAAGGGAACGTGGAAAAACAGTCGAGTGACAGGTAATTTTTCCATTGACAAATGCTTGACAATGTGTTTTGTACGGTCTGGTGGCGCTCTAATTTCTCTTATTTTTCCTGTCACCCATACGCACCATATAATATGCGGGTATCATGTTCGGGTCGGGTTCCCAACCCTATCCCATATAAATATACCCCACCCAAACATGCTTCAGTTCATGTGACGGCACGGACAGCGACGCGGCCGCCCGCAAGGCCTCCACTGCAAGTGACGGTCACAATCAACAGCAGACGGACCACTCAACATCAGTCGTCAACAGCAGTGCGGAATCGAACCAAAATTCGGGGAACCCGGGTCAGAATGCTGAAGAGTTGACTGCGGCTCGGGAGAGACTCAAGCGACTGAGGAAATTAACTTCGGCTGATGAGTTTGAGTAAATGTGTGGCTGTGAAATTGTTGAAGTTTAGTGCTCGAAATTGTTCAGTGTTAATTAACAGTGGGGTGACGGATTTCAAACGTGTGACGCTGTGTATATGTTTCTAGAAACACTCAGTAGCGCTTTACGTAGACCAGTGTCGCTGCCAGTGGACTCGTATTGGAATTTTTAATAATCATTTGCAGATATCACTTTTGACCGTCACCCGGCTTTCCTGTGAGTTTTTTCTTATCTTTCATGGTCCCGGTGTCCACGTCGGGTGTTGTGCGCTTGTACTGTTAAATAATTAGTTTTGTGATTGTCTAGGTAGCGCGCATTTGAACAGCCATTCCCACTTTTGTACATAATAGTGTGTTATATTTATTCTTAGAGATTTCTTGTTGGGCATTTATATTGAGATTACCGCTACAATCTTGACAAACTTATAAAAACAACACGGAACTTACGGTCCAGCCATACCAACGGAATTTGCTTGATCAGCGCGAGAGAATAAAATATTTTATCAATCACCCCTGGTGCCAGTCCCAAGCCTTTAAAGTGTTACGTGTAAAATGTCATACAAATTTGTCAATTGACGCTTGACACTTTACCGGGCTCGGTACTGCGCCAGCTTGTAAAATTACTGGCATTTTTTGAAAAACTAAACTTGAGCGTAAATACCTTTTGCACGGATTAAGTATTTTTACTAAAATGTAAAATACTTAAAAGTACTTGGGAAAAAACTGTGTAAATGCAACAAAAAAAATTATGGGCGCTTAAGCTGCTCCCACCACAAAAAAGCAACACTGGTATAAAATGTGCGCTTTTGTGTAACTTATTATTTACGTTTTCCCAGGTGTAGTAGTTGATTTAACGTACTACAAGATTAATTTTGCAGTACGTTCAATCAACTACTACACAGATAATTGTGCCAGGAAAACATAGCGTAACGGTATTTTTTGACAATGTAAATGTAAATACTGGTAAATACCTGGAATACCAGGGTATTCTGAGTAAACATGAATTCGTTTTCGCGACTACTGCAGATATTTCTTTATTCCATACCACTCTTGCGGCCTCATGTGCCGTGGTGAAATTTGTAGAACATTCAATGTTGAAATATCTCGGTCCACCGTTGTTTTCAGTCTGTCCGCCGGCAGTTTCGTCAAAAGTACGAGCGCGTTACCAATGACACTGTACTCAAAATGCGTATATTATTGTGCATTTCTGAGTGATGTGAAAAGGTGGTCTAGCTCACTTTTTATGCTCTTCCAGAATGTGTCTCAGTCGCTCTTCATAGCGTAGCATGTGACCCACAGATTCAAATTTCGGTGTCTGTTGACCGCGGTTCTGCCCAAAAATTGGTGAAAACGCACCAATATTTCCCAACCGATGCCGCACCTGTTTTTGTGGCAGCTTCTCTGTGAATTCTGCTGGAGAGCTTCTGTAATTTCTCCAATCAAATTCCATCGTCATCTCATCTGCGCATCACTCTTTTTAATGCCGCAGTTTCACATTTTCCGTTATCATGCAGTCAAACATTCGCGCACCTTTCAACAGCACCACGTTTGTGGAATCGCATGTCTGGATCACGGCATCAAATCCATTCAAAAACTGTTTGGGGAGGCAGCACAGCTTTCTTGTAGGCCACGGCAACTTCCCTTTACTGGGAGTAGATGGCACAAAGTCAATTAGTGAACTTCCAATGGACAAGATGACAGCTGATTGATTTAAGTGGCCCTGCAAATGATATACTTCTATTTTGTTCTATTAGGTATATGTAAATACAAGGTCATTGTACACCTTATTTCTTCTAATAGGAGAGCGCCGTTCTATTTTTTCGTCAACTTTTTTACCTGCCGTTCTATTAGAGGTGCCGTTCTATTGGAGGCTGCCGTTCTATTCAGTTCGTGAGTAGAAGAGTGCCAAAACATGCCGTTCTATTGGAAGTGCCGTTCTATTGGAGGTATGCCTTTCTATTAGAAGAAATACGATAGCAAATAGTTTCTTCCAACCGTGGATGGCTCATACGGGTGCATGCTCGCTACCGACTTTGCGTATGGTTGCTGGCGCCACATCCCGCTGTGGTTGGACAAAATCGCGTGGTGTGGATAGACCATTTGGATGTTCTCTCTGGTTACTGCATATACCTCCCCACTGTGTTGAAATACCTAAATTAGTTTGATTGAATTAACCACTTATTCAAACACATCATGACACTGAAAAAAGTTCACTTACTGACAGAATTTCTGGCTTTATGCTCTTCCATTTTTCACCAACTACAGTGTACCTCCCTGGTTTCAGTCCCGAACTACCACACTTGTACTCTGCCATGTAATCCATATCTTCACTGAGTATGAATGTAATATTCGACTGTAACCATGATGCGATAATTTTTGGCATCTGGCAAGTTTCATTGTGCTGCAAATTCACATTGACAAATTCCACTCTGAGCTGAAAAAAAAGTTTTGTTTAGTGAGTTAAATTGAATAGCGTGAATAAATACAACTGGTCCTGCCATTGACGGCCTGCGCACTAGTTGACACACGTGTAACAACTGGTCTGTGTCAACTCAGATTTCGGCTCCACATGTTGCAGAGCGATCTCCAAACGCACATGCAGCAAAGTTGACAAATAAACAGTACGCCGATTGCATTAGAAAATCGCTCTGCGACAAGTGAAGCTATAATCTGAATTGATGCAGACCAGTAGTTGACACACATGTGTCAACTAGTGTGTGGGCCGACATTAGTTACGCACTGTTCTGCCTGTTATTTCGCTGATTCTCTGTAGCTGTTGCCGCAATACATCAAATTCTTGCTGAATCAGGCCCAACCCGACTTCGCTGTCACAGCAAAAACCGTGTGATGGAACAATTCAAAGGTGTGGCAGCGGTATGTATTTTAGGTATGGATATTGGCATTGAATGGCCCGCCGATAAATTTCATTCTTTGGTATACTTTTGTAGCCTCGTACTGTGGATTATCAGTAAAGCGTGGTGCCAATCCAATATACCGTATTTCCTCGAAATATCCCCTCAAAATGACCACTATGAAATTATTAGCCACCCCCTTGAAATTCCCAAATTTTGGAACACTGTATGTATCACATTTTTCACTTGACGGGATGCAGGCTTGACATCTGATTAGACACTACAGGCACCCTAAATACATAGGCCTGTGCACTGTTCCATCACCAGCTGAAGCTTCACTGGTCCGGTGGTTTTGGCTGCCAAGTATCTGCAATGTCTCATTGCGCCGCCGACTCACATTAGCGAGCTCTGGCCCCGTATCGAACAGGTGCGTGCTGCACAAGAATGAGTCTTAGTAAGTTTTATAAAATACTTAAACCAATTTAATTGTGTTTAACCTCGTGTGTTTTTCGACACCCTGGGCATATTGTTGCCCAATAAGTTTTTTGCCATCGGGTACAATTTTATTCAATTTATTGTGTATTAATGTTTATTCTCAATTGATTGCACAATGTACTGAAGTGGTTTTGGAATGCCGCACCTAAAACCCTGACAAATGAAACTTGTCAGTGTCAATGCACAGCACTCACATCGCAGCGCCGTCGTCACTTTGCCTTATTTCCGGCATTTTCATCCACTTGAGCTGTCTAAGTGGCCAACTCTCGAAATTGCTCAAGTTGTCTTCAGTTGTAGTGGGCAGTGTCGTTGTGCCGGCGGTTGATGGTGACAGGTTGATCTCTGTGCGGCCTGTGACGGAATTCAATGGCGGCCCACACACTAGTTTACACACATTTGTTAACTAGTGTAAGGGCGCCAATTGAGGCATCTAGTTCCGAATGTCGGTATCTCCATCATTTTAGGTTTTTCCAAAATTGCATTTGAAAATTCAAAGTTGGCCCGAGCGGGCAACTTTAAAGTGACAAGTCTTGCCCAAGACTTTTTGAAAAGCTTATGAAATTGTCTACATTTTCCATATTTTCGACCCTGCGGCCGACGTATATAGCTGGAGTTATGATGATTTGATTGACAGCAGGTCAGCAGATTCAGTGGAGATACCCTGTTTCGAGTGATTTTTTTTAGGAAAAATCACTCGAAACAGGGTATCTCCACTTAGTACATAGGATTTACTGGGCGGTGGTGGTGCACCGCTTCGGAGTCAATGGTGCCACTCCTTCAGAATGGCCCCACTTGAGAGTAAATTTTGAGTGGAGATACCCTGTTTCGGACAACGATTTTTTGGAGATACCCTGTTTCGGACAAAGATTTTTTTGGAGATACCCTGTTTCGGATGATTTTTTTCAAAAACTGAATGGGAATTCTATACCGTAATTCGGAGGATTTTTTCTGTTTTGTATGGGAATTTGGACTGATTGCTTCAAATCTATACCGTAATTCGGATGATTTTTTCCGTTGGTGGAGATACCCTGTTTCGAGTGAATTTTTTGGTGGCTCTTTTTGGAGATACCCTGTTTCGAGTGAATTTTTTCGAATTTGAGGGTGGAGATACCCTGTTTCGGATGATTTTTTTTGTTTTTTCTAAAAATCGGCATATATATATCTCGGGAACGGTATAAGATATTGAAAAAATTCTTTTGCTATCATGAAGAAATAAGTGCACGTATCACAGATCCGCACTTAACTCATTTTTTTCCACTTTGGTCTTTACCGACATTCGGAACTAGATGCCTCAATTGGGCGACACACGATTTACTCGCGTCATGTTTTGAAATGTGGCCACGCACTTTAGTACACCGTTGAGATCTACTGTTCAAGTTCACCAGATGTGTTCAAAACAGATTTCTAAGTTTCCAAAATTTTGGTGGTCAGCTGGTCTGTGTCAACTCAGATTTAGCAGAGATAGTGTGCGCAGAGTCAATATGGGGTAAAAAATTTCACACCTTGTGTGGCGCTGGTTTCTAAACTGCTTGACGTTGTGTCGATCACTGGGGTTTCTAGCGCGGTAGTGGTTTCCGCGTCGTCTGGCGTTGTGTTGATTACTGAAGATTCTGCTGTGGATTGCATTATCGAATCATCAGAAACTGCGGTGGTGTAGCCCGATGCGTCTGGGGCTGTCGTGATGATGTCTGCATTGTGAGATTCTGCTGACAGACGTCTAATGCCGAGTTTTAAAGCCTCAGTCAATATGCCAGATCGGCCATGTAAAATGACCACCTTTTTACTAAACCCCAACAGCATCAAAATCGGCCAACGTACAACACAATGGGACGACACGAAAGTCTGGTGGACCCCAGATAGTTGTTTTAACACTAAAGTAAATACTGAACGTTTTTCAAGGTATGCGTATGCGTAGTATGTTTTTGCTCACCCCTGAGTACAGAAAGCGTAAAGTAAAAATGATTTACTTTTGCTCATGAGTAAATGAGAGTAAAATACTTTTTCCCGGAAAGCGTAAGTGTAAGTATTTCTTCTCAGGAATGCGTAAAAACGAGTAAAATTTACTTTTCCTTCTGGAAAAAGCACTATGAATCGTGAAAAAGCACGCCTGGCGCTATTGCCAAAGCAGAAAGCGCCATGGAGCTTTTGGCGCTTGGCGCTATTTTGCTGTGGCGTTATTGGCGCCACAGCTATAAAAAGCGCCATGGCGCTCTCGGCGCTATTTTTCCGTGGCGCCAAGAATGAAACGCCTGGCGCTGTAACTAGCGCCAAAGCAAAAAGCACCATGGCGCTTCTGGCGCTTGGCGCCAAAGTTCTGGCGCTTTTTCCATCACTACACTGGACAACAAAAGGATGTTTTCTTTCTATTAATAAGTATTCTTCGTGAAAAGCAGGGGCCTCAAATAGCATAAAAATACTTTTTGAGTAAAAGTAAATACTCATTTACAACTGTGGTGGACCCCCACCCCAAAATACCACCCCCATTTTTATATGTTAATACCCACCCCCGCCAGTTGCATTCCAGCACAAACGAAAAGCGACACGCCACACAACCTTCGTGTCGCAGGACCTGCTCGTTCAGCTCATCAACATCTTGCTCCAAAGACTGCACCTCAAGCACTTTTTCACGCACGCCGCTAGTGTCAGGGAAATACGGCCGGGAGGCATTTCCGACGGTGCCCACATCGCTGCACCACACCGCATCCGATCTTAAGAACACAATGAGCAGAAAAATTGGGCCATTGTGATGATTGCCCGCCATTGGTCTATCTTTGTTGTTGTTTGTCCGATTTTTTTATGGAATTGTTTTTTTTTGTTCTGGAAAGCGCCGCAGAGCGATGTACGAATGAGTTTATTTGGTTGGGCGTGTCGGGCGGGATGAATATGACCAGGCATTCACAGTTCACATGATATTTGAACCGCGCCCATTTACTGAAAGTGATGTATTTTATGAAAAGTTCATTTTTAGCATTTTTTGTAATAAACAGCTGCTTACCACCAGTAGGGGAATTATAAAATCCACATAGATCCGATCCACAGTAAAATACAGTGAATTACATAAATTGGTTAAATAAAAAAATTGAATAAATATTAAAAAACTCAAATGAATAAATAAATTACATAAATAACGTGACAAGACAGCGAATTGTATCAAATTACCATTGGATTTGCTCTTTTGGCATGACGTAACTAAAGAACATGAATTCTACAAAACATAAATGCTTAAAGACACTGAACCTGTAAATGCAGGAAATGACTAAGAGAAGAGGCAAGCTGTACCGGCCACATCCACTACACAAATCTGTTTACCCATGGTTTGACAATTGACACAGACGAAAAGTATAACAAAAATTATTCGACTGAGCTGTAGCTGGCATCATCAGAAAATATTTTCAGATCATAGTGATGTAACCCTAACGCGTAGACGACATTCAGCTTGACGTGACCAGGACGTAGATCATGCTGCGATGTGAAAATGATTTTCTTGAATACTGACTTATGGCAATAATTTCAGTATTTCAGTGTTGTTCTATAGAAATTTTCACCGTGGGCCAAGGACGTAGCCAGGGGGGGCGGCCGCCCCCCCCCCTTCCCGGGCCGGACCAAAAAATGTGCCAGAAATGGCACTTTCAGGCGACGATTTTGTCGACAGTTTGAAAAATTTTTGCGCGCGAGCGGGCATTCTCCCTTCACAACATATATTTTTGGCTGACCAGTCTCCGCGGCCTAAAAGCCAGTGAAAATGGACTCAATTTCTGTCCATGTCGCTGTATATGCCTGTAAAATACAGACGTATACTGCTGTTTTGGCGCCAATGCCAACGCCAGTGGCGCCATGGCGTGACGCCTACGAATGGCGCCAGCGCCATGGCGCCATTCCCCTACAACAGGGGTAAAATTTTAGGGGGGGGGGGGCGCCGCCCCCCCCGTTCGCCGGGCTCCGTATACAATCCGCCCCCCCCCGCTCAAAAATCCTGGCTACGTCCCTGCCGTGGGCTTTATTACCATTGGCGCAAGGCGCTATTTTTTTCTTTTTATTGTCATGGCGCCTTCTTTCTGGCGCATTTCCACCACTAGTAACGAAATGGGAGTGCGGACTCAAGGCGGCAGACGATACGGTGAATTGACACGGTACATCTCTAATTTTCATGCTACGGAACGGTGAATTCTAGCACGAACACATTATATAAAATGGCTACGTTTTCCAGAGAAGCAACATACAATGCATGATATATAAATAATGTGCCAGTTCCGCAAATTGAGATGTGAGAAGTAAAATGGCAAAAGTGAAGTGAAATGGCAAGTAAATTGGCAAAAGCGAAGTAAAATAAAATAAATAAAAAGTAATTTATCTTCGCTTTTGCCATTTTACTTCTCAATTCACTTCGCTTTTGCCATTTTACTTCTCAACTCACTTCTCTTTTGCCATTTTACTTCTCAATTCACTTCGCTTTTGCCATTTCACTTCTCATTTGCCATTTACTTATCACTTCTCCAATTACGGAATTGGCCCAAGGATCGGCACCAAAGAAACCAACCTATACAAGTAGTAGAAAAATGAGACTAGGTAAAAGCCCAGTTTTATCCAGCCTTCCCGCATACAGCGCGACAACTCGTCAGCATTCATTATGGTCGTGGCGTCATAAATGCCTGGCTTAGACATCACCGGGCGGTTGGCGTACCTGGGAATAGCACTTACCGTATTTACTCGAATAATTCCACCGGGGAATTATTTTTTTCTCAAGACATTTTTGAGGGGGGACTATTCAAGGGGGGAATTATTCAAGTGGGGAATTATTATTTCCTCAAAATTTTCAGCTATGTTTTCATCACACTACATACACATGTACGTCCAATTTCCATTGGTAATGCACATTCCATTGCATCTTTGCACACCGGATGTGCTGCATTTCTATTCGATGAATCAGTCCAGGCACAGATTTTTTGCTTGGTTTCATTTCATTGATTGCTTTTAAAAAATGTATGTGCATTATCTAACCTCTTATTGGAGGGGGAATTATTCAAGTGTGGAAATTATTTTTTCCTCATTCGTCTAGCAGGAGGGAATTATTCGAGGGGGAATTATTCAAGTGGGGGAATTATTCGAGTAAATACGGTATTTGTGCATGCGCATAGCGTGGTATAACATTTACCTTTAGATTTTCCGCCTTTAACTAAAAACCGCGCTAGAGTTTGACTTATGTATTTTTAATGATTCCCCATTGTCATTTTATTGTCTTCGCAAAGTAAATAGTACTGTGCTGCTCCAAGATATTTTCGCGGGGGGGAGGTGACCACCTTTAGTTTTCCCTCTGTAATACCGGAATGGTGCAATGGATAGGCGTTGGCGCCATGGAGAAGCATTCAATGACACAACAATACAGAATTGTTGAAAGTTATGTTTAAAATGCAAAGGAAAATGACAATTTAACATGTTTCACTGGAGCGGAGCGTTGTTTTTTATATAAAAACAGGGTCGTCCAAGAAACAACGTTTTTTACATCCATTGGCCCTACACACACTAGTTTTCACCGTGACTTCCGTGAGCACTGAAATGGCGACATAGCGACATTCAGCCAGGCTACTCAAATTTTAAAATGTAAACTTTCATGAATTTAAATTCACATTAAAATTAAATTAAATCATTCAACCGTATCAATTAATCGGCATTTAAAAAAAATTCAGTTTTCCCATGAAGTCACGGTGAAAACCACTGTGTGTAGGCACAATAAATATTACAACTCACCGATGCACGTGGTAGGCGAGCAATGGCACGTTCCACGCGAGCGAGCCCCATTGCATTGACAGTAAGAACAGGACATTGAATATCGCGTGGATCACGTATTCGGGCAGCACCAACTGAAATCACGCGATAAATATGACATTTCACATCACTAATTAATAAATGGAGATAAATCAAAAGTGACTAACATTGTTCAAACTGTTGCACTGGTCTATGGGATTTTTGTAATCCGTTTTGAGCTCGTCTATTGCGATTATCTGAAATGGTGGTGTGTGTGTGTGTGGATTGGCTGAAACTCAAACAGCTGAAGTCTAAATGGCGCTGGAGGCCCATTTGACATACCTTATTATACTATCTACGCACACTGAAATTTTCGCATGTTTTTACTCCCATGAATTCACAAATGGTATTTTCAAAAAGGGATTTCTCGGGAAAAGGACATGTCGGGCTACACCATTCCACGACCGAATACATCACCCGCCCTTGCAGTGTTGCGTGGATAAAACCAACCGTGTAGATAGCGAAAAATATTAGGAAGGCCGTCAGTACGAGGGCGATAATGTATGCAAACGCGGCGAAGGTAAAAGCCATTTCTACTTTTTGACCGTCGTTGAGAATCTGCAATGAATGACAAAAAATTGACACAAAAATTGTGTAAATCAAACGCCAAACACAACAATGCACAAAATGAAGGGGAAACGCGCACCGCACAAAACAAGGTACATACAGCATGGAACGAGAAAAAATCGAAAGACGCCGACAAAAGGACCGCGTTTACCTGATTGACGCTATCGCCAGGCAAATTGGGATACCTAAAGTGCCGGCCAAACAACAGGGGGTCAAAGGCCATGGCACGTCATGCTCCAGATAGCGCGGCGGACATGGTGTCCGTTAGACATGCACATAACCGCACGGAGGTCTTCTTCCGCATAACAGGTCTAGTGGAATCACGTACATGAAAATGTGATATTCCAGATACGTTGGCAACCGGCCAAAAATTTCGAAATCGCTATAGTCAAAAAATCTATTAAATAGATATGTAACCTATATATAGGTAGACGAAAATAGCGATTATAAAGGTTACATATTGCAAAATGAAGGAAATTTTCGCAATTTTAGTAAAAATTTTGCTCAAAGTACAATACGCAGCGGAAACTTGGACGTGAGCCACCTTATTTTACATGACCCTATCTACGTGAGAAACACTCGTGCATTTATCCGGCTAGTGTGTGTTTCGTTTGGAAAGGACGATAGCCATTTCATGACGTCAGAATCTTAATGGTCGAAGAAAATCATTGGAATTACGTTGGTTGTTCCCGGTTTCATGGTTTCATTGATGGCGACAAACGCTGCCGCAAGTCCCGACAAAGTCCTGAACCCTAGGTAACCCGAAAAAAGCGGAACTAAAACTTGTGATATTGGACGATTGTCAGTTTTGTAAAAAAAGGAAGTTTGGAAAGATGGATTTATCGGCGGGTGAACGATGTATCAAGCAGAAAACTGTGCAGTTGGAGAACAGTGTCGCGCGTGTGGCAAACACCAAGCGCCAGCTGAAGGGTAACGCCGATTTGGTGAGACACTGCCCTCTCAATTTATTCTTTGTGTACTGGGTTATTGAGTGCAGCTAAATTCTTGAAAACGTAAACAATAATGCGGGGTAGACAGTGATTAGTGGAAGCGATACGGTGTGAACGGGTAGGTGGGTATAATTGGTTAATGGTATAATGGTGTATAAACGCAGATGCGCAGACAATGATTTTTATCCACACCGATTTTATGTATGCAAGGATACTACATGCTTGCTGAAGACACGGTATAAGTGAAGCCATTTTATATATAAAAGTGCAATTTTTCCATATTTCACCCGGTAAACCAGGGATGGGAAAACCTATAATGGTGGGAATTTTCATCACACATGGCACTGCTTTTCATACTTTCACCTAATAACGTCGGAAAGGTGCTGACTGGAGAGACTGTAAGCATGCACACATGCATTGTTTGCAGGTGAAAAATGCGATTCGCACCTGCTTCGGCCACCAGTTCGCATGTCTGCGCAGCAGGGAGCACCAGCTGCTGGAGCACGTCGATACGATTGTCAACATCAAGCTGGAAATACTGTGCGAGCAACAGGAACAACTGCACCAGGCTCTCGGTTCATTTATTGTTGTTGGATATTTTGAATGTTATGTGGAAATTGACATAGATTTTGTTTTTTTTTTGCAGGCAGCTGTAAGCAATATATGGACTCGCTGCAGAGCGGCATGGTCGATGCCAACTGGCAGGCCCACTTGGCACGGTATGCGTGTTTTCATGATTTGTTGATTTACTACCATGCGTGAGAAAACGGGTGAATATAGCACAATACCGTAATATTTCCCACCCTTGTTTACCCCCCCCCCTCTACTGTGATCCTGGAACTGTTGCAGTGCTTCGTAACATCCAAGTATTGAGACAGTTGAAAAACGTTGCAAGAACCCCGTGTTAAAAATTTTTTTTGCGTGCAGTATGAGCGGGATCAGCCTGTCGCCGCGGGAGGGTTCGTCGATTGCGTTCGAGGCAGACATGCTGGCGCTGCGCCGAGAGCTACAGACTTTTGGCCGAGTGACTGTTTCCAAACAGAATGTCCGTTTCTGCTGGTTTTCTCGTGTTTTTTTTTCTTACGAAATAGCGTTGCATTAAAAAACAACTTTCTATGTAGTTATATTTTTATTGCGATTCGAAACGTTTCTTCCACCCGGTGAATATATACTATTTACGTTCTATTAACCAGTGTAAAATATTCAGGAATCTGAAACTCTGCCGCTTGATATAGAGGAATATGATGATTTCGAGGTGCCGCATTACCACAAGTCATTCTCCGCCCGAATCGGGGTTAGTTTATGGCATTTGTATGATATGGAGTTTGGGTTGTTTGGAGACCCCCCCCCCCTAGGATGCCACCGTCGATTTAAACTATGCCCCACCTCCCGCCCCACTAGACCCCTGGGTCTGCCTGTGCTACTACAGTACTAGTCTACAGCTCTTATCGGGCTTGTCTTCTTGCGCAGTGCCAAGGACGTAGCCAGGGGGGGGGGGGCCAAAAAATGTGATAAAAATGGCACTTCCGGAAGACGCTTTTATCACAGTGTTAATTCGCGCATTTTACCGTCACACGACATATATTTTCATTTGACCAGTATCCGCGGCCTCAAAGCCAGTAAAACCCCCCTAAATTCCGTCCTTGTCGCTGTATATGCCTGTAAGATACAGACGTATTCAGCTGTTTTGGCGCCAATGCCAGCGCCAGCGGCGCCATGGCGTCACGCCTACGAATGGCGCCAGCGCCATGGCGCCATTCTCCTACTGCAGAGGCAAAATTTTAGGGGGGGGGGCGCCGCCCCCCCCCGTTCGCCGGGCTCCGTATACAATCCGCCCCCCCCCGTACAAAAATCCTGGCTACGTCCCTGCGCAGTGCACAGCGGTGGGCACAGACGGCAGCACCAAGAACGCCATGGCTGACGGGCAGAACAATGCCGACGACTGCCAGAGTGGCATATCGGCAGCGCTCGCCCGCAGCCAGCTGGCCGCCTGGTTGGCGCAGGTGCGCACTGCAAACTGATATCGTGTGCCTGTACCCACATGTGAACACCTGACATGTGAACCCGCTCGACGTGTAGACTCGACGCTTCGCGTGTTACAAAAATTAGCAAATTTGGGAAAAATCGCTCAAAATTTTCTCAACGTAAATAGGTAGTTTAGCTGGCCGCATTGGGAGGGAGCAGGGGTCTCCACGATTTTGGCCCTCGCGGAGGCTGGATAGGTAGCAAATCGCTCCTCCTGAGGGATAGATAGCTGAAAATTTTTCTGGGGGGGATGCTGACTGGGGCACAATATATAGGCTTTTTCAAGGTTAGAAGGCAGAAAAGGGAATAAACGCTAATAATCAGTTAAAAGTAGGTTTAAAATGGCTAAAATCGGTATACAACCATGTATATAGCTGGAAAGCACGATTTTGAAGGTGAAAAACTATAAAAGGTGCCAAAATTAGTTATTTTGAGCGAAAATTGGTGCAAAATTTCTCAAAAACCACTCCAGATAGATAGATAACTGAGCGATTTGGGGGGGGGGGTCTTTGGGGGTAGTAGCCAAAAATTTTGCCTTGGGATAGATAGATAGCTGAGCGGCCGCTGGGATAGAAAGATAGCTGGCCAATTTGGGAGGGGGCAGCCCCCCCCTAGGAGACCCTTGGGAGGGGATAGATAGCTGGCCGATTGGGGGCAGCATTGGAGACCCCTGCAACGGGTCTACCTACATTTTGAGCGGGCTTACATGTCTAGGGAGCCTACGTCGTATTGTGGACTAGAGCAGCGCTACTGCCGTGCCCCCACCTCGTGTGCAGGTACAAAGTCAGACGGAGGCGGAGCCAGTGGTGTTCGGCGACGCGACCCCCTTCGCTAAGCTCGCCGGCTGCCCGTACGGGGACAGCGATGGCGAACCCCGTCGCGACGCTGCCGCTAGCGGTGTTTTCCAAGACTTTTTCAAACAGGTTTGCAGTCAATATTACATGGTGCCAGTAGGGTTCAAACGGGATTGACTTTTCGGGATCGGGATTCACTTTTTGAGATTTCGGGATCGGGATCGGGATTGGGGTTTCGGGATCGGGATCGGGATTAGCATTTTGAGATTTCGGGATCGGGATCGGGATTGGCCGGGATTGGGGTCACGGGATCGGGATCGGGATTGGCATTTTTTCGGGATCGGGATTGGGGTCTAGGGATAGAGATTTTCGTCACTGTTCTGGCATTCACAGTTGTTCATAAAGGTCTCAAAACACTGTTGGATGCCAGAAAAGTGACATAAAATGGACGCTGGGGGTTTGCGTTCACATTTTTGCACGCAAAAATGTCATTTTTTCACGTGTTATAATTTTCACTATTTTTTCCGGGATCAGGATCCCGGACTTGGGAGATTCTCGGGATCGGGATCGGGATTGGTATTTTTGGATTTCGGGATCGGGATCGGGATTGGGGTTTCGGGATCGGGATCGGGACTGCTAAATCCCGGAATTTCACGGGATCGGGATCGGGATCCCGTTTGAACCCTAGGTGGCAGTAGGGTTGAAAAAAAACGTTTTTTTTAACTCGATGTTTTTTTTAAAGCTCCCAGATATGACCTTGTGTCAACATATATAGGTATATCAGTCAGTGGCAATACTCTGCGATGTTATATATGACCATATAATGGCTGTGGAGCCATGGGGTAGCATTATAAGTGGTGATTTGTGTCAAAAATATCCATTTTTCGTTGACATATCGTTTGTATATCGCCTTATAGTCGATTTCAGGTAAAATTTGGCACGGAATAGTGATCAAACAAGGTTATAAAAGGAGCTTGTTACTTTGGGAGTGAAGTTACACACTGTGGAGGTACATGGAAGCATATTACCTCAATATTATATAGTACAGCAGCATATGACGGCTTATTAACCCATGGTAGCACATAGAAATGGATACTTTGATACTAAAAATGCCACAAAACCAATGAAAACAACCACCAATGTCAATTTGTGTGTAATTGCGCGCTTGCGCGCAAAATTTTTGCAAAATACCTAGTGCTTAGTACAAAAAATTTCGGTCGATGTTTTAAAAAAAAAACATTTCGGATGTCATGTTTTTTTCAAAAAAAAACAACGTTTTTAAAAAAAAACGTTTAAAAAAAACATCGGCCAACCCTAGGTGCCAGTCCCAGACCCTGTAAAATGTCAAATGTCATGAAAACTGTCAAAAGTCATGTAAAATGGCCAGTGAAATGGCATGGCATGAAATGTTTGCCATTTTATCGGGCATTTGACACTTTGCACGACATTTGACATTTTACAGAGCATTTTACAGGGTCTGGGACTGCCCCATGGACTCTAGCCAATAACGAGTGATGAATTATTTAATTATACGCCAGATCTCCGCCAGTCCGGCCAGCCAGTGGCTGTATCAGCCGCAGCAGGACCATGCTGTTAAAGCCTCCAGCGAGATCACGTCCTTCTCCGAAATCAACGATTTTGCGCATGAGAAAGTGAATTCCATGGACGATGCGGCGTCTTACGAGCTGTGCGGCGGATGCAAAATTGACGATGTTTGCACACCGAGGCCCAATGGGTCCGTTTTTCGGTTGATATTTTTTTCTCTTATTCTACAGACAAATTTTGACGTCTGAACGCAGGGCCACTGATAATGACGATGCAAAAAGTTTGAAAACTGCAATTCTCGCACCTGCATATGAAATACTGCACTCGGATTCGTCACTTTGGCTGAGCACCGAGCAGCAGCAAAATGTGTGTTCTGTGGTTTGCGTTTCTGTCTGCCACTGCAATGTGTCTTAGAATGTTTGAGTGACAAAGTGTGCATATCGTAAAACATGTCTGAAACCAGCAGAAAGTGGACACTGCAGGTGATCGCTGCTGACATCCTTTGAATGCAACAAAGAAATAGATTATTTTTGAAAGTAGGGCCTCGTAATGCAAAACTGTAACCGTAAAGCATGGATTCTTATGTTTCATGCCAAAAATTCCATCTCTATGGCCCACCACACACTGCAAAGTGGCACGGGCGGTTCGGACGTTTTTTTGCGTGGTCAGAATCCAAAGGCGGAACTAAAAAGAGGGGTGAACTTAAAAATCGTCCGAACCGACCCAAATTTCAGTAGTTTTTTAGATTTGTCGTAAAAAAAACGTACGAACCGACTTTACAATTCCGCCCGACCGCAAATTAAAAACGTCCGAACTGCCCGTGCCACTTTGCAGTGTGCGGTGGGCCTATGAACCAAGAATTTTTCAAAACTACATATTGAACATGCACACGTAAACACCAGTGACCCTCAAAAATTAGCAACGAGTCGCCGCCGAGCCAGACAAGATGGAAACAAATATCGGAAATACAAAGAGCGATGCTGCCGCTGCCATGAATGCCACACTCGAGCAGCTGTTCGGTAATGGCGCGGAAAAGGAAAAGTGGTTGATGAATTAAACCGAAAAATTTTAGCGGTGTTGAATTTTTTTTCACACTTATCATTTAACACCTTAATCCTTGGTGGCTGGTGTATTTAAAATGTGCAGTTTGAAGGACATCCGTGATTGTAACAATTGCCTTTCATGTTTAACTCGTATCATGGTAGTGTGTTTGTCGACCGGTGCAATTTTCGAGTGCGCTTTTGGTATTGATTTACGACCACAAAATAGGGCATTGAGTTCTAATCGTAATAGTGCTGTTGTGGATAACTTTTTTCTACCGAATCGAGGCCGCTGTCGCCTGCTCCCAGCCAGTAATGCGTCCATGGGCCAGTCCCGCACCGTGTAAAGTGTCAAATGTGATATTTACGTGTCCAATGTTGTGCAAAGTGTCAAAAGTTCACTAATAGTTTTTCTTCTTTTTCATTTATCACATAGCAGGGCATTCGGCGCTGACACTTTACATGGTGCGGCGCTGCCGTCATAACATTTTAATCGACAATATAATCAGATTCAAACGCTTAGGATTTGTGAAATAATCGGATTTACGCTGGCTCACAATGAACAGTGTGTGGGATCATATCTAAGTCGATGGCTTTCGTGATATCACAATCAACCAACTGTAGTAGTGTCAGTACGTTGCGCTATGTCGATGACTGTTAGGTAGAATGAAAATAGCATTCAACTTTTCGACACTCGATGCACTTAGTGGCTGAACTCGACAATTTGTCAGCTTATTGTGCATGCTGCTGCTGAAGTTGTCAGCAGGCGGTCAGCTTATTGCAAGACTACATTGAACAGAAAACAGTGCTGCACCCTAAAACATGTGCTGCACCCTAAAACATGTCAGCGGGCTAGACCTAATTTTTTCCACTTGGCAAGCAAGCTGGCGGCACAGAGCTGTTCCTCTGTGAATACTTTGCGTAATGCACTGGATGCCACCTTGCGGAAAACTTGAGTACTGGCCGGTTTCCCGTATGAAGACAAAATCCCCGCGGTTTATGACCTCAACCCTTCCGGCCTTCAAAATAGGTAGTGTCTGCGCAGAAATAAACAGGTTGCATTCCCCTGGTCCAATTAGCCATAGCTTTGATTCGAAAATGCTGCCAAACAACTGTCGATGCGGCACTATCCCAATCAGCGCTGCAAATATCCAACGAGCAAATATTTTTACACACGGGGGATAAAGAAATGATGCATCGAAGGGATCGTCTCGTCAATTAGGAAAAATCTGGTATAAAAAAATACCAGCTTTACTGATACGTTTTTGCGGGTGTGAATGCGCACTTCGATTTCAAGGTGAGCTAGAATTCGATAGATTTCCCGACGACTGTTTGGATTTAATGGCCCTACACACACTAGTTTTTACCGTGACCTATGTGAAAACTGAAATGGCCACATGGCGACATCCAGCCTACTCTTTTTGTATGCTATATGTTTTAGTTTTAAAATTTGCAAAGCTTAACTTTCATTTATGAAAATTCCAATTTAAATTACCTAAATGAAATCATTCAACCGTGTTCATTAATTTGCATTTGAAAAAATTTCAGTTTTCACACGAAGTCACGGTGAAAACTAGTGTGTGTAGGCACAATGGACACACATGCGCCAGTTGACATCGAGCCCAAATGTCAACTGGTTCCGTTCCTAATTCAAAAATTGCGTTTGGACGACGTTCGTCCAGTCGCCAGGAAGCTTTGAATCGGGATCGGCACCAGTTGACTTTTGGTGTCGATGTAAACTAGCGTGTGTGGGCCCGTTATCGGGACGAAGTGCGCGAGGCGGCCGCAGCCAGCAATAGAACAGTCCTCAATTGGTATTCAGTTCATTTAGTGACAGACGCCTGGCAGTCCGCGCGCAGAAAGTACGCTGCAGCCAAACAGGAAAGAATTGTTGCTAAACAAAACAGTAGATTTTTGGAGTAGTGACATGGCACGGAAAAACCCTTAAAAGGCGAAACAAATGGGGCCACAATAACTGGCAATCACAGGATTTGTTTGTATTCTTGGGTAATCTTTTACACCCGTATAAGTTTGGGTGATTGTCCCAATATTGTATGCAGGTAAATCTGAACAACTACTTAGGTTTGAACAATCAGAATCACGATACGTGATGATAAAAGCAGCAGCGAAGCTATTATAATTACCCAGAAAGAGGTAACGAATTGATTGTATTTACATCAAATATATACACAGATATGTCAAATATAAACAGATACCATCAAAAATGGAAGATCTGCGTGTCATAAAAAGCAAAAATGGATTGATTGTACTGCGTATGTTATACACACCTTAACATACGTAATGCAATACCGGAAAACAACAGACTTCATAAATAGCAGACGCGTTACGGCGAGTAGGCGGCTGTCTCAATGGTTTGGACCCACTTATGAGGACTCTTATGCGGATGACTTCGTGACTCAGAGCCCCAGGCCCAGTCCCGCAAGTTGACAAGTGCGTTACTGTTGACTGTTGACTTCATTTTTTACTTTGCTCTTGAGGTTTAACTTGATTCTTTACTTTGTCACTTGCGAAACCGGCAAGTGACAAAGTCAAGAGCAAAGTCAAGAGTAAAACACGTGTCAACTTGCAGGATTGGCCCCTTGTCAACGCGAATCCCAAATGTACCCAAATATGTATACTGTATTTACACACGGATGGGGATGGAACGCGATGATGCCCCTTGTCAGGATGTATGTTTGGACTTCCCCGGCATCTGCATATTTTGCATCCGGCAAAGTCACGACGTCACACGATTAAAACCACTACGCGTCACCCAACACAACTATGCACAACAAACACCCGACCGCACTGCAACCACCTAATCTAAACCCTACACAAAATGGTAAACAGTGCCGCGCGTCAGCAATTCAAACTGCCTGCGTTGCTGTTGGTCGGCCAGCTGCCTCAATCTGGTGTGCCTGGTGTTCCTGGAGCTGCGAGCCTGCAGCCCCATGAGCACGAACAATTCCACAGCGTAGATGGCGAAAAGTGCCCACGAGAGAATCTGAGTTGGAGGGGGGTGGGGGGGGGGGTTGCATGTAACTGGGGTTGGTTAACAATAGATTCGCTGTGGCTACGCACTGAAAATTTTCCACATCAAAAAGTTTTTGATAACGCAAGTGCCGAAATAGTCTTTTAAAAAATTGCTGTTTTTGGAAAAATGACGTGCCAATAACACAATCACAAACAGTTTGCAGGGATTTTGGAATCTTTGCGTATTTTGCATTTACGCTATTTCGATTGAAAGGCGTTTGAAAAGTTGTCACCTTAAATGTCCAGTGCGGAATATCATTTTCTACCTATTAATATTCGACACCGCCAACCAGGGGTTTCGAATGGGGGGTTGGGGGGGGGGGGTACCCCACCCCCAAACCGCCCAGCTATCTATATATCCCTAAGGCCGCTCAGCTATCTATCCAACCACTCAGAGGGTCAAAGTTCAAGATACCACTGCCGCCAACGGAGGAGGCCATGAGGGGCGCGAAACCTCATGGTAGCTGAAATTCACCGCCCTAGTTATGATTTTGCATTTCAGAAATACTAACCATTAAAATGAGAAATCTTCCGCGCAAATTGGATGTGGGCCCGTGGTATCCTTCGCAATATTTCCGAAGGATGAAATAACCAGCCGCAGATATAGCACCGTGGCATATCTCCTGAGATAAAGTCAACAGTAGTACCATGATATCGAAACACATCATAACTACGTAACAAATAACGCCCCACACACAGCGACTTTAAAAACAAGTTCGAACGTTTTTTTGGCAAACTATGAATACCGTATTTCTCCTAATAGAAGAGCGCCGTTCTATTTTTTTCGTCAACCTCCAATAGAACGGCAGGTAAACAAGTTGGTGGAAAAAATAAACACCTTCCCGGTTACGTCCGGCACCCTATTTTTGATGTTACTTGTGACACCCTATCTCCAGTTCTGGGGCGCGCCAGAAGCTGAAACTTGGGGGAGATATTGGCGCAACCCCCCTGTACTTCGCATGAATTTGGGGGGTCGCGGCGACCCCTCTAAGGGTGGGTCGCCCTAAGTGCAAATTTTTTTTTGGCTTTTTTGGTGTCCCACAGCAGGTCCGGCACCCGCTGATTTCTGAGCTGTGGGAGGGCCATAAATCTCAAATTTTGGGGATGTGTTACCAACACCACTCCCCTACTATACACTATTCAACAATGTGAGATAAATGTGAAAAAGTTCTAAAAAATTCTCTTTTTCTCTAAAAAACACCACTTCCCAATAGATGGATGGCAAAAAATTCATTTTTTGGAACTTTTTTATTAGACACTTGAAGAGCTGGTTTACGATACTTTAAAGGGAACGGTTTGATGTTTAAAGTTATGTAAAGAACCATACCTCAAAAATGTATGCATTGCAAAATTTACTTGGGGGGAATTTCAAAGTGTAAATTTCGTAAATTTTTGTTCCCGCAATGATGTCATTATGATATCATAAAATTCACCCTAAGTAAATTTTGTAATGCAGGCATTTTATAGGTATGGTTCTTTACAAAACTTTAAACATCAAACAGTTCCCTTTAAAGTATTGTAAACCATCTCTTCAAGTGTCTAATAAAAAAGTTCCAAAAAGTGAATTTTTTGTCATCCATCTATTGGGGAGTGGTGGTTTTTAGAGAATAAGCGAATTTTTGAGAAATTTTTCACATTTATCTCACATTATTGAATAGTGTATAGTATGGGAGTGGTGTAGGTAACACATCTCCAACATTTTAGATTTATACCCCTCCCACAGCTCAGAAATCAGCGGGTGCCGGACCTGCTGTCGGACACCAAAAAAGCCAAAAAAAAATTTTGCACTTCGGGCGACCCACCCTGCGAGGGGCCGCCGCGACCCCCCAAATTCATGCGAAGTAGAGGGGGGTTGCGCCAATATCTCCCCCAAGTTTCTGCCTCTGGGGTGCACTAGAACTGGGGATAGGATGTAAGAAGTAAAATCAAAAAATGGGTGCCGGACGTGACCGGGAAGGTGTTTAGAACGGCGCCCTTCTATCAGAAGAAATACGGGATTCATACTTTGCCAAAAAACGTTCGAACTTGCTTTTAAAATCGCTGTGTGTGGAGCGGCAATGGTCATACTCTCTAACTAAAAAAATGTCGAGACATCCTGGCCTAAATTCCCAAAAATAAAAATATCAGTCACGGTCTCACGGACACAAAACGATGTCGAGACTAGGGATGGTCGGAGTTTTTTTCAAAGGTTTTTTAAAATGAAAAACGTTTTTTTTTAAAGCCGACATCCAAACCGTTTCTTTTTCAATAAAAACCTTGGCCAAAATTTTTAGTCCTAAGTACTAGGTATTTTGCATTTTTTTGCGCGCAAGCACGCAATTTCACATACTCATAACGATTAGTGGTTGTTTTAATTGGTTTTGAGGCATTTCATGCTATTGTGTCATAATACGCCTTGATATGTTAGTGCAGTGTATAATACCCAGTCAATGTGCCTCCATATACTTGTACAGTGTGAAAATCACCGCTAATAGATTAGCCTTCTATTATAACCTAATTTAAGCACTATTCAATAGCCAACTTCACTTGAAGTCACAAATGTTCGACAAAAGCCGATGTACATATTACATAATAAGTTGACATAAAACAGATATTTTTGACAGAGATCACCACTCATAATGATATCCCATGGCTCCACAGCCATTCTATGGCTATATATAACATCACAAAGTACTGTCACCTGTCTGATTTACCTGTATATGTTGACTCATGACCATATCTGGGAGCTTTTGAAAAAAACGGAGTTAAAAAAAATAAAACCCTGTTTTTGAAAAAAGGGGTTTGTTAAAAAAACCTGCGTTGAAAGAAAACCGTTTTCGGCCATCCCTAGTCGAGCCCCACTGGCCTCGGTGTCAACAACAATTCAGAACTATATGGCCTCGGTCTCGACAACGGTTGTCGGTCCAAGTCTCAAAAAAATGCGAATGTCCCATCTAGGGTTGGAAAAAACAACGTTTTTTTAACTCGATGTTTTTAAAAAATAAAAAAAAACGTTTTTTTTAAAAAACAACGTTTTTTTAATAAACAAACGGGTTTTTTTAAAGCTCCCAGATATGACCTTGTGTCAACATATATAGGTATATCAGACATATTAATTTTACCATAAAAGCAATGATGTTGGTAAAAGTGTTGAATATAATCAGCACATTACCAACACTGGTGGCTTACACTAACAAAAGTTTCATGATCACAACTTTAAGCAGCGTGAGCTAGAGCACCATTTGTACATCAGTACAAAATGACCAAAATTGTAACCCCCACAGTTCCGCAGTGGGTTGAGCTAGAGGGGTGAAATTTTGGGTGAGAACCCAAAACACCTGATATCTTAACCTGTCAAAATGTTATGACCGTAGCTTACCCCTAGCGCGAATGGCGAGCACTGCCCGGGGACTTTTCAGCCGGACCATGTATCTAATTCAACTTGAAATAACAAACCTTCAATGAAAGATGCCAGGTATATGCAACGAGTCAACATAAATATCTATTCACAATGTTATCGCAACGGCTATATGAAACGTCACAACGTACTGTGACTTTGTTGACTCCTAAGGCGCTCCACACGGTGGTTGACGCTACTTTTTAGAAGTCGATTGAGTCAACTCAGAGTCAACTGTTTTAAGTATAACTATTTTTAATTTTTTACCTGTGTTGATTAGGAAATATTGAGAAGTCGATTGATGTAGAATGAAATAAGGGGATTTTTTGGATACATATTGTAAATGGCTCAGAGTCAATTGAATTTTTGACCAGTTGACTCTGAGTTGACGCTAATTTTGGCGTCAACTAGCGTGTGTGGGGCCTAACTGTATTTGGGAAGTTACGGTTTAATAGTGCATTTGGGCCGCATGGCCACCAATCCACCTGAAATACCGTTCTACACCCTCTTATCGTTCAGCATTTGAAATCAAAGTTCAGCGTTCGAGATCATTTCAGCGCGCCAAATCGTCCGAATTTTTCACTCGCTGAATTGACAAACCACCCAATTTTAATCGTCCGGACGATTTGGAGTTCGGCGCTTTTGGCGGTTTTGCGTTTTTAGTTCAGCGGATGGCAAAAAAACGTTCGAACGCTGAACCAGCAAAGGCAGTGTGCGGTGCGCCATCTGGTGTCGATGTCAACTAGCGTGTGTGGGCCCATTATCGGGACGACGTGCGCGGCGCGGCCGCAGCCAGCAATAGAACAGTCCCCAATTGGTATTCAGTTCATTTAGTGACAGACGCCTGGCAGTCCGCGCGCAGAAAGTACGCTGCAGCCAAACAGGAAAGCATTGTTGCTTAACAAAACAGCATATTTTTGGAGTAGTGAGTGACATGGCACGGAAAAACCCTTAAAAGGCGAAACAAATGGGGCCACAATAACTGGCAATCACAGGATTTGTTTGTATTCTTGGGTAATCTTATACACCCGTATAAGTTTGGGTGATTGTCCCAATATTGTATGCAGGTAAATCTGAACAACTACTTAGGTTTGAACAATCAGAATCACGATACGTGATGATAAAAGCAACAGCGAAGCTATAATAATTACCCAGAAAGAGGTAACGAATTGATTGTATTAACATCAATTATATACACAGATATGTCAAATATAAACAGATACCATCAAAAATGGAAGATCTGCGTGTCATAAAAAGCAAAAATGGATTGATTGTACTGCGTATGTTATACACACCTTAACATACGTAATGCAATACCGGAAAACAACAGACTTCATAAATAGCAGACGCGTTACGGCGAGTAGGCGGCTGTCTCAATGGTTTGGACCCACTTATGAGGACTCTTATGCGGATGACTTCGTGACTCAGAGCCCCAGGCCCAGTCCCGCAAGTTGACAAGTGCGTTACTGTTGACTGTTGACTTCATTTTTTACTTTGCTCTTGAGGTTTAACTTGATTCTTTACTTTGTCACTTGCGAAACCGGCAAGTGACAAAGTCAAGAGCAAAGTCAAGAGTAAAACACGTGTCAACTTGCAGGATTGGCCCCTTGTCAACGCGAATCCCAAATGTACCCAAATATGTATACTGTATTTACACACGGATGGGGATGGAACGCGATGATGCACCTTGTCAGGATGTATGTTTGGACTTCCCCGGCATCTGCATATTTTGCATCCGGCAAAGTCACGACGTCACCCGATCAAAACCACTACGCGTCACCCAACACAACTATCCACAACTATGCACAACAAACACCCGACCGCACTGCAACCACCTAAACTAAACCCTACACAAAATGGTAAACAGTGCCGCGCGTCAGCAATTCAAACTGCCTGCGTTGCTGTTGGTCGGCCAGCTGCCTCAATCTGGTGTGCCTGGTGTTCCTGGAGCTGCGAGCCTGCAGCCCCATGAGCACGAACAATTCCACAGCGTAGATGGCGAAAAGTGCCCACGAGAGAATCTGAGTTGGAGGGGGGTGGGGGGGTTGCATGTATTGTAACTGTAGCTACGCACTGAAAATTTTCCACATCAAAAAGTTTTTGATAACGCAAGTGCCGAAATAGTCTTTTAAAAAATTGCTGTTTTTGGAAAATGACGTGCCAATAACACAATCACAAACAGTTTGCAGGGATTTTGGAATCTTTGCGTATTTTGCATTTACGCTATTTCGATTGAAAGGCGTTTGAAAAGTTGTCACCTTAAATGTCCAGTGCGGAATATCATTTTCTACCTATTAATATTCGACACCGCCAACCAGGGGTTTCGAATGGGGGGTTGGGGGGGGGGGTACCCCACCCCAAACCGCCCAGCTATCTATATATCCGTAAGGCCGCTCAGCTATCTATCCAACCACTCAGAGGGTCAAAGTTCAAGATACCACTGCCGCCAACGGAGGAGGCCATGAGGGGCGCGAAACCTCATGGTAGCTGAAATTCACCGCCCTAGTTATGATTTTGCATTTCAGAAATACTAACCATTAAAATGAGAAATCTTCCGCGCAAATTGGATGTGGGCCCGTGGTATCCTTCGCAATATTTCCGAAGGATGAAATAACCAGCCGCAGATATAGCACCGTGGCATATCTCCTGAGATAAAGTCAACAGTAGTACCATGATATCGAAACACATCATAACTACGTAACAAATAACGCCCCACACACAGCGACTTTAAAAACAAGTTCGAACGTTTTTTTGGCAAACTATGAATACCGTATTTCTCCTAATAGAAGAGCGCCGTTCTATTTTTTTCGTCAACCTCCAATAGAACGGCAGGTAAACAAGTTGGTGGAAAAAATAAACACCTTCCCGGTTACGTCCGGCACCCTATTTTTGATGTTACTTGTGACACCCTATCTCCAGTTCTGGGGCGCGCCAGAAGCTGAAACTTGGGGGAGATATTGGCGCAACCCCCCTGTACTTCGCATGAATTTGGGGGGTCGCGGCGACCCCTCTAAGGGTGGGTCGCCCTAAGTGCAAATTTTTTTTTGGCTTTTTTGGTGTCCCACAGCAGGTCCGGCACCCGCTGATTTCTGAGCTGTGGGAGGGCCATAAATCTCAAATTTTGGGGATGTGTTACCAACACCACTCCCCTACTATACACTATTCAACAATGTGAGATAAATGTGAAAAAGTTCTAAAAAATTCTCTTTTTCTCTAAAAAACACCACTTCCCAATAGATGGATGGCAAAAAATTCATTTTTTGGAACTTTTTTATTAGACACTTGAAGAGCTGGTTTACGATACTTTAAAGGGAACGGTTTGATGTTTAAAGTTATGTAAAGAACCATACCTCAAAAATGTATGCATTGCAAAATTTACTTGGGGGGAATTTCAAAGTGTAAATTTCGTAAATTTTTGTTCCCGCAATGATGTCATTATGATATCATAAAATTCACCCTAAGTAAATTTTGTAATGCAGGCATTTTATAGGTATGGTTCTTTACAAAACTTTAAACATCAAACAGTTCCCTTTAAAGTATTGTAAACCATCTCTTCAAGTGTCTAATAAAAAAGTTCCAAAAAGTGAATTTTTTGTCATCCATCTATTGGGGAGTGGTGGTTTTTAGAGAATAAGCGAATTTTTGAGAAATTTTTCACATTTATCTCACATTATTGAATAGTGTATAGTATGGGAGTGGTGTAGGTAACACATCTCCAACATTTTAGATTTATACCCCTCCCACAGCTCAGAAATCAGCGGGTGCCGGACCTGCTGTCGGACACCAAAAAAGCCAAAAAAAAATTTTGCACTTCGGGCGACCCACCCTGCGAGGGGCCGCCGCGACCCCCCAAATTCATGCGAAGTAGAGGGGGGTTGCGCCAATATCTCCCCCAAGTTTCTGCCTCTGGGGTGCACTAGAACTGGGGATAGGATGTAAGAAGTAAAATCAAAAAATGGGTGCCGGACGTGACCGGGAAGGTGTTTAGAACGGCGCCCTTCTATCAGAAGAAATACGGGATTCATACTTTGCCAAAAAACGTTCGAACTTGCTTTTAAAATCGCTGTGTGTGGAGCGGCAATGGTCATACTCTCTAACTAAAAAAATGTCGAGACATCCTGGCCTAAATTCCCAAAAATAAAAATATCAGTCACGGTCTCACGGACACAAAACGATGTCGAGACTAGGGATGGTCGGAGTTTTTTTCAAAGGTTTTTTAAAATGAAAAACGTTTTTTTTTAAAGCCGACATCCAAACCGTTTCTTTTTCAATAAAAACCTTGGCCAAAATTTTTAGTCCTAAGTACTAGGTATTTTGCATTTTTTTGCGCGCAAGCACGCAATTTCACATACTCATAACGATTAGTGGTTGTTTTAATTGGTTTTGAGGCATTTCATGCTATTGTGTCATAATACGCCTTGATATGTTAGTGCAGTGTATAATACCCAGTCAATGTGCCTCCATATACTTGTACAGTGTGAAAATCACCGCTAATAGATTAGCCTTCTATTATAACCTAATTTAAGCACTATTCAATAGCCAACTTCACTTGAAGTCACAAATGTTCGACAAAAGCCGATGTACATATTACATAATAAGTTGACATAAAACAGATATTTTTGACAGAGATCACCACTCATAATGATATCCCATGGCTCCACAGCCATTCTATGGCTATATATAACATCACAAAGTACTGTCACCTGTCTGATTTACCTGTATATGTTGACTCATGACCATATCTGGGAGCTTTTGAAAAAAACGGAGTTAAAAAAAATAAAACCCTGTTTTTGAAAAAAGGGGTTTGTTAAAAAAACCTGCGTTGAAAGAAAACCGTTTTCGGCCATCCCTAGTCGAGCCCCACTGGCCTCGGTGTCAACAACAATTCAGAACTATATGGCCTCGGTCTCGACAACGGTTGTCGGTCCAAGTCTCAAAAAAATGCGAATGTCCCATCTAGGGTTGGAAAAAACAACGTTTTTTTAACTCGATGTTTTTAAAAAATAAAAAAAAACGTTTTTTTTTAAAAACAACGTTTTTTTAATAAACAAACGGGTTTTTTTAAAGCTCCCAGATATGACCTTGTGTCAACATATATAGGTATATCAGACAGTGGCAATACTCTGTGATGTTATATATGACCATATAATGTCTGTGGAGCCATGGGATAGCATTATAAGTGGTGATTTGTGTCAAAAATATCCATTTTTCGTCGACATATCGTTCGTATATCGCCTTATAGTCGAATGTTCGTGACTTCAGGTCAAGTTTGGCACGGAATAGTGATCAAACAAGGTTATAAAACGAGGTTGTTACTTTGGGAGTGAAGTTACACACTGTGGAGCTACATGGAAGCACATTACCTCAATATTATATACTACAGCAACATATGACGGCTTATTCACCCATGGTAGCATATATAAATGGATACTTTGATACTAAAAATGCCACAAAACCAATGAAAACAAACACCAATGTCAATTTGTGTGTGAAATTGCGCGCTTGCGCGCAAAAATTTTGCAAAATACCTAGTGCTTAGTACTAAAAATTTCTGTCGATGTTTTTTTTAAAAAAAAAACATTTCGGACGTCATATTTTTTTTAAAAAAACAACGTTTTTTTTAAATAAAAAACGTTTAAAAAAAACATCGGCCAACCCTAGTCCCATCTCGAAAATTTTGAACCCTAATGTAAAACGCTCCCGGAACCAACCACGATTTGTACTTTGCTCGGTCTATTTGCAAAAATGTCCACCTGCGGTAATCGCCTGCCCAAATGAATGCCCAGAAACAAACTACTCCCAGCCAGGGCAAAGATGCTGCAGGTGGACAGCGACACCCTCAGAATCATGTCCGAGGAGCGGAAGCAGTGCGCCAGCGCGCAGTTGCACGAGCTCAGCACGGCGAACACGGCGCTCGCCAGCTGCGTCGCGGCGATGATGGATAAATTGTTAGAAAATACTATATTTCGTGAAAACGGGCTGAAAGGCAGAAAAAAGATTTTTAAGGTAAACATGGAGGAAAAGTGTAAACTGAGTAATTTTAAGCAAATAGTGAAGCAAACCGCTAAAATGTATCCCCACATAGGGACGTAGCCAGGGGGGCATTTTTGTTTTACAACATATATTTTTGGCTGACCGGTCTCCGCGGCCTCAAAGCCAGTGAAAATGGACTGAATTCGTGTCCATGTCGTTCTATATGCCTGTAAAATACAGACGTATACTGCTGTTTTGGCACCAATGCCAACGCCAGTGGCTCCATGGCGTGGCGCCTACAAATGGCGCCAGCGCCATGCCGTGGCGCCTACGAATGGCGCCATTCCCCCACTACAGGGGTAAAATTGTATGGGGGGGGCGCCGCCCCCCCCGTTCGCCGGGCTCCGTATACAATCCGCCTCCCCCCGCTCAAAAATCCTGCCTACGTCCCTGCATAGGGACATAGCTGGGAGATGTTGTTAGTTGGGGTTCACTGGACAGTTGGCAAAAAACTTCACCCCTTCATAGATTGCTGAAATATAAAAATTTTGGGACTGATATCCCGGAAAATCTATCGGTGACAAAAATAGCTGAAAACGGTGTTGTTTGAATAGTATCGTTCGATAAACATAGGTCAAACCTCGGCACTTTCTGAGCCAAAAAACCAACGCACAATCTCAATACTCTTGATCGCCCCGAATGGGGCGCAGTAGCTCCAATTGAGCGGCTGCTGCCTGGCGTATCTCTTATTCGACAACCAATGGCAGATTTTGTTTGCGCCAGCATCCAACTTTTCGCTGGCAGCCGAATTTCCTGACAGTGCCGCGGCTGCATCGACGCTGCTGTATGAAGGCGGAGCCTCTCCTGTTGGCGTGTACTTTTGCACCGTGTGCAACTGGGGCTCTCGGGTCGCTGAATGGGTGGGTGAAAAATATATCAATGGTATGGCACTGGGGATGGACAGAGTTTTTCAACCGTTTAAACGCAATCGTCAAGATCGTTTTCTTAGAGGCAGTTGAAGGTTTTAGTACTGATTCACAAAAGTTTTTGCTATTTTGTTGAGTGCAATTTCACCATCAAATGCACATTGTGGGTTGTTTTGGCTGGTTTCATGGCAACTTTGTTTCCTATGTAACGGTTTCATGTTTCATATGTAACGGTTTTTCAGAAATTTCCAGGGTCTCTAGGAATTTGACCCTCGCGGGGGCTGGGTAGATAGGTATTAGATAGATCGGATATCGCTCCATCAAATCGTTAGATACTTTAAAAAAATTCTGGGAGTGGGACTAAATGTATAGGCTTTTTCAAAGTATGGAAGGCAGAAAGTGGAAAAAATGCTAAAAATAGGTAGTAGTTCAACAAAAAATAGGAGTAGTTCAACCGAGTACCACACAAGAAGCTACTACCACCCTACTATTTATGTGCGCGCACAAGGGAGAAAGCTTCTCCGAGAGTTTTACCGCCCGGCCGCCCATCAGAAACAACCACAGGGCTACAAATGGACGCGCAGAGTTGCTGGAAAAGGAAAACGAACTTGTGACAGTGATTTTCTTGCATTTTGGGCAGCTGGCGGTCGCGTTCAGGCAGAATTGGCACGGGTCCAATCCGAATGTTTCGCCCGGTCCAGAATTTAGAACTGCAACGGTAGGGCTGGCGGGCGGAGTTTCGTAGCAGCCGGAATCATGCCGCCCGTTCATGACACTCGAGAGGTCACGCTCTGAAAATAAAAATTGTCTGAGAAAAAAGAGAACACAAACTTCTAGTGAAACATTCAGGATCGTAGTGCGCGGCACGCGCTAACATATTATTCTGCTATTTAATGCCTTGTCGGTCAACGCAGAAAGGCCGCGCCAGAAAAATTACAAACACTGAATATTTCTCAAAACTACACATCCTTCTTTTGGATATTAGAGTCTATTAACGTTCCATAATAATTAAATAGATGAGAGATGCGTTGTTCTGAGCGAACAGCGAGAGATAATCGAATTTGCAATGTGAAATACCACGGTTCGACATTCTCGACTGTCTCCGCAAATTCAAAGTACGCAGATGAACTTTATGATTGAAATGGATATTTTTTACAGTGCGTATCCAATTGCAACGTCATTCAACAGAACACAGTTGATGACGTCATTCAGCAGTTGAGATAAATAAATACGGTGTGAGGCGGTAATAGAACGATCGGGGTTAGGCGCTGTTGGCGTGGTGCCAGAGCTACGCGAAGTAAATCGCGTTACGCGAGCTGCGTGATTTGCGCAGGAGCAAATCACACAACCACAGGGTCACGCGACTTGCGCAGGCGCAAATTTCGCAACCACAGGGTCACGCGACTTGCGCAAATGCGCAAACTTCGCAGCTCTGGGCCGCACCTCAATGGCGAAAAGCTCAGAGCCGGTCTTTCAACCAGGCTCCTGGCTGGCTGGGTGTGAGCGCAAGTGAACCTCTTTAGGTGTACTTGCGTTGCAACGTTAAAATTGCGGGTTGAAATGTGGGTAGGTAGGATTTGTTCCCGCGTTTTGTCGTGAATGGTTTTCGAACCAGGAATAACAAAACGACACTGCGCCATCTGCCGTAGGTCGGAAAACTGAAAATTTTGCGTGTCGCTCAGAACATGCAAACTTTGAACATCAATAACTTGACTGTTTCTGGGCCGATTTTAGTAATTTCACTTTTAAAATGATGACAAATGCTTGGAGAGTTCATTTCTGAGGTCAAATAGGCGATACAACGTTGTGTATATATCGATTTGGCCGGATTTCGAAATGCGAAATTTATGGAATATTTTTCTACAAAAATGAATCAAAATATTTCATATTTCATAAATCATATTTCATCAGTTTTCATATTTCATGGAAAAGTTTCTGTATTTTTGTGAGAAAAGGTTATGAAGTATACATACTGCTTGCATACTCACTTATTCTTCCTGTAAACACCGTCTTCAATTCAGGTTTCTGCCGCCGCAATTCTATTGTACTCGCAGACAAAGCGCCCGAAAAACCTGCGCGACCCGCTAGAAAACGTGTCAACGGCAATGTTGGCCTTATGTCAAAAGCTGTAAAGGGTAGCCCTGTATCAGCAGCCTGCAGCGGAAGAAGGCTGACGATGCACAAACTTTGGCACCGCACAATATCAACGTTGGTTTCTTACATTGTGTTGCTTTAATGAATATACCGAGTGGAGAGCATACTTTGCGCACAATCCTACCATAATTAAATGAATAAAATCTTGTGAAATTTTTTTCATTATTCAGATGGGTTATGGTGGGCTTCTATACAAAGTGTGATATCCGCCGAGTATACCAGTCGTTCGACGGGCTCAAAATCAAATTCAATCATCATTTCAGTCACAACCACCGCCAACACTCCGCGCACCCAACCCGCCCTCTCTGACTCCGCCCACCGCCAACCGCATTAGTCCGCGGTCCGGTGTTGACGCGGATTCACTGGGCGACGGGAACTTGTCCGTGGGCAGTTTGAACGACACGACGGGCGACAACCGGCTCGACGCGCTAGTCAGCAAGCACGTGGAGGCCACCAAGTGGAGGAGAGTGTGCGCTGATTCGTGGAAGGGTGCGGAACAGCAGCAACAGGGGTTGCTCGATTTTGGACAGACACAGGTGGGTGGGGTGGAGTTGTGAATAGGTTTTGAGAAATATTTACCTAGGTTGTTTCGATATCAAAAAATGGAAATAATATCAACTGTCAACATAAAAATATCGAGATAGCGTAAGTTTTTCGAATGGAATATCTATTCGAAAATGAAGACTATTGAAAACTAATTTCGTTCAAAGCTATTGCTGAATGGCCCTGCCCACACTAGTTTTCAACCGAAATTTCGAGAACTCATAAATCGGCTCATTAGAGAAGTTATCTAGACTGGGTTATTTTTTATCTCCGTCAACTTTAGTTGACACCTTACTCTAGTAAACTCAAATGCATTTAAAGCTGTGTTTTTCAGTTTTCAAAATTGTTTTTGAAAACAAGTGTATGCAGGCACAATCGCCCCTAATCCCCACAGTTTCATCCGCCCCACCCCATTCCCAGCTTTCCGCACCGCTGGTCAACGCGGACTTCACCTACATGATCCCCGGCACCCAGCCCGACCCCGGCGCGGTGCACACCCCGCCCATGCAAAGCGACATGTTCTCGCAGCCGTTGTTTGATCACGGCGATTTGTTGGATTTGTGAAATTGAGTTTAATTGTCCATTGTAGATACAGTGTGTTCGTCAGATCTGAAAAGTGCACCTACCTAACCGCTTACGTTTACTGTCGCTCTTGTCTACGGGTACTGTGGCGCGCTGGCTCTTTTTATGTTTGTATGGCGTCACCTCATATTTATGTATGTTTGTACATTTGAAATTCAGCGTTGGTTTGCTCGAATAATTCCCCATGGGAGAACTTTTCGAGGGGGTATTTTTTCGACAAATTTTTAAAGAATGTTTCCGTCAAGTCATTTCACGAAAAATGCTTATTTCACAAAAAAACGTGCCATTTTTGTTCAAATTGGAGAAAAGAAATTGATCTAATGCTTTAAGGGGGTATTTTTTCCTCACTCGCCTAACAGGAGGGGGGGTTATTCAAGAGGAGGAATTATTCAGTCAAAATACGGTATTTATATTCATTTATAGCTAACAGTTATGTATCATTACAGTATGTTTGTGAAATATTTTTTGTTTTAGTTGGTTTCAGGCAGAACTCTGCGATTTGTTTGTGGATGGTCAATGGAGGTTGAGATGCAAATGCGGAAAAATAAAGATGTAACCGAAATGACCGTTGGCTTCTGGGCTCTTGAGCACATGCACAACAAATAAAGCATTCATAAAATGAACTGAAGTCGTCTGACTGAAGCGCCCACCTAGCCTGATTATGCATGGGGGCAGTCCCAGACCCTGTAAAATGTCAAATGTTATGCAAACAAGTTGCCATTTTGCAGGGCATTTTCCATGACATTTGACATTTTACAGGGTCTGGGACAGACACCAGATCACCAAGCACTTCACGGCCCATGATCACAGTTCAGAGCGTGATCATGCCAGACAGATGACCGATGACACGCACTTCACAAATTTCATTACTTAATTCTTTACATTTGAAGTGCTTGGAAATTTGTAAAGTGTTTTAAAGTGTCTGTGTGAACACACTTCACCACATATCATTGCAGATAAGCAGCACAGTTTCGCTGTGATGGAACATTTAATTAGCTGGCAGAAGAAATGTGTCGGGCTAAACAAACGCCACAGTTTGATTTTGTGCTTGTATTTGCGCGGGGTTTGAAGAATAAGCGAAGGTGAACAGATTGCAAAGTGTTTGGTTTCAGATAGGAAATTAGTGCCGGAGGAATGTGCTCAGTTGACTGAATTTTTGCGCTCAAATTGTGATGTTTGAACCTCGCGGGTTCGGCAACATGGTTTTTGCCCAACTGTATCAAGGTAACTACCATAGTGGTGATATTATTTATCACCACTGTGGTAGTTACCTTGATACAGTTGGGTAAAAACAACCTGGTAGCATCCCAATGTTTGAGATGAAACATAAACCTCGCGGGTTTGGCAACATGGTCTTTGCTCAACTGTATCAAGGTAACTACCATAGTGGTGATATTATTTATCACCACTGTGGTAGTTACCTTGATACAGTTGGGTAAAAACAACCTGGTAGCAATCCCAAGCCCATTAAAGTGTAAAGTAAAGTGTCAAATGGAAGGTCAAATGCAAAGTCAAATGTGCAATTACAGTTACTTTACATTTGACAGTTCACAAATCAAAAGCAAATACAGATTTATTCGTTTAGGATGGCAAGATTATTTTCACAGAAATGCAACGTTAATTTTTTTGTGTATACATTTTATCGCTAAGATAAAATGTACGGTCAAGATCAGAACAGCTTTTGCCATTTTGTACACTTTTTTAAACGGTGTTTGTAATTATAATATTCGTTTACATTGTTTTACATGCTGCCAGAAAATTCAGTACAATCGCTAACTTAGTGCAATCGCTTCGCTGGCCTCACAGTTTAGAAATGGCTAAGTGGCTTCTGGCTAATGAGCACAAACGAGGGCGCCCTGTTGCTGCCGCACACACCAGTTGACAATAACATCGGCTGTCAACTGGACGTTTTGGTTTCTATTGACATTTTAGTTGACGAAGCATGGAGTTGTGTTCTAATGCGCATCAATTCACCAGTATCAATTCCCTTTCAACATTACCGCATGTGCACTAGGAAATTACCTTGTGGGTATTGCCATGGAAATCGGTTGACGCCCAGTGAGTTGACACCCGCTGTAGCATTTGCTAGTCTGTAATTGCACCGTGGCACCAGTGCCAAGGCAAAAAGTGATTGGCGTTAAAGTGCGGGGGGTTTTCAGTTGGCGCCCCCATACCGGCGCTCCACCGCCATCGGCCATGACGTGCCGTCGCTGTGCATCACGCTGCAGATGGCCGGCGTGCTGGTGGGCGCGTCGCTCGGCGGCATCGCGTCCGACAGATGGGGCTGCAAGCCCACATACGTCGCCACGCTGCTGCTCAGTGTTTCACTTGGCGGCGCGCTGGGTGTGGCGCCGAACTGGCACATCTTCGCCGTTGGCCGCGCCGTGCTGGTGCCACTGTGAAAGACCCTGGAAAGTGTAAAAGCCATGGCGCTTTTCCGACCACTAGCGCCAAGCGCCAATGGCGCCAGAGCAAAATGGCGCTTTCACATCACTAGTCAAATGTCATGTAAAAAGACCCTTAAAAACATTTGACACTTTACAGGGTCTTTTACATGACACCCCACATTTTACATGGTCGTTTACATGACACGCGACATTTAACAGTCTTTTACACTATCCATGGTCTTTTACAGCTGCGGCGTGCTATTGGCGCTCACTTTCAGCTGGCTGTGCACGTCGCTCAGCTACTACGCGCTCAACTTCAGCTTCGGCACCATGTTCCCCCGCAGCAGCACCGCTTTCAGCACCATTACTTTTGGCGTGTGCAGCATCACCGCCAATCTTGTGGTGACAATCGTTGATAAAATAGGGGTTTATTATTTCGTCAGCAAATTTTGAGGTGGATGGGTTAATTCGAGGGAGGTTTATTATTTCGTCAGAAATTTTCGTGAAATTAATAGTAAACAATACGTTCAACATGCCCAAATCCGGTAATGAATGTGCTGAAATGGATATATTTGGGCATTTGAACATAGGTACATTGCTAGGTAGGCTCGCTAGGCTGTGTAGCTGCGGTGCAAACCGGCAGCAATAATAACATCCTGTACATTGCATACATTATGTACATCATTTCCGAGGGGGGGGGGGGGGGTTCCTTAGCTCCTTAGGCGAGTTATTCTCGCGAAAATACAAAATTATCGCAAAATCAAATCGGACTCCAGCATCAACACAAAACCTACCCACCACAGGAATCTCCCTAGGCTCTAGATCGGACTAGAACTATACAGCCTGGAAACAGCGCCAACAGTGCTGCGAACGCAGTGCAATGCGGTGTGCAGCATGGCGGCGCGCGTGTGCGGCATGGCGGCGCCCAATGTGTTGCTGTTGGCGCGCTGGTGGTCGCCGCTGCCCTAAGTCAAATGGTGCCAGTCTCAGTCCCTGTCAAATGTCACATGTCATGCAACGTGTCAAAAGTCATGTAAAATGCCCTGCAAAATGGCAACCGAGTTGCCATTTTGCAGGGCATTTTCCATGACTGTTGACACTTTGCATGGCATTTGACATTTGACAGGGTCTGGAAGTGCCTCCAGGTGTTAACTATGCCCTGTGCGCGCTGGTTATGCCGGAGACGAAGGGCTTGCCGCTGCCAGAGGTGGAGGATGATCAAGATGAGAATGACGACACAAAGACCTTTCAACATTACCGCGTGTGCACTAGGAAATTACTTTGTCGGTATTGCCATGGAAATCGGTTGACGCCCAGTGAGTTGACACCCACTGTAGCATTTGCCAATCGGATGGGGGATGGCCTCATGGATCGGATGGGGGATGGAAAGTTACCTCAATACGCATGGGTAAAAACACCTACCACGAACCCCCGAAATTTCTGAAACGTGTGCTCTACGGGTTTAATGTGAGGATGGGGATTATTATCTGGCTAAAAAATTCCATGGCCATGGCGCTTTTTGGAACGCCAGCACCAAGCGCCAATGGCGCCAGGGCAAAATAGCGCCAAGCACCAGAAGCGCCATGGCTTTTTTGCTTTGGCGCTAGCGCCAAGCAGCCAGCACCAGGCGTTTTGTTCCTGGCACCACGCAAAAATAGCGTCAAGTGCCAAAAGCGCCATGGCGCTTTTCCGACCACTAGCGCCAAGCGCCAATAGCGCCAGAGCAAACATTCGACCAGACCCTTAAATAACATTTGACACTTTACAGGGTCTTTTACATGACACCTCACATTTTACATGGTCTTTTACATGACACGTGACATTTTACAGAGTCTTTTACACGTTACATGGTCTTTTACAGGGTCTGGGACTGCCCCCTGGGCATCGCACTGGGCGCTTTGATCGGAGTGCAGTTGGTACTGACAGCCGAGCCACTGGCGCATCAATACCGACTTTTGTTGTTCAGCGGCAGCTGGCCCATGGCGTTTGTGTGGCTGGGCGTGCTCAGTTTGATCTTTCCGCGTTGGCGGCACTTGTCGCCATTTTACACATTTTACAAATCTGTTCATGCCATCATGTAGCATGCCCGCTTAACCTATCTTTTTTCATTTTACTTTGCATTTTACGTTTTACGTGGCATTTTACATTTCACATGACACTCGACCCATCACGCCATCAAATGCAAAGCTACTTATCAAACTGTTGTTCAAAAATACGACGTCGGAACGACAGCACAAATCCCCACACCACGCAGGCAACCGAAACCAGCGCCCAAACACCAACACCGAAACCTACACGCGTGCTACACCGGCGTCATTGGAGGCCTTCTGGTGCCAGTCCCAGACATTGTGAAGAGCCCTGGAAGATGGAAAATGTCACGCAAAGTGTCAAAAGTCATGGAAAATGCCCTGCGAAATGGCAACCGAGTTGCCATTTTGCAGGGCATTTTCCATGACTTTTGACACTTTGCATGACACTTGACGCTTTACAGGGCATTTTACAGGGTCTGGGACTGCCCCCAGGGCGGCTTGTCGCGCCACTTCAGCGAGAGTTCTTATGGGCGGCACAGCGGCGCTTCTGAACAACACGAGGGTGGACATAGTTCGAATGAGTCTGTGGGCAGCGCGGCGCACGAATCTGGCTGCTCGTAAAAAATTTTGAGCCATACTCGGCGGACATCCACTTAGTATGGAAACCTACCATAACCAATCTGAATAGTGAACCAAAATTTTTTTTTTTCAATTCATCATAAAAGTTCGTTCTTACTATGGAATAATTAATTACGAAATTGATCACAAGATTTACTTCATTCAATTATAGTAGGATTATGCGCATACTTTGCGGCTAGCCGAGTATAATAAAATTATCAATAAATTGAAGTGCAAATCCAGAAATTACACAAGGATGGAAGCCTGTGGCAGTGGTGGAAGTTAGGACAAAAAGTCGCAGAAATTTGGCGCGGCAGGCGCTCCGCAAATGTACTCATTCCTTTCGTAACGATGTTTCCGACAGTACATTTGGAAAGATTTGGAGAGATCGATGCTAGTGATGTAAGAAGCGTCGAGACGCCAAACGCCAATGGCGCCACACAATACATACCAGCGCCAAGCGCCATGAAGCTTTTCGTTTTGGCGCCAGCGCCACCGCGCTCCCACATCACTAGTCGACGCTAAACAGTAGCATCGACTCATTCCACGCAGCGACCTTGTCCTTGGGGTCGGACGCGAGCTTGTAGGTGCCCTTGGTGGTCATGGTGCCGCGCTGGCTGCAGTCGACAAGCTGCAGAACATGCTCGAGGCTTCTGGTGAACAGATTGCAAAGTGTTTGGTTTCAGATAGGAAATTAGTGCCGGAGGAATGTGCTCAGTTGGCTGAATTTTTGCGCTCAAATTGTGATGTTTGAACCTCGCGGGTTCGGCAACATGGTTTTTGCCCAACTGTATCAAGGTAACTACCATAGTGGTGATATTATTTATCACCACTGTGGTAGTTACCTTGATACAGTTGGGTAAAAACAACCTGTAGCAATCCCAATGTTTGAGATGAAACATGAACCTCGCGGGTTTGGCAACATGGTCTTTGCTCAACTGTATCAAGGTAACTACCATAGTGGTGATATTATTTATCACCACTATGGTAGTTACCTTGATACAGTTGGGTAAAAACAACCTGGTAGCAATCCCAAGCCCATTAAAGTGTAAAGTAAAGTGTCAAATGGAAGGTCAAATGCAAAGTCAAATGTGAAATTACAGTTACTTTACATTTGACAGTTCACTTTACATTTGACATTTGACTTTACCACTACCTGACGCTGCGCCTAAGCCGCTTAGGCTCTCTTCGCTGTGAAAGTTTGCGCAGAATCCTACCATAATTTAATGAATAAAATGTTGTGATAAATTTCGTAATTAGGTACCTAATTATTCCATAGTAAAAACGAAATATTATGATGGAACAATATACAATTTTTAGTTCACTACGTGTGAACTACGGGTTTAATGTAAGTATACTCCGGTTACTTTACACCCTGCACGCGTGGTTCCCGCTGGAAGTGTGCCAACGATGGTTAACGCGTGCGAGTTTCATAAAAAGATGACAAAGTTGATTGTTGTAATAATGTTATTCATTAACATATTCACATCGATGAATTTTATCATATTTTTACGGAAATCGCATGATTAAATAATCATTGGCACGCTTCCAACACGAGACATAAATCAGTGCGACGGCAGAGTATCACGTACGCCGAGTATACTGGGTTTAATGTACTTCATGTGGACAGACAAGTCTCAGCGTGAAGGCACTTCACTGTGCCTCCAGACGCTTCACAGTGCTTCACGAACGCTGCAATGCATTCTGCAATACCTTGTAAATCTTTGCCCAACAGCCCACCCTACTCGCAGGGCGCCCAGTGAACTCGTGAACGGCAACGAAGCGAATGCGCACAGCTGGCCCTGGCAGGTGCCACTCTCAGACGCTGTAAAATGCCCTGCAAAATGGCAAATGTCATGTAAAGTGTATAAGTAATGGAAAATGGCAAAAGTCATGCAAAGCGTCTAAAGTGATGTAAAATGTCCTTGAAAGTGGGAAACGTACACATGTGCATTACACTTGGCATTTCACAGGGCATTTATTTTACAGGGTCCGGGACTGCCCCAGGTGTTCATCTCTAGCACGCACGGCTATAAGTGGAATGAGTGCGGCGTGACCATTCTGAATGAGAAATGGATCGTCACCGCCACGCACTGTGTAGAGTCTGTTCGGGATCGGTTTTCGGTTTGCATTTTTATAGCGATGATTAGAAGGGTGTTTTTTGCAAGTGATAAGTTGTTGTGAATTGTGACTTCAGTGATGTGTCAAGTAAACTGATCAATGACAAGTACCGCCAGTTACAAATTTATTACTTGGTTTATGGCTGACAATTATCATTGACACTATGAACTTATAAACCCCCCTCGAAATACCCCCCCCCCCAAATTTAGTGTATAGAGCTGCGGTTTGTAAATACAGAACCGAAATTGAAACTCAAATTTCGATTTCGATTCCGTTTCCACTAAACAAAAAAAATAGTTCAGACATTTTTGTTTTCTGAACATGTTTTCGAATTGGAACCGGAACCAAAATTTGAGTTAAAATTTCGGTTCTGTATTTACAACAGTAGTAGTTGCACAACTAGTGTTGTAAACACTGAACAAAATTCAAACTCAAATTTTGGTTCCGGTTCCCGTTTCAGTAAACAAAAAATATTCATTTTTTTATTTTCTTATTATTTTTTAGAAATGGAACCGGGACCGAAATTCAAGTTTCAATTTTGGTTCTGTATTTACAACACTAGTAATGCACAACTAGTGTTGTAAATGCAGAACCGGAACCGAAAATTTGAGTTTAAATTTCGGTTCTGTGTTTACAACACTAGTAGTTGCACAACTAGTGTTGTAAATACTGAACCGAAATTTAAACTTAAATTTCGGTTCCGGTTCCCGTTTCAGTAAACATAATAAATATTGAAAAAATTTTATTTTCTCAACATTTTTTTCTAAATGGAACCGGAACCGAAATTCAAGTTTCAATTTCGGTTCTGTATTTACAACACTAGTAATGCACAACTAGTGTTGTTAATGCAGAACCGGAACCAAAAATTTTAGTTTAAATTTCGGTTCTGTATTTACAACACTAGTAGTTGCACAACTAGTGTTGTAAACACTGAACCGAAATTTTAAATTTGAGTTTAAATTTCGGTTCTGTGTTTACAACACTAGTTGTCCAACTACTAGTGTTGTAAATGCTATCATGCTTTCGATGAAGTTGAACTCCTTGGGCATGCGCTCGACCGGCACCATCAGCTTGGCCTCCACGTGGTGCCGCCGCTGAGGGCCCTGCGTCGACCGGGGGCCAGTCCCCGACCCTGTAAAATGCCCTGTAAAATGTCTTATGTCATGTAAAGGGTAAAAAGTCATGTAAAGTCCCCAATGAAATGGCAAACATGTTTGCCATTTTACATGACTTTTGACACTTCCCATGGCATTTTACATTCTACAGGGCATGTACCAGGATCTGGAAGTGGCACCAGTACGTGTACTCGACGTCCGGCTGCTCGTCGCAGTCGTGCTGCTGGCGCGGCGAGCCGGCGGTGCGCCCGTGCTGCGAGCTCAGCCCCAGCGGCGAGTGCAGCACCTGCGGCCGCGGCGCGCTGGGCAGCGCCGAGGACACGTGACGTTTACACCTGCGGGCGGACACCTTTGCCACTGTCGGCAACTGGTGCTCTCGCATCATCATGCATTTTTGAAAGACTTAAATTATAGTTTTTTAGAATATTTTTTCAAATCAACTGGTCAGCAAGCTTGGTATTGGGATAGGAACAAGTTGACATTTAGCGTCATTGTCAACTACCGTAATTCCTCCAATTACCCCCAGGGGTACAATTTTTCAGAGTGAAAATGGGGGGGGGGTAATTCAAGGGAGTTATTATTTCGCCAGTATCTTTTTGAATTCCTACCACTTAATCGTGGTTTGTTAACGTACGCGAATAATGCGTGGATATTTCGAGGATATAGGTGTAGGGCCAATAAGTGCACCTAGTGGCAGTCCCACGATGGAAGAACGCGAGAGTACCCCTCCACCTGTTCAGTGCAAGAGCTAGTAGGCATCATGTCGGCGTTCCGAAAGAGTGTCACTAATGTCCGCTTTCCGCTCAGCTCCCTTTTGCTTTAACTTCGCTGCAATATCGATGTGCTTAGGATTCTCTGCTCGCGCCACTTTTATTCGGTTCAAGTGGAAGAATAGTTTTTTTGTTGTTTCTGTGGAACTTGAACTAAGATTGTTTGTTTTTTGGCGATTCATTTATTTTCAACAATGACCATCACAGGTGTACGTCGATATGAATATTACATTATATTTACATTTACCGCACTGTAGATTTGGGCACTATAGATAATAGATACGGTAAATCCTCGAATAAGTCCCCAGGGGAGTTATTTTTTCGTCAGAATATTTTGAGGGGGGAGTTAATCGAGGGGGTTATTCGAGGGGGTTATTCGAGGGTGGAGTTGTTTTTTCGTCAGAATATTCAGTCCATAAGCAGGTCTGAGGCCACTGTAGTAAAGCATTCTTTTGTGTTTAGGTTACATACGCAGCACACGCTACACTGCATTTGCATTCGATGAATCAGAGACCATGGCTTTTTGGTCTGTCTGGCTTCATCGAATTGTTTTTTCAATGTGACACAACTGGTTTGCGTTGATCATAGGGGGAGTTATTCGAGGGGGGACTTGTTTGAGGATTTACGGTAGACATGCAGTGAAAGTGATGGTGCTATGCAGCATAGACATTATCAACATGAAATTAGCAGTACTTGACTCGGCCAGAACTCTCTCTTAAGTTCGCTCAAAAATATTTTTATAGAAAGTGAGGCTCCCATTTCAAAGGTGTATGAATGCAAAATACAGAAAGAATTTTCTTGGCCATAAATTTAACATCGAATGGGCAGAAAAGTCATTGAAAGGACAGTTTAAAATATCCAAAGGACCCTTCCAAGAATTTCAAGGATAATCTTCATGTGTATCCGAGGAAGCACCTAGGCTGGCACTGACATATTTTTGTGGCCAGTTTCGACATACACCGGTTGAGACAAGTGTTTCCGAGCGCAGAAAACTGCGTAACACGCGCGACGCTCATGTTTAACTACCCAGCCAATCACTGATCACTACCGCTGGAACTTGGATTCCTGGTGCACGGTTTCTTCGCCAGCAGTCAATCATCGACAAGTCAGGGAAATACACTGTAGCAGGCTAAGGCCACAAATGTCAGAAAACCTAGCACCAAAAACATCAATGAAATCTACTAACCTGTCAATCATCCAAATCTCATCCACGAATGAGAGGGCACCAAAGGCATTTATACAGCTACACTTGAACAAGCATCTTTAGAATTATTTCTCAAACAAATTTCTACAACTAACAAGCCATGCAGAGGCCAGCTTCACACCCTGTAAAATGTTATGTAGCGTCACCAAAATCTCAAATGAACAATAAAAGACAAATATCACTGATAATTTGATATTTTGGTGACACTAGTGACATTTTACAGTGTGTGGGAAGAACCTTCTGTAGGGATTTTGCCTGGACACTGCTCAACAAAATGTACTTAACATTGAATCATGGTCCTGTCCACCACCTGTTTGGTGACCCAAATTGACCCAGCTCTTGCCAGTTGCACCCAAGCGCCACAAACGCAGTTGTTAACAGCCAATTGGGAGGACCAGCAAGCATTTAACAGGCTAGTATGAAGGTCAACAGTACCGTGGTCAGGACCATGATAAGAATCAGATAGACACCCAAAGGATTGTTCATATGAGCCCATTAAAATGGTCATATGTTCAAAGGATTGACCCCATTAGTCATAACAGAAGATTTTAACAAAACTTGCTAATGAATGAAATAATTCTAATAGCTTGTGTGAGGAATGCAAATTTTGTATCTTGTAAACTGCACAGCCACCAGTCTGCCTCCTGAAAAAACTGCAAGGAACGCAAAAAAAACAGAATATGTGCCTAGGGTTGGCAATTTTGAAATTTCCAGCACCTACTCTGATTTTCTAAACTGCTGGCAAAAATTTTTCTGCTATGCATAAGGTAAATGTAAAGATTTCCAAGTATCAACAATAAATAAATAATAATAAAAGGAATATCATAACAAGAAATAGACGGATGGAGCAGCAGGAAATAGCATAACTCAATGCAACTAGGGATGGCAGATGTTTTCCTAAGTCTTTAAAAAAAATGTTTGTTTTTTAAACAAAGGCATCTAAACCGTTTTTTTAAAAACAGCAGCTAAAATGTTTAGTACTAAGCACTAGGTATTTTGCAATTTTTTTGCGCGCGAGGGTGCAATTTCACATACACATTACCAATGTATTAGCCTTTTCTTTTAACCTTATTTAAGCACTATTCCATGCAAAAATTGACTTGAAGTCACAAACATTCCACAAAAGGCGATATACTAACAAGTCAACAAAAAATGGGTATTTTTGACATAAATTGCCACTTATAATGCTATCCCATGGCTCCACAGCTATTCTATGGCTATATCTCACATCACAAAGTACTTATATACATATATATGTTGACCCATAACCATATCTGAGAGCTTTTAATTAAATCATTAATTATTTTTATTTAAAAACGTTGTTTTTTAAACAGGGTTGTGTAAAAAAATTTTGGCCATCCCTACGTGCAACTACTGCAATATGCAAAATTTCCACAATCATAAAATTTCCACAATCATAACTGTAGTAAATTAATTCAGTAGGCATTTTGGGAAAATTATAAAAGAAAAAAATCAATTATTTACCAACTCTACACAGCAAACTGGACAATCAACAGGCTATATTTTATAACAAAACCTTAAGAACAGAGAAAATAACAAGAATGTATGTGCTTGAATAATTCCCCCAACGAATCAGCCTTTTAAGGGGGGATTTAATCAAGGGGATATTTTTTTTCATAATTTTCAAGCATGTTTCTATCAACCCATTTCATTAAATTTGGTGTATTAACAACATAAGATGCCATTTTTGTTCAAATTTTTCACAACAAATTTATCATATTCATAAAGGGGGGATTATTTGAGGGGTAATAATTTTTTCCTCACTCATCTAACATGGGGGAGTATTTGTGAGGGGGAATTGTTTAAGGTGGAATTTTTCAAGCAAATACCATTCAAAGAAAATATGACCAAAAACAGGATCACCAGGATTCTGAGCTTCATGTGGTTCTGTGACAAAAGTAGCTAAAGTTGGTAAATAAATGGCAATGTTTTCAAATTTTTTCAAACAACAACAAAAACAACAATGTGCAAGTATGTATCAACCATTTAAAAAAAGACAGCGTGTATTTATCAAATTTTAATGTAGATACATAGGGGTCTCCAAAGGGTACAGAGCGCAGAGGCGCAGAGGTAGCAGCACGTAGCAGATGTCCTGCGGTGTTTGGGTGGATTGACACGATGGTTGACGAGCGCAATTTCGGAGACAAATAGGATTGCGTTTGAGTTTACTGGAATGGCCGCACACTAGCTGATATCGAACCCACATGTCAACTGGCCCTGATCACAATTCAAAGTTGGCTGACAAGCCAATGAACGACGTTCAGATGCAAGCTTGGAATTGGGATGAGAACCAGTTGACAATTGGTGTCGACATCAACTAATGTGTTTGTGGGGCCAATGTGGTATCCATCAACTATAGTTAACCAAGATAATTGATGGAAACTGAAATGTACTTAGCACTGATCAATTTTTGAGGCGTCGCGCTGAGCGAAAGCGACGCGACAGCTACTCGGCGGACACTACACTTAGTACGGAAACCTACCATAACCCGTCTGAATAATGAACCAAAATTTTACAGTTTTTTCCATCATAACATTTCGTTTTTACAATGAAAAAAGTAATCAATTGGAAAATTTATCGCAAAATTTTATTCATTAAATTATGGTAGGATTCTGCGCAGTATGCACTCCACCCGGTATACCACCGCGCGCGTGCACTAACCGGGTTGGCCAGTTCCTCCAGCAATTCCAAGCAGCTCGCGTCGGCGGTCACCGTGCCGTTGCTGCGCGCCGTATGACATTATTTGCACTCAAACGTGGAAATAGCATAGAGCGGCAAATAATTATTAAATCTAGTAGAGTGGACTCACGGAATATTGCCGACTACCTCAGCCAACTTCGTTACCAGCTTGTCATATCGACTTTCCCACTGAAAACAGGTGAAGGTTTCTGTAGCTACTCCGCGTGAATTTGGTGTACAATGTTTCACGTGATTTCATTACTCAAAATACGGTAACACTCTTTGTATAGCATTCGATCGCGTTACTGTACATCCAATATCATTTCAAACATATACTCCAGAACTTTACACCTTGCATGCGTGGTTTACACTGGAAGCGTGCTAACCATCGAGCACATGCGATTTTCATAAAAAGATGAAAAATACAGTTCTTTTATTACGTTTTAAATTAGCCTATTTACAGCAAAAAATCTTTTTCGCTTTTTCACAAAAATCGTGGCTTTAATTATCCTTGGCACACTTCCAACGTGGGACATAAATAACTACGCGTGTCGCGTCACTAGAGTAGCTGAGTGTATGTCACCAGAGTATTTATACGCTCATTCAAAGACACAACCAACGACCCCCTCGCAGCACCCGGCCAACCTGCACGGCATCAGCCTGGGCATTCGACCTGGCGCTAATAGCATCCGCGCAGACGGCGGTCAACTCATCAAGTTTGAACTGCAATCGATCCTTCTCGGCCCTGAGCGCTTCCAGCTGGTTGGACGAGAAGCCGTTCGACTCGGCCAGTGGGCAGAAACTGGTTTCCAGCCGCTCTCGCTGCAACTCTTGCATCTGGGTTGGGAAGGGGAAGTGAGTGTCAGGGTTAGCGATGGAAACGGTCACTTTTTTTAAACGCCTTGAGTTTTTCAAATTGATTTTTTTTCTTCCTTAAAATCTGATTTTTTGAAAATCGTCCAAAATGGATTATCTTATGACTGTGACTTTGGGATAGCATTATAAGCAGTGATTTCTTTCAAAAATATCCATTTTTATGTTGACTTATTACGTATATCGCCTTTTGTTGAACATTCGTGACTTCAAGTTCAGCATGGAAAAGTGCTTAAATAAGGTTGTGAGCATAATACATAGACAGTGATATTTCACACTGTAGAAGTATGTGGGAGCACATTGGCTGGGTATTATATACTACACTAGCATATCACGGCATATTATTACTAGGGTTCAAACGGGATCCCGATCCCGGATCCCATGAAATTCCGGGATTTAGCAGTCTCGATCCCGATCCCGAAACCCCAATCCCAATCCCGAAATCCAAAAATACCAATCCCGATCCTGAAAACTTTCAAATTCCGATCCCGATCCCGAGAATCTCCCAAGTCCGGAATCCCGATCCCGGAAAAAATAGTGGAAATTATAAAAAGTGAAAAAAATGACATTTTTGCATGCAAAAATGTGAACGCAAACCCCCAGCGTTCATTTTATGTCACTTTTCTGGCATCCAACAGTGTTTTGAGACCATTACGAACAACTGTGAATGCCAGAACAGTGACGAAAATCTCTATCCCTAGACCCCAATCCCGATCCCGAAAAAATGCCAATCCCGATCCCATGACCCCAATCCCGGCCAATCCCGAAATCTCAAAATACCAATCCCGATCCCGAAACCCCAATCCTGATCCCGAAACCCCGATCCCGAAATCTCAAAAAGTGAATCCCGATCACGAAAGGTCAATCCCGTTTGAACCCGAATTATTACATGGTAGCATGAATAAATGGAAGCTTTTACACTAAAAACGCACCAAAACCCATGAAAACTACAATGGTAATGTGTAGGAGAAATTGTGCGCTTGCGCGCAAAAAATTGAAAATTACCTAGTGCAAGGCTACCAGAAATTTTGCCTTTTGATTTTTTAGATTAAAATCATTTTCCACCCTGTGATTTAAAAAAAATCAGATTTAAAAAATCGGTAAAAAAATCAAAGCCCCCCCCCCCCCTAAAATTTTAGCTACATAGTGGCGGAATGGCGCTGGCGCCATTAGTAGGCGCCACGCCATGGCGCGATAGACGTTGGCGCCAGTGCCATGAAACGCTGTATATGTATGTAAATATACATACAAAACAGCAAAAAGCACAACATTGAGTGTATTTATAGCGATTTGTGGCCACTTGCGGCAAATTTGATGATAACACCTTGTCTGGTGAAGAATGCGCGCTTGCGCACAAATTTTTTTACGCTGACGTGAAAAAAGTCGCATTTTCCGGTCACTTTCTGGTCTCGCCCCGGGAGGGGGGGGGGCTGCAGCCCCCCCACCCCCCCTGGATACGGCCCTGAACCTTAGTCAGGGTAATCTTGAATTTTGACCCTCTGGCTGTTTGGATATATTTATAGCAAATCGCTTGACAGCGGAATTTTTTTTGGGGTTAACACTGGTACAATATATAGGCGTTTTCAAGGTGTAGAAGAAAGATAGCTAAGATAGCTAAAAATTGTGAACATGAACTAGTGATTTTGAAGGTGAAAATGTATAAAATGTAAAATAAAACGAAATTGAGTGATTTTCAGCTACACTTGCGGGAAAATTTCACAGAAATGGGAGCGATATTTCAGGGGATATTTTGTGCTACTATTCATTACTTCTCAACATTTGCATCCAGGATAGATATATAAATAGCTGGGCGATTTGGAAGGGGGTTACCACACTTTACCCCTGGGTCTAGCGTTCACTTCTTCAACTGGACACGGCTAAAAACTAAACGGACCAAAGCTTTGAGCCTGAGTAACTCGGCTGCCATTGGATCTTGGTTGACGATCGGTTTCGTTTTGATACGTTTCGCCCTCTCCGCATATCGCAGCGTGTTTAGAGTTTCCTCGAAATTCGTGTCGGCTGGCGATACGCAGGCGATCAGTGAAGTAGCTGCATTGCCGCCAAGAGAGTCTGCGATTGAGTTGTCGGTGATAGAACAAAAATTTCTCCGATTTTGCACCACCCAGATTGAGAATCTTGCAGGTCAAGAGACAAATCGGATGAAACAATGCTGAATAAAAATGAAGACAGATTAAGCAATAAAGGTTTTTACAATGAAAAAGGTCCCACCCACATCGTGGTACCTAGGGGTGGCCTGGCCAGTACTTTTTTCAACTGCTTTTTTAAAGTAGCTTGTCGCTCTTTGAAAAACGCCGGTCATGCTTAATCATGACTAGGGTTGGCCGATGTTTTTTTATATAAAAAAACATGACGTCCGAAATGTTTTTTTAAAAAACATCGGCCGAAATTTTTAGTACTAAGCACTAGGTATTTTGCAAAAATTTTGCGCGCAAGCGCGCAATTTCACACACAAATTGACATTGGTGGTTGTTTTCATTGGTTTTGTGGCATTTTTAGTATCAAAGTATCCATTTCTATGTGTTACCATGGGTTAATAAGCCGACATATGTTGCTGTACCATATAATATTGAAAAATGATCGCGACCATCGCGATCGGTTTTTAACCATCAGCTATTTCGCAGTGTTTCTTTATCGGCGCGCTGCCCGAGTCTGCGACGTCGATAATGAACGAGGTGTCGAAGCCGTTGTCCTGGTCCATGCCGCCCGCCAAAGTGTGCGACAAGCTCCGGTCTAAGGACAGCCAGATTTGCGAGTTGAAATACGGTTAGACCGGGTGTAATTTTATGGAGGACTTCGATTAAACTTCGGTCATCAATTTTATGACCCAAAAATGAAGGAGTAAGCTTTTTACGAAATTTGTGGAGATTTACATCATTCAATCGTGTTATTTTCTATGCGTGACGGATTTGTCACCTTTTTTGTTGTGAGCAGTTTCGTTTTGTAAAATTTCCAAGCATAGAATTTTCTGTATTAGTAAATGTTTGTTTAGTTTTATCTATTAGTAGTTTTACTTCAAACCAAGATACTTGAAAGGGCCCTGTGCCATTACGCATGTAAACCCATCACGCATGTAGACATGGCACGCATTTAACTATACTCGACATGATGAAAATTTTGAATAAGCTGAATAAAACACATGACCTAGTGATTTTAAAGTTTAAATTTATAAGAAGTATGAAAATTAGCGACTTAGGGAGAAAATTAGGGTAAAGTTGCTCAAAAGCGCTCTAGATAGCTAGATAGCTAAGCAATTTGCGGGGGGGGGGGTGGCTGTTCAGGGGAAAGTGGCCAAAAAATTGCCTATGGGATAGATAGATAGCTGGGCAGTTTGGGGTGTCCCGCCCGCTTTCTTACCCCTGCAGGTATAATGGGTCTACATTAGGGTTGGCCGATGTTTTTTTAAAAAGTTTTATTTAAGAAAACGTTGTTTTTCTGAAAACACGAGGTCCGAAACGTTTTTTTATTTATAACATCGGCCGAAATTTTTAGTACTAAGCACTAGGTATTTTGCAATTTTTTTAGCGCAGCGCACAATTTCACACTTAAATTGACATTGGTGGTTGTTCTCATTGGTTTTGTGGCATTGTTAATATCAAAGCATCCATTTCTATGTGCTACCATTGGTAAATAAGCTGTCATGTTGCTTAGGGTTCAAACGGGATCCCGATCCCGATCCAGGATCCCGTGAAATTCCGGGATTTAGCAGTCTCGATCCCGATCCCGAAACTTTTCAAATCCCGATCCCGAGAAACTCCAAAGTCCGGGATCCCGATCCCGAAAAAATTGGTGGAAATTATCAAAAGTGAAAAAACGACGTTTTTGCATGCAAAAATGTGAACGCAAACCGCAGCGTTCATTTTAAGCCACGTTTCTGGCATCCAACAGTGTTTTTAGACCTTTATGAACAACTGTGGATGCCAAAACATTGGCCAAAACCCCTATCCCAAGACCCCAATCCCGATCCCGAAAAAATGTCAATCCAACCGATCCCGTGACCCCAATCCCGGCCAATCCCGACCCCGAAATCTCAAGAAACCAATCCCGATCCCGATCCCGAAAAGTCAATCCCGTTTGAACCCTAATGTTGCTGTAGTATATAATATTCAGGTAATGTGCTTCCATGTACCTCCACAGTGTGTAACTTCACTCCTGAAGTAACAACCTCCTTTTATAACCTTTTTTGATAACTATTCCGTGCCAAACTTTACCTGAAGTCACGAACATTCGACTATAAGGCGATATACGAACGATATGTCGACGAAAAATGGATATTTTTGACACAAATCACCACTTATAATGCTACCCCATGGCTCCACAGCCATTAAATGGTAATATATAACACCACAGAGTATTGCCACTGTCTGATATACCTATAGATGTTGACACAAGGTCATATCTGGTAGCTTTAAAAAAAACGTTTTTTTTATATAAAAAACATCGAGTTAAAAAAACGTTGTTTTTCAACCCTAATCATGACTACGAGTCAACATCAACCTCACCCTGAAGTAGCCTGGTCAACTTGGAGTCCCTGTAGGGCACGTGGCTGGGCGGGACGGCCTTGGACAACAACTCGATGCAGTTGCCCAACACGAGCAGACCCTCGTTGATCTTGATGCCCTCGCGCAGCCGGTCGCCGGTGGCCAGCGTTTTTTTGAGCCGCTCCGAGCCGGCCAAGTCGACGAGACACAGCTTGGCGCGCCAGCTGGTTGAACTGCACCGAGGCAGATGGGAAGTTCGGAATTCGAATGATGTGTATACTCGAAAACTACCATAACCCATCTAATTAAGAACCAAAAATTATGGTTTTTTCATCGTGATATTTCGTTTTTACTATGGAATAATTAAGCACGAAATTTATCACAAGATTTTATTCATTAAATTATGGTAGGATTCGGCGCAAAGTATGCGCTCAACTCATATACTAGTAAATACAAACACCGAAAACTGAGCTATTTGAATGAGCATATTGAATATTGAGCATCATTAGGCGGTGTTCACAGTACATTTAGTGTCGACGCGACCATTTTTCAAAAGTGTCCTATCTCAATGGAAAATCGTCACTAAATTTACTGTAAACACCGCCTAACCAAAAATGGCGAAAATACATAATACGCTCTTAAATGAACCATATCAATGTTTGGCAACACGATCAAAAATCATTTAAAAACAATCAAACGTGCCACTCACCTCGCCTTATCAGTGCAGTGCACATTGAGCGTGAACACCGCGTGCGACCGGCTCGAGTGCGCGTTCATGGCGTCTCGGCTTTGGTGCGCGCGTTGCAGCCGCGCTCCAGTAAACACAGCGCGTCAGTGCTACTGCTCGCTGGTAGCTCGGTTAGGTTCTGTACCTGTGCAGGGAAATGGGTGTGTTTGTATATTTGTAAATGTGAGGAGCGAGTAATTAGCGACACAGGTTGATTAAATAGAGTTAGGGGACCCCCTCTAGATACGTTCTTTCTATGAGTGACTCCTATTTAGCAGTTGAAAACTCAGCCCGCACTAAAAATTATTAAATAAATTCACAAAATCAAAAATGGTCTACCAAACACAACTCACCATGGGGCACATTGTGGCACTTGCGACAGCCAGCCGTACCTCCATTCCCCAGCGCCACGTAAATACCACTTCACTTTTGGCTGCGCGCCAAGTGCCAGGCGATCGCGTGCTCTCTGCGCCCAGGGCCGATCAACAGAACTCGATGCGTTCCCATTTCCGATTGCATTGTGTGGTTCTGCTCCTCGAATCGAACGATTATGCGCGGAAAACTGTGAGTGGTATTTGGGAAGAAATGGGAATGATATTTGAGCGACTTTTCGCATACGGTGGAGATAACTTTTTTGCGTTGTAAAAATGTGCATACGGCACAATCAAAGGGCAGCGCGTTGCGCAACGGCGCCGCTGGCTGCAAAGCGCCTCGGGCGAGTGTTCGGGCGATTAAAAGTGGCAGATTACAGGGACATTTAAGCCTACACAAAAAGTCACACAAAAGTCATTTCAAATACAGACCTCAAACTCTACACAGCTATTGAACCTTCGGACTTTGGCTTCAAGCGGTTTCATGCAGTTTACAAATGTTTCTAAAATATTTGGCAGTGTTCCAAAACGAGCGAAAGCAGCACGAATAAAACTGCGCCAGACAACACTACAGCACATGCAACTCACTTCCGATTGTTGGCCCATCAGCGATAAGGAACGTCCAAGGAAGTGCACGAGGCTATTTTTCCTTTTTTGGAATTTTTTCAGTCGCGAATAAGGCGGAGCTTATGGCTCTAGTTCTCGTAAAAGGCGTGGTTTTAACGTGAATTATTGGTCCCAATGTATAAAACATTACTTAACGTAAATTACTGGTAGACGTAAAGTGCGTAATCATGGCACTACGCCAATCCGCCAAAATTTTCCTAACCCCGATCGTTCCAGTACCGTGTGAGGCAACACAAACTAAAAATTAATAAATAAAAAACATCATCGCAACGATTTCGGCCGGGTTGTTTACTTTACAAAAATGTTGAACAGCTTGAGAAAATGAAGACTGGTTGAAACCTATCGAGTTTTTGTACTGCATTCAACATGAACAGCGGTCAATTCTGAAAGAGAAGAGTTTCATTCAGAAAGTGCGTACCAAAGTTTGCTCGCCATTTGACTTATCACTCATAACCCTGCTTATCATTTAACATCTTTGGTCAATTTTTTTATGCGGTACCGGTATGTGCAACCCACAATTAGTTGCTGACTATTTATCAAACAGCAAGCTGACCATAGTTCAGTGGCATTGTAAATATTTCGTGATTCAGGGACGTTATCTAAATAATTTCAAACCGTATAATTACCCGAAATAATGATAACCTTCCCATATTTATTTTATAATTGATAAAAACGTGAAGGGGCTGCATAGTCACGTATGCATCTATACACATATTTATTTTTCGAACTCGTTTGCTATAAATACCCTTTAACAAATTGCAAACAGGTTCCAATAAATAAAGATAAAGGTAGACCTCGCTGTTTGCATAAAACATTAAGTTTAATACAAATGAAAGAAAACGGGAATTGTGTACTGGGTAGTGATGGGAACACTCCAGATGAAAATGGGATTGGGGATGTGAAAAATGGCCGCATGGGTAGTATTAGGAACATATTCATATCACCCTGTAGATAATACTGAAACATATTTGAATTTATGGTGCTGTTATGGAGTAGTGATGTAGGCAAAAAGTTTTGGCGCCAAGCAGGGCAGATAGAGGGTCATGGGGGTTGAATATAAATATAGGTCTTTTCAATGTGTAAAAGGAAGAAAGGGGAGAAAAATCGCTAAAAACAGGTGAAACTGCTTGGAAATTGCTTGAAAAATAGGTATATAAGCATACATGTAGCCAAAAATAGGTAAGAATAGGCAATAAGGCACATCAATTGTTGATTCTGACAGTGAAAATGGGTAAAAAGTAGGAATATTAGGAGCTTGGAGCAAAAAACACAGGTAAAATTTCTCAAAAATCGCTTCAGATAGTATTAATTCAAATATGTAGCTTGTCTATTTTTGGTGGGTTCGGGGTTTGTTTGATGGAGAGTTTGGGAGGATAACCCTCCATCAACCTCCCTACTAAACCCTCCCGCATTACTGCTTACCAGATTTATAGTTTGTTTATTCACCACCATTATTTCAAATGAATTGTACTTCATAAATACCATTCAAATTCATTTTCACCTCATAAATAAATCAATGTCACTTTTAGCTGATAAACTGTTAATAATGCACTGTTACAGAAAAATGCAAATGGCGGCTAGCTCCACCCACTGATCATCACTTTCAGGTGATTTTGTTTATTGAATTTTCAGCGAACCAGAAGGCTGTACACAACTTTTTAACTAGTGTGCATGCAGGCAAAAAACTTTTTCTATGCTTTTCCTCTGAAAAACATCAACAACACAGGAACACCTTAGAACACAGCTGCAAAACTGTGTTAGCCATCTTTTCGCAACCCTGCTAGTGATTTGGTGTCTTGCATTTTTTATCCAACATTTTTCAATTTTTTTCCAGTGCCATTAGTCAATATGTTACACATTTTCTTTGTCACCCTGTTTTGTAATTTTCGCGTGCATTTGCATCACTAGCACGCTGACAGACATTGGTATGATCGATGAGTAGTGCACCTAATGTGACAGTATATTGTGAAAGTGACATTAATGGTCATTGGGCAGGAAAAATGAGTTTTACCTAGGATTGGAATGACCGAATATTAAATAAAAACGCGCATTGCAGGCAGCATTCTCTTTGTGTCTTCTTATTCAGCTTTCTAACAACTGCACATTTTGCACAGGCATCTACCATATCCCATGTAAATGATTAAACAAAGTTATTCTTACACGACAATACATAGATTTCACGGGTGATTCTACTTTAACATATTGTGGAATCACACATATTGTGGAATCTCACATGCCGCATGGTGATCTTAACATAATGTGGAATCTCACATGCCGCATGGTGATCTTAACATAATGTGGAATCTCACATGCCACATGGTGATCTTAACATAATGTGGAATCTCACATGCCCAAAGGTGAATTTCACATGCCTGAAGGTGAATTTCACATGTCCGAAGGTGAATTTCACATGCCCAGCATGAAAAAAGCTTGAAATTAGCTCCCCTCGAAATACCCCCCCCCAAAATTGTGTGTACAGAGAACCTACATGACAAAACTAGTTTGTGATTCAGGCAATGCAAAACACATGTTAAAAACAATGAATTGTTATGTTAGAACAGTGTTTATGCCACCTACATACTTGAATAAGTCCATAGACTCATAATAGCAGTTTTTGTTGCATTTTCTACATCTGCGTATGTTACAGGCAACGATTTAGTACTGGTATTTCAAAAAATTTCTGGTGAAATAATGGCCCCACGCACACTAGTTTACTGGCGTTTTCAGTTTACTGGCGGTAAACTCAATTTTTTAGTTTACCGGCTAAATTCACGCATAATAAAAGTGGGCGGAGTTTAGGCCGCCATCTTTATTTTTTTCAAGTTTGCCTGTGATGTGAATTTACGCTGTAAACATTAATTTCTAATTTCTTTAATTGTGGAAGAACGGTGCATTGCTCATGCAATTTTTTTGCGTCATCGTGTACAGTACGTTGTGTAGATGTTGTCAAAATTTTTAAAATATTTTTAAGTGCAACATTGGATTTTTTATTGAATTTATCAGTTTTTTGTGTATATAAATTTTTATAAAATCACCTGTTACGTTTTTTTGTTTATTGAAATGTTCTAAATTATCAGTTTTCATTGCGCTATCGATTGGTGTACACGGCGGACATGAAATATAAACTTTCAATTTTTTATGATTTTATTTCAATTAAACGCAAATAAATCACTAGCATGTGAACCGAAAGCCCGAATGCGAAAAAAAACCACACATGAAAGAGGAACATGAGATGCACACATCACACAATTTTTCGCGGCGTGAAACGAAAGACTTGGCAAATTATGATTTAATCACAATTAAAAAAGAATTAATCAGCCAAAAATCGAATAGTGAATGAAAATTGTCCATTCAACGACAGTGTACTACAGAATGACCATCATGACCGGTTGCAAGCGAAAAATGTAGTGTAGCTGTAGCAGATAGCATGAAAATGAATTTTTTGTATTTGTTACATCAGTTTACCATTCCAGTGCCACTTTAATGCTAACTGCCACTGCAACGGAAATTATTCAGTTTGATTTTTATATTCAACATAGTTGTAAATTCAGCAGTCAGCGGGATTCACCCACGCAACACGACCGGCGGGCGTCATCATCCACTGCTTGATTGCATCCCTGAGGGGTGCGCTTCTCTTTCGTCAACGTCCCGTCGGATTGGCACATTCAGGATTGGATCCATGTTATCTGGCTTCTCTCTTGTCAATGTACATTTGTATTTACACTGGAGGGACAACATCAGGCTGAGTCAATTTGAGTCAGAAGATGCAGATATAAACAAAAATACTGCTTGTAGCACTAGTAAATTGTTCTACTATGCCTGATATTCTTTTATTTAATTTCTCACATTATTAGCTGTTGGTTACAAACATCTTATATGTATTCCTTTTTAAAGTTTACTATATGTATGAACTTTTACATGTATTCCCTTTTTTAGTTCACTATATGTTTGAATTTATACATTTTTCTGCGTCGCCACAATTTATGGCAAAATATTAAAAAATTCATAAAATTTTTTTGGAAAAGAGTTAGGACTTGTAAAAAACACCATTAAAACCGCGATTTGTTTCTGCACATGTCAGTTAAAAAATGGCTCAAATCCGACCTATGAGTGACACATTAAGTTACTTTGAAATCAGTGGGGGTCGCGGTCAAACTCGAGAAAAAGCGACGATTTTGCGACGTTTTTGGCGACTCTCGCGATGATTTACGACGGTTTAATTTAGAGTTAAACAGTAAAAGTAAACTGGCAACGCGTCGCCTTTTTTTAATTGAGCAGGGTTATGGTAGCGTCGCAAGCGTCGCAAAAGTCGTTCAGTTTGCCGGTGCGTTTCATGCGACTATCATACTGTTAAAGTGCAAAAAGTAACAACTTTATGAGCAGAATGATAATTAACAATCATTATAAGCATCAAAATAAGAGATACATGCTATAACAAGCACAAATTACATGATTCAGATGAAATTCATAAAACAGTAGTTTACATCTTATGTGCAACACTTTCTGCGTCGCACGCGTCGCTAGCGACGCGTCGCTGAAAATTGCATTCAGTTTGCCCATTACGTTTCACATAAAAAATAATCTGGCGACGCGTCGCATTTCTGTGACTTGCCGAAACCACTAACCCCAGAAAGTGAAACACCACAGTAAACTAAAGTACACATGTCGATCAAAAATGTAAACCGACGCGCGACGCGTCGCGTTTCAGTTTACATTTTTGATCGACGTGCCGCGTTGGTAAACTAGTGTGTACACCCACAATAAGCCCCCCTAAAAATTCTCACTCTGAAACAATCACCCCCAGGGGGGGGGGTATTTCGAGGAAATACGGTAGTTACCTTTGTGATCGATTTAACTCAGCAGATTTTATAATCTGCAGTCATTTACTTATTTTTGTCAAACATTTATTTTTGTTTAAAATTTACTTGTTATTAGAATTTTTGCATTTCTTGCATTGATTTTTCACCTTTGGGCATGTGTGATTCCACATTATGTTAAGGTCACCATGCGGCATGTGAGATTCCAATATATGTGTGATTCCACAATATGTTAGAATGACCACACTCAGATTTCACTATTGTGCAGATAATTTAGCACAGAATTTTTCACACACCGTATTTCCTTGAAATACACCCAGGTTTTTTCGAGCTGAGGAAAAAATCCCACCCCCCTCGCCCATATGAGCCCAATTGTTATATTTATGAATACTAAACATTTGAAAACGTTTTGTGTATCTTCATATTTTCGGAAACTCTGTACCTATTTTAACACCCCTGAGTTGATAATATACAAGAGCATTCCTGTCAAATCAAGTCTATAACTTTAGAGCAACAGCGAGAAGTTATCTTCTATTTATTTGGCATGTGTGTGCAGCCTAAGCAGTTTTTTTTTGTTTGAACAATTTGAAAATCAATTTGAACGGCCCTTAACGGAATCAAAAATGCTATGACAAACTTCGCGACTACTACGTCCAACTGTATAAATGCCATTCGTTATAAAGACGCTGAGGACGTAATTAATTCATGGCCTGGCCACAAAAATGGTTAATTTTTTTGCATGCGGCTTCGATAAAATAAAAACCGCGCTTTTCCAATAAAAAAACGTCGGGTACTCGTTTAAAAACGTTCGAATATCCGGTACTAGCGATGGCGGTATACAAGAGACAACAAATGCATGGGGGGATACAACGTAAATATTTACATGTTCAGCAGTGGTTTTGTTATTTATAGCTTGTGGTTGTATTGGTGGGCGAGCGACATTATGTGAAGTTGGCAGAATTCCATAACCATTTTTGGATACACCGTGGATATACCAGATATATTTACAGTTATATTATATTTGACATACGTGTTAATTAACGTGTCGACCGCCATAAGCTACCAGTTCCGATCGCTTAATTGCTCTCTGTAGCCATTGTCAACGAGTGGAACGGAAATGCTGCGTTTTGTACTCTCGTTCATACAGTACGTAACGAATCCACATACAGAATTGGAGTTATGCCAACCTAACATAGCGATCCGTATTTACCGGGCACTATGCCAAGTGTTGAAATAGTACAAAAACAGAAGCAGAGCAGAATTCAGAACAGCCAAATGCATTTACGCTGCCGCGATTCCCATTGCCGTCTACACCCATGGCCTGTCAAGACACCATTCCGTCTTTTATTGGAAACCGAATAGCGGGGCTACAATAGTCCGCTCGCGTTCTTGGAGCACGATTCCAGCCTATGTATCCAATTGTAATTTTTGCTAAAAAAATATACGTTTAAGTTGCCATGGCTGAAGTCGCTGAGCTGACTCGTTTATGTAACGAAATAAAGTCATTGAGGTCAGTATGGTCTTTTATCTTTGTCGCCATTTTTGCAGCTTTTACGTGTTGTCGGTTGTGCACGTTCCTGTTGTATAAAATAAGAGCCAATGTGCTTCCACATGCTTCTGAAGTACGAAACATCACGATCTATTAAACTTCTAAGCTTGTTTGCGTACGTCAACTTCACGAACAATTGACAATAGTCAATATACGTCGATGCACTATAATACAAGTTGTATCTGCTAAATAGGCTGTAAAATCGGCCTATAGTTGGCTAACGCTAACGCCTACCGCACGTCGCCCACGCAGATGCGCCTGCCAGCCGGGTGTGCAGGACCTGGGCGCGCTGTTGGCGGAGGGCGCGCGCAGCTCCGCCTTCACGCAGCTGGTGGCGTGTCTGTGCGACGAGGTGTCCACCTGCTGCAAGGGCACCCTGGAATTGGAAGAGAAGGTGCACCCTACTTCGGGCCCAGACGATGCGCAGGCCTTTGTGATGGAGCTGGCTGGATTTTTGAAGGCTCTTGGTTTGCGGAGCCTTTTTGTTTCGATGATGATTTTTATGATAATTTTGTTGCTTTCTGGAACCATTTCTGGTCGACGTAGGGATGGCCGGGGTAGGGTTGGCCGATGTTTTTTTTAAAACGTTTTTTTTAAAAAAAAACGTTTTTTTTTAAAAAAAAACATGACGTCCGAAATGTTTTTTTTAAAAAAAAAACATCGGCCGAAATTTTTAGTACTAAGCACTAGGTATTTTGCAAAATTTTTGCGCGCAAGCGCGCAATTTCACACACAAATTGACATTGGTGGTTGTTTTCATTGGTTTTGTTGCATTTTTAGTATCAAAACATCCATTTCTATGTGCTACCATGGGTGAATAAGCCGACATATGTTGCTGTAATATATAATATTGAGGTAATGTGCTTCCATGTACCTCCACAGTGTGTAACTTCACTCCCAAAGTAACAACCTCCTTTTATAACCTTGTTTGATCACCATTCCGTGCCAAACTTTACCTGAAGTCACGAACATTCGACTATAAGGCGATATACGAACGATATGTCGACGAAAAATGGATATTTTTGACACAAATCACCACTTATAATGCTATCCCATGGCTCCACAGCCATTATATGGTCATATTTAACATCACAGAGTATTGCCAGTGTCTGATATACCTATATATGTTGACACTAGGTCATATCTGGGAGCTTTTAAAAAAAAACGTTTTTTTTTATAAAAAAAACGTTTTTTTTTAAAAAAAAACATCGAGTTAAAAAAAACGTTTTTTTTCCAACCCTAGGCCGGGGTATTTTTCAATAGTTTTTTAAACGGGGACGTTGAAAAAACAAAAACGTCTTTTCCATCCCTATGACCGAATATTTTGTTTTCTAGAAGTTTTCGACACTTTGGCAATCTGCACTCACATCTCACTGCAGGTTGCCCCCATGCTGTTTTGCACTCCACTGGCGACCGGCTATCCACACGGGAACACAATCTGCTGTTGCTGAATTATCTAGTCGGCGAGGTGCAATGTGGCAGAATTCATTTGTCTGAACACACTGGTCAAAACGGTGTTGACAAGGGTGGAACGGGCGCTAAGGCTCAAATTGTGCGTTTATTATACCGTGTAATAAGCCCCCTCGAATAACTCCCCCCTCGATAAACTCCCCCGACCCTACGTTATCGGTGGCAAACGCATATATGTATAAAAACGCTGTAAATTGTGTACATTAAATATAATTTATCCCCTTGCAGCTGATGTGCACTATCATTGATTTCATTGCACGAATTGAATCCATTCGTACAATATATTGACCGTGAATTTTACTTGATATTCTGACGAAAAAATAACTCCTCCCCCCAAAAAAACTCCCCAGTAAAAAATTTCTGACGATAAATTAACTCCTCTGGGTAGGGTGGTAGACGGTACGACCTTGCGGTAAACCGTACTGTACGGTAAATTTTCAATTTTGCGGTAAACGGTTCGGTACGGTAAATCTGAAAAGTGCGGTACGCGGTACTGTACGGTAAATTTCCGATGTCCGAAATCAATGCGGACTATAGTCAACTTTTAGTTCATAAATTGACACCAAATTCAATTTCACAATCTGATAAATGCACTTAAGAACACAATAACAGTATGATGACATAAAATTATATCACTCACAATGTAGGGGCTCAATATATAGACTTATTCAAGGTGTAGAACGAAGAAATAAAGAAAAAATTGTTAAAAGTGGGTGTAAAATTGCTAGTGGTGAAAGTAGGTGAAAAGTAGTTGAAAATAGGTACATAACCATACATCAAACATATCACTGCAACAAATAAGCTCAAAAAAGTAAATACATTGAGGGAGATGTCGAGTTAAATGAGTGCGGTACGCGGTACGGTACGGTAAATTTCTAAAAGTGCGGTAAACGGTACGGTACGGTACGGTAAATTTCTCAAAAATGCCGTGCGGTACGGTAAATTCTGCCACCCTACCCCTGGGGACTCATTCGAGGATTTATTCACCATGATATTCACGGATGAAATCCATTATTCATATTTTGTGCAGGCAGAAAGCGCCACCGCAGCGACACTGCGCGAAATGTGCCAAAATTTGGCTCTGTCCCGTCCGCCAGACAATATATCAGAAAAGCAGCTTTTTGAGAAATTAAAGGCGAAGGTTAGAAATTTGTCCATAGGAACCATTTTTTACATTTTTCGGTGCTTTCTTTGAGTTGGAGAGGTCGTTGGGGAACGACCCAGCAGCTGCTGACATCCAACACCTCTGGACATCAAAATCCCTGGATTTTTGCATTTTCACTGTTGGCATAAAACAGTACTGCATTATTTTATCAGGGTACCCTTTTTATCACCCTTTAAAAGGACCCCCAAAATTACAATGATCTGATTTCGATGTATCACCCAAGATTACAACCCCCACTCCTGGAAAATTCCTTGCCTCTGTCTAAACTCAGGTATCGGAGCATATATCCTCATTGGGTCCGACTGCGGTTGGCATGCCGCTGTTCAGCGGCACACTCACAGAGAAACATTGGCGAATGGTAGAGAAGACTGCAGATGAACTCAATAGTGAGTACACTGTGCGCGCGGAGCTGCTGCTGAAGCGGGTGGATGTCACCGTGCAGAGCTTTGCCTGGTCCGATCGTGTCAAAGTGCGTTCAAATTTCCCGTTTATATCAATAGCATATGGTCATGGCTTTTTGAATGAATTTCTACGTGAAATTTATCGTGGGCTTGGTGTATACATTTCTCAGCAGCTCAGCGTAGCTTAAATTCCAAACTCGTTGCAGAGAATGGAAGAGCAATTGGTTGCGATCTACCGCCCGCGGAGACAGCAGCTCGTGGCCATGTGCCGGCTGACCGTAGCCGACCTACTCGCGGCCAGGCAAAGTGCGCTTATCAGTTATCACTAGGGTTCACGCGGGATTGACTTTTCGGGATCGGGATCGGTATTGGCTTTTTGAGATTTCGGGATCGGGATTCGGGATTGGCTTTTTGAGATTTCGGGATCGGGATTGGGATTGTGGTATCAGGATCGAGTTTTTGGCCATAATTCTGGCATTCAGAGTTGTTCACAAAGGTCTAAAAACACTCTCGGATGCCAGAAAGGTGCATAAAATAGATGATGGAGGTTTCCGTTCGCATTTTTTAGTGCAAAAACGTCATTTTTTGCTTTTTATTATTTCCACTGATTTTTACGGGATCGGGATTAGAGTCACGGAATCGGGATTGGAATTTTAAAACTTTCGGGATCGGGATTGGCTTTTTGGGGATTTCGGGATCCGGATTAAGGTTTCAGGATCGGGATCGGGACCAAAAAATCCCGAAAACTCTCGGGATTCGGATCGGGATCCCGTTTAAACCCTGGTAGTCACACGTAACGTGAAGTCAAACGTGTCACATAACCCCCACTTGCAGGCGTGCTGCACGTGGAGAAGGCCGCCTGCATGTCGGTGCTGTCCGGCACCAAAACGAAGCTGCAGCGGCTGTTGATCAAGGGGCGCGTGCCCGACCGCGGCGGGCGGACGGACGAGATGCAGGCGCCACCCCCAGAGATGCCCTCGTGGCAGCAGAGACAGGCGCCGCCTGGTGGTGGCTTTGGTGCTGGCAGGGGTGGTCGGGGAGGTTTGTTGCGAGATTGTTTCGATGTTAAAGATTTTTGTTTGGGCGGCCCGATTCAATCTGAAATAGTACGCTGAGTGGTGGGGTCTCCAACGGGTGCCAAAAAGTTGGAATCTACTATCCCCTGAGCCCCCCCCCAGAAAAAATGCTCAGCTATCTATCTTTATGAAGCTATTTTTGACAAATTTTGCCTCAATTCCACTTAAGATCGATAATTTGTATATTTTTACCAATTTTCGCCTGCAAAATCGCTATTTGGCTTTTTAAGTACATTGTTATATACCCATTTTTGGCTTTTTCAAACCTTTTTTCACTATTTTTTAACCTTTTTTTAAGTTATTTTTCCCCGCTTTCTGCCTTCTTTACCTTGGACAAACTATATATTTATCCCCCGAGTCCCCCAGTTAACAGTTTGACAGAATATAAAAATACAGGCGGGGGTGGTCCGCGTGGCGGCCGGCATCAGTCGCCGCGCGGCGCCAGACACGGGGGCGGCGGCGGTGGCTATCAGCAGCAGCAGCCAGTCTATCAGCAGCAGCAACCGGTCTATCAGCAGCCTTACCAACAACAGCAAGCGAGCTACGTACAGCACGACAACAGAATGGGCAATTTGAACCCACAGTATGGCCAGTACAACGCAGCTGCCGGCGCCGCGCAGTGGGGACAGCCACCCGTTGGCGTGCAGGTGGGATTGCGTTGCGCTTGGCGTTCAAACGGGATTGGCTTTTCGGGATTGGGGTTTCGGGATCGGGATCCATTTTTTGAAATTTTGGGATCGGGATTTTGGACATTGTTCTGATATTAACGTTTTTTTTTGCTGATTTGCCACAAAAGTGATCTAAACATACACATGGATGCCAAAAAATTGGGACTAGAGGTTTCCGTTCACTTTTATCATTTTCATGATTCGGGATTGGGGTGACGGCATCGGGATTAGTATTTGCATATTTTCGGGACCGGGATCGAGATTGATTTTTTTGAAATTTCGGGATCATGATTGAGGTTTCGGGATCGGGATCGGGACTGCCAAATCCAGAATTTTTCCCGTGTTCAGGATCGGGATTGCGTTTGAACCCTAGTTGCACTCTGTTGGTGTGTTTCATGGTGCCATAATCGATGGCGCCCCCTCGCAGGGCTACAACCAAGGCGGTAACTATTTGGTGAGTGGCGGCAACCAGCAGTACATGTCGGCGCAATACGTCGACCCCTATTCTCAAGGCCAGGGGAATTATAACGACTTTGCTGCCGGTTATAACCAACAATTTAATGAAGGTTATCAGCAGAGAGGAGGCAGGAGTTTCCACAGAGGGGGTGGGGGGAGAAGAGGCGGCAGATACTGAACTTATTCTGCTTTTAGGATTAAAAGTGTTTTTTTAATCGGTTTCCGGTGTTTATTTCGCGTTTTGTGATATTTAATTTCGAGATGATGCAATGTCTTTGATAGTTGGAATACTGGATTCTGTTGGAATTTTCCTCGAAGATGCACAAGACATTTTGTTGTGTCTGCTTTAACATTCATACATTTTTATTGGCTCGTTAATGTCGGCCGCAACTCACCCATTCTCATGGTTGACATACATTTGAGCAACATAGTTTTTGTCGCAGGACATTCTGGTTGTGTCCATCTCGGCCGTGGATACTTAGGCCGCAAAATAAAAATACACGCAGCATGTAAATAATATAAATTTTAATTATGTTTTGAAAATATTAGCTCAGATGGGGTGTTACTATAAATGAAAACGTTATTTTTCCTTCACTTGGTTGACAGTGAGATTATTCAAGGATGGGACTTATTCGAGTATTTGTGACTTTAAAAACATATTCAAGGGCATTCGCAACATAAAGTTTTCCCAACATTGGCATAAATAATTTGTTCACATACCTTTATTCCTCAAATTATCATTTTGATCATTATGGGGCTCTTTCTATAGACTGCAGTCCAATAAGAATATAAGCACAGCATTTGCTGCAAGTACGCACCTAATCTGCCTAAAAGTTTTCTGCTGCATGTTAAGATGAGTTCAATGAATGACTGCGTCTGCTTCAGTTCCTTTTATATTACCGCTCATGCGTGAATGATATTATTTGCCTGGCGCGTGTATTTTTACTTTGTGGCCAAGATAGCTTGCAGCCGAAGTGTACAGTGCGTAGGTGAACACTGTAAGAATGTCCTGCGGCTGAAACACCCTGGTCGAAATGTCCGCGGTCGAAATTGGCCCCTACCCATTCTCGTGATGCTTTTCGCTTCGAGCTGCCCGGGTTCGTGTCTGATCATGGAAACAATAAAGTTAATGAAAGCCGTTACAATGAACCGCTGGTACTGCTGGTATTCGTTTGGCCTCTATATATCTACCTTCTTTGAGTTTGGGAGACTCACGGTGTCTGTGCGTCTGTATCGACGTGCGCGCTCATGTGACATTATGCACGGGTGTTTTTCCATTCATGTTGTCAAATTTGTGGTGCGTGCGCTTGCCACTATGGGCCCACACACTAGTAGACATTTAAATCCGTGTCAACTAAAATCTAATAAATTTAGGTTGATTATTTGATTTCAGCTGTCCTTTATTATAAGAGTCTAGCTAAGTTTATTATGTAACACCTTATTTTCATTGTTACTGTTAAGTGTAATGCTTTTAAATATTTTTTTTGTTATTTAGTTGACATCAATTTGCGATGTCAACTAGTGTGTGGGCCCTGTTCAACGCGAACAAGGCCGTATCCAAGGGGTGGTTGGCGGCGTACCAAAACCTCAATACGTCCCTGATCGCAAATAACTTCAAACAGATCGTGCCGCCGTTAACATGCTGCGGCGCTGCGCGCTCCAGCTTCTCCGCCCCACCACCAGCGCGGCCCTCAGCGTGGTCGCCAACGCGCCTAGCACAGAGCTGCCCGACGTTGCACGCTGCACAAGGTCTACGTGCTGTACTTTACATGGTGTGCGGCGGGCGTATGGCACGTACCCGCCTAGGCGAGACGTGTTCAGTGTCAGGTTGAAGATTGAATCCAACGCTGATGCGGAGGCACTTTTGAGCGTGAGTTGGTTTGGTTGTCTGTTTTTATTCAATTAGACTCGGCGGACATCTTTGCATGCAGGGACGTATCCAGGATTTTTGAGCGGGGGGGGGAGGGTGGGCTGCTTGTTTACGAAGGCCGGCGAACGGGGGGCCCCCTAAATTTTTTCCCTATATAGGGACGAAAAGGCGTTTTGGCGCTAGCGCCATACAAAGGCACCACGCCATGGCCCTATTGGCTTTGGCGCCAGCGCCAGGAACCGCCTTATATGTATATGTAAATATGCATACATATACAGCCAAAGTCACAAAAATGTGTTCATTTACAGGGACCGATCCGCTGAAAAGACAATGCATTGGGAAGAAATTGCGCGCTTGCGCGCATAATTTTTAAAAAAACATCGAAAAATATATACTAAAAGTTGCATTTTCCGGGACTTTTTTGGTCTAACCCCGTTACAGGGTTACAGCCCCCCCCGCCCCCCTGGATACGTCCTTGTTTGCATGGAAACCTACTGTTAGCTGTCTGAATAATGAACCAAAAATTAAAAAGTTTTTCATCATGCCATTTTGATTTTACTGTGTGATAATTAATTGCGGAGTTTATCACGAGATTTATTCATTAAATTATGGTAGGATTCTGCGCGCAGTAAATAATGCGCTCCACTCGGTATATTTACATGTAGCAATTTTTGCAGCTGATGGGGGCCCGCGAGAAGCGCTACCTCCAGCGGGCATTAAATAAACAGGTCGGTATCTTTGATTTGATTGTTTACGTATTGTAATAACAACCTTTGCTAAGCTGTCAATTGCTGTTTGGCCAGCTGGACCGTTTATCTCTGTTTTTGCCTCTAGCAGAAGGGCGCCAGTCTAAGTTATCAGGTTTATTTTGTCGTTGTGTTCTTGTGGAAGTTTTATTTTGCGCTTTCTATATTTTGATAGAGTCCTTTCTTCTCCAATATGAGCTTTTGACGTTTTGTCGACATTTTGGTATCATAAATATACCTCGCCTTGAATAACTCCCGCCTGTAAGCAGATGTTCATTATTTCGGCCTCCCCTCTTGCTAGCAGCTATCTCTTTCATTTAAAATTCTATCTCTGCACCGGTCTTATCTCTCTCTCCAGCTATCTAAAATCTATACACCCTGAAGCCTTTCCGTCTCCAGCTAGCCTATTTAGCCACTCTGGGATATGAAATGTACTGATCGCCCGAAAGAAAAACTGAAGAAAAAGTTTGTAGACCACGATGTGTGTAAACAGTAGATACAGCAAGGTAACGGAAAGTAATCTTTTCCTCACTTGTTTTCCCAAATGATGAAGTTCGCGATTGGTCATCAAATTGTTTAATTTTCCATAGCTTTTCCTACCTATCCTAGCATGTGTTGTCGACATGTAACACAGATGCATCGGGGACTCTGCATAGATAGACTCTGCCGGTGCTCATCTAACCCGGTCATTCGTATATGACCCCCATCATCTGGACCCCCCCCCCCCCCCGCAGCTGTCATATGAGCGATGTGCATTGCGCGACTACGCAGTGGTGCACTTCAAGGAGCGTGTGCTGACGGCTGCTGGACACGTCACTTCGGCAGCTGTTTGGCTCATCCCATGGAAGGAATTTGGGCTATGTAGAGGGTTTTTTTTTACTTTCAGAAATTTGAAGGTTCAAAAAATATATAGCTCAAATTCCTTCGATTAGATGAGCCGACCAACCGCCAACGTGACTTTGATTTTGCCAGCTATTTGCCGCTTCTGCGGGCCGCGTGCCGCATCAGCCAGCGGCCGTTAACACACACTCCTCGATTTACTCCGTCGCAGAGTCACGCAATGCACATCGCGCGCGTGCCGGCTGCGGGGGGGGGGGCGCGAAAATAAGAACTGGGTATAAGAATAGCACTGGATGAGCACCGGGGCCAGATGAGCACCGGGTTTAGATGAGCAGGGAGCCTTAGTGAATAGATGCATGAAATTCTCAACTCCACCGCAACGTGGCACCGTACGCTGAAAATTGTTCCGCATTGCAACGTTGTTCGTTACACAAGTGCGGAAATATTTATTATGATAAAATCGTGATTTTTGGAATAAATGGACACCCGTCGCGGAAATATTAAAGGAATTTGTAATCCTCTGCGCAATCAGCACCAGGGTGTTCGATAACTATATAAATAATCATTCCAACCGCACTCGCATCCACACAGAGTCGCGGTGTTGTCGACTCGACCATCACGGGCGGCATGACTGCGGGCGCTCCAAGTGTCGACCCCGACTCTCCTGAAACAGATTCCACCGATTTACCGATCACTTCGGCGCAGCTGCGCGCAATGTTCCTGTACAATGCGATCCCCTTCGTTGGGTTCGGCTTCCTAGACAACATGATCATGATTATGGCTGGTTTGTCGTTTCTTCCTCTGTGTGTGGCAGCAGTCACCGAAATAGGATCTTGTTGACTGTTCATAGAGATGGTAAGCGCGTCTCTAGAAGTGAAATGCTAGCAAAAATGAATGTCTTTGAAAATGCGAGGGTAGCCGATAGACTAGGTATGTGTTGTTTTTTAGTAAGTGCTCAAATGTTTAATAATATGTATCTAACATTTTGTGTAAAATACATAAATTTAAAAGTGAAGAAGTTGGATGTGTAAACATATTGCCCTACACGCTTTTTTATAGTTGATAAAAATCAATTTTTTAGCCTGAGTTTAAACATTAAAATAAGATTTTGTCCTGAAAGTGATTATAGACCAAGAAAAAACTAAATATAGTTATATGAAATGATACATGATGTATTGTTATGTCTACTGTATTGTGGAGATAAACGGTTGTGGATGAATGGAAGGGTCTGCACTATTCCGCATGTAAACCCATCCCGCATGTTGATCCTGAACTCATTTAATTATACCCGGCATGCTCAAAATAGGCATTGGCGCTACGCACACTGAAGCCGAAATATTCGGCATACGCACGTTTTTGACAAATGCCGAATTAAATGCTGAATAGAAAAAAACTTGCTGAACTCAAATCGTCCGTACTCTTGAAAATTAGGCGGTTTGTCAATTCAGCATGTATTTCAGCATTCAAAAGATGCGTACACTTTTTCATGCGGAAACATTCAGCAATAGGATAAAATCTCAAATGCTGAAATGCAAAGATAAACGAGGATTGGTTTTTGAGATCTCGGGATCGGATCGGGATTGACCTTTTGGTATCGGGATCGGGATTGGTTTTTGAGATTTCAGGATTGGGATTGACCTTTCGGGATCGGGATTGGCATTTTTCGGGATCGGTAATGGCATTTTTGAAAACATTCTAATATACACGTTTTTTGCCAATGTTTTCACAAAACAGGCTCAAAAACACGTCTGGATGCCAGAAAAGAGGCATAAAGTGGACATTGGTTAAAATTTATTAATGCAAAAAGGGCATTTAATGAGGTTGACCAAATTTTCTGGGATCGGGATCGGGATTGTATAAATTTTTTCGGGATCGGGATTGTGATTTTGAAAGTTTCTGGATCGGGATCGGGATTGGCTTTTGAGGTTTCAGGATCGGGATCGGGACCACCAAATCCCGAAATGTTTTAGGATCGGGATCGGGATTCCGTTTTGACCATAGTGCCAACCCTATCCAATATACATAATCACTATTGTCTATTGACCGAAGTTGATGCTGTACAGAGAATGTAACTAATTATATCTTGTCATAAAGTTGACATCAAAAATTGTCATCAATTATATCTTGTCACACACACTAGTCAGGGGTAGGAAAGGGGGGGTTCCCCCCCCCCCCAAATCGCCCAGCTATCTATCTATTCCAGAGGCCGCTCAGCTATCTATCTATCCCGGAGGCAAAATTTTGGGCTACTATCCCCTAAACCCCTCCCCCCAATCGGCCAGCTATCTACCTATCTGGAGCGATTTTTGGGAAACTATACCCTAATTTTCGCTCAAAATCGCTATTTTCATACCTATATATAGATTTTCACCTCCAAAATCACTAGTTCGTGCATCTAACTGCCTATTTTGAGCTATTTTTAGTACTATATGTCCTTATATACCCATTTTTAGCCATTTTTCACCTACTTTCAGCAATTTTTCTCCTTTTCCTCCCTTCTATGCCTATATATTGAGCCCCAGCGAACCCCCCCCCAGAAAAATTTTCAGCTATCTATCCCTCCGGAGGAGTGATTTGCTATCTATCCAACACCCAGGAGGGCCGAAAACTAGAATACCCCTGACACTAGTTGACATCAAAAATTGTGTCAACTAAATTTTGGATAATTATTGGTTTTACTTGGCAGCAGGGTTGGCAAAATCTCAGAAAAAAAAAATCAAATACAATTTTTATACAATTTTACTACAATTTTAGTAAAAAGAATTTCACAAAAACTAATCCTGGTCACAAAGAATAAAAAATAAAAATAAAATAATAATAAAATGGAAAATTGAAGAATAAAAAAAAAAAAAAAAATGGAAAATTGAAGAAAAAATAAAAATAAAATATAATTTATTTACAATTTTACTGCAGTTTCAGTAAAAATAATTTTACTAAAACCAACCCTGCTTGGCAGACGCTACAGTGTATGCACAACTTCATGTGTGCAGTGGCAAAAAGGATGAAAATTGGGGTTAAGGGTGACTTCTAGTGAAATTTATGGTCATCGTTTTCAAAAATACTTACTTTTACATTTTCCCATGGAAATAAAAGTAAAAAATTCTACTATACGTTTTCTGCACTCAGGAGTGACTAAAAATGAATATTTTACATTAACTTTGAAAACATTGATTACTTTCAACAATCTGGTTTGCAGGCATGCTTAGGGTGACAAATTTCCGTTTCCGTTTTCTGCAGGCAAATTTTTTCCATTTTCCATTCCGTTTTCCGGTAATTGAATTAATTTTTCCGTTTTCCGTTCCGTTTTCCAACTACAAAATTTTTTTCCATTTCCGTTCCTGTTTTTCTGGCTAATTATCCCTTTTCTGGCTAAATTTTCAGTTTTTCTGCCTTTTTCCGGCTGAATTTTCAGTTTTTCCGGCTGAATTTTCAGTTTTTCCGCCTTTTTCCCGTTGTCAGGCTCAATTTTCAGTTTTTCAGCCTCATTTTCCCCTTTTCTGGCTCAATTGTCTGTTTTCTGTTTCAGCCAAACTGGTAAACATGCATGCAGGTTTTCAATTATGTGACTTTTTCCATTTTCCATCAAAATTTCAGCAATTTTTAGCATTTCCAGGAAATTTCCACAATTTTTTTTGTTTTCTGGCAAAATTTCATTTTTCCATTTCCAGTTTTCCGGCCTTGTTTTCCTTGTTGCTGAAATTTTATTTCCGTTTTCTGACAAGTGCAAAAAAATTTCCGTTTCCATTTTCCATAACAAAATTTTTTTGACACCCTAGGCACGCGCTGTTCCAATGTTAATCATTACTATTCGCTCATGTATAGGGTTCAAACAGGATCCCGATCCCGGATCCCGTGAAATTCCGGGATTTACCAGTCCCGATCCCGATCCTGAAACCCCAATCCTGATCCCGATCCCGAAATCTCAAAAATACCAATCCCGATCCCGAAAGTTTTCAAATCCCGATCCCGATCCCGAGAAACTCCCAAGTCCGGGATCCCGATCCCGGAAAAATTAGTGGAAATTATAAAAAGTGAAATAATGACGTTTTTGCATGCAAAAAAGTGGATGCAAACCCCCAGCGTCAATTTTATGCCACTTTTCTGGCATCCAACAGTGTTTTGAGACCTTTATGAACAACTGTGAATGCCAGAAAAATGGCCAAAATTTCTATCCCTAGAACCCAATCCCGATCCCGGAAAAATGCCTATCCCAATCCCGATCCCGTGACCCCAATCCCGGCCAATCCCGATCCCGAAATCTCAAATTACCAATCCCGATCCCGATCCTGAAATCTCAAAAAGTGAATCCCGATCCCGATCCTGATCCCGAAAAGTCAATCCCGTTTGAACCCTACTCATGTACACACATTGCCCAAATTCCCAAAATGGTTCGTACGTTTTTTCTGTTTACACACTGTTGAACTGTGCTGAACTACAATATCTCAAGAATGAGCAGTTTTTAAAAAAAATTTATGGTCTTCATTTTTGAAGATCATGTTCATACATGTTCATAAAAAATGTTTCATGAAGATGTATGAAAAACTAGATGAGATCTGGATCATTTCACAGCAGTAGATTTTCTGCCAATTGCTGAACTGGTTTGCTGAAATGAAAGTGTCCGGATACAATTTTTTCACAAGATGCTGAAATGTTAAATTCAGCATATGACCAAAAATGCTGGAAAATCATCTAAATCCGTCCGAATTTGTCCGAATTCGTACGGTTGCTGAATGTCTGGACCCAAAAATGCTGGTCTAAAACCGTCCGAACAGCATTTTTTTAGTTCGGATTCAGCAGATGAAAACGTGCGTATGCCGAATATTTCGGCTTCAGTGTGCGTAGCGCCAATAAAACACATGACCTAGTGATTTGGAAGGTGAAAATCTATAAGAAGTATGAAAATTAGCGCTCCAGATAGCTAGATAGCTAGACAATTTGCGGGGGGGGGTGTTCAGTCTAAAGTAGCCAGAAAAATTGCCCCAGGGATATATAGATCGCTGGGCTGTTTGGGGTGGGGTCACCCGCCCCCCTTTCTTACTTACCCCTGCGGGTATAATGTCTACATGCGGGGTGGGTTTACATGCGGAATAGGCTCGACCCGGCATGGGCATGGAATAAGACAGAAAACCATTTTACACGGTCTGTGAGTGGGCCGTGTTAAACTTGAATTAGTTTAAATCGATTTCAAAATTTCCGTTTGTCAACTAGTTTGCGTAGGACCATCACTCGTTGCTCAGGTGGTTACATCGACCTGACTCTGGGGGTGACGTTGGGGCTGTCGACGATGGCGGCCGCCGGTCTGGGCAATTTGATCAGCGACGTGGCCGGCGTCGGGCTCGCCCACTACGTCGAGCTGCTCGTGGCAAAGTTCTTTGGCATCACGCCGCCCGCGCTCACGCCGGCACAAGTGCGTTTGTGTGACCTTTGGAAAGGGGGAAGTTAAGACACGAAGCCAGAATTTGAGGGGGAAGTTAACGTACCTCGCGTTGCCGGTGCGTGAAAATTGTCCGACCGTGGCCGCCATTTTCATTTTACCGTTTACCGTGCCGGTTATCAATTGCCAGCCGATTTCCGAATTATTGTGCGGCTAGTCACTGATAATTTGTGAATCGCCGCGCCGTTAACTTTACCGGATATCGGGTGCAGTGCATGTTCACTGGCTTATGATTTTTTTCTCGTTTTTTTTCTTCAAATCTTGAAAACCGCAGGCTGTGAGCGGGCGCGCCAGGTTAACCTCAAACGGTGGTAAAATCATTGGGCTTTCCGTTGGCTGCATAATTGGTCTTTTCCCGCTGCTTTTGTTTGATTTCGATGATGGAAATAACGACGCAAAAAAGCACTGCGATGGAGAAGTCAAATAGTAGGTTTCTTCAGTGTCAGTGGTCGCTTTTTCGCGTTATTGCCTCTCATTTTATTTCGTTTTGGGCATTGGTAACGTTGTGATAGATATTTTTATAGATACTCTAATATGTGACTCAGGGTTCGTATCCAGGAAAAAATTTTGAGGGGACTCAACGTTCCGCGAAGCATTGTTAGTCAGGTTTTACAACTAAGTGGAGTGACTTAACGTTGAAACAATTTGGTTTAAATCACGTGGTCGTGAAAAACTTTGGTGAAAAAGGTGGGTTTTTTTCTTTCAATTCATTCCCAACGAAAAACGTTTCCTGGATATGTCCTTGGACCTTAGGCAAGGAAACTAGTCCGTTCTTCTATTTTCTGTTCCATCGATCACCTGTTTGTATGACATCGTACTTTGTACCTCTTAATTTCTTTCAAACTGATTATTAGGCCAATTCCTTCATTCGCTACAATACAGCAATATTCCAATGCTCACGATTAGTCTTCCTGTTTCTACTTACTATTCTTACTCACATCACATTTCACATTATCTTATTCATCATATCTAACGCTCGTTTTTCATAGTAAAATGAGCGTTGCAAAATCATCACTGCAGCACAAAATGTATCCACATGCAACGTGGTATTTTCTAAATATAATAGTATCTAATCACCTAAGTACACGTCGCAAATTATGATATTGCAATTTTGAAGCATTATTATTTTGCGAATTCTCTTTTCCATGTAGGTATAAGTATTTACAAAAGTAGGAGCTTTTTATTCATTGGCGCACCGCACACTGAAAATTGCCGAGAACGGTTCGGACGTTTTTTGCAAGGTCGGAATAAAAAGGGGGGTGGAATTCAAAATCGACTGAACCGACCCAAATTTCAGTAGTTTTTCAGTCTTGTCGAAAAAAAACGTCCGAACCGACTTTAGATTTCCGCCCGGGCGTAAATAAAAAACGTCCGAACCGCCCTTGCCAATTTTCAGTGTGCGGTGCGCCAATGAGGCATACCTACAGGCATTGGTGGGCCAGGTTGGATTTCATCAATCCAGTGAGTGAGGGGATTAATCCCAAACGCGGAGCCATCGATCTATAGCAGATCCCGCTCAGCTATCAACCTATTACAAAGTGACAATTTTGGGTACTGTACTACCCCTGACTCCACCCCCCCCCCCCGATCGCCCGCTTTATACCTATGTGGAGGAAAGTTCGGCGATTTTACTGCAAGTTTAACTTTAAAGCGCTTATTTTGTCACTAAGTTGCCCATTTTCACCTTCAAAATTATTGTATTTGCCTCATCTATTTTCAAATATTTGAATTTTTTGTAATTATATACCTGTTTTTAGATATTTTTCCGCGGTTTTTAGCGATTTGTCTCTCTTCTCTGCCTTCTACACTTTGAAAAAGCATACACATTGAACCCTCGCGAACCCAACACTCCCCCCCCCCAAAAAAAAAATATACCCCAACACCACCCCATATGGGAAAAATCAGCGCGAACGAAGAAGTTTCCGCACCAATAAGTTCATTTTTGCCAAGGGTAAAAGTTTTGTCTACTATACCTACTCCCAATCTTCCAGCTATCTACCTATTTTAAGGATTTTTACCATCTATACATCCGGAGGAGCGATTTACCTCATCCAGTGTCCAAATTCTGTTTCATGTTTTTTATCATCAAACATCTATTATTATTCAATCATCTATCAACTTTTAATTTAAAGTGCTCGAATTTGATGCAATTCCCCTACAATCTTGCTTTTTTCAGAATATTATCTGAAACTTCAACAGCAAGAAACCCGTTTGTAGTTATTGCAAACAGCAAGTTTGCAATAACTACAGTATTATGGGGCATTGCCTGCTAATCGAATCCGAAATTAAATTTCAAATGGAAAAATTACCAGGGACCGTTTCCGCGCTCTGTTAGAATGTTATGTAAAAACCGCTAAAAAATTCTTCTTTTTTCTTTCATTTTACAACTTTTTTCTGAACTTTTTACGGGGTGCGAGTTTGGCCCCCGAACGATAACTGTTTCCATACGAAAATCACTGGAACAAAAATTCTACCTGTGAGCTGGGAGTTGTGGGTTGGAAGATGTTTGTAGTTCTGATTTGTTAGATGAAGCTGTAGAAAATCGTTGATATATGTTGATGTCAGTTATGAAATACATTGTTGTGTAAATAAATACGTAAATATGTAAAAACGTGCTCAAATAAAAAGACTAGTATGCTTTGCACTATATTTTTCCGTGTTCTATCATATATAACTTGACAATTTTGCAAAGTTTTGTCAAAACCCTGAAATTCTCCAGTGACGCCACTGTCCGTACACAAACGCACCGACTACTGTGATTACTTTAGCGACATGACCTTTTATATCGGTAAGTGATTGCTTGATACTGACATCGCAAGAAAAAGCAGCATGGAGTTGTTTTTGGTGCTTTTCTCTCTGAAATGGATCTTTGCATACCGTATTTCCTCGAAATACCCCCCGGGGGGTGATTGTTTCATAGTGGTCCCGAGAGGGGGGGGGGTCAAACGAGGGGGGGGGGGTATTTCGAGGGGGGGGGTTATTATTTCACAAGAAATTTTTTGAAAACCAAGTACGAAATTGCCGTCTGAAACGTACGCAGACGTCGAAAAATGCAACAAAAACTGCCATTTATAAGGTTCTGTAGACTAATATTAGTATGTAGGTGGTATGTACACTGCTCTAACGTTACACCGACATTGTTTTAACGTGTGTTCTGCAGTACACAGAACACAAACTACAGTTATTGTCATGTACGTTCCCTTTACACTCAATTTGGGGGGGGGGTATTTCGAGGGGGGGGGTGATTGTTTCATAGTGGTCTCGAGAGGGGGGGGGTCAAACGAGGGGGGGGGTATTTCGAGGAAATACGGTAGATGTGTTTTTCAAGTACACTTGGTCTCGGTGTATATTTACAAAACCTGTCAAGCCCTAGATTTTGTTAATCAATCACTTACAGTTATCGAGTTTTTGCTCACGCTTGGCCGCTATGCTTAACAATACGGCTCGAACTCGACTCGACTCGAGGGTAAAACAGGGTACCGATTCGACTCGTCTGACTCGACGGGAAAAATATGGCCCAAACTAGGGATGGCAAGCGCTTTTTTAAGCGCTTTTTTTTAAACGCCGCTTTTTTTAAAAAAAGCGCAAGGGTCCCAGCGCTTTTTTTTAAAAAAAAGCGCTGGCAAAATTTTTTGTACTCATGCACTAGGTATTTTGCAATTTTTTTGCGCGCAAGCGCATAATTTCACATGCAAATTGCCATTGGTGGTTGTTTTCATTGGTTTTGTAGCATTTTAGTGGCATTGCTTCTAGTAATAATAAGTTGAGGAGATATGTCAGTGTAGTAAATGATATCCAGCCAATGTGCTTCCACTTTTCTACAGTGTGAAACATCACTGTCATGTATTAGCCTTCTTTTATAGCCAAATTTAAGCACTATTCCATGCCTTACATCACTTGCAGTCAAGGAACATTCAAAAACGGTGATATACATCATGAGTCAACATAAAATTGGATTTTTTGGCAGAAATCAGCACTTATAATGCTATCAGATGATTACACAGCCATTCTATGGCTATATATCATCACATGTACAGCCACTTGTCTGATATACCCATATATATTGACTCAGGACCATATTTGGGAGCTTTTTAGGTAATGTCTTGACATTTTTTGAAAAAAAGCGAAAAAAACGTGTTTTTTTTAAAAAAAGCGCTTTTTTAAGCGCTTTTTAAAAAAAGGCGGGGTTGTTAAAAAAAGCGCTTTTTTCCATCCTTAGCCCAAACTCGAGACTTGAGGTTTTTGCCCGACTCGACTCGAAACCTATTTTTCATGTGTGATATATTGTGGATTGGCTTGGCATATGTATTGAATGGTGTTAAAACTCAAATTTCGTATTGCCATACAATTCTACATAATGTGCATGTGCACACTAGTTTAGCTCCAGATTTTGGTAAACTCATAAATCGGCTTTGATAAAATACATTTGAGTTTACTGAAATGAGTTATTCTTAATCCCCATCAACTGCAGTTGACAGATACATCATTATGGTAAATTCAAATGTGTTCAAAGCCTATTTATGAGTTTACCAAAATCTGACAGTAAACTAGCATGTGCAGCGCCACATGTGAAACAGACACACACCACCTCAAATGCATTGCACAATGTTGGCACTGATCCAAAAAATGTTAAATATTTTCCATCCCTAGGCCAATTTTATTTTTAGCAACTTTTTTTGTAGCAACATGAGTGATAAAAAGTTCTATTTTTGCTTTATCTTGATATTTAAATGAACTGTTGGCATTTAGACTCCATTAAGTGTGTGTGAAAACATTGGTAGAGAAACCAGTATCAAAAATTACTGCAAGGGTCATACCAAAAATTAACGCATCCGACTCGACTCGAGACTCGAGATTTTTGCCCGACTCGACTCGATCTTTCACTGGCTCGCCCGACTCGACTCGCCGACTCGACCGGAAAAAATTTAAGGTTGCGACTCGAACTCGAGTCTGAGAAAAATCCAGTTTCCAGCCCTACTTAACAATGTTTCAGGAATCTCGAACCTCGCGTATGCTGAAAAAAGTCTGATTCAGGAGATTTAGCCTATAGTTATCGCTCATACCGACGTCTGTAGAGTCGCAGGTCTCGGATTGTGGGGGGAGGGCGAAAAGGGTTTTTGAAATATTTTATAGGAGAAACTGGGCCATAAAAAATTGTCTTTCATCACTAATTTCAGCTATTAAATATATATATATATGTCTCCGGGGACAGAGTGATTTTAACAGCGGTTACTTGAATCTAGCTACGGCACCTATACAATGCCAAAGCTGGCTACTTTTTGTGTTACTGACTTATGTTCAGACCTCCTGCTGGACAGGATAATTAAACCTGAAGAGTGGCGCGCACTGCTTCATGTTTATGGTTATTTTTTAGCATTGAGTTATTTTGAAACTTTGTCACCTTTGTGTGCTTGCTTGCCGGAACTTTCCCAGAATAGGTAGATTTCCTGTGAAAGCCATTCACTTCCGCGTCTACCCCAGTTCCGTTTTTCAGTGCGGGGGTGCATCATTTCAAATGCTAGTCACTTCAAATGCTGTAGTGCATCATTTCAAATGCTACTGTGCTAGAAGTGGAATGAGAAGTGAATTGGGAAGTAAAAAAAACAAAACAAAAGACAAATGGAAAGTGACAAGAAAATGCTTCAAAAATCTTGAAACTTACATTCACCTCATTCCACTTCTCTATTCATGTCTAATTCCCATGAAATCTATTTTAGTGCTGCATTAGATGAGCAAGCATGATATGATCTAATGGTGGCATAAATACTAGTGTAGGTAGTTGTCGCCTTACAGCACTTGAAGTGATGCCTTACAGCATTTGAAGTGAGCTTTTTGGCAGCATTTGAAGTGACTAGCATTTGAAGTGGTCTGGCCTCATTCAGTGCGGCTCCTGTTCGTTCAGCTCATTTTGATCGCCAGTATTATCATCATGTTGCTTCTTACGACCTTTTTACGGCCGGCCACCATTGCGGACATTTTTTTGATGTTCAAAGTGCGCTCGTAAAGTTCATGGGCGGGTTTTTATTATTTTTCAGAATGGTGGCTCGTTTCCCGTAGAATGCCCGTAATGAACAGGAAAAACAGTCATAGACACCGACGATCTGAAAGGGAGCCGCCGCTAGCACTGCAAGCGTTCTTCACCCAGTGCAGTGCAGTGCAAACAATGGTGTATTATTATCACTTTGTCGCGGTACGGTTACCCGCCGTTTTCCGGTTTCTTAGGCAGACGTATCATGCCTGAAATATGTTGGCAGGCACCGAACTAATTGCATTCAGTGCGGCCTAATCATGAGTAATATTAAGCCCTTTCTCTTGTTCTGCTCTGTGGTCTAGTTCTCAGGGGTCTTGTAGATTTGGACCTGCGGGGTTTCATATGGATAAATAGTAAACCGCTCCTCCGGACGGGTAGATAGCTGCAAAAAAAATGGGGTGGGGGTTACCTACTAGATCCCTGAGTATTCTCTCGTTCTCTTCTAACTTTGTTTCAAACTTTGCAAAACTTTTCTAGGTCTTCTAACATCAATTTTTCACGCGAGTTCCTTTCCAAACCGCTTTTTCATTCTCGACCCGTTCCTATTTTCCTGTATTTTTTCTGCCCATCAAAGATCGCCGGCGCATGCGAAAATTCGATAACCACCTGGTGTTCCAGCGATTGCACAATGCTTCCGCCATTCATTCACCGGTGATCAACCAATCGGAAATGGGTTACATGCATTTTGATTTCTAAAGGATGCCGTCCATTCGAAACCGGCACACAGTTTGTGATGCTGTTGATTCGGTGCTCTGTTTGGGATTTCCCGCTGTGCAACGCGTGTTGTTACAAAACGGCGCGCGTTACGGCAGATCAAAGTGTCATGCGCGATTGTGAATGTGATCGAATCGGAATATGGTCGACTTGTTTTTGGATTTGGCGCTTGACCCCGCGCTGACGCCAACTTGGATAGTTTAGACAGTTTTACGAAGCTTATCTACTCGGTGAGGTGTTTCCCTTGCGAGTACAGAAAAATAATTTTTTTGCAACGAATGGAATTTCATCGTTGTTACTGGCAGGTTATTTATCTAAATGCCACCTAAACAGGACTGAATTCGTGCAGCGCCCACCCAGGTGGATCCGCAATGCATGAATTTATCGGGCACATTACCAATTATTTATTTGTTATTCCCAGAATATGTGGCACGGTGACCGTTCGCAAAATGGAACTGTATTTTTATAGCTCTGTTTTGCGTTCCCCTCTTTGTACTCGGCGCTAGCATTTGGAAGTTGTCTCATTGACAATATTGGTTATTTTGGACTTTTCCTGGTAATTTACAAGAATTTTGAAGTTTTCTTGTTAGGGAATCTTGATGGTGTTTGTCAAGCTCCCGAAAATTAAAAGACTTTAAATTCTGTCCTGAAACATTCATTATTAGAGTTATGTCCCTCGTCTTTTATGACCTGGAAATATTGGCAATTTTCCAAACACTAGCTAGTGCGACGATAAAAGCGCTTGTTTGCCTCGCGCGAATGGGAACGACTGCAATTGTGCAAATATGCGCGCCCGTCGATCGAGCTTTTGTTTGAGATCAGATTGACGCCCAGAGACTGTCCAAAATGTTGCATAGCTTGGCGAGGTGCTGGAAATGGTTTAGCTGGAACCGCGATGTGGACCTTCTGGATTTGTGGGACATTGTTTGAACAGCTCTTTGCGTTGGGCTTGCATGCCTTGTCTGTGGTGTAAAAAATGTTTTGAAGTCTGTATTTGGATGTATTTACCTGTTTTTTTCCTTGTATGCGCTCATTAGTCTGAATTCTTCTTTTATTTTTTTGTGGACACAAACATTAGAAGTTTCGTCGAGTTGCAACTCTATAAATATATTGCAACCGCTTAAAATGGATTGCCAGTGTAGCTGGCCATCTACTGTATTTACTATCATTCTGTACTTAGTTGAATTGTAAATTCTCTTTTAAGATTCAATTGTATCACCTCTAGTTTACAAAGTTCCCACGAGCATAAAACATTTGTATGTATCTATGCATGCGAACGGAAGGCATGGCATTTTACCTACAATATGATCACACCATCCAGTGCAGGGGTTTCATTCAATATTTGCAACCTGTGGTTTTTTTCTCAAATGTTTCACTTTTGGCTTTGTGTCTATACCCAAATGTCCTTGAAACAAACCTACACTCGCGGGGGTCTCAAAAAGGGGCAATTGGTTTCCCCAAATTTTCACTCAAAATCACTAAAAATGTCGTCCTTTTCTGCCTTGTGCACCTTGGAAAGCCTATATATTGAACCACCGCGAATCCCCCAATCCCTAGGGGAGTTATTTAATCGTCATAGACTTTTTGGCTGCAGGGTTATCTTTTCATCAGAATGTTAACTAAAATTATGATCAATTTGTTGTTTAATGGGGTTTAATTAATAGTTCCATAGACCAGTAAATCAGAATACAAATTGCATAATTCAAGCATTGAAATGAATATTAGTGATCACCAGGTGCAAAAGAATACCTACGTATTTTTAAAGAACACAAGTTTTAAGCTTTTTATAATTACATGTAACATCCTTCTAACCCATCAAAATGGGGGGGGTTCGAGGGGTTAGTTATTTTTCCTCACTCAGCTAACAGGGGGACTTATTTGAGGATTTACGGTACCCTCAAATCTTTGAGGAATTTGAAAATATTTGAAGATCTGTGAAATATTAAACTGGGTGTATTTCGAGGATATATGCGCTTATTTGTATTCTGTTGGCACATGGTCACCGATTGCGGTTGACCATCTTTTTGTGTCGCCCAGTTTGCATAACAGAAGGGCCGATCACTAAAATATTCATGACCGGAGAAAGATTAATGAATGAAAAATGGGGCGTAATGCTGCCTCATGTCATGCAAATGAGATAAAATGCTTTCTTTAAATTTTCCTTCTGCACTCTGTCGATGCCCGGCGATTTGGCACATTGCCAACTGGTCGGCAAAACTTTACTTTCGTCTGCTGCATATGTATTGCAAGGAATCGCTCTGCTTTACGAAGAATGTGCATCGACTTTAGCCACGCGAACGGCCATCAGGTATGCTAAGCTAACAATAAGCTTGTAGCCACTTAGCGCACTTGTATTGTAGCGCAAGCTTTACACGGCCGTCGGCGGCGATCACATGCTCATTATGCATTCGCATAAACGGAACACGCGGCGGAAGTGCATTGAAATGTCCTTCAATGGAACTGTACACTTACCGCTGCCGCCGCCGTTCGAGCCCTGGTTTCCACGCCGCTGTACTGGTGTTGATTTGTAGTAAAATCTGAATTTCGTGTGAATTTATGCCTGAATTATTTGTGTATACATTTGTCATCGATTGTATACCTTTGTGGTTCTACTATGTGTTTGCGTACAGTGGCAAATTGTACCGGGGTCACTGCGAAAATCGCATGCGCTCCGCCGTTTACTAGCTATTGCCACGATCAATCCATGCGCGTGCTTTTGCATGGGTGTGAAACGAACATCTGGTGCGTTTGTGCTTTTGTGGGTGCAACAAATGAACTGTGAGAATGAATGATGGTGGGCCCATTGTTTGGAAGCGCTGGGGGCAGTCCCAGACCCTGTAAAATGCCCTGTCAAATGTCAAAATTTTTAAAAGTCACGTAAAATGCCCTGCAATTGGCAACTCGGTTGCTGTTTTGCAGGGCATTTTACGTGACTTTTGACATTTTACAGGGCATTTGACATTTATGGGGTCTGGGTTTGGTACCTGCTCCGTCTACGAGCTATCGCTCTTTGCCACTGTGGCACATGTGCCGTGTGATTGGAAGCGCTCTAGGTATTGCTTGTGATTGGTGCAGTTTCTATGGAATGAGCTTTCATTACAGCCCAACAGTAAGGTCTGTCTTATTTTCGCATCAAGTTATTTTCCACTCATCTGCTCTCATAGCTTCTGTGGCATTGCACTTCACTCAGCGCTCTATTTATTATTAGCTGCTACTCTGCTGTGATTTACTTATCACTGACAGCTCTGGCCCTGTTGTGTTACTGATGTAAATATTTATGTATGCGTGTGTTCACTTGTCATGATCATTTTGATGAGATAGTTGCGCAGATATCTTTGGAAGTGTCCGCGAGTCACGTGAGCAAGTAGCTCAACGGTGTGCCTGTCATTTCTAATTTGACCTAGTCGGCGCGCCGGAAATGCGCCAGCCACTCAGTTTGTTGTGTCTGCGCTGGCTGTAAATAACAATATTATTAGGTTATCTGATGTTGTCTTTCATTACCGTTGGCCAGTAATTTGCGAAGTACCCCCGAGTTTTATTTCGTCTTTTCCACTTGTAGTCTACTCAAATTTTCTCGGCCAACCTAAGTGTATTGTCTGTGGAATCCAATTTTACTTTGCTCCAACAAGTGTTCCAAATTATTTTCCGCATTGTGTCGCGTTCTGAAGTGCGCACTTAAGACAGTAAAAAATAGGGATACTCAAGTGTTCTGAACATCTTGCAACCTGTTTTCTATTCAATCGATCGTGTAAATATCTACCGTTTTCAATCCTCTACCGTTTAAATACGTGTGTTGCGGTTTACATCTCGAAGTTTTGCACTTTTGATCACACAATGTATGACAGGATTGTTTTTGTTTTATCCTGAAACAACAATGTGCGAGGGTTTCTTTTAAAAATGCCACGCTCTTCATCCAAAATAAAAAAGCCACAATGCACGCAGAGGTGCTGAAGTTGTGTTTGACATGTAAATAGTTGTGAAATGCTCATGTTAAGCAAGTGAAGCGACACAACGCGGCTTGTAAAGTGTAGCAGTATAAACTGTGCACATTTACCATGGCTATGTGATGTTAAATGGGATCTCCTCTATCAATTTCGGTTTACCTTATCCAAGCTGATCCGTTTGCAGTGTTTGATTGGTCTGCAGCTACTTAACTTTGAGTCCACTTTGTGAAATCATGCCGCAATTTGGCTCCGATTGTGAATGTTCTTCGCAGTTGGTCGAGTGTCTTATAAGTTCTGCTTGGGCAGTTTTCAAGGAACTCTTGTTAGTTTTGCTAGCTGATTTCACCGGTTTGATCGTAGGATGACGTGTTCAGAATCCAGTGTGCGTTGTATACAATTTCCCATTGCTTGTCTACTTCCAGAAATCTCTGAGCGTTGTGTTTGGAGACTTCAAGCATTAGCCAAAGTGACCGCCATACTCCGCCGTATTCAAATTCACTCCAAGACAAATAAAATATTCACCTTTAAGCATGGATATCATGGAGCTTTCAACAATTGGGCAGGTTGTTGTAGCTGGAGTTAGGTAAATACTGAGACCACGATAAATATTTATCTACGTACAAGGACGTATCCAGGGGGGGGGGGGCGGGGGGGGCTGCAGCCCCCCCCGCTCGCGGGGTCGGACTTGGAAAACACGGGGAAAATCAACTTTTGGTAGCAATTGATAAGGTGTGGTGTAAAAAATTTTGCGCGCAAGCGCGCATTCGTCTATCTCACAGAGGTATTATAGAAAATCGACCCTGTTAACGCAATTCCGTATTAAATACACTAAATGGCCGCCCTGTCGCTCTATATGTAGGTGTATTTACATACATAATAAGCGACTTTTGACGCCAGCGCCAACGCCAATGGCGCCATGGCGTGGCGCCTACGAATGGCGCCAGCGCCATGGCGCCATTCCCTCACTTTATAGGTAAAATTTTAGGGGGGGGGGCTGAGCCCCCCCCGTTCGCCGGGCTCCGTAAACAAGCAGCCCCCCCCCGCTCAAAAATCCTGGATACGTCCCTGTCTACGTATACCGCCTGTATACCGTAAATCCTCAAATAAGACCCCAGGGGAGGGGGGTGGGTTCTTTGAGGGGAGCGGGTTCAAGGAAGGGAGTTATTTTTTTCCTCAGAATTACATTTGGTACCTGTTGTCGCTGCCGTAGGCTAACTTCTTTTGTATTTTTCGTTTCACACACTGCACTGCATTCGTAGCCCAGGGGGCGGTCCCAAGCCCTGTAAAGTAAACACCTTCCCGGACAAGTTCACCACCCATTTTTTTATTTCACTATGAATGCAATATCTCCGTCCATGGGGGTGTTATAAGGCTGAAACTTTGTATATGTTAAGTTGTAAGACCCCCTTACTCCCCAACAATAGGGGGAGGTGCGGCGACTCACTACTAGGTGGGTCGCCCTATATGCAAAAAAAATTTGTGGCGTTTTTGGTGTCCCAAGCAAGTTCACCACCCACTTGATAAGCTACACTTTGAAGGCTATATCTCCAGCTGTGAGGGCGGTAGAAAGCTGAAATTTGGGGGATGTCTTGCCAACAACCCCCCTCACAATACACCAGTGGGGCGGCTGCCGACGACCCACTAAAGCATGGGTCCCTGCATATAAATTTGATAATTTTTTTAAGAACAACCCAAGTGTCCCAAACAAGTTCGCCACCCAACTGCATTATAAAAAAATGTTGTGAGAACATACCTGATATAAAATTGAATCAGATGTGAACCCTAGTTCTGCTCATTACAATTTTTTCAGTAGGGCACCCACCCTGTCCCATAAACAGCAGTTTGAAAATTTCACTTTAAACCAATTTTTTGTATCACACTTAAAAAGTTGGTATACAAAGTTCACTAGGGGAGGGTCTAAGGTTCAAAGTTATGTAAACAACATAACCTCTAAAATGCTTCCATAAGGAAATTTTTTTGGGGTGAATGAAAAAGTGAAAATTTTGTCAAATTTTCTTCCTGAAATGACATCATTTTGACATCATAGAATTCACCCCAAGTAAATTTCCTTATGGAAGCATTTTAGAGGTTATGTTGTTTACATAACTTTGAACCTTAGACCCTCCCCTAGTGAACTTTGTAAACCAACTTTTTAAGTGTGATACAAAAAATTGGTTTAAAGTGAAATTTTCAGTCGGCTGTTTATGGGAAAGGGTGGGTGCCCTACTGAAAAAGTTTTCTTTTGGCTGAAATAGTGTTCCAACCCGATTCATTTTTATATAAGGTATGTTGTTGCAACATTTTTTTAATGCAGTTGGGTGATGAACTTGTTTTGGGACACTTGGGCTGTTTTTAGAAAATGGTTAACTTTATATGCAGTGACCCATGCTTTAGTGGGTCATTGGCAGCCGCCCCACTGGTGTATTGTGAGGGGGTTGTTGGCAAGACATCCCCCAAATTTCAGCTTTATACCGCCATCACAGCTGGAGATATGGCTCTCGTAGTGTAGCCAATCAAGTGGGTGGTGAACTTGTTTGGGACACCAAAAACGGCAAAAAAATTGTTGCATATAGGGCAACCCACCCTGTAGTGAGTCGCCGCACCTCCCCCGTTGTTGGGGAGTATATGGGTCTTACAACTTTATATATACAAAGTTTCAGCTTTATAACACCCCCATGGACGGAGATATTGCATTCGAAGTGAAATAAAAAAATGGATGGTGAACTTGTCCGGGAAGGTGTTTATAAAGTAAAGTGTCAAATGTGAAGTCGAATACAAAGTCAAATGTCAATTGTCATGCAAAGTGCCCAGATCAAAGTCAAATGTAAAGTAAAGTGTCAAATGAAAAGTCAAATGTCAATTGTCATGCAAAGTGTCAAATGTGTATCCAAATCCTATTTTTCGTATCCAAATCTTATGTCGAAAAATCAGATTTGGATACAAGATCATAAGATTTGGATACGAAAAAAATTGGATACACAATTGACACTTTACTTTACATTTGACTTTACATTTGACAATTTGCATGACAATTGACATTTGACTTTTCATTTGACAGTTTACTTTACATTTGACATTTAACTTTGCATTTGACTTTACATTTGACACTTTATTTTACACTTTACAGGGCTTGGGATTGCCACCAGGCGTAGCTTTATTTGGCCTGTCAGACCACATTGATTGATTTTTTTAAATTTACACATCTTTTCCACCTATCGCAGGGGGGGGGAGTTTTTTTCTCACTCGGCCAACAGGGGGAAGTTATTCAAGGCAGGGAGTAATCAAGGGGATCTTATTCGAGGATTAACGGTATACTGAATTATTTACCTACACTATGTATTCTGTGAATTTTAATGAATTTGTATGTATTCTGCACTAACGTAAATATGTTTCGTTTAAAATGCAAACATCAATCTTTCAGCAACTAAATATAGCAGTGAGAATTTGTTCTTCGGATTTCCAATACCTACATCAAGTTTATGCTTTAGCTGTATACGTGTAGCATGCAACAAAGTTACCCCAATTTATATATTTATGTACATATTTATTTGTATTTTTGCTTAAATTCAAGTGACCACCTTGAAAACATTTAGACTGCACCTCTTAGATCTTGACTGGTAGCAATGCAAGCCATTGATCAAACACAACACAAACATTTGAAGGGTGTGCTTCTAAAAGTACCGATCTACAAATTTTTCAAATTTGAGTTAGGACCATTTTTGGGGTCCCCATAAAAATGCGCTTCAAAAATATATATAATATGTGGGGGGTGCGAAATTCAATTTTGAGATATGGGGGGTCGAAAAAAGCAAAAAAATCGCAAAATACAGTTTTTGAAATTTTAAAAGTACCGATCTACAAGCTTTTTCAGCTTTTGTGTCTTTAAAAGTACCGATCTACACACTTTTTTCAAAATTGTTCTTTTAAATGTACTGATCTGCACATTATTTTTTGTGCTTCTAAAAGTACCGATGTCAGATCGGCGTCCAGTTGCGCAAAAACTCATTTTGTGCTTTTTTATTATGGGTAAAAGTACCGATCTACAGCTTTCTGATTTTGTGCTTTAAAAAATACCGATCTACACGCTATTACCAATTTGTTCCTTTAAAATGTACTGTACTACAAAAATACAATTCCCTAAATTTTATATAGCTAGCGTTATGTGTATAATCAATGATTATACCCATGCATGTGGATACCCAACAATATGGCCGAAATACCCTTACCCAAAATTCCCATACCCAATACCCATGTATGGGTATTGCATGCGCCAAACTTTCAATCGCGATTATCTCAAAATCGATTTTTTGTAGATCGGTACGTTTAGAAGCACACCCTTCATTTACTTCTGTCATAGTTGACCACATTTCTAGTCCTCCACCAAGATAAATAAATCATCCTCAGCTAACTCCAGCTAGTGGAGCGAGCTGTAAATACAGCAACTTGTTTGATTTGAGAAACCGAAACATGACATGTAGCTTTATAAATTGCCCGCAGCGGACTACAATCACTTTCTTATATTTCTCCTTGTAGACACACTTGACTGGCTTGTCACTGGCAGAAGTGCAATGCGATAGGTGGCGAGGTGAGAACTGAGAGGTGAAAAGCGCCCCGCTGCAGCTGACGGAAGTGCGCTCTCAATTTGTGCCACGTTCTTAGTGGAAGTAAATATAATAAGTACCTTTGCTGATTTGGCGCCGGAAATTCTACTCGGAGTAGCGATGGCGCAGGGCAATGACCATGGCGCACGCGCTGGCGAAAGCAAACAGCACCGCCAGTGGCTGGCACTTTGAGGTGCACTTTGAGGCTGGCACTTTGAGGTGTCAAACTGCTACTATTTTGTGTTTCAAATTTGGTTTCAGTAATCAAAATGCCTCAAACATGCGTTTTGTCTATGACTGTCAGTCAGGGGTTTAATAGGAGGGGTTGGAGCGGTTAACCCCCCCCCCCCCCCAAACAAACGAAATAAATTAATCTATCTATCCCTGATGCCTCTCAGCTATCTATCTGTCCCAACGCAAAATTTTTGGCTATCTATCCTGGAAGCAAATTTTTTGGCTATCTATCCCGCAAATCGGCCAGCTATCTACCTATTTGGCGCCATTTTTGAGAAATTTTTACCCAGTTTTCGCTTAAATCACTAATTTTCATACCTTTTTATAGTTTTTCACCTTCAAAATCGCTATTTCATGTGTTTCATTGCCTATTTTCAGCTATTTGTGTACTATATATGCTTATATACTTATTTTTCACCTACTTTTAGCGAGCTTTTCTCTTTTATTCCTTCTTTACCTTGGGAAAGCCTATATTTATATTGAAGCCCTGCGAACTCCCCCAATCCCCCTCCCAAAAAAATGTTTTTCAGATATCTATCCCTCCGGACGAGCAATTTACTATCTATATGAACTCCCCGCGGGGGTCCAAATCTACAAAACCCCTGCTGTCAGTGAAATTTAATATGTGCATGGTAATGGTGCCTATAAAAAGTGCCACTGGCGTTTTCCCAACACTATCCTAGTGACTGGCCCGCAGGTGTGAAACGCCATTCCCTGGACCAACATCCGTCCATATTGTAGACAGTTGACCCACAGCACTATGCCAGCGCATGCAACACGACAACACCTTGGTTTGGGTGTGTACAGTGCACACACACGGCACTAAATGAGTGAGTGTTATTGCGGCGGGGTGCGATCATTTTATGTTTTGATTGCATTTCCGTCAATATTAGTGCCACCTGCCACTGGCACAAGGTCATGTTTGCCCATGGGCTCTCGTCGCCTGTACGATTTCGGTGCTTCACAACTTTCAGCTTGACCTTCACCATGTTTGTGTGCATAAATACATGATTATTTTATGTCCTGAAGTGGCTGTCGCCTGGGGAGTGTGTCCTTGTTGAGTATTTAGCTTTTTTATTTGCACATTGTAATTTCTATACAAACTGGTGAGTGTGAATTATTTCTGAAATGTCGACAATCTACAGGGGGGGTTTCAATCGCCATATTTTAAACTTTTTAATTATGTACTTGCTTTAGACAACAATACAAATGGATATACGACTTCAGTGTTGTTAAATTTTGTCCTCAGTGTTGTAGCGAGCTGGTGCCACTCCCTGTAAAGTGTAAAAGACCCTGTAAAGTGTAAAAGACCTTGTAAAATGTCATGTTTATCCAGATCTTATTTTATTGTATCCAAATCTTATATTTTTGTATCCAAATCTTATGTCAAAAGTAAGATTTGGATACACATGACACTTTACAGGGTCTTTTACATGACATTTGACACTTTACAGGGTCTTTTACATGACATTTGACACTTTACAGGGTTTTTTACATGACACGTGACATTTTACAGGGTCTTTTACACTTTACATGGTTTTTGACAGGGTCTGGAAGTGCCCCCTGGTTGTTTTGGGTGTAACTGCATTTGTGCCACCCAGTCCACTGGCAAGACATGACTCAGTCGTTGCTTTTGTATCCAATGAATTATTATGTGATAATCACTGGCGAACTGACCACTGATAACAGAATAACTCGGGCGAGGTAGAGTCACCATCACCAATCAAAGTATGTGATAGCGCGATATAACTGGAATTTGATTTTCCGGCGAATGGTGTTCTGAGGAAACTCGAACTACTCTCTTCTGCGATTTTCATTTATTTTCACCACCTACAAAAGTGTTCAAAAAGACTGCGTTTTCCCACCCTTAAGTAAATAACAAGTACACTTATAGCGATATTACGCGCTCTTGCATGACCTCGTTTTATTTGATATTGCATTGCTTGTTCAAACATCATAAAGATGAGACTGTTTTTCTATGATTTTTATCTGGATTTGGATATTGCCATGCTGAACCTACAGAAAAATAGGACATTTGCGAAATATTTGGAAGCAATTTAAAACGTTCCAAAAACCCGTTCCTTATGACAATTCATAAATCACTATCGGAATTTTCAAATTTCACGACACAATGCACACAATCATCTCCAGGTGCGGCTATCGCCAAACGTTGCCGTCTGGTAGTGTAAATTGTACCTATACAAAACCGGTCGATTAATCGGCGCAAAGCTAATATCTGTGATTTGCCATGGCAATTTGGAAGCACAGGTTCCGAGGGTCACATTGTAATTGGTTTTGTGCAGCAAAGCGACCCATGCGCCACAAAGCAAAGCACGCGTATAGTGATGGGACTGCGCCAGCCATGGGCGAACCCTCGCGCAGAATATTGCCTTGCCACGCCAATTTTGAAAATGGCGTCATGTTGGTGTTGATGCTGGCGCCAAGAACATTTTGGTTTCTTCGTGGACTCGGCTATTAGAGCTGACTCTCAATACTTTCGCATGAACAAGCCTCTGCGGCTTCGGCCCCTTACCGGTTCCTGGCACTAAATTAAGATGAGCCGTAGCATGTTTGTGGTCTCCAATCTTGGCGCATTTTCCATCACTAGATTCGCCCGAATCTGCGCTGACCGCTGGCTCCGCCCCAGTTGAGATGATTGAGACGATAATCTTGGCACATGCGTAATAAATGTAAATCCATGCTCATCCTCTACCAAACCTATCACGTGCTGGTTTTGCCACTCATTTGAACTAGCACTTGAACTTTATAGTGCCAGCTGATGTAGATAAAAAATGTCATTCACTTTTGTTGGTGCTTTGCGCGGTAGGATTTGATGGGCCCTGTCAACTTTTCGTCCTCAAATGCGTAGTTATGTGTGAGGCGTCTCTGTCATTGCGTCACTACAGTTGTCACTTTTAGATGGTCAAAGGAGGAACAATTATGGATTGAGCTATGCCGCCCGACTGTTCGAAACAGCCCCTGCGGCCAGAACTAAATACTTTATTAGACCTATGATCATTTTTCACTGTAAATTTCATTTGATTTGTGAAACGATCCACGGCATTATAAATTGTGTGCCAATAAAACGATTTTATTTCTGTGACTAACAGGTGTTTAGATGGTAAATATTAGCCCGGGTTTATGATGCTTTGGCACCGAGCTCGTACATCTGTAAAAGTAAATACGAATAAATACTTGTAAGAAATACATTTGATATTCAATCTAACAAAGCTTTTGAAATATATAATTTGTAGTTGTGCTTTACTTCACAACTTATGCGACCCCGCCTTTGATTGACACTGTGAATTTGTCGGGTATCCTGTTTCTGTTAAAACTTTCCGCATTTCCGTCACGTCGACTAGCAATTTTTTGCAAAAATCCCCGCTACAACCGTCATCTGTCCACCAAACATTCGCAGATGACCGGGCTCAACACTAAACCGCAATCAAAACCGTTTTTCACACCTAAATAATCAATCTGTCAACTCAAAAGTCAACTGCATCGATCATGCCGTGCTGCAACGGCAAGTCGTCGTCCAGCCACAAGGACAACGGGCGCCGCGCCAACGGCGCCTCGGTGCCGTTCAGCTTCGACGAGCGCTCCAGCACTACCAGCGCGTACTTTTATCGCCGCACCGGCGGCAGTTTGCAGAGTTGCGATGACTCGTCGGCAGTTTATTATACTGACCAGTATGGACGGAATTATGTGTACGTGCCGCAGAGATACCTAGGTTTGTTTGGGGCTGGTTTTGGGGGGTTGCTCTTTTGTGGTGTGGACTTGTTTATTTCTTTAAGTTGTATGAGTTATCCATTTATACTTATGATAATATATAAAATTCGTGTTCACCATCTATTCTTCCTTTTGGCTCATATCTTCAAAAATATCTTAACGACTATTTACTATTTATATTTACGTTGATCATAAAGTATGTATTTAGGTAGGTAGATAAATATTTGTATGTGGCACTTTTCCAAATTTCGCGCAGCGCTCACTCTGCCTCCTCAAATGCAGTAGCTTCGCTAAATTTACAGAGCAGTACATTTTTCAAATTTATATTTGCGAACAGGATAGTAAACTGAGGATAGTAATCATTTTCTGAGGATAGTAAAATGTGCCTAAGCTTGCAATATCAAAGGTGTGGGAACCAGTTGCTTCAAGACATCATCAGTGCCAAAATATTGTATTGTCCTTATGGGCCAAGACACGCTAGTTGACATCGCAAATTCGTGTCAACTAAATCAGTGTCAATGTCAACTAAATGCCTAACACACAAAAAATTTAAAGTATCACACTTAAACAATTAAAATTAAGTGTCATAAATTTGATGTAAAATCAACTATGCTCTATCAGATAGGAAAGTAGAAATCACATGATTTAATAATTCAATTAATTTAATAAACACAATTTAGTTGACGCGAATTCAGTTGACATCCAGCGTGTGTGGCGTCTATTGTACCTTTCAATTTCTTCCGACCCCTTTTTCTTTTTTCACGTGGCCCATCATGGGTCATGCGAACGAGATCAAGCATTGAGCTATGGTGCGCAATTGTTAACACAGCTGTTGCACTCGGCTCTTGACCATACGCAAATACATACAAACAGATTGTTTGTGCTGCACAGATTCATGCACTTGACAGAAATACATAAAGGGGAACTTATACTACAGCTGTATCTATGGATATGCGCATACAAATGGGAATAATCATGAATATTCATTTAGCCTTCATGGCTACTCGATTGCATGTAGGTGTGTATTTATATAGGTTTTCCTCGTGTCGCGTGTATGAGCTAATAAAAATGCGTTTATAAGTAGTTACCGATTTCTGTATCATATGAAGAGTGTTTTGCCCGTGATGCACGCATTTTTGAAGTGTTTTGTCTACACAACGTGAGAATGTTGTCAATTCGCACATGCGTCGCATTTTTCTGTTTGCACCCATTTATTTACACCGCGAGTGGTTTGTGTGTGCAATTTGGAGTTCGCCTGAGAACTCAAATTGCCACTTTGAAGGATTGTCTAGGATCCATCTATTCAGATGCGGCAGTAAAATATGTGTTGAGTTTTTGTCTGGATCCCAACATGCGAATGATATCACTTTGCCTACACGAATTTTCAGGCATTTGTTCGAGTAGATCATAGATCATTTACTTTTTTCTCAGCGATCAGCGGTTCCGTTACTACCTCGTGTAACCCCCCCCCCCCCCTCGAATAACTGTGAAGTTATCTGTTTGCAGAGAGTTGTCTGCCAAACCCAAGTTATTCGAGGTTGAATGACACCAGGGTCTAAAATTGATTTCACAGATTTTTAAGTGAGTATTCTACTTTACAGTTTAATGATAGGACACTTTCCATTTATTTTTTCTTTGCGTCTGGGTGGCCGCATGACCAAAGTACGTCACTCTGATTATCGCTGACATTGCTCAATTAAACCTATCACTAATCAATTTTCTCGTTTATTGCACTTTACACATCTTGGCGAAATAACTGTGCTTCTAAGTATTTATTTTTGTATTTACATTTCGCGCACGTGAAAAGTGTCTTTATTGTGTCTTTTCTTATTTTTTTGGATACTATTTACACGTGAAAATTCATCTTGTAACTTTCGGTGGATCTTTGTTATCCACCTGTCAGCTGTTTTCGCTGTGCGCCATAGTTCTACATCTTATGCATTTTCTATTGCTGACAGGTATTTGAATACACTTCTGAAGTGACAAGTGTTGTTCTTGTCGTGACTCCAGCGTGTGACATACAGTGGAACAGTATCCAATGCCATAGGAAAACTGTAAATTATCATTCTATTTTCGAATTTGAGTGCAATTCGAATTTTCCGTGCTACCTTTCTTTAATCGTGCAAGGCATTGAAGCATAGATCAACTGTATTTCATACACTCTAGTCTATGACAATTGCAAAGCTGAATTTATTACTTCCTTTTTCTTTACACTGCTGCGCAGAATCGTTGCTCGACTGCACAGTTTGCATACTGATCTATCCAAGAAACCACCAGCTGCCATTTGCTATTTGTGTCCCTCGGGAATTTGTCCCCATTTTGTCACAAATCACTATCACCCAGCGTCGTATCTCCTTCAAAATTTATTAGCGTAGCATGGATTTCCCAAAATCACATGGAATGAAATGGTATTTATATTTATTACTCGGAAATGCATATTTTATTGCCGCAATTAGAGCAATACTATTCCAGTGCACTTTCTGGTGTGAAAGCTCCATTCAATGTCGCAGTAAAAATCGTTACCCCAGGGAGCCAATCATTTTATGTACAAGATGACATCTCGATTTCATGCCAAATTGATATAATCTGATTGGATCGAACATTTGATAAGCTGATTTCTGCGCAATTGTCACATGCAGCGTGGATTCGGTGGTCATGTCAAACGGCCCCTGAAGCCCGAATGCAAATGTACAAATCCAGCGGATCACAGCGAGAAATGCTCATTTATTCTGTTAGGCCACTGCTGGGCACCGGCACATATCGCAGTGCTGAAACATTAGTGCAGACAGCTCATTATGCACTGCGCCCGATGCGCGCACATAAATTTGCTTGTGATGCAATTAATTGCGTATGAACAGAACCAAGGCCAGGCCACGATCTACGTTCCTGAATTCTCCCACCTTTGATCAGAACAATTGGTTTCATGTTGGGGTTTTGAATAAAAGGGTAAGTTATAAATTTTTATTTCCAGAAAATCTATTCAAAGATTGACGTTTTATTGCACAATCACGACAATTACCATGCTTCCACGGCGACGTCGTGACCGTGGGGTGGATATTTCATACTTGAAATGATTAAACGAAATGGTCCCTGCTAGGCAGTTCTTATGGGCACTCATCTCGCAGCGGGAGTTCTCGCCCGTTTCCATGCAATTGCCAATTGAGAATGTTCTCTCAGCGCGAACATCGTTCAAGTGCGGCTTTTTTGTCGCCTAATGCTTTCATGCGTGAAATGGGGCGATGGAAAAAATTCAGAATGCTCATGAAATGCTTCAAATGAGAATACATAAATATGTTTCATGCACTTTGTTAATAGTTGCGGGTTCGATCGTGAGTGACTGACTGCTGATGGCACTCCCAGAGCCTGTAAAAGACCCTGTAAAGTGTCAAATACCCTGTGAAATGTCATGTAAAAGACCCTGAAAAGTATCAAATGTCACGTAAAAGACCCTGTAAAGTATCATGTGCATCCAAATCGTATTTTATCGTATCCAAATCTTATGTTTTGTATCCAACTCTTATTTATGTCAAAAAGTAAGATTTGGATACAAAAACATGAGATTTGGATACGATAAAATAAGATTTAGATATACATGGCACTTTACAGGGTCTTTTACATGATATTTGGCACTTTACAGGGTCTTTTACATGACACATGACACTTTACAGGGTCTTTTACAGGGTATGGGAGTGGCACCAGGTGACCATCCAAACTGCCGCCACACTGGCGATAGTGCCACAGAGAAATCACCGCTGACGCCTTAGTTCGTCGTCGTTCGTCGGCGACCCACCGCACGTCGTAAATTCGGCAAACATCAAAGACGCATTCTTGACACGTCCGTGCGCCAGCCCGCTGTCAATGTGATATAATACATAATACTTATGTAAGTAGGTGCGTTTGATCATTGCGTTGACAGAACGCTCCGTATGGCTGACTGCTTGATTCGTGCGTTCGCCACGTTTCACGCAGTGATGCTGGAGGTCATCGTGGATGGATTTATGCGATCATGATTGCTCACTTGGTGTTCGTTTTCGTGGTCCTGGCTTCGTTCAATTGCTGTGTCATTATCGAGATTGGGACCCGCCAAACGCGATCAGAGCGTTTTGTGGGTGAGTGGTGCTTCAATATTTACTTTTTAAATTTACAAAAAGTTGACCCACGTTTTTGCCAATTCCAGATACTTGCATAAAACGTGTAATTGGAAGGTCATGAATTCTACGAACGTTTTATCCGGCGTGTTCTGTCATTCTCCGACAAAATCCCAGAAACGTGAATCCACGGCCAAATTAGAACCCCGAAAGATGTTTTTGATGGAATGGGCGGGCGCACGCTGGGAACGAAATCGTTCAAAAAGCACATTACTTGGGTTGCGTGCGGTGATGTGGGGTGGAAAATTGATGTAAATGCACACGGAAAAGACGAAATTCGATTCAATTCTTCGGTGGCCTTGGGCCACAGGAAAACATTTTGCCGCTAGATTTGTTCCTCACATACCGGACACTGTCTTTGGTTAGGTAGGCATTTGTCGCCAACCACCTACACATTACGCGAACGAATTTCCGACCTATCGCCATCCCTTTTTTGTCATTACAAATTTTCCATGCAAGTCTTCGCAAGGTTCGTAAGACACTAAATGCTCGTAACTGGGTGGTGTGCACGGCGGCCCGGCCTTAATTCGATTTGAGTGCTGGTTGAACACGGTGCCGCACAGCTGCAGTAGCCAGAGCTGCCCCACTCTCTATCCAGGCTCTTTTTATTTCACTTGGACTTGAGACTGTTTAGTGGAAAATGGAAAGGATGGAAACTTGGTGGCACATTCTGCGAAGACTTTTCCGCTGAACGGAGCACAGTACTTGCGAATTTCTGTTTTAAATTCGAATGCATGTACTCTGCAGCCGATGTACACATTGAATAGTACTGTATATTCTCGAATAAGTCCACTTGGGTGTAATTCCTGTCGGAATAAGGAAGACATAACTTTACTTGAAAATGACGTTAAACATAAATATTAACGGTATAATAATGATCTTTCACGACCTCGTCCCGTTTTTTGCCTCATTTTTGTCTGTTTTGAGCAGGGTTGGCAAAATCTCAGAAAAAAATAAAAATAAAAATAAAATAAAATGGAATATTCAAGAATAAAATAAAATAAAATAAAATGGAAAATTAAAGAATAAAAATAAAAATTGTATAAAAATTCTAATTTTTGTAAAATTTTTGTAAAATTGTATAAAAATTCATATTTTTGTAAAATTGTATAAAAATTCATATTTTTTTGTAAAATTTTGTCTCATTGCTTGAGTCTCTACCTGTTTATTCATGGATCTGGGGGCAGTCCCAAGCATTGTAAAGTGTCAAATGTCATGTAAAATGTCATGCAAAGTGTCAATTGTCATGACAAATGTAAAGTAAAGTGTAAATTGTCATGACATGTAAAAATTAAAGTATCAATTGTCAAGCAAATTGTGTTCAAATCTCATGTTTTATTTCGAAATCTTATGTTTTGTATCCAAATTATGTTGTTGTTGACTCCAAATCTTATGTGAACATTTGGATACAAAAACATAAGATTTGGATATAAAACATACTATGGATACAAAAACACAATATTTGGATACACAATTTACACTTTGCATGACATTTGTCATGACAATTGCCACTTTGCTTGAAATTTTACATGACACTTGACATTTTGCATGACAATTGATACTTTACTTTACATTTATCATGACAATTGACACTTTGCATGACATTGAACGAATGTGCCCAGCACACTCCAGTAGTCCTTCTATTGAAAATGCAAACCATTCTTATCAAAAATTGTAACTTTACACTTGCAGCTAGCTAACAATACATACTGCATGCAACTTTTGAAAAGTAAGGGAAAAATTTGTCACAGGTTTTTCATGTATAGGTCTAACTATAACATTTTTCTGGCCTTGCATGCATGTTTCTGATTTTTTGTAAAATTTTTGTAAATATTTTGTAAAATTTTTGTAAAATGTGTCATTTTATTTTATTAATGACTTTTGGGAATAAAATGAAATAAAATAAAATGAAAGAAGAATAAAATAAAAATAAAATAAAATTTTTATACAATTTTTATACAATTTTACTAAAATGAATTTTTATAAAACCAACCCTGGTTTTGAGTACTTTTTACTTACTTTTCTGACATAATGGCATGGTCCGTGCCATTCCCATGTCCTCATTATCAATTCCCATCTCGTAAAGGGGGACTTTTTCAGGGGAGGTGCTCATTACAGAGTATACGGTATACTGTAGATTGTGGTGAGGGCCGGCGTGCCGTGCGATGTGGCTCAAGTGTTGCACGATGGCGTGAAGCTGCGCGGCTAAGTGGCCCAAATTGGGCACAATGATTGCCGTCGCGGTTGCGCAGTTGCCAATCCGCCGCGTTTACAAATGCGTATGCGTGAACTAAAATTGAAACTTTAATGGCGCCGTGGCCGGTTGAGCCACAATACAACGTTACGAGTCAAGTGTACAATACTTGCTCTATTATTTCGTTGAAAGTAAAATTCGAGTAGGTGCAATTTCTATCGAAACAAAGTAAATACATGGATTGGATATATGTATTGTGAATTGGTTTGAGTGCAAATATCGCACCTTTCCGTTGGGCTGCAGCCGTGTGGATTTCGTCCGTTTGTGTGGGTACTTGTGAATTGTGACTTTGGAATGTTACACAATGCACCACCGACTACACAGACGTTTCTAAACTCATTTACATTGCCGTCGCGCTCTCAAAAAAGTGCGAAAGTTTTTTTCTCGATTTGACGAAGTTTATGAAATTTCAGCACCGTGATTGGAAATCACCCCAAGGCAGTGTAACGCGCTGTAAATTTATAGACATTGAGAACAAATTATCACTATAGGTTTAAATATACACAACTATACACGACTACGTGGGTGCAGTTTGTTCACTAAATAAAACCAATCTTGCGGTGTCAGGTTGAAATTGCCCCGTTCCATTAAAGTTCACAGAAAAATCACAAATGATTGAAGACTGAAGATGTCACACCGCTTTTTAATTTGTAGGCGCATGATATTTATTTATTTGTTATTTCCGCATATCAAATAATGATATCAGTTTCTGATTGCAGTCTTTTCTTAGTTAGAGGTTAAAAGTGCGTCCATGCAATCATGCATTTGCAAATTGCAATACTATACCCGTGAAAATCACAAAGAACAAGCAAAATATTTCGAATTGCATTTTCATGAGTCATAATTTGCAAGATTTGTAAATTGTGTCTTGCATGAGCATATGTACGAGCTGGCGCACACACTTAACCACAATGTATTCCCCTTGAAACACGCTGCCTTGTCGCTCAGGAAATGGGTTTCCACATATCCAGCCATGTCATTGACATATTTCGCAGAGATAAAAGTGATAAAATTGCTTAATCATGCTCATCAAATGAAGTGACATTTCATTAGTTGATTGGACTGAGTCGCCTCTGCGCTCCGACTCTTGAGCTCAGCGACAATGTCTTGTCGTCTTTGCATCCTATCGCATTTACATTTTAGTTTGTGCGCGGTAGTTTTTGTGTTCTTTTCATTATCCTGATGGCGACGAAGTTCGTCGACCTCAAACTGGGCGTGCACTGATACGCACACGTGCCCGATACGCACATATGCCCGTTTTTTTCACTTGACACTTTTTCAAGTGATTTTCAGATATGAGTAAAGTGAAAAAAAGTTGCGCAATGACATTAGTGAACTTTTTTCACTTCACTCATATCTGAAAATCACTTGAAAATGTGTCAAATGAAAAACAGTGAAAAATGGCTATTTTTCACTGTTTTTTTTCACTTGACACATTTTCAAGTGATTTTCAGATATGAGTGAAGTGAAAAAAGTTCACTAATGTCATTGCGCAACTTTTTTTCACTTTACTCATATCTGAAAATCACTTGAAAAAGTGTCAAGTGAAAAAAATGGGCATATGTGCGTATCGGGCACGTGTGCGTATCAGGCCTGCCCCCTCAAACTGTCTGTAATTTGTGCAGCTGCCCGTACGCGGCAATTTTCACGGTAAACTTGCGGTAATCTTTATGGAAGAATGAATTCGAATGAAAAAAATTGGACGAATTTTCTGTACTGTTTAGTTGGCGATATATCCTGTATAATAATAGGTGCTGTGCAAGTGTGGAACATGCTGACAGTACGGTCTACTCCAGCGTCGCTCCTCGCTGCACCGCATCGTTGTTAAAGCGTATTTCGAAAAATACTTATACTAGAGTACTGAGTAAATACGTTTACGTTTCATCTGAGAAAAACAGTACTCACCTTTACGCGTAATTTTTGAAAGTAATTGAGTACGGAAAACGTATTTTGAAGGGGCATTTTCGGCGCTATTTTTCATTATGCTGTAACTTGGGCATCAGATGAAATAATGGAGGACGTAGAAAGTGACCGATTATTATCTAAGAAATACTTGTCATCAGAAAAAGAACATCTTTGATTTATTTCAGAGCAAGAGTTGAAAAAATACCCAGGTGAATGTTTTCTGCCAGAAAAATACTCGCTTTTACGTTATCCCTGATAGAAACGTAACTTACCCATCTACTCAAAGTAAAAGCTTTACCTAACGATTTCTGTACTCAGTGGTGAGTAAAAAAAACTTTACGTTTACTTTGACAAAAGTTCATTACTTTTAACCACTCTGCCGCACCTGATTTCGTTGTCCACAACTGCCACAACTGCCAATTGCAATTTTGACAAGTTTGATCCCTTAATTTTGCACCAAGCGCCATGCATCTAAATTTTATGACAGCACTTTGAACTCTTCAACCAATTTGTTGAATCCAATACAAAAGGTGACCGCATTTATTTTATTTCTGATGTCGCAATTGCAATTTCGATTACATTTTGTCAAAAAATTTTCATTATTTTTTGGATGGAGGTGTAATGGCGGATTTCTTTGGTTTACCGAATATTGAAAATGGGTGTATGTATATATTTTCATATGGTTGCATTCAAAGCCTATAAATTGCGGTCGTAAACTACCTTGGGGCAGTGCCATTGCCAGAAATAAAATTCATGTTTTATTGGCTTCTCAGTGAGCCGTTGGTCTCACTCAAGTGCTTCTAAAAGTACAAGAATTTAGTGCTGTTTTTCTTCACCTAGGTAAGTATGTATAATACAGCTGTGTACACGGTTTTGGCCTCAGTGGCTTTATGGTTGGATCTGAGAGTGTTGCTTGCGGTACTTAACAGAATGTCACAACCATAATACACCTGAACCAATATTTTTTTCATGTGGGAATTTTCGACGTTTTATGTTGAAGCTGTATAAAGCACATGGAAGATGTAAATGCTGCATATTCTTACGCTGCATGCCATCGGCCATCCATCCAGTTGCCTCCAGTGGGAATTTTACAACATATTGTTGCATGTTTATGTAAATATTTAGTTGAGAATTGCTAGCTCCATTGTTCCTACGCCAATCAGAGTGTCTGCTTATTTTTACCTTTTCCAAAATTTCCCAGGCACTACGAATTTGACCCGGTCAAATATTGGGTCTCGAAATTTTATTCTTCCCGCTGTCTACCTGCGAGGGTACTTTACCTGTGCAACTCGAGCTAAAGCTGCACTTCACTCATATTTATCCAGCAAGTGGACGAAAAATAAAATTATTCGAAAAATCAACACTGAATATTTCAGTACCGGCCCCGCTTCTGCAGCTCCCGCGTACGTATACCTAAATAAATACATAAATATAACAAACAATGTCAACAAGGCAGCGCCGGCGTCGTTTCTTGGCCTTTTACTCGCTATCCACGAGTGGATTGGACAAAGATCTAGCTTACAAATCGGCCCTAGACCTGTCGCACACTTTGGATCAACTGCGGTGGGAACGGCCGCCGCCGCAGCGGCACAAGCGTTCACTCAATCTGGGCGCCGACGGCGGCAATCACCTGAGCCAGCTGCAGTTGGACGTGCGCGACAGCACCGAGAAGCTGTGCACCACCGGCGACGAGCGGCGCAGTTGCGCCGGCGACATGACCAAGTCGGCGCTGTGTTTGGGCGATTTGGATGATAGGTTTGTGTGGGCTGCGATGCTATTCATATCTGGTTATCGGTGCCGACTGTTTCCGATGTAATTGAACCGGACAGCCAGCCGTTTTTTTTCTATTTTACATTTTGTCTTGTTTCGTACGCTTGGTTTGGTAATTGGAAAACGTTCGCGCTGCGGAAAATGCAGTCGCATGCACCGCGTGCCGATTGGCCGCCAATTTCTGTTACTGAATAGTTACTTTATCTTGTGGCATTGGGCCCAGATTGTTTACCAACATGAAATGCTCGACCATTTTGGTAAACTGTTGCAACAAAACAGTGTGAAACACTGTACAGAGTTGTTCCAGTGTTCCATACTGTTTTGTTGTTGTTGTTTTGTAAACTAGTGTGTGTGGGCCCATTATGTAATTCGAACTCTACTTGAAGAGCCCATTATGTAATTCGAACTCTACGAGCTTGAAAGAGCCATTTTCCTAATTATCACAGGCGGTTGGCGGAACTAATGGACCATGACCACGATCAGGGCGACGCCGTCGCGACGACGCTTTCAATTAAAGCGCAAAATGGGTCATCAAATCACCTAAATCCCGACTGCGCCACGCTATCACTATCAGACTCCAAAAGTGGCACGCTTACAAAACTGCCCCGGTCCAGAGACGACGTCACTTTGATCGAAGCTCCCCCAAAGCCGCCCAAGCGGCACCAGAGGCGCGTGTGGCGCCGCAAAAGCATCCCGGCGTCGACGCAGGCGAAGAGCATGGAGGCGCTGCACAAGTTGGCCGCCGACAGCAAGGAGAGGAGCTCGCTGCGCGACGACCAGCGGCCGTTGTTGGACGACGGCCAGTCGGCAGGTGCATTGCGTCGCTTTGTGTTCAGTGTGCACTCGTGTGCAGAGTCACTGACATGTTGCGAAAAGTGCACTTTTTATAACGTTTCGGCACGTCTGAGATTCTGAATGCAAACGCCCAGTGCAAACAGTCACCTCAGTCGACTTGATTTATACCCATTCATCTTTTGCATTTAGTTCTTTTGTATGCGGCCAATTAGCGGTCTCGTTTTTGTAATGTCTTTTGTGCTGAGAGGTTTGACTTTTTTTTCATAAATAGGATTGGCCAATTTGCCGCGATGGGTTCGGGTGCGGTTCTGTCACGTTTAGTGCACACGTGTTGACATTGAAAACCGCGCTGGCGCCGCCAGGCTTCCGCCCTATTTTTCACTCAATTTCACACATTCACACTAAAACCGACAACATAATCATACTCAGCTGTCCAAACTGAGCATCTTCTCGCAAATCTACATCCATAAATTCTGTATTTATGCAAACATTGCCTCAAACTTCGAATTTGTTTATTTACCCCACCCACCTCGAAATGGTTCAGACTTTCTATTTTGTTTGCAATGCAACTTCCTGCCCAAAACTTCGGCCAGGGAATATTTATGTACCGCGTTACGTTTTCTATTTATGAATTTTCCTCACGTGTATCTGGTGTCGTGTTCAAGTTCGAGCCAGTGTGCATTTTGCCCCCCCCCCGTAATTTGTGCGTGTTAACTTTGATTTAAAATCAGATGTACCGTCGTTGAGAGAAAATTTGCGCCTTCACATCGAACCTATCCTATCTGACTGCCATGCAGCTCATAGCTGATATGGCTCTCAATATTTTACTCATAATCAACTCAAATAGTCGTCCAATTTTAGCTTGTAGATGATGCATTTATGCATGACCGCATGCTGCGACCAGTGCGTGCACATGCGAGCCGGGCAGCATGAATACATAACTGAATAGTAACTGCAACTGCGTGCCCATGCCCACATGAGTGACCAGTGGTCATTTATGATCGCGCTGGAATCAGTTGCATATAATGCACATGGGTGTCTTTCATTTCATCTGCCCCAGCTAATGAAATTCATTTCCGAACCAGCGGCACTTATTGATATTGCCCACGGGAGTTCCTCGTGAATTGTTACCAAATGACGTAATGTTAAAATATTTGGCTGGGCTGCCCGCTGTGTTGTTGTAGAACTGTACTGGAGCTTGCAAATTGTAGTTAAATTTAATTGAAAATGTTAGCTTCTTCTGGTTGACCCAGTTCTTTGACAAATGCACTTCAAAACATTTCTTATCACCGCGAAAGTGCCGTTCCCATGTACTTTTGTCGTTCACGCTCGAAAGTCTCGAGCTTGAATCCGCGAAATTGCTCGCTGCTTTAAACGACAAGCGAGCAGAAAAATGTCTGTTTGCACTCAGAACCCACCCACATAAAAGGCATGTTCTGGGAAAAAAGTCTTCGCGGCGATGCATATCAATTTTCTACTTTTCTTATCCGTTCCCCCAGCAAATATAATATCACACCCTAATGTGCTGTTCGATGGAAAGCATGTGATGCCCTCCGGCCGTTTGCCGGCGGGCAGCTTCACTATTTTATATATACTTTGGTCACAATTCATCTCCGAGTAAATCATGCGTCGTGTTATTTTCGATGCGGTTTTGCTCATAGCGCTTGTTTGCATCGCAGGGCACTGTAAATATGTATGTACTCAAGCACGTGATAGGAAAAGCCGATTATGAATTTTTGCGCTTCAGCTGAACCTGAATCGCTGTGCGAATTCTTAATATACTTGATACAGCGAGCAGACAGAGCTTACCTAGGCTTTTAGCGCGGTTTGTATGCAGCTTCGCGCTGAAGCACTTTCCCATCAAACACTTCTTTGTATACCATAAATAGTCAATAGTAAATCATAGGTTAAATCCATCCACAGAAGTATGCAGCGACGATCTGTGTAGGTTAGCACTATTGAAATGAAAACAATGAAATATTTTCATCTAATCGTCTAATACATTTTTTACTTGCCTAGTTTTCTCATCCTAATCGAGTGGTGAACATGTCCTCATATCGCCAATCACATTCCATTCAATTATTATTCCATGATAACCTCATATGTATGTATTTGACAATGAGCACCTTACTTAACCTCTCCATTCCACCCACTCAGACAACGCGCCGTTCACGCGGCACAGCATGGCCGCTCTGCCGCAGCAGCAGAGGCAGCGGCATCCCGAGCCGCCGCGGCGCACGCAGCGCCAGCAGCCGGTCTACCTGCAGCAGGAACAGGTGTCGCCGGCCTACGGGCCGCCCCAGGTGGTCACCTGCGTGCAGGGCAGGGCGCAGGCCGACGGCGCGCCGCTGCAGAGAAGGGCGGACAGTGTGTTAGTGGGGGTGCTGGTTTGGGAGTTTTGTGGTTCTTTTAGATTCGGTTGGCATTCGCGAAAGTTTTCACAATTAGATTTGCATTGTAAATATTCGACGGCCCAACACTACGATACTTGGTTAGTTTGTATTTTTGTATCCCGTGCGAGTGCGAAACTGGTAGAAGGAGGTTTCGACGGCGATAGTGCTCACTGCGCAGTGTATCATTTGTTCCAACCATTCACAGTGGTCGATCCAGTTCGTCCTATAAAAAACGACTGGCGGTGACATCGAAACGGCAGCCCGTCTACGCCCTGCCGCAGCCGGTGGCGCCGCCGCCGCAGCAGCGCGGCAGCGCGTCGCACCAGGTGGCTCAAGCGTCAGCCACCCCTGAAGGCAGAGACCACGGCCAGGTGAACTGGCGCAGCGGCAGCGCCAAGGGCGGCGGCAGCAAAGCGGGCACGCCCAAGCCGCAAGCCGTCGGCACCGTGGTTGTGACGCTGCACAGACAACTGGATGAGACGCTCGGCATCGGCGTGGCCGGTGGGTAACGCAAACTTTTTTGGACTCTACACTCACCTTTCCTTCACCATCAACTTGTGGCTAAAATTTCCTTGTTGTCTGTTTGAAGGCGGGCGCGATCGAGGCTACCCACCGGTGATTTCCTGCCTCAAGCCCGGCTCGTTGGCGGCTCGTTCCGATCAGATAATGCCCGGCGACAAACTTATCACCGTGAATGCCATCGATGTTCGACCGCTGACGCACGGCGAGATTTACACGCTGCTGAGAGCGGCCGGCGAAACTGTCAAATTGGAATTGGAGTATGGCTTGGAAGAAAGTTGTTAGTCTTCTGAGGCTTTTTTACTTGGTCACTAATCAAATACTTAAAACATGAGTAATCTTTGCAGTTTTTATGCGTCCACCGCGTGAGGCGATCGTCACCAAGACCGTGGACATTTGCCTTCTAGCCGAGGGAAGGAGTTTTGGCTTCACGATCAGGGGTGGCGCCTATGGGCCGGACCAGTCGAAGGCCAGACCATTGACTGTCACCTCGATCAGAATGGGTGGCCCTGCCGACAGGTACGCATGCTTATTTCTTCAAACGCTAAATGTGATTCGCCCGACACATAACGTATTGTCCAAAAAATTGTGAGGTGTTGACTGGGGATGACCGGAAAATAAGGCTCTATACAAGCTAGTTTTCATGGTTCCAATTTGAAAAATCGATCGAAATCTTGTCGATCTCCTCAAACAGTAGTTCATCGACTGATCATTTCTGTAAACCAATAATTGCATTCTAATGCCAGTGCGCTGAGCCTAAGTGGTCAGTTACAGGCTTTTTTAAAAACGTAGTTTAAAAAAACGTGTTTTTTATTAAAAAAACGTAGTCGTCGAAAACCGTTACTTTATTCCGACTCGGGCCAACCCAAATTGCCCCAGTTCAGTGCAAACATAAATAGCATTTCAAAGTGTGCATTGCATTGCACTGCAGGGAGTGCCGTCTGCGCGTGGGCGACAGGTTGCTGTCTATCGACGGGGTCGACGTGCGCACCGCCACGCTGGCCGCCGCGCACAGCGCGCTGCAGAAGGCGGCCGGCGACCGACCCGTGTCTCTCAGTGTCGAGTACGATTGCGCCGTTGTTGGTGAGTTTCGATGAGGGAAGTGTGTGAAGATTTTTGGTGAAGAAAGGTAAACTAGATAGATAGCTCACTACGGTGACCGAATTAACCGAAAGATTTTCCTGGCCTAGTTATCGATTGAGCCTTGGCGACAGCCCGGCGGGATGAAACTACTTGCGCCAGAAATTCATTGCACCGTTGACTACTTTGAATACCATATATCCTCGAATAAGTCAGGTCTGTCTGGCTTCATCGAATTTTTTTGTTTACATCGACACTGACTTTGCGGCATCGATCATATAGAGGGGGTATTCGAGGGGGAGTTATTTTTTCCTCACACTCACAACAGGGGGGGTATTCGAGGATATACGGTACTTTAGCACTGGCGATTGGCAATGGCCACACGGACAGAATGACGTCGATCACGTCGCCTGTTTCAAAACATTTTGCCAGCGTGATATTCCGCTCTGAACAAGCGAGCACAAAACTGACACCACATTTCACATAACACCGTGCGCAGAACCACTCTATTCCATTTCGGGCGGCGGGCCGGTGCTGCTGGAAATAGACAAACCGCCCGGCACCGATTTCGGCATCGAACTTGAGATGCGCCAACAAACTCAGCACGGCAATGAAAAGTCTGAACAAGTGCAAGCTGATAACGAGCATGAAATGCAGAACGAACAGGGAACTAATGGGCGCAAAGTGGTGCATGTGAAGAATGTGTGGCCAGCGAGCATCGCTGATAGGTTTGTACAATTTTTGATGATCCCTAATCAAGGCCCTTGGGAATTTGCGATAGGTGGTTTGTTTGCCAGAAAAACGCAGTAAATTTTTACGCATCATTTTGGCAAATTGCGTATTCGCCGCGTTGCAATGCGGCGTAGTGAACGAATGGAATAATAAAATTCGATCATTCTGCTTAATGTAATTTCCCACCACATCCATTATATTTTACTATGTTTTTACATAGGTTTTTACATTTTCACACCATAAGAATGGGAATGTAAACTCGTAATCTTTTTTCCTCACACTGGCGTATTAATAAAGTTTCAGGAGTATTTGGCGTTTTCGAAATTATTATAATTCGGATCACTTCAGTTAGTGACTTCATGACAGTGATCGGTTATAGCCAGTGTTATTACATTTTACCCAAACACTGTGGGCATGCTGAAAAAGTGCTTCCAATGGCTTGAACAACCACCGGCTATACATTTTGATGAAATTCAATATTTTCCCGCAACGCACATGTTGGCCAAATGCAAACAACGAATCGTCTCTTCCGTTTGCGAGTTTTATTCAGTTCTGTATTTACATAGGTAGACGCGAGTTTTGACAGTGCTAAATGTGACTTTTTTGTATGGCTTCAATATTTTCCATTTATTTTTAACTAGGTAGGTTATATCTAGCGCAGTTGTCAATAAATTTTTCTACAAATTCTCACGGGTAATTAGGAAATCTCCTTCTTGCTAAACGTAGCCCTACTTAGCGTTCTGTGGGTGTAAAAATAAGCGCCAAATCGCCCAAAATATATAAAGTATTTGCAATCATTTCTTTAACACCGCAATACGACAGTGACTTGAACTGCGCACATCCCAGAACCTAGGCTCGAAAAAATCCGTCATTTTTAATGATCCTGTAATTCAAGCAGCTATTCTCTCCACCCCCTTCGCGCAGGTGCGGCGCGATCCACCGCGGCGACACGATCCTGTCCATCGACGGCACCTGCCTCGACTACACCACCATCGCCGAGGCGGGCCAGCTGCTGCACGCGGCCGGCGGCGCCAACGGACGCGTCAGATTGGAACTGGCCCCTGGCAACCCCACGTCCAGGACTCACGACCGCAGTGGCGAAAGAGAGTTGAAGAACAGCGTGAGCGCGTACGACACTGGTTCGGCTGATGATGAGGCTAGTGACAAAGTGGAAGAAAGGCTGAGAAGGGGACACTCCACCACGGACGCCTACGGAGCCATGAAAGACAAGCCGTACAGGAAGTTTGGTCTGTGAAATGTTCCTATTCACTGCCTCATGTCACTTTTTTCATGCCACCTGAACTTGCAGACCCCGCCTCGCGGCCGCCCAGAGCGCACTCTAGCGACCGGCCGCGCTACACAAATGCGGATGGTCATATCACTTCGGACCCACAAAAATCCGCCCTGGACAATGCCCAGTTTGCTGTCAGAAGTCAACAAAAAGCGCAGAAGCCCATTTACTCGGAAATAAATCACAGACCCTGTGAGGCTGTCGTCTGGCCCGCTAATCGAGCGAACGTTGTACCGAAAAACTTCAAAGGTGAAATTGTGTTGATACTGAATGAATTCTGAATCGTTTTTTTAATTCAAGCTGCTACCGTAATATCCTCAAATAAGTCAACAGGGGGGTTATTTTTGACGGGGCAGGCCTGATACGCACATCTGCCCGTTACGCACATTGACCCGTTTTTTCACTAGATTTTTCAAAAATAGCCATTTTTCACTGTTTTTCACTTGACACATTTTCAAGTGATTTTCAGATATGAGTGAAGTGAAAAAAGTTCACTAATGTCATTGCGCAACGTGTTTCACTTCACTCATATCTGAAAATCACTTGAAAAAGTGTCAAGTGAAAAAGATGTGCGTCAAGATGTGCGTATCAGTGCACCCCCATTTTTGACCGAGAGGTTGTCGAGGGGAGAGTATATCGGTGGGAGAGGTTATTTTTCTTCAGAATTTAAGCAAAATGCTTTTATTGTATGAATGGGGTCAAATTAGTTCCATAAATATGTAAGTCAGTACAAGAATTCCATAATTCAAGCAATGAAATCAATAGTAGTGAACATCTGCTGCAAAAAATACATGTTGTTTTACAGAACACATATATCAAAGTTTTTATGCATATAACAATTTTCTACCCATCAAAGAGGGGAGTCATTCGAGAGTGATTTCGTATTTTTTCACTCAGCTAACGGGGGGGAGCTATTCGAATGGGGGACTTATTCGAGGGGGACTTATTCAAGTATTTACATGTGTTATTTTTTTATTTTGGTCTATCCGGTGTCACAATGTTCCAGGTTCGACGCCAACGCTGCATTCTACGTGTTCTCAACCGGGAACAAGACATAATCAAGTTGTGCTGAACGGGGATGCCCGATCTCGTTCACAGGATCCAGATGCGTGGAGAGCCGATCCACAGTTCAATGATGCTGGTTAGTCTTGTTTTAATTGCCATATAAATATTTCTTGTGTAAGTGCATATTTAGTTTGCTGGTCATCCACCGGTTGCGACTGTTGAAAAACTTCACAAGTTACTTATTCAAATTTGTGTGTAAATATCGGACGCAGCAAAGTGCACGTTTTTTCCAGAGTGGTGAATGGTGACATTACGTGGAAGGGTCAGTTACTATGCCCGTCGAAAAGTTCGTCGTTCATATCCCCATATTTTTGACATAACAATAAAAAATAAAAAATACTTCTAAGCCACAAAGTATATAGGCAAGCTACATTGGTTCACACGTGTTCTCTGCCTCCTTACCGAAAGTCTTCCCGTAGAATTTTTATCGACTGCTTTGGCAATTGAAACGCTAGTTTCAGAAGTCGAGCCAAAACTTTGTCCTGTCGTTTTTGCGTCGCCCCATTAGACACGCGGCGCAGCCGTTTCCAGAATCGGTCAATGACAAACACGCGGGTAGGAAAAATTTGGATATGCGCGACGGCAGTTTAGCCGCGTCGCCGCCGCGCGGAAACGCGGCGACAGCTGATGGGCCCTGTGGGATTTGTTTCACTTTTCGAACTGCTCTCTTAGAATTTGGACATTAATAGTATTGTTTTTGGCGCGGCGTGTTTTTCGCGCATTTGATTCCGACACTTATGCGTTGCATTGCATCCATAGCAGTGCAGCCAGTGCTCTGCATTGATTTTGCCGTTCGGTAGAATGTGGGCGTTAAGTGATAGCGTTTAAGTCGTACTTGGATGAAGTTATTATTTGGGTGGTGAGTAAAGTGACATTTCGAATTTTTGAATTGATATTGATAATGTCATTAATCACTTGACTTGGAAATTACAACTTCATCTATCCCCTATTATAACTCTTCGAAACTGGCAGTGGCACTGAATGTCGTGCTTTAAATATCTGTGGCGTCTCTCAGCGCCGCTAGCTACAGATGCAATCCGTGGCACTTTCAGCGACTCAGGAAACTTTCGCATCTTCCCTCATTCCAATCATATTTAAGTTCAATTCAAATTTCATTGGCTCTTCAGTCCTCAGTCCGTTCGATAATAAAGGTTGCAGTGTGAATAAGTTTGGTGAAACGCGAGTCGACTGGCCACATTTGAGCCCCGACACCGCTGGATGTCGTATTTCATTTGGCCCTGCGGTAAACCACTTTCCAAATAACACACCTTTTCTTATGGACTGTATTTATGGCGTATTTACCTTTCTGGGGACGCTTTTTGGTCGTAAATTTCCCTCTCGGCACCAGATTGAATTGAAAGTCTGGATGCTTTTTCCAGTGTGTTGTCTCTGTTTTGTCGATGTGAACAAGTTGAAATTTGTGAAATTTGACTCGGGAGTAAAACAATTTTTCTTTATTTAGCGGCTAAATTTTTCTCACTGAGAATTTTGGTGAACCCACCCGAATACGTTGGATAACCAAAATCCCCGAGTACAAAAAGCTTAAAAGTTGCCTATAGAGTGCGTCGCCGTTTTGTCTGTGTTGTGATGCACGTCAGGCAAAAATGACATCCTGTTCAACCTGTTTTCAGAAAATCCGCCTACTTTTTCTGACAAATTAGCGCGAGCCGTGTGAAAGTGCTTGGAACACTGTGCCAACTTTGTACAGTGTGTTTTGTGGAAATGAGAATGTATAAGAAAAATGTCTTTAAAATGGATTGTTTTCCCAACATCCTCCATAAATGTTAAATTTATCTCATGTTTGATGATGGTAAATAATCATTGACTGTTGCCAGTCTATTTACCGTGTACTCTATATTTTCGGTAGGTTGAATTGAACAATATGTGAATACATGGATTAAGTAAAGCAACGTGCTCGTCTGGCTTAGGCAACTTTCGGCTTGTCAAACATATTCTTCTTGTGCATCCGTCAAAAATCTACCTCTATGTGGTTGTCTTGTATAATCATACGACTGAAGTAGCCCATTATGTAGCATGTTCTGTACTTTAGAACTTCTCTCATAGTCTTGTATAATGCAGAGTTGCGAAAGCGTATTTACGCTTACCCGAAATACCCGGGTAAATGGGTATTTATACTTACGCTTACGCTTACGCTTTCATAAAATACCCATACGCTTTATTACGCTTTCCCGGCCAAAATACCCGGGTACTAAAAGCGTAAAAAATTTGTTCACATGGTCCGGTTTTATGCTTTTGTAAAAAGTATATCACTACAAAAAAGAAAGAGAAACTGCGTATCAAAAAAATGACTGCACGTCTGCAGTAATGCACTGGAAATAGCGGCATATCTACAAATTGTGTCGCAATATGAATGTCACTTTAATACTGTGTCCTCAGGCAAAATATTTAGATGGCTTTAGATCGCAATGGCATAAGAATAGACATTTTGTGGCCGAAAATGCACCACGTCCGAGTTCGAAAATGAAGATGACATAAGTATAAGGATGTCTTACGTTTACGCTATTAGAAGAAATACAGTAAGTATTTATGATAATTAGGTATAAATACATCTCAAAAATCGACAGCACAAAGTCCGAGTTCGGAAATGAAGATTAATTAACTGTCGCTGTCGATTAATTGCCATCAACATCTAAGGGCAGAGTGCAGACTACCAAGTGGACATCCAAAAAATGTCGCTGAAACTTGATTTTGAACGAATTCACTGAGCAAAAACTCGGTGAAAAATTTTTACGCTTACGCTTTATTTTACGCTTTCCTAGATATTTAAAAAATACCTTACGCTTTTAGTATCCACACTCAAAATATGGAAAGTGTATTTACGCTTACGCTTACGCTTTCCAAAAATACCGGTATTTTAACAACTCTGGTATAATGTACCAGTTATCATTGTTGCTTTGTGCAGTACAATTTTTCATATCCGTTCGACTGGGGCCTCTGGAGTCGTTTTCCACCCACCGCTGAACGCTACGCATACGCAGACTGAAAACTAGGAAGTTCCCTTTTTAGCTTGTCCAATATTGTTTATGGCCGTAGTCATTTTGGCTGCTTATCAAACAATCAATCTTTACGAAGTTTTGCTCTTAAAACCTGAGCAGAATATCCCATTCCCATTGTTTGCTTTCCTTTCTAACTTTTGTATATCGAAAATGCATAGCATAGCATCGACACAGCATAAGGGAGGTGAAACAAAATAGTATCTTTAAAAATGAATGAATAATAATATCTCACGTACATATTTATTTATAGACGAAAATATAAATACGATATGCATGGGACCAATGTGCAAAATTCCACCAATGTTGTTTGCAAATTTACATTCGTGCTGCCTTATTTGCAATGGCTGTATTATAATTTAATGAATATTATATCGTAGTTAGGGGTGATTTATTACTAGTCATATGTTTTGGCGGCGGTGTGTCACATTTTTATTGTGGCTATTTTACTTAGTAAATACTGGTGGGTGGGCTTCAGTTCTTATGATTCAGTTTAGGCATTCTATTAGCCCTGAAGACACTTAGTGTGATGAGTGGTGTGAATTCTGAAGTAAATAGTATGTAAATAAATAGGATGAAATTTGATGCATAACAAACAAAGGTTTTGCTCTGCTGCTGTGCCGTTATTGCCACACTAAATTCGTACTGTCACCAAGCAAATATCAAATACTATGAATTTTTAACGTTTTGTTTGCGGCAGAGAATAATGCATGAAATGCACATGGATGGTGACAAAAAAGCTCCAGTTCGAATGGCACCTATTTCATATTCACGCCGGAAATACTAAAATACCTCTAATTATTTCTAATATGATATAAATGTTCCATAGTCACCGTATGATTGTCTGAATCACATCCATTTCATTTTATAATGTACAAATTATGGTTCCAACATGTCGCCATCGCCGGTGTGGCCAGCGTCAGTGAGTTTATGCTTCTTCAGAAGAACCTGATCGTCAAATAATTTAAGACACATCCAACAACTTTTCATCATAAATGCAAAACAAATAATCCCATTTGAATCGCCACTCGCACCGTATAAATAATCCAATGAAACCGCAGGCACTCTGCAAACGACGTTGCACCCATCTGCTTTGGGCGTGCCGAGCGGGCCGAACAACCACGTGAGCCACACGGAAGTGATGCACGTATCGCTCACGTCGGGGCCGGGCGGCCCGGCCGGGCCGGGCATCGTTCTGCAGATGCCCGCCGCCGGAACGGACGCTGGCTACACTTGCCCTCCGGTCATTGGATACATCGAGAGGGGCAGCCCGGCAGAGAAGTACGTCAATTCAACCGGGCACTTTTATAATCACTCGAATAATTCCTCCTCTTGAATAATTCCCTCTAGAATAATCACCCCCCTGTTAGATGAGTGCGAAAAAATCCCCCCTGATATAATTGCCCCCCCCCCACCTTAAAGCCATAGTATCAATTTGATATGTCCAATTTGAACAAAAATGGCATGTCAGCGTGTTTGTTAAACATATTGTGTGGAATGACTTGATAAAACCATGCTTAAATTTTTTGGAAAATAATTCCCCCCTCGAATAGCCCCACTCCTCGAATAGTCCCTCCTCCCAAAAATGTCTGACGAAAACAAAATTCCCCGCGGAATTATTCTAGTAAAATGGTAGTACATATTTTATTGACGCGAGTAATTGAGACTAGCTAACGCGGTGCAGTGAACTTATGTGTGAACGCGTGCAGATGCGGCGCGCTGCAGCCGGGCGACCGGGTGCTGGCCATCAACGAGTGGTCGACGATGAACGCGCAGCAGTGCGTCGCGCAGGGCAGCGACTTGGCGCACGAGGCCAATCGGTTCTTGCGAGCGGCCGCCTTGGCTGGCCCCGTCACACTGACTGTCGAATTTGATGTGCTAGGTCAGTTCCGCCATCACTCCCTTCATATATAGTCGGCGGACATCGCAAATAGTATGGAAACCTACCATAACCCATCTGAATAATGAACCGAAATTTTTACATAATGATTCGTTTTTAATATAGAATTATTAATTGTGAAATTTATCACAACATTTTTTTCATTAAATTATGGTAGGATTCTGCACATACTTTGCGGTCCGCCGAGTATACACGATATGATAAATATTTACTAATCCTCTGAGCAGAACCACCGGGCACATCGCTGTCGCACCAGGCTACCTGCACAACGGTGAAGTTGCGGCGGAAAGCAGTTACGCAGTCACTAGGCATCGTGCTGGCTGCGTGCCAACAGAATGGCAGCGTCAGTTCAGCAGCCCCTGGGGCGCCAGGACCCGCGTATAAAGGCCGACCTGTAGTAGTGGCCGACGTTAGGACGGGAAGCGTCGCACATAGGTGCGTGTTTCCAATGTCGTATGCAGGGGTTTCCAATGGGGGATAACCCCCAACCACCCCCAACCCCCAGGCATCTATCCAACCCAAGCGATTTGCTATCTATTCAACCCCCGTAGGGTCAAAATCTAGGAGACCCCTGGTCATAAGATTGTTTGCGAATCGGAATTGAGAGCATGTGTGCGCGTGCAGGAGTGGCGTGATCCGGCCGGGCGACATTATAGTGGCGATAGACCGGATCCCACTGGCCGCGTGCACGATTGAGGAGGCGGGTCGTTTGCTGCAGCGCGCCGGCGAATTGGTCAACTTGGCCATCATCCGCGACCCGCCGCGATGCGAGTCAAACGCCAGCAGTTCAGGTCTGTTCCAGGTGGTAATGACGGCGCCTGGCTCGATTTTAAGGCTTTAATACTTTGGATCGGGTCACAAATGTGAGGTTGGCCCACATCCAAGTTACCGGTTGCTTATTGTTCGGACAAAAGTGAAAGCTGGCCCCGCTAAAGTGAGAGCTAAAATTTACTCCATATTGTTAATTTTCACCGTCATAATAGTTATTTTCGTCGATATACAGTGTTATATACCAATTTTTAGCCTATTTGATTTATATTCGTAGCGATTTTGAAAGATTTGTCCTGCTGCCAACTTCACATAAGGGGTATCTGCGACGAATTTTACCTTCTGCAAACCACAACCCAGGCGGAGCAACTCAGCCATGCACCTCCTCCACTCCATCGGGCACACTGGTCACCTACTCAGTAGAGTTGAGTCGCCGGGGCGGCCCACTGGGGGTCACCATCGCCAGCACAGATGAACCGGGCGCGCCCATAGTCGTGTCTGCCATGGCTCACGGCGGTCTCGCTGCCAGGGCAAAGGCGCTCAGGGTTGGCGACAGGCTCCTGGCAATCAATGGGCAGAGGTACTTTCCAGTTTGTAGTTTATAAATTGTCTAGTCAGACCTTCGGGCAGTCCCGGATAGGGTTGGGACGATATGACTTTTCGATATTGATATTCGATATTCGATATTTTTTTCTGAAACTCGATATTCGATATCGATACGATATGGACCCTCGATATCGATATTCGATATTAACAAATGCTCAATATTTGGTATCGATATTTCGAAATTTTTCTTTTGGTATAGCAGGGCATATTGCATTTCCATTTGATCACAAACCCAACTGATCATCTCTACTGAAAAGTAGATGATGCAAATTTAAATGGCACACAATGATCAAAATGAGAAAATGATTTAAAAATGTGACAGATGTGGTAAGGAAAAGGTGCCAGGCCCATTTATAGGTGCCATGCCATGGTGCCATTGATGCCATGGTGTAAGTAGCTATTAAACATACTGTAACACATAGGGCAGCGCTAATAGGCAGGCTCACCCAAATGTGTTATCCAGCTGCGAGCCTCAGCCGAGCTCACCAGCGCTGGCAAGATGAAAGCAGAGGAACGTTCGTGATAAGTGCGAATGTGCTTTATGATTCCACCGTCGCCCAGCGACACGCTCCAATGTTGTTTTTCAGTACTTCATTTCATCACCAAAGTGAATCATGAAACACCCAAAAATAAATACCCAAGTTGGGCAACCGAAAACTGAACTGTTTTAACACAAACACTAGCCACTTATAAAGAGATGGTTGAAACATAAAGTTTAGGGGTTCAGACATCACCCAAAATCCTACTTATAATAGAATATAAAGTGTACAGAATAGAATATGGTGTAACATTGAAGTGTAGAATAGAGCACAATGTAATGATATTACAACAGTCCCCCCCAAGTTCACCCTACCAGGGGGAACTGACAAAACTTACCATCAACATCCTGTAAAAATAATAAAACAATGCCAAACAAAATACCAAAAATCAATCACAAGCTGTAAATATCACAATTTGGCAGAATCACCCACACTTCAAATTCCTCTCACATTCCATTTGTTCTTCATCTGTCAATTGAATGCCATAATTAGTGTAATGACTGGAATTGGCGGGGTAGATGGTGGTAGGATGATGTCATGTATTTGGCATGGGCACTTGGCAGCGGGCTCTTTGCATGAGTCGAATTATTTGCATTTGTGTTAATCAGGTGGGACACTTGACGGAAATTCTGACTCCAAAATATGCGAGAGTGGTGTTTACTGCCTTGTTTTCTTGCATTCAACATGGCTGCGACCTTGTGGCTGGCGATCTCAGGTGTGGAGGGAATGTGCTTCTGGTTTGTTTTGTGCCCTGGTGGCTTGTCTGGTGTGCATCTGGCTGCCACCACTGTGGGCACCTTCAATCCCTCTTGCTGTTTCTGGGCTTGCAGCACATTTGTGTTGCCCTGTCTCAATTTTGTTCCCATTTCTTGTTTGTATTTCTTTGACAATCTTTCCAGTTCCTTGTGTGCTGTTCTCACTATTTGCAGTGGCCCCCAAATCGCTGTTTGGCCAATCAGCAATGGGTCTGCAGGTGGCAAAAATTCACACAATTTCACCACTGCTGGCAGCATATCTTTGTGCCGTACTCCATCTGGGGTAGTGTGCTCCACCAACATGTCATAAGTTCTGAGCCATTCCCCTTTGATGATGTTTCCCGATGTTCGGATGTCGCTGCCAGTGTACGGTCTGAATTTTGTGCGTTCTTGTGTTGGGTCAAGAGCTGATTTGGCCCACATTTCCTCCAATGTCAATTCTTCGATGAACAGGCCAATATGGCAACATGTGTCAATGTGCCCGGTGATCGGGACTCCTTGGAACACTATTGTAGCCATTGGGTCTGGTGAATTTGTGAGTGCCCCATGGCTTTCTTCACCATATTTTGTGCTGTTAATCGTGGGGATCCAGCTGTCAAGGTCACCCCATTCTTCATTTTCGCTTTCAGCCCCATATATTTCATACTCTGCCTCATACTCTGCTTGGGTGCACCGACTTGCTGAGCTGTCTGTCTGGAATGGAATATTCAGCTCCTTGCACTTTTTCTCCATGTTTTGCTTCGCATCTTCGTCAGTTTGCCTTCGTCTGGTCAAGTTGCGCTGTGCATTTTCTGCTCGGCTTCGTCGGAACTTTGGTGATTTGCTGTCTACATAGCATTCAGATGGGTCATGGGGCATTGGAGCTCCGTGCAGATAGTATGTGCACCATGGCCCTTTGTGTGTTTTCGGGTCAAAAGTGGCACATATTTTGGCCTGCTCACCATTTGTTGCTATGGTGCTTTGCACTTTTTGCTTTGTCTGTCTACTTTGATCGGCATTGTGGCATTCTGTCTGCCCATTCTCATTTCCACCGTACTGTTGGTGCTGCCTCTGATTCTGTTCTTCCTTGCGCTGTGCGCGATTCCTTTCCACCTCTTTGCGTGTAGCCTCCATCATTGTTACTGCCATGTCTAGTGTGCAACCATTTTCTGTCCAGCGTTGCCTCCACATGTACCAACAGGACGATGGGACCAATTTGGGCACCTCAATGAATAATTTGTCCCCAATCATTTGTTCACGGTCCTTGTCTGAAAGCCTTTCACTAATGTGATAGAATTTTGTGCAGAGGCGCGTGTACAGGGCTGTGACTGATTCCCCTGCAGTGGCTTTCAAATTATACCAGTCCGCCACTGAGTATACTTGGTGGTCAAGACAGTAAATTCCAATCAATTTGTCCACCACATACAGAATGTCATGGCGCCTAGCGATTCTGATGCTCATGTATCTGTCTTGGGCATCATCTATCAGGCACTGTTGGAACACAATGTTCCAAAATAATTGCTGCTGGCTTTCTGGTACACCCATTGATTGTTGCATGACCATGTGGAGCCAGAATTTGAATGGGCCGGTTTTGCTTTTCTGGTCTCCGTCAAATTTTATTTGTTTGCTCGCTGCCGATGCGACATGGCCAACGCTCATCCGATCCTGGGGTATGGTTTGCATGCTCAAACGTGGCAGTCCATCATCTGGCAACAGTGCATAGCATTCCATGTATGCAATCATGCGTTCCAAAATGGACCCTTGTGGCAATGTTGCCAATCGATCATCTGTTTCCCAAGTCCAAGGGTCACTTCTCAGCCCACTTTGTGAACTGGCCAATTGCGGGGTTACTGTGATTTGGCCAGTCATTTGTGGGATGCCCGGTGCAGGGATTAGCACCTGCTTGGGCTGCTGTGATGACGTGCTGGCTAGTTGATCAATTCGTGCATTCATTTGCTGCTGCTGTTGCATTAGTTGCTGCACCATAGTCATTAGTGCAGACATATCCATTGATCGCACATTTGCTTTCAGTTCCCGTCGTGGGGTGGGAACGTATGCTGCATGTTGCACTGCCCCTGCACCAGGGCGAATTATGGGAGATGCATCTTTGTCCGCATCATCATCGGAATCCCCTTCTGGGTCTTCCATTGTGATGTGGTCATCCTTTGTGGTACTGAAGTATTTTTCTGCCAGCTTCAATACTTTTTTTGCAAGCACCTCTGTGCCATCTTTCCACGGTGAGTTAAATTTTGGCCATTTGTCTTTTCGGTATTGGTTTATCGAGTTTCCCGCATTCAATAGTGACCACCTATCTGAGGCCAGGGTCCACTCGGTGATTTTTTGTGTGAGTTCGCACTCGGTGTACGTGACTTGTCGGACAATTTTTGGGGGGTCCGTCGCCCCAGAGCCTCCAGGGGCAGTTGCTTCAGTGTCAGGCATTCTGTGCCTACTGGGCACTAATTTTGGCGCACTGCACGCGTCGAATTTACTCTGCTGCAGATAATTTGTGTGCTGCCTGTGCTGTCGTTTGCAGCCGGCCTTTCGCACATGGGTTCAGTTAATTTTATTTTATTATAAGTACAGTCACCATGTAACACATAGGGCAGCGCTAATAGGCAGGCTCACCCAAATGTGTTATCCAGCTGCGAGCCTCAGCCGAGCTCACCAGCGCTGGCAAGATGAAAGCAGAGGAACGTTCGTGATAAGTGCGAATGTGCTTTATGATTCCACCGTCGCCCAGCGACACGCTCCAATGTTGTTTTTCAGTACTTCATTTCATCACCAAAGTGAATCATGAAACACCCAAAAATAAATACCCAAGTTGGGCAACCGAAAACTGAACTGTTTTAACACAAACACTAGCCACTTATAAAGAGATGGTTGAAACATAAAGTTTAGGGGTTCAGACATCACCCAAAATCCTACTTATAATAGAATATAAAGTGTACAGAATAGAATATGGTGTAACATTGAAGTGTAGAATAGAGCACAATGTAATGATATTACAACAATACATATACTCTTATGTGAACATCTGAGAGAGCATTTGCACAAGATTTGATGCTGCCGCAAGTGCTGAAACAAAAATACCTGTCATGTGAGAACAAAGTGCGCGCTTGCGCGCAAAATTTGTTCAAATTGCTTATGAAATCGCCTTCTAATAGTGCCATTCCTGGCTTATTTGAAGTCAGGCCCAGGGAGTATATAATATCGAAAATATCGAAAAAATGGTCGATATTCGATATCGATATTCGATATTTTTTCAAAATTTTCGATATTCGATATCGATATTCGATATTTTTTCAAAATTTTCGATATTGATATTCGATATTCGATATGAAAATATAGTCGATATCCGATATTCGATATTCGATATGATATATCATCCCAACCCTAGTCCCGGATCCTGTAAAATGCCTTGTAAAATTTCAAATGTCATGCAAAGTGTCAAAAGTCATGTAAAATGCCCTGGAAAATGGCAAACGTACGTTTACCATTTTCCAGGGCATTTTACATGACTTTTGACACTTTGCATGACACTTTGACAGTTTACTTGGCAGTTTACTGGGTCTGGTATCGGCACCTTGAATGTCAAACGTGAACCCCGTCTCTCAGCGTGACCGGGCGCCGGGTGTCCGAAGCGATGGACATGATGCGCAGCGCGTCGGACACGGTCACCCTGAAGCTGTGCCGCTACATCGAGGCGGTGCACAGCTCGTCCGCCGTGCCCGAGCACCGACACAGTGACCAGAGCCACGGCGACGCGCAGCAGAGCGGCCGCGAGGACAGGGTCGGTTATAGAGTCTACATTTCAGTGCGATATATACTTGACGGACATCAGGCTATACAATGTATGATACCATAGTTTGATGAATAAGGTCACATAAAAAGTGTGCACCAAGTTGACCAAAAATGGGAGCAATGTGATGTGATTAGGGTTCAAACGGGATTGACTTTTCGGGATCGGGATCGGGATCGGGATTCACTTTTTGAGATTTCGGGATCGGGATCGGGATCGGGATTGGGGTTTCGGGATCGGGATCGGGATCGGGATTGGTTTTTTGAGATTTCGGGATCGGGATCGGGATCGGGATTGGCCGGGATTGGGGTCACGGGATCGGGATCGGGATTGGGATAGGCATTTTTCCGGGATCGGGATTGGGTTCTAGGGAAGAAGATTTTGGCCATTTTTCTGGCATTCACAGTTGTTCATAAAGGTCTCAAAACACTGTTGGATGCCAGAAAAGTGGCATAAAATTGACGCTGGGGGTTTGCATCCACTTTTTTGCATGCAAAAACGTCATTATTTCACTTTTTATAATTTCCACTTATTTTTCCGGGATCGGGATCCCGGACTTGGGAGTTTCTCGGGATCGGGATCGGGATTTGAAAACTTTCGGGATCGGGATCGGGATCGGGATTGGTATTTTTGAGATTTCGGGATCGGGATCGGGATCGGGATTGGGGTTTCGGGATCGGGATCGGGATCGGGACTGGTAAATCCCGGAATTTCACGGGATCCGGGATCGGGATCGGGATCCCGTTTGAACCCTAGATGTGATGAGAAAAATTAAATGTCTGTTTGTTTATTCAGATGGAATATGGTAGATTTCATTGTACGGTGTGCCGTCAGTAGACTCAGTAGAGTAAATACATAGGTATCTGTGAATAAATATCTTTGTCGTTTCGCAGTCGTCTTCTGGCATCAAGTCTGGCACGCCGGTGCAGTCGATCGACAGCGCCGTCGAGTCGCTCGAGGAGTCACCAGTGGGCGCGCTGCAACTGCAACAACAGCCGCACGCGTCCGGCGCGCACGGACACGACGGGCAGCATCAACACGGACGGGTAAATGAGCGCCACACGCCGCATCAACGTGCCAAATATGGTTGGTATGGTTCCGAATATGACAAAAGATTTTCCGTATACTCGGTGACGTCATCGTTAATAATAATTTAAATTCTTCAAAAAAAAATATATTTCAGTCACAAAACATTTGTCGGTTCTATTCGACTCCATCTTTTTCTTTTTTAAACACTCTTCTTTTTGTGAAGGTGCATAAATACATAGTATCCTGGTCGCGCGTTATCGACTAAGACATAAGTAATCTTGGGCGTAAACTTTAAATACATTAACCTGAGTACCTACTTATTTTCCAGTGGAAGAGCTGCACGCGCAATTGCAACGGCTGAACACGAGCGCCGGCAGCGGCAGCAGTCAGAACCAGTCGTCGCAGGTGCCGCACAGCGATGCGCAGTGTTCTACGCACGACGTGCTGCACATTCAAACAACTTCTGCGGCAGTGTCTGTGGGCAGCCACCAGAGGCAGGGCAGCAGCGGCCACAGCAGCGGCAACGCCAATGTCACTTACACTACTGACAGTGGATTGGGCTCTGCCGAGAAGCCAAACTGCCACAAAGAGTCACTGGACAGGAATGCGCAGGCCAAGGAGGAATGGTGAGTCATTTGCGTTTTTGAGCCAGTTGGATTTGGACGTAGTTGTTAAAATGTATTTACATTTACTTGAAAAATGCATATACGTGAGTACGGAGTAAATATATTTATATTTAATCTGAAAAAGTACCTGTACTCATCTTTACGTGTACTTTTGAAAAGTACCTGAGTACAGAAACTGTATTTGAGAAAATTTAATATGGGACAAGGTTCCTGGAAAAAGTATTTTCAATCACGTTCACGCATGAGTATCAGTATAAAAATATTACTTTTCATTTCTGTACGCCCGGTGAGAAAAAAAGAAAAAAAATCAGTAATTTTAACATTCGGGTGATATATTTATGTTATCGAATGTCGCGTGTTCAGCTTTTTTCACAACTATGTCGAATATCCACGTCGAAAGCATTAAAAGAAAACTTTAGGACAATCTTTTTAAACAATGATGAATATTGACGTTTAAAATATACAAAACACTAAATATCAACTATCGATCATCGAAACATCCTTTTTTGCTGCACTTTGCAGGATGCGCGTATTGGAAGCCCTGGAAACGGTTGGCGAAGCAGAAATGCTACGCAAGCTAGAGCAGTCGATCTTGGAAGGGTCCGTGCCGAACCCGGCCGTGAGCAGCGCCAGCACGTCGACGAGCAACTCGACGGGCAGACACGCGCCCCCTTTCCCAATCACCAACACCATTCTGCGGCACCCGTACAACAGCCACGCGACCACGTCGACCGACCAAACGAAGCCGGACAGAATGAGGTCGTCGACGGCGAGTCTGTCCGATCACGGGTCCGTTTGTTCTGCAGAGAGACAAGCGAGACATTACGGCGTGCCGGTGGCTCCGCCCAAGCCGCCGTATCCGCAGGTATAGTCGCTTCTTTACCCATCTTGTGTATACTCGGCGGACATCACGCCTAGTATGGAAACCATGTGAATAATGAACCAAAATTTTTACAATTTTTTCATCATAATATTTCGTTTTTACCATGGTATAATCACTTACGAAACTACCGTATATCCTCGAATAAGACATCCCTCGAATAACTCCTCCCCCTTCAATAACTCCCCCCTCATAAAACTCACACGAAAAAATAACTCCCTCCCTCACACAACTTCTTGTCAACAGCTTGATTAACTCCTCTCTCAAAAACTCTGACGAAAAAATAACTCCCTGTGGTTTTATTCGAGGATATACGGTATCACAAGAGTTTATTCATTAAATTATGGTAGGATTCTGCAAAAAGTAAATATGCTCTCCATTCGGTGTATTTTCGATGGAGTTGTAAAATAGCGTTTGCCCCGCTCGCAGCCGCTGTCGCCGCCCACGGCCGACCAGGCGGACTCGCTGCGTCTGATGGGCGCCAACGGGAACAAGTCGGCGGCGGGCGGCAACGTCTCCGGTGCCGGCCCATCTGCGGCGGCCGGCGGCACTGGCATGACCTCGCCCAGGCTGGAGCTGCGCAAGTTGGACCGACCCGCACTCTTTGCCAAGTTGGCGAAACACGCGGCTGATGAGTATGATAGGAGACAGAATCCTGGTTCGTAGAATAACGTATATCCTCGAATAAGTCCTCCCACTCGAATAACTCCCCCCTCGAACAATTCCCCCTATTGTGAGCGTGAGGAAAAAATAACCCCCTCCTCTCGAATAACACCCATCGATTTACTCCCCCCCCCTCAAACAATTTCCCCCTATTGTGAGCGTGGGAAAAAATAACCCCCACGAATAACACCCCCTCGATTAACTCCCCCCTCTGTGATCGATGTCGCAAAGTCTGTGTCGATGTCGAGTCGATTCACTTTAAAAAAACATTTGAAGAAGGCAGACAGACCAAAAAGCCATGGTCTTATTCATTGAATGCAAATGCAATGCAACGATAAACACGAAATAATGTTTTACCTATTGCGGCTATGCTTAATTTGACCTGTTGACACAACAAATCAATTGTACCATTTTCCTGAATATTCTGACGAAAGTTTGATACCTCCCCTCGAATGATTCCCCGCAAAAATCTGACGAAACAATAACTCCCTTAGGGCTTATTTGAGAAGATACGGTAGATTGGTGCTCTGTCAGTTGACCTTCTGAGTAAATTGCCCATTCTTACAGTCTTATTCCATTTTCAGATGGCACTGTAACATCTGGACAGCCACAGCAATCAAACCACAGCGCGGCGCCACCGCTGCCGAGCAGAATAGCAACAAAATCCGACCAAACATACGCACAATCGCGATTGCAAAACACCAACCAGAGTGCGGAAAAGTCACGCAGCGCCAGTCGAGAATTCCGGGTCACCCTGTATAAAGACAGAGAATACAATGACTTTGGATTTAGTGTGAGCGATGGCGAGAATGAGAGTGGTGTCTTTGTCAATAAGATTCGACCGGGTGGTCCCGCGGACCGATCGGGGGTGCTGAGGCCCTGCGACAGAATTTTGCAGGTATTTTTGACCTTGCATAGATTTTGTTAAGTTTTACTGTTTTGCTTGGTGGGTGACAGTTTTGCGGGTAACTGCGATAATATTTTCAAACACAAACTCTAGTGAGAAATTCCCAGCTTCTGTTTGAATTAAAAATTCATTTACGTGTTGGTCAAAAGTTTTAAATGCCCGGTAATATAGAGAGTACTGTGTCTACTGATGAATCCAGCTGAACACAGACGATTTTGTAATTAGACTAACGGAAGAAATACTAATTAGGTACTCTCAATAAAGTGAAAGTGAAAAGCGAAGATTTAAAATTCTTTTTAAATATTTTTTTTGTGAAAGTGGGTACCTATATAAGTGTCGTTGCATAAGACATAAAGTAGATAAATATGTGCCCGTGTAAACTTTGCTGTCTGCTGTCCGCACAGTAGACACTCAGATTTTTATCTGTACAAACGTACGCTGACAATGAACAGTTATAATTTAAATCAATGCCTCACTGAACTAATACAATCACTTCCAGGTGAACAACACATCCGTAGCTCAACTCGATTGCATATTAGCCGTGCCAGTTCTGCTAGCCGCCGCCGACCGCCTGGACATGCTTTTGATCAGAGAAAACGACGAAAATGGGTGCGGCGTGCAGCTGGGCAAAACGATCAATTGCAGCCTGATGTACAGAGACGACGGCGTTATATTGGAGGAGGATGAGGACAGTTGCAACAGCGTCATGGTCACCATGAAGGACTCCGCCGTGTGATCGACCCGCTGAAAGGGCCACCTGCTTCCACTTTCACGGCACCTGCTTTCATGACTGACACAAATGAGTGTTCTTTCGAGCGCAATGGGCTGCGTGAAAGGCGCAACGACAGAATCAGCGCTTAAAATCGTTGTCTGGCTTCTCTTTCTTCACATATTACAAAGTTAAGCTCACCTTTCACTTGAAACGTGCAATTTAAGGTCATTTTATACACTCAACATGGATGCATGTGTTCTACACTAGACATTTTTCCCCGCAGACTAAAATGGTAGGGCAGAATGTAGACAGATAAATACTTACCTACCTATATGTATTTACATAATAACATGCTTTTGAAATCCATGTAGGTAAGTTTACTTATTAATGTAAGAATCATAAATGAACGGATACCGATGTCATATGTTTATCAACTTTTATACTCTCGGTTGTGCTTTGAGGCTTTGATCTACTGATTTCGCATTTTTTCATATTTTGTCTGTCTTCTCAATTTACCTAAATAGATGCATATTATAAACCTATATCTGATCGCTTTTTGTCCCAATTTTGCTTATTCCAAAGTCTCGATTGTCGCGGCTGATTTTGAAGCAAGCAAATTGCGACTTTCGGGTACAAACGTATCCATGAATCCGCATTTCTTCATTGTTTTCATCGAGAATTGTGATGAAACGTTGTTATTTCTCGAACTAGTCTGCTACGTAAAATACCGTGTGTAATCAATGAAATGAAATGCACTGGGCAAAAACTTTCTTGTGCGTAACACGCCCCGGCCCGGCGTCAATTTCCGCGTGGACAAGTGAATTGATTAATGAAGATGGTTGTCATTTGCGAACTTGTCACTTGACTTACGACTTTGAACTTGACTTGTCACTTTTTCGTATTATACTACTTTTTAAGGTTTCAACTTTCAACCATTTGGACGGACCAGCGCAGCAAACCTTTTGTAATTTTAAACGGGAAACAAAGTAGTGCACTGCAACATAGGTACAGCGGATGAACGACATCGGTACCTCCAACGCTAGAAATTTTCGATTGGAAAGACTATAGATACCCTGTACGCTGAATTAATGATCTATTTGCTATCGACTGACTTGCAAAATGAATTAACTCTAGATTATTTCAATCAATTCCCAAGCGTGGTGATTTGCACCTGCCCGTCTATGTGTAGGCCCCACTTCCCGAAGTGACTGACGTATTGCCGAGCTACAGAGGGTAGTCAGCCGATGAGAAAGATAGTAACAAAGAAAGAAAGGTATAAGCTACCTAACAGATTTCCTTAGATCTTTTGCCATTCGCAGTATTTACGTTTTTTCTATTTAATAGTTGTACTAAATACGATATTTTTGTAGGTGACGTTGTTACACGGGTGTGCTTATGCACACTAGTTTCTTAGCAACCGAGATTTTCAAAACTGATAGGTAAATCAGTTAGTTGGCGGGCTACTCATTCCGTCCACGAAATCTGATTGCGTTAAAAAAAGATTTGTCAGCTTTAAAAAATTTTTTGTGAATTAGTGTGTGTAGGGTCAATATAAATTCGAAACTACCGTTGCTTTTCCAGCAACTCAAACAAAATGTTCTTGAAAAAAAATTACAAATTATTTATGTAAATAAATTTACGTTTTACGGATTTATCCACCTACCTCCGTAAAAAGCTTGAATGGTTTTGAAATGTAAAACCTTGCCTCCTTTTAAACGTGCCGTATTACTAGAATTAGCCCCCCCTCGAATTAACCCACCCCCTCGAATTAACCCCCCTCAAAATGGGCTGGGGAATTAATAACCCCCCCTCGAAATACCCCCCCCCCCCTTCGGAATGATGCATGTCATGTACGTAATAAATACGTCATATATGCAATGTACATGATGTAAATATGTTACTGCTTATTTGCATTGCAGCTACACGTAGACTAGTTTGTGTAGCTATCATCGTTTTTATGTCCAAATATACCCCTTTTGTAATTTTATACGGGAAACAAAGGTAGTGCACTGCAACATTTGGACACATTTATTACCTGTTTTGGGTACGCAAAATGCCTACGTTTTACTACGATCCTTACGAAAATTTCTGACGAAATAATAAAACCCCCCTCGAATCAACCCCCCTCAAATTTTGCTGGCGAAATAATGAACCCCCATGGGGGAATTTCGAGGTAATACGGTATTCGTTTGTTGTGAATTAGGTATTTTTTTGTGTTTATAACAAAACAGAACTCGGTCATGCTGCAGCGTTTTATTTACAATAGGTACTGATATTTGATAAACAACATTTACCAGTGCCGTAATTTACAACACAAACACATTGGCTTCGAATAGAGCCCCTGAGCAGGCCGGACACTGTCTAGCGACGCACACACAAACATCGCACGATGGCGCGATCATTCCCGCCGCCAGTTGCGGGCCTCTTTCTGCTGCTGCTGCACTCGCTGTGCGTGTCCGGAGACCACTTGTTCATCGACCAGTTCCACAAGTGCCTGAACAAGTGCAACGCGCCCGGCGCCGCCCCACGTTTCGTCGATCAGTTGATCGGTGTGTTAGAAGAGGCGAAGGCAAGGACCCTGGGTACGAGCAATAATACTGAAGAGCCGCTTTGCAGTAAGATTGCCCCCTTCCGGAATGAGTGAGTACCCTAGTAGTGTGGAATGAGTAGTGAGAATGAGCAATTAACTTTACTCGGCGGAAATCACACCTAGTATGGAAACCTACCATAACCCATCTGAAAAATGAACCAACGATTATAAAAAAATTTCATCATAATATCTCGATTGTACTATGGAATAATTAATTATGAAATTTTACACAATATTTGATTCATTCAATAATGGTAGGTTTCTCCGTTAAGTATGTTCTCCACTCGGTATACCTGATTTTCAACACCTGAACATAAAAACGTGAAACGTTTATCACTATTCGAATCAATGGCGCCATAAAACTCGCAGCCTGTCGGCGATTCACTCTGCAAACCGCGAGCGCTCTGACGGGCCGGTGTCGGCGCTGTACGGCTGCGTGCGCCAGTTCTCGGACAAGAACTCGCAGCACAGCTGCCCCAAGGCGGGCCGGTGCCTGGTGCTGTTCAGCACGCTCATCATGCACCTGGACGGAGTCGTGGCCACGCACACTGTCAACTGTTTGGGTCGGTTTACACCAACGGCTCACCCGTGAAAGTGAAAGTTGCAAACTTAACTAATTTCGTAACTTGCCCAGAATTTATCGAGCGTGCGTAATCCTGAATTACCGTATTTCTACTAATACAACGGCATACCTCCAATAGAACGCCAGGTAAAAAAAATTGACGAAAAAATGCAACGGCGCTCTTCTTTCAGAAGAGATACGGAATCCGGGCCATCCGCGTTTGCGAAAAAGATTTCTGAAAAAAAACATACCCTATCTCCCTATAAACTTCCAAATGAGTGTATCCAAAATCTTCAGGTTGAAACATAGCTAGTGTTCAACCGTTGCAGACAAAACGAATGACGAAATCAAAGCGGCAGAAGGAAGGCTGAGGAGCCGGCTGAAAACCATCGGCGACGAGCTGCACGAGCACGTGGTTTCGCACGACCGGCTCAACCAGCCCGTCGATCACGAGGAGGAACATGAACATGAATTCGACTACTATGGTGGGCATGGATATGAGCATGACCATGACCACGACCATGGTGAGGAACCCTGAGTGTAAAGTCAAGTGAAAAGGTCAATGTGTGCGTGTCGGGTGATTCAATCTGTGTAAGTATTTAGAAGACTAGTTTTTCTGGTATTCAATAACTGGGCAATTTCTCATTGATATTCTGTTGATCAGCATTAAAAAAATCTCGGGACATTTATACGGATATCTATTTGATAAAATGTTATTGAAAACACACTAGTAAATTCATGTATCCAACGTATATGTGCATTTGTTAACATAGAGGTATTTTGGAAAACGTAAATGTAAACGTAAATACGTTTTTCTGAATTTTGAAAACGCTGAAGTTTTCCCAATTTCAATCATTTCTCCATTATTTCATCACATTTTTTACTGTGTTTCACATCAACCAATTTAGTACCTAATTTTAGAACATCTAATTTATGTTCTTCTGGTCAGTGAATGTTGGACAGGTAACTTATGTGACTGTATGCGGTTTCTGTATTTTGATGAATAAAGACACAAAAATGTGCACCAAATTCATTGATAGCATCAAGTGTTTTTATGATTTTTGGGGTGGCAAGATCAAGTGAATATTCATATCCACTGTTCAAGATGCAAGTTGCAAATGTCCTAATACACGTCAAGTCCACTGAATGTAAATACCCCAGTAGTAGAGAACATTTGAATTGGCCAGTTTGGTGTAAGTATTTACATTTTTTCGATTTTTACGTTTTCTCTGGTACCCGTGTAATTATGGCAGTAAACATAAAAAACGTAATTGTATTTTGAAAAACGTAAATGTAACTATAGGTAAATACGTGGAACACCCGGGTATTCCGGGTAAACATAAATACGTTTTCGCAACTCTGGTGAATACATTGATTAAAAGTGATATAAATAAACCACTTCGAATAGGTAATATAAATAAGCCAATAAAGCCACTAAAATGGAGAAAAGATGTTTAAATTTGCATTTAATAAAACACCATCCCGATCAAGTCCGGCCCCCCATTTTTTATTTTACTTCTGACGTCCTATCTCCTGTTCTAGGACGCGCCAGAAGCTGAAACTTGGGGTAGATATTGGCGCAAACCCCCTCTACTTCGCATGAATTGAGGGGGTCGCGGCGACCCCCTACAGGGTGGGTCGCTGAGTGCAAAAAAAAATTGCAGCTTTTTTAGTGTCCCACACAGGTCCGGCCCCCACTGATTTCTTTCACTGCGGGTGCCGTACCTCCACCTGTGGGAGGGGTATAAATCTGAAATTTTGGGGATGTGTCGTCAACACCCCTCCCCTACTATACACTGGCCAGGCGGTCTTTGGCAACTCACCACAGTGTGGGGTGCAAAGTTTAAAATTTATTCAAATGTTACTGTCCCACACAAGTACAGCATCCAATTGAATTTCAAAAAATGGACACTTTTGTGTTGTTTTAACACTAATGTGGTTGACAATGTGAAATAAGCATGAAATATCCTCTAAAAATATCTTATCCAACCTAAAACTGCCCACCACATGAACCCCTCCCACCAAGTGGGTGACAAAAAAATCACTTTTTACAACATTTTCATCAGACACTTGAACTGCTGGTTTACAATGATTTATAGAGGAGGGTAAAAGGTTTCAAATTGTGTAAAAAACCTTACCTCAAAAATGCCTTCATAAGAAAATTTGCTAGGGGTAAATTTAAAATTGTGAATTTTGCCTATTTTTGTTCCTGCAATGATGTCATTTTTACAATTTGAAATTCACCCCCAGCAAATTTTCTTATGAAGGCATTTTTGAGGTAAGATTTTTTACACAACTTGAGACCTTTAACCCTCCCCTATAAATTATTGTAAACCAGCCGTTCAAGTGTCTATTAAGAAAGTTGTAAAAAGTGATTTTTTTGTCACCCACTTGGGGGAAGGGGTTCATGTGGTGGCCAGTTTTAGGTCGGAAAAGATATTTTTTAGAGGATATTTCATGCTTATTTCACATTGTCAAACACACTAGTGTGAAAACAGCACAAAAGTGTCCATTTTTTGAAATTCAATTGGATGCTGGACTTGTGTGGGACAGTAACATTTTAATAAATTTTAAACTTTGCACCCCACACTGTGGTGAGTTGCCAAAAACCACCTGTCCAGTGTATAGTAGGGGAGGGGTGTTGGCGACACATCCCCAAATTTTTTAGATCTATACCCCTCCCACAGCTGGAGATACGGGACCCGCAGTGTAAGAAATCAACTGGGGGCCGGACCTGTGCAGGACAGTGAAAACGCTGCAAATTTTTTTCACGTATATGGCGACACCTTCTATAGTGAGTCGCCGCTGCCCCATTTATTCATGCGGGGTAGTGGGGGGTTGCGCCTATATACCACCCAAGTTTTAGTTTTCCACCCCTCCCGCAACCGGAGATATGGCCTGCGAAGTGAAAAAAAAAATAGGCGGCCGGACTTGATCGGGAAGGTGTTTACATTCACCTTTTCCAAACTTACCTGCCACTATCTGAACCAATGTTGACTCGCACTTTGTCGTTCCACCATTGAAGCAATGTGATATTACATCCAATACCACAAAATTTATGATGGCAATATGGACATTCAGTGAGACTTATTGCATTCCATACAATAGCGCGAATCTTTTTGTTCACCGCAAGCTGATATGGCTCAAAATGATGTCATTTTTATATCTGTTTTCCGAATGCTTCGAAATCGACGCCTTCCGTTCTTTTCTCTCGCTAATATTTCATTTGCGCCAGTTTACATCAATAAATGCTTTCCTGTCTCGTAATCACGACACAACAAGCGAGAAATTACGGCGTTAAACGAGCGGCGGACAATGGAATTTGAGCAATGGCGTCATAATTTGCAGCCGGCCACTGTAAACGTCGTTTATTCAGCCCGCAATTTAAGTAACGAAAGTTGCTGCCATTTAGGCCGCCGGCAGCCCACGAGCAGCTTTCAAATCGCGTCAAATTATGTCAGGATATAAATAGTGTGGTCGAGGTGAAAAGGCGTGCGTGGTGGTCGCGGGGCCGATTAAAACCATGCCAGGTCTTGGCGGAAATTGGAACTGGAAGCTCTCATGGATAGTTTCAGGGCCCTCGAACGAAGGCAACTTCACAAACAAATCGTGGCGACCTCCGGGCACTTTTTCATCTACAACTTGAGCTGTGCTCATGAAGAGCGACATGTAACTGATCTTGCGCAGATTTGGAAGTACGCTGCATTTTCTGGCGCTGCCCAACCGCCCAGAGTGAATTTGCGCGGTGCGACTGCAGAGAATGTTGATAAATAAATCACACCGTACTTGAAAATGCAGCTAGTCTGTTCCTCCTTTCTGCATTTTTCTGAATGAAACACTCCACCATGATGTCATCATCAATACAATGAAAAATGTACCAAAAAAGAAAAAATGATTTCAGGTACAAAACATACCTACCTATGTTGTTTTTACTCGTAGTGTTAATTTATTCACTACAGGAAAAAGCCAAGCCAAGCCAAGCTATGGGCGGAGCTTGGGAACCTTTTGATTTTTGTGTGCCCGCTGTACTTTCTCTTGGAATGGTTTATGATGGCTGAATGTACATTTGCATTTGGGGGGTCAGAGCGGCACACATCAAAGGGCGCCCATGCACCGCCAACTTTATTTAATTTTGTTCGTTTTTTTTAATCGTTTTGCCGCATCAATTACTGTTTCCGCATTTTGTACTAGTCGCATTTATTATAATTAAGCCGCGCAGTAAGTGATAAATAAGTGCAAATTATAATTATGTTAACCATGTACTAATTAGTTACCCGCAATTAATTAAAATTAAGCCGCGCAGTAAGTGATAAATAAGTGCAAATTATAATTATGTTAACCATGTACTAATTAGTTACCCGCAATTAATTATTATTTTGTTTTAAATAGTCACAAATTATTAAATTATTCAATTATTTACCACATGCCGCATGCACAACTACTCTAATTAAAGCTGCGGAGCAGATGCGCCATATGACGCAAATACGTCAACAATTGATCGCGCTGCGGCATTGTGTATACATGTAAGGGGGCGCCAGCAGCGGGCATCTGCATCTCAAAAGTTTGCCCGGCCGCCAGTAGTTCCATGTCGCGCTGAACGTGTTCGGGTTTGCACGGTTTTGCCTGTGATTAGTATTTATCCTCAAAGACCGCAAAGTATGTGCAGAATCCTACCATCACTTAATGAATAAAATTTCACGATAAATTTTGTAATTAATTTTTCCATAGTAAAAACGAAATATTATGAAGGAAAAAATGTGGAATTTTTGGTTCATTATTCCGGTGGGTTTCCAAACTAAGTGTGATGTCCAATGAGTATAACTACACTGTGCCAAAATGTTTATTTACCACATATTTACCTGCGTGCCATCTGCATCGAGAAAGTCGACCGCCTGTTGTACTGCAATTTCTTCATCCTGAAGCCATCGCAACGTGTAGGCAAATGCGCGCTTAGTCCCCCGGCCGTACGTTTGTTTATATGCGTTGTGCCGCCCTTCCTGCGGCATTTCATAAACATTGAAGTTCATCGAAAATTGATTGATTGAAAGGTATTTGATAGAATTGAAGTGAAAACACATGAAACAGTAGCTGACCAGTGCATTAGTTGTGCGGGCCACTGTGGAGCCAAAGTGGTTCCACAACTTGAAATGGCTTCTGCGTTCCGCTGGTGCGCGATGCGGCACCATCCAGGTGCGACTAAAGTACTGGATAAGCTGTTCGAGCTTGTGCCGCAACTGCGCGGAAAATTGAAATTTGAAAAACGGTAAAAATTGAATGTTTTTGACAAAATTTTCTACAAGTGTCCGTATGTGCGACAACAAACCGTAATGTCAGGGTGAGGGTTAGTTCTGATGTCATGCACAATTAGCTCCCAGGCCGTGTCCAACCGCTCAAGATGCAACATTGACATGCCGAGCATGTGCTGCACTGCGCGCCGCACCTGTACATCAGCTGCGTAAGCCACCTGCAGGCCCTCTTGTTCACTTCATTGAATCATTCACTTTAATGCATTGCGGTAAATATTAGTGGGGCATCTGCTGCAGCAGCAAAAAAAACTGACCGATTTTGGCGGTGTGGCAGCCAACGCAGCGGTAAGAATGGCGCGACCCGCCCGGCCCAACACGCAAGTTGCCAACGCGTTCAAAGCGGCGCACAGCTGTGCCGTCGGGAGTGGCGACAAGTGCCACAAAATTAGGCTGGCCGACGCCACCGCCAGCCATATCAGAAGTAATATTTTGGTGATATTTGCTAGGGTGGAATTTAGCAATAAGTGGATCGCCATTATCAAGCAAACAAGGCCGTGAAGCCATGTTTACAAATCTACATGACAAGTATTGACAATTTGTTTGACATTTGTTTACAAACCAAAGGTACAAAATAGCAGTGTAATAAAACAATGATAAAACAATATTCATTACCTAGTGACAGATAACCATTTTTGATAACTGGCGTTTAAGTGCTAAATTCCACCCTTTTCACCCCCCCCCCCCCAGCCCGGAAACATGATTATCCTCATATCCGTCTGAAAATCGACCGATCATACACGCAGTGTGCAATTTCATTGTGCTGCAATGTTTATTTACACGTGCCCACACCCCACACTTCACATTTCGTTGTGTCAAATGAACAGATAATCTGTGCTGCGCAGTGACCAGGGATACCATGAGAGGGCAGTTCCGCCGGCCGAACTTTGAACAGGAAAAACGATAATTAATGCAGACGTTGGGGGGCTGAGTTATTTGCTGTGCTAGAGCACGCGTCTGTTGTGTTGCGCAGGCGCCGAAAATCAGCGTGTAAAAAGAGTCACCCAAGCCACTTGAAAGCGTCTGCTGTATATGCGTTTGCTCTAGTGAATAAATTAACCCATCCGTTTTTACTCAGCTCCGCCTTTTTCTTTTTAAAATATTTTCTGTTTTTTTTTTGTGCATAGGCAAGAATTCTGCTCGCGCGTTATTTACCAAGACATAAGCAATTTTGAGCGCATACTTTGCGGTCTGCCGAGTATACCCATTTAAAGGAAATGTAATACATATTCATTTAGATACATTTGCATCCATTTGTCACCCCCGGTGATCAAAAATCATTGCCATGATCTTAAAATAGTAGTATTAATTCAGTGTTCAGTTTTTCAGTTTTTCAACGGGAATAAAAATATGGTGCCTCTGCCTGGGCAAAGTGTTGCAAAGCACGCCGTGGTCAATGCATTATTTATTAGTGACCGATAATTTGAAACCTTAACTAGCATTTCTCAGAAATTTGAGAATTTGTCTGGAATTTGCTATTTGATAGAGTGCGAGATTGTAAAGTTAATAAGGCTGTTCTATGAACACTGAGCAGTGGCTCTGCAGATTTGGGGCCTAGCAAACTGAATTGTCTTGTCCCTTCGTGATGGCATGTTTGCTGTTAAAAGTACTGAACTTTTTTTAAAGTATACATAAACGTAAAGTATTTATTTTTTACTCACCGCCTGAGTACAGAAAACGTAAAGTAATTTTTTTACTTTTACTCATGAGTAAACGTACTTTATCCTCTGGAAAACGTAAATTTGAGTGGTTTTGAGAAATATCACCCCAATTTTTGCTCAAAACTACTACTTTTGAATAACTTTATGCCAATTTTAAGCACGTTGTCGCTATATATATATATATATATATATATATATATATATATATGATTATATATCCATTTTCGACTTTTTTACCCTATTTTTAGCATATTCTCTTCCTTTTTACCTACTATCCCTTCAAAAAATCACCATAAAAGACTATCTGAAATACGTTTTCTGTACTCGAGTACTTTGAAAAAGTATACGTAAAAAAAGTACAAAAACTTTTTACGGAGGAAACGTAAACGTATTTACTCTGTACTCGAGTATACGTATTTATCGAGTAAAATTAAATACGTATAAACAACTATGCATCGGACCTTTGAGTGCAGGCTGTCATTTGTGTCAATTGTTTGTCGGCTACCCAGTCTGTCGGAGGAAGTTCGTTCAATTTTAACACTAGCAATGCGCAGCGTGCGCTTAAAAATCACTTGTTCGACCAGTTCCGCTCGGAGCTGTGACGGTTTAGTGATCTGAACAGCTTGCAAAAGCTACTTCGCCGCATGCTAGTTGTGGTGACAAAGATAACCTAAGATAACCTCTACAACATTCTTCCAGCCATTACTGCGATGTGCTATTCAGTATTCATAATGTGAGTTGATGTGTGAGCATCATAATCATCTCTAGCGACAGACAGTGAAATAGTTGTTGTTTCCAAAAATATGAAAGTCCTTTGGACAAAAATGATGGTGGTCCCATTGGGGTCGGATTGCATGGTCACTTTTTCACAAGTCAACCCGCAGCCGACAGTAATCACAAATGGCCCTTGCTCATGTGAGCTTGTTTTGACATCGGATATCCGCGGCGCCGCCGCCCTTCGTGTGCTCACCGGCGATAAGTCAAAGCTGGTAGTGCGCGGCAAATGTCTTTTATGCATGAAACTTGAGAAGTTGTCGTCAACGGACAGCGAAGTGAGTGCCGCCGAGGCGACGCCAAATGCTGCCGAATGATGTGGCGCCGCGCGGCGGCGCATTGGCATTCGTTCGGCGCCGCTGCGCACTGTGTCTGTCCATTTCCAGTGGGCGGTGTGTGACCGATGACCACGTCGACGCGAGGCGTGAGCGGCAGCTTCAAATTTGGAAGTCAAAAGCTCTCGTCGAAGCTTAATCAAGATGGAATTTGACTTTCAAATTTTGTGCGGCCCTGCCTGCGCCGCCCGTTGCATCTTAATCAATTGCCTTACGCGCTGATTTGAGTTTTTGCAATGAGATACGGCCTCATTCGCATTGCAAATTCGGCGAAACGCCGCTTAGAAGTTAATTTGAATTAATATTGTTTTAAGTTATTCCTTGAGAGAATCTTGTCCTGTGGCTATGTGAAATGGCCAATTTAAAAGTTCCTGTTTTCAAACCAACATTTGCATATGTAGATTTCACAACCAGCTTTCGTTTTGTACGGAGTATAAAGTAGATGTCATTTGATCGTGTTGAATGAGCATTCTTCAAAATGCAACGTTGTAAATACAGGTAAAACATATGAGCAGCCATTCAAGCAGCGTATGTTCACGCCGAGAAACCGTCATGATAAATTGGTATGTGTACATACCTGACTGCATTTTTAAGGTATTCAACTATTATAAAATTGTAAATATCTCAAATATTTTGCAATTGTAGGACGGCACTTTTCAGACACAAAAATTAACACACGAACCGTGTGTGAAGATAGCGCCCTTTTCTGGAAGGATTTGCGTAGTGAAATCGGAAATCAATCTAGTGCGTGAGTTGCGTTCATTATTTCAGATTGAGTATCCATTCTCGTCGCGTGTATGATGCTCATTTCATTTTCACGGAATTGTTTCACGAGTCAGACACTAAATAAGAGTGCCTAGTTCCAATTCCATGGGCGAATACAAACAAGCATTTGATCACCGCTGAGTATGCGCCATCCACTTTGCTGTTGCCAAACCGCAGTTGATAAAAGAAGTATTTTTAGAAAATCGTTCTGGCATTCTATAGCATTACCTTTTCGGGCTTTCTATAGCATTATCTTTTCATGGTATTACCCCTTCTGGATTTCTAAGGTATTTTCTGTATTTCTGGGGCATGAATACTGGAAATGTTCTTTTTAAATACAAGTTGGAATATTACGAAAAAACTATGCTGTAAAAGTTGAATGTTAATTTGCGGAAACCCAGGTATTTAGGGTAAACGTAAATACATTTTTCCAACTGTGGTGAACAGGAAGACATTTTTATTATAAAGCATGCAAAACCTTGTCAAACCTCAAAACCTCAAAACCTTAAATCACATAGCAGCTAAACATTACGTCGAATACATCCTAATCTTTTGATAAATTTCTACAACAAGAAACAAAAAACAACAACAAGATCTTTACCTACGTGCGGGCACTCAGTCATACACATTTGCGGCAAAATTTTTCTCATTTTTTGGTACGGTCAATACCAGTGAGCAGTGTGCTTACAGAAAGGAGCGCGCACAGCATTAACACGTTCTTCGCAATAAAATCCCAATGTCTGACTTTGAATTGAAGTGCATTTGGAAACCACCCCATCCCTCACTGGTGATATTATATTTATTCCTAAACTGTAAGGATGAGCGTCAAGCGTCGATTTTGTAGGTGCAGCGTGCTTTGTGGTCAAACAAAAAAATATATTCTTTAGACTTTGGTGAGGATCTGTTTAAAAAAAAGTAAAGGAATAATGGACAATTTAAATGTAACCTATACCCAGTTGCAAAGGTGAATGCCTTTTAGCAAAATTACCCAAATATTCAAATGACACAATTATCCCACTTTGTCCCTTGGGACCTTGCAATTTTAACAAAATTGGCGCACATGGTCACTTTTGCAATGAATAACACTCAACTAAATCACCTGTGCAAAAAGTGTATCCTCAACGGACACGCACTCATCTGATTTGTTGCTTGTCGCTGCGAAAATACATGTCACGTCCCTAGGGGAGAAAACCTCGCGTGACCATTTGGCACCGTGTGCGGTCGCATAGACATCTTCCGTCACAGCGCACAAATCCATCTGCCCACGTATCCATATAAAAACATGTGAAATTAGTTTAATTAAGAACTTTAATTACGCTGCCATTTATGTGATGGCCGAAGGACATGTTAGCAGATTATTAGTATAAAAATAATCTGAGCGCACGTTGTCTACTGCTAATCTAGTCCACGAACACTACAGATACATGAAACGTTCGTTCGTTCGTTCGTACTGGTAGGTAAGTCGAGATGTGAATGTCTGCAGGTTGACGTTTGGGCTGGTGATGGCATCGTTCCAAGGGACCCAACATCAAGGGCTGAAGACTGTGGTTGCTAATCGCAGCTTGCCTATCTTGCGAAGCAAGGATTTTTACTCTGACGCTCTGCTCTTTTCAAATGACGCTAAAAATGTTGGCGACAATAAGAATGTTGAATGGCACCTTGTCCCGAGTATCGCAACAGCGCTTTTGGTGCTTTTCTCTCAGTACTACCCTCCACGGGTGTCAAAGAAAGTTGTTGACTGCAGCGATGTTCACTTTTCACCCGATACGCTTTACATGCTTACAGTTTACACTGTAGGTCGTGTTCCAATCCACTTTAATTGCTAAATGTGTCGCTTTTCATCCTGATATATGTCACTTTACTAGTCAATAATCATATGAATTGTGTAGGTGGTGAGGTCATTCACCATGAAATTTATCCACCTCCAGCTGAAATTCATTCATCTGAATATAAACTAGGATTTTTGTTCATTTTTGCATGTCGCAGACAAAAACATGTTTGTTTTCATTGGATTATTTTCCAGCCAATGAACTGTGCCAATAAAAAAGTCGAACACTCTCATTAACAATGACATCTAATACCGAGTGGTTCTGCCCCACCACGTTCTTGTATTGATTAAGTTTATCTGTATGTGACGATGTTAAACAAAAATCCGGGAAAAAAAATTTTGAATTATAGATTTTTTAAAAGATTTTTATGATGTTTATTCCATCACTAGTTCAAAAGAAAACAATAAAAGATTGGAACATTGTTAATTCGAAAAGCGTTTTCATATTTCTTGATATTTTTGGTAGAAATGTACAAATGAAATGCACAAACAAAATTGAAAACTTCTATTTAACATGGATCTATTTGTGGCGGCAAACCAACAATATGCAAATGTGTCTACTGCAACAGCTTGCAGAACTGCCGGATATAAAGATGGATTCAGAATTGTCCAAACGAAATCAAAAATGCATTAATCTAGGTATGAAGTGAAAAAATATTTGAAAACTCGCATACTATTCACAAAATATCAAAATTCGGAAGCCATTTTTAGAAAAGTTTTGAAATTTGAAGTTTTTTATTATAAAAAACACTGAAACATTTTAAAACTTTTTTCAAATGGTTTGCCAACGTTATCCATATCAACATCTGTAGGTAGTCCGCTGCTCTTGCTCATGGATTTTAGGATACCGTGTTTCTTTTTATCGAAGCTTCCTTTTTATCCATCCTTTGAAATTCTATTTACATGTTGAATTGCGCGCTTGCGCGCAAAAAAAGCGAAATACGTAGCGGATAAGTACTTAACAATTTGCCAGCGATTAAAAAAAAATTGCTGGGACCCTTGCAAAAAAAAATTGGTTGAAAAAACCGGCTGGCCATCCCTAGCGTCAACGTATATTTGCAGCAATTAATACACCATGTACATTGCATACACCATGTACATTGCATACATATTTCGAGGAGGGGTCTGTTTTTGTATCAGCTCGCTCAGATGACTGAAGCCTATTATACATCTGAACCCATCACACATTTAGACCTGGCCAACATCTAATTCTACCCATTACACATCCAAACCCATCACACATCTAAACCCATCACACATCTAAACCCCAGCTAGATGTGTGATGGGTTTAGATGTGTGATGGGTCTAGATGTATGATGGGCACGTGTAGGCAATTTTTCTTTTTTTCGATTCACTGTGATCATTCCACATTAGTTGACAGCTGAAATTCTGAAGACATTTCCTTCAGAGTTGTTAAAAGTACTGAACGTTTTGATGGTAAATGTAAATGTAAAGTATTTATTTTATACTCACCACTGAGTACAGAAATGTAGACTCATGAATAGTGATGTGAAAAGCGCCAAAACTTTGGTGCCAAGCGCCAAAAACGCCATGGCGCTTTTCCAACCCATAGCGCCAAGCGCCAGAGCAAAATGGCGCTAAGCACCAGAAGCGCCGTGGCGCTTTTTGCTTTGGTGCTAGCGCCAAGCGCCAGCGCCAGGCATTTTGTTCCTGGTGTCAGTCAAAAATAGCGCCAAGCGCCAAAAGCGCCATGGCAGTTTTCATGGGCATGGCGCCAAGCGCCAATGGCGCCACAGCAAAATAGCGCCAAGCGCCAAAAGCGCCATGGCGCTTTTTGCTTTGGTGCTAGCGCCAGGTGCCAGCGCCATGGTGCTTTTATATCACTACTCATGAATAAACATGAGTAAATTACTTTGTCCCAGGGAAATGTAAAAGTGGGTATTTTTCAGAAACTTTGCCCCAATTTTCACCCAAAATCATTAATTTCCAACTTTTTTACCCTCAAATTCACTAGGTAATGTGTTATTACCTATTTTTGAGCTATTTGGGCTAAATTCAAAGACACTATAAATGCAGTATTTTGGAACACAATTGCACAGTTAAACACAAAGGCATAGAGATCTATGGGGTGGGGTTTGATGTGTGATGGGGTTAGATGTGTGCCAGGTTTAGATGTATAATGGGTTTAGATGTGGGCTGGCACAGGGTCGCTCAGACCTGGGGTACTTTGAGGGGTGTCAATTCAAGGTGGGATAATTCGAGGAAATACGTTATTGTACAGCCAGAAGCAGTCACCCCGATCAAAATTCAAGTGATAATGCAGTCAGCTAACACCACAAGAGCCAATACGGATGTTTGGATTGCATAATGCTGACTTTATATTTTTTGAAGGACAGTGTGTTGTTTTGTTGGTAGTGATGGCGAACAAAAATCGACTTTCTGGCATATAAATTTTTGGTCATTTTGGTCAAAAATGCATATAAACTGTTTTTATCTGTTATTTTACATTGTAAAGGTAAATACGACGCATGATTAAGACAATTTGTGCGAAAATTTATACCTAATAGTACAATTAAAATAAAATCATGAGCTTTGGACACAAGCAACACCTGCACCTATGCGTTTTTTAGTCGCCGTATCAATGCTGTATCTGTATCCATTCACCTGTAATTAATTTTGAGACCAAAGATCGATTTTGCGCTAGGTCGATTTTACTTCAGTGAGAAGAGGACATTTATCTTGAAATTGAAATGACAAGAATGATAAGATTTGAAGGAGTAAATGGAAATGTGGTATGATTTGAAATATTTTCATAGTGTCAGCAACAGCTCCCAAAGTAATCTCATCAATCACACTTGACAAATTCGTTTTAAAACAAATTTAGAACTCTTGTGTCGCCACCACCGTTTTCCAACCCGATTTTTGTGGGTGGCAGATTTTTTCTTGCGCTGTTTCTTATATACGTACTTATAAATGTTCCTGTCAGTGACTTGCAAGCAAGCGGTAAGTAATTAACTGGAGAATTTTCCTGCGTTATTAATATGTATTTCCCCGTGCGGTGGCAGTTTCAGTTTGTGCGAACCCATTTCTGCGCCCTGAAACGACACCACTTCTCCACTAGTTTACAACGACACCTCATGTCAACTGGTCCCGATCCCAATTCGAAGCTTGCTCACAAGTAACACTACGCATTATTGTATACACTTCTTACCGGCCTTTAACACACTGATGGCAACATTTGTTTTACACCACATCTTCATTTGCAACATGATTCAACACATTTGCACTTAAACGTAGGCTTAAGGATGTTCGTGGGCTCGTCAACAAGCTTTGAATAAGGATCGGAACCAGTTGATATTTGGTGTCGTTGTCAACTACTGTGTGTAGCGCAAACAGCGTTTGCGCCAATTTTATGTTACCATTTTTAGCTACCTACCTACCTATATGTCAATATTTTCAGTTCGGTGGCTATGGCCAATTAGGTAGTAGAATCTAGATGTAGGTAGAAAACAGGAACCAGAACAGACACATTATCAGCATAACAGTACGATTCCACACTCAAATTTAAATTCAAATTTCAGCTAGCTAGATATTTTTGAATAATCCACGCGCCGAGCGTTGTCTGTCGGTCATAAAATCACGCGTTCCCCGAACTCTTGAGTAATTTCGTTCATTTTCGCAAGCCTGAAGCCTACAAAATGCTTATTGTTCCCCTTTCTGTGCAGCCTCAATCTGTATGCAAATTCTCAGACCGCACAATCAAACGGGCACTTAAAATAGGGCTGAACACTATGAAAAATACATAGAGTCAGCCGCTGCGGCCTGGGGTGTTTGTATTGCTTCAACCAAATCAAAGCCCAATTCACTGTGATGGATGAGCAGCGGCGAATTTGGGCGACCAATGCGCGCCGCGGAATTTAAATCTAAATATCGCCGATAGGTGTACATTCACGCAAATCAGTAAATACCAAAAATGTCCTGGCATAAGAAATTGCCTATTTATTGGCGTGAAAGCTTGCCTACGCCCGAGTTTTATTTTTTAGTACAGTTGAAAATGCTGGTAGCATGTGTATATATATATTTATGTGTATATGTATATATTTCTGTAATCAATAAACAATTTTCCACGGTCATCTCAATCCACAATTCACAGGCACCCAGTCCCACCCCTTAACTTCTACCCCCTGTATTTAGTCCACGCACCCAAAAATGGCAGATAGCAGCCAAAAGTTGATCGCAGTTAGCCTGCTTATTGCATGCGTTGCATTAACTGTGATTTCGGCAACTGAAAGTGATTTTGACGAGTCCGATTTTCCACTGGAAGGATCCATGGACAAGAGGAAACCAAATTTCATCAGATTTGGCAGGGCCAGTGAGTTTCGTGACAGGTTGAATTTGATTTAATGAAAACATGTTGACAACGTTTGCCACAATCATTCGCAGTGGCAAAAAGGAAGCCAAACTTCATCCGATTCGGTCGCTCAGGTAAGATATTTTTTTGCTTACGTTTATTTAAATATTGTAAAATAACATATTCACATCAAATAGGCAAGATGGTGTACATTATATTTATCAACATATCAACGGTGGTAAATGTGATGCGATTGAGGCTAAAACCAAAATGCACATCCAAAGCATGCTTTTTCAAATAAATCATAAACCAGTAGCTTTGTAGTACTATCCAACCAGTTTTGTAGCAATATCCAAGCAGTTTTGTAGCACAATCCAAGCAGTTTTGTAGCATAATCCAAGCAATTAAAATGCAGAATACAAACAGTTTTTCAAAATCAACAAGCAGAAAAATTCAAGCAGCAACAGTAGCATAAGCAAAGTAATGGTAGAGATTTTCAGGCCTAATATTTAAAATACATGTTCACAGTTTTCATCTGAAAGGGGCCCCTTTTTGGTTGGAACACATTCAAATACACAACAACCAGTTTATTGTGCTGGTAGTGATTGAATATCGCCATAGTGCTGGCACCATTTGAGGCTATTGCGGTATTCCATCACCAGAGTTGTCTACTGTTGTTGTGTCACAAGTTTGTTGTGCATTGGAAATTGTCATGAGCCCCTCCCTTTTAATGACAAAGTATATCATTTTCAGTTCCCAGACATGATTTTTTCATGTCAAATTCAACTAACTCATTTCATCCCAGAGTATAACAGTGTATTACAGTTTACAAGCCAGAGGACGTTTTATACAGGTGACAAAGACATGACACTTTTTACCCAAAACAGAATGATAAAGTTGATTGCTTTTTCACTATACAATTTTCTTCCACTTAGGTATATTGTTTATGTTTAAAATTTGAATTTGAATGGTCTGGATTCAGTTCAGTTCATGGTTGATCCTATCCAATCTGAACTTTTTTATTAGAGAACAATCTACATGCATCTTTTTGGCTCCATGCCAACATTTCATATTTGATTTGAACAGCACACATGAAGGATGGCATACATGTTTCATTGCACTGTTTCATTGCATAAAATTGTATAGTAAAAAGTCTGCCAACTTTATGAATATGAAATGGAACACACAGAGTAAATCTGACATATTGAGCTGCTTTCAGTCTGTGACTCATAAATTGTTGGATACATAAGGCTGTTGTATCTTCTACAAAACATATGAAAATTAGGTGTTCAATTCACCATTGTGAAAATTAGCAAATATACATAACACATGTGGTGAATTTATTAATTTATATGGATAGTGCCTGGCTTGTTTTGCATCTGTTGAACTTTTCATTGGAGCATAGAGCAATTGCCTGCATTTTGCAATATCTTTGCTTAAATTTTACAGCGCTTGCATTGTGATGGTTGGATTTTGCATGGTCGGATTTTTACTCAGACCAGCACTTTTTTCATGCATATAACCGGGAAGAGCACTACCACAATAGAAACCCCCAATTCACTATATTTATAATATTTTAATGGAATAATTGATCATAATTCGGACACAAACATGCAGGTTATGGCGACGTCGAGGATGCCATGGACAAACGCAAGCCTAACTTTATCAGATTCGGAAAGCGCCATGGTGCGTTTCTGACATTTACTTACTTAGGTGGTAGCGGAATTAGTAGCCTTCTGCCGACACAGTAATTAGAAGCGCTGTAGCATCACTGATAGGATTCAAGTGTACTCGGCAGACCGCAAAGTATGCGTCCAAAATTACTTCGGTCTTATTCAACAACACGCGAACAGGATACTTATGTACAGACTTCCACATAAACATCTGAAAAAGAAAAAGGCGGAGTCGCGTCGAAGCAACGAATTTTTTTCCTGAAACGTTGTTTCGTTTTATTTTTCGGACAAGTTGTATGTTAGAAAAAAGATGACATCATGATGGAGCATCATCATCCTTCAGAAAAATGTACAGCATGCGGTCCGTGCCGTATATCTGTCATTTACGTTTCAGCCGAGGAGAAGCGGAAGCCCAACTTCATCCGTTTCGGCTGATGCGACGCCGTGCGATCGAACGCTGGCTGCACCCGGTGCAATTTTTGGCTACCACACTGAATTCATCGATATATTCGAATATTTTTATTTATGTATGCTTAAATCCAAATACTGACAACTGTGACAAGATCACTGCATTTCTGAAAGATAAGATCCTAGCCCCTACTTCGCTATTTCTTCGTTAACACCGATCTCATTGTTGTCCTCTTTTGGCGTTTCGTTCACATATCACACGTGTAAAACTTGTTTTGGCATAATAATCTAATCATGCGCTGTGCCATATTATCATTAGGAGCGATTACAACGTGCGACAGAAAAAAAGTTTCATTGGACTGGAAAAAGACTTCCTGAAAAAGGCTTGGTTTGATGGGTCCCTTTTGTGTATTTTTTCGGAAAGAAACGACTTTTCATCGATCAATATTTTTTTCGTGTTTAATGCCAATAACTTTAAGATTTGCTATATTCTCCGTAAATCAGCGAATAAGTCCACCAGTGAGTTAATAGGTTTTAAACTAAGTCAGTTTCATTTACAATTGTATGAGATCGCAAAAAGTGAAACTTATTTACCTACTTAGTTTAGAACATTATTTTTCATCAGATTTTTTAGAGTGGGGAGTCATTCAAGGAGTGGAGTAATCTTTCCATGAGAATTTTTCAAGAAATTTCGTGATAAATGAACATAGGTACGTATGAATTGTTTGATAAATTCCGTAAATCCAAGTAGGATTTATCATTTATCAAACAATGAAATTTATGTTGGTGAAAATAAACTGCAAAACGAACAAATCTGTTCCATTCAAAAAATTAGTCAAAAATGAGTCGTGATATTATGCACAAATGAGGGGATATTTTTCCCCCACTTGACAGGGGTGGTCATTAAAGGGCGGGGAGATATTTAAGGATTACGATATAAGTTTATCTATTTATTAAGTCATGAAAATTGGATTGTCTTTTGCAAGATGGAAAAAATTTTACAGTATGAAGATTCAATTTAGGTATACCCCATTCTGCGATACCCTGACCAAAGATATCATTTTCGATAAGTCATGTTAAAATTGCTGACAGCGATTTTGGCGCTTCTTTCTAAAATTGGCACCGGTGAACAATGTAGGTAAACAATGCGTCACGCAGAAACAGTAAGAAACAAAACTATTTATTCTGGAAGCATTTGCATTGTTTCGTTATCATAATCCACGGTCCAGCGATTTTAAGGTATTCTCAGTACCAGATTAAAAATAACGATTCATTCATGAATTTTAAGCAAGTATTTTGGCATAATTTTATGGAACCACGTTAAGTAAATATTTATTGGTTTCATCCGCGTGGTTTCGAAAAATCGGGATAAAATTCACGCCGATCTGAACTGTGCGTGAACAGGGTGGCTGCCTGATTTGGCTTTACTTATTCTACACCTGCTGATGGAAAGTATACTCGGATCCCAAAGTATGCGCCCAAAATTAGTTATGTCTTGGTCGATAGCGCGAGCAGGATACTTATGTATTCACTTTCACAAAAATGAAAAACATTTCAAAAAGAAAAAGGCGGAGTCATGTACAAGTGTCGAATGTTTTTTCCATAAATGTTTTTTATGCTGGAACAATTTTTATTTTATTAACAATGACGTCATGATAGAGTGTTTCCTTCAGAAAAATGCATAGCGTGGGGTCCGCGGAGTATACATGCAATTCGGGTCAAAGTTCTGAGTACCGTCTGAAACCACGGGCATTTTACCAGAGTTGCAAAAACGTATTTACGTTTACCCGAAATACCCGGTTATTCGGGTATTTATACTTACGTTTACGTTTACGCTTTCCAAAAATACCGTTACGTTTTGTTACGTTTTCCTGGCACAATTACCCGGGTACCAGAGAAAACGTAAAAAATAAGTTAACGGAACTGTATTATTTGACAAATGTAGTGTATTATGATGAGTTAATCATGCTTAAATGATGAGAAGGTGCCGCTTCTGCAAGTGGAGAACTGGAACAATTTAAAAATTATAAGTAAAAATTTGAGAGGAATGTAAATTTATGAGTGAGAACTGAAATGACGTCAAAAGTCAAAAACTAGTGTCGTCTTGTGACCTGCCATGTGTCCTTTAATTTGCCATTTCATTTGCCACTTATAAATTTACTTTTTTTTTTACTTTTCATATGCCATTCAACTTGCTGTTCTCCACTTAAGGAATTGGCACCATATGACCCTACACGCACTAGTTGACAACGACGCCAAATCTCAACCGGTTTCGATCCTATCCCAATTCAATATCCCGATCCCATAATTCTATATAAAATATAGGTAAAATACAGGTATGTAGGTAAACAGATGATGATAATGAAGATCATAGGAACATACATAATGTTGTAAAAATGTTCTTTTTATATTCAGTGATAGTGGATGCACTTAATATTAATTTTTACGTTTACGTTTTATTTTACGTATTCCCAGGTATTTTAAAAATACCTTACGTTTTAGTATTTATACTCCAAAATTTGAAAAGGTATTTACGTTTACGTTTACGTTTTCCAAAAATACCAGTATTTGTACAACTCTGCATTTTACCTGTATATGGAAAATGCACCACCGTGCTCAATGTTTTGCCAGACATTTGGCTGCAGTTTGACTGAAGATTGACGCATTTATAATGGCAATTATGCAAATGATAAAAATACTATGCCGAAACACAATGATGAGAACGATCAATAACGCCCCAACAGCAACTATTTATCGTCAATAAATTGTATTCGGGTATTTAAATAAAAATAACGATAATGGCATGCATAAAAAATCGACGGTATAAAATATAAAATTGGCCCGGAATCTAGACCAATTCATTACAACCGTCCTGCAATTTGCCAAGGTATTTTAAACCAATATTTGTAAATTTACACAATCGTTTTCTCGCAAATGTCATGCAGACGGGTTACGATAATTATTAACCTGTGTGGACGAATTCGAATTGATCACATGGTCTTCGCATCATTTTCGAAAATAAGTTAATGCAAATTAACGTTAACTCGTGATAATGATCTCCAAACTTTCGCAACTACCACACACTGTGTTTTTGGCAAAAAAAAAAACAACAACAAAAAACAACAACTGGCAGTCATTTCATGCAACAATCTATTCATTGCGATTTCCACAATTTATCGTAGAAATTTCGTGGAACCTTTGCTACTATCATTTTCTAGTTTCACTAAACGATCGAGTTCAGTTCGTCCGACACACCGGTTCGGTGTGCCAATTCATAATTCTGAACATAATTCCACACAAATCACAATTTCACAGCTTCACCGCGATTTTACACGCCACTACCAAAATGCGCCAGCCTACAAGATTTTACCACTGCCTATTTATCTACACTTTTTTCTGCCTATCGCTTTTGATTTCGGTAACATGTGCAGCCAAAACAGCCAGAACCGGTCACGCGATAAATAACCGAAACTCAAAGAAAAGTGGCCTGAGCAAAGAACAGCAAGGTTTCCTTCTAGATTACCACAATGAATTCAGGTTGAATGTGTCCAATGGCATGATGAAAAAATATGGAGGTGGATACATGCCCACTGCGAGTGACATGTTCAAAATGGTGAATGGTGAAATTTTTCAAGCGATAAAAATCTGTTAAAAATCACATTTCCGATACTTACAGAAATGGGACAGCAGATTGGCAGCGTCAGCACAGAAATATGCAGACAAGTGCATTTGGGGTCACGGTGAGTAAAAATTAAAAACTAGAAATCCATGGCACCATTCCATTCGATGGCGCGATTCCGTTATGATTGAGACGCCATCCTTATCAAATATTGTACCATTCATCAATTCCATTCACAAAAATTCAGACCAGCAAAACGATGACTCTGGTGAAAACTTGGCCACGAACACGGCCAGCAGCCTCAAGTCCATGGTCGACATGTGGATAGTGGAAATTAGGGATCACAGGTTAACGTCCATAAAGAAATTCGCGAAGAAAGATCTCAAGAAGATGGGCCATGCCACAGCGGTGAGTGATTTTCAAGTTTGCTCGTAACAGGAGGCATAGTGGCCACACAAGCTAGTTTTCAACCTAAATTTTGAAAAATCGTAAATCAACATTGAACACATTTGAGTTTTCTAGAATGAGGTGCCCGTCATCTACAGTTGACGGTTAGTAAAAATGACTCATTCTAGAAAGCTCAAATGCGTTCAATGCTGATTTACGAGTTTTCAAAGTTTCAGTTGAAAACTAGCTTGTGTGGCCACAATTATTGTGATTCGAGTGCGTACAAACAAGCCGCGTATTTCTTGAGCCCGACAGGGTACTTTTCGGGTGATTATTCATCGTTCATGAATCATTCTACCTGATACTGAACGCTTTCCGATTAATTGAACCATTCGCAATTCGGATTATAAGAACCTGGTGCTAGTACCGCAAGTGAAACTAAAGAGTAAAGTAAAATGACAAATGGAATTTCAAAAGCAAAGTTAAGAGTAACGTTAAAAGTCAAGAGTCGCGAGTAAAGTACTGGGCCACTTGCGGGACTGGCCGAGGGAATCCCGATTTTTAACCTTCCCGATTGGTAAGCTCTCGATTGGTAAGCCAAAGTATGTCGATGGGTAAGCCAATGTATCTCGATTGGTAAGCCGCACACAAATTTTATTTTTCATTCGATTGGTAAGCCAAAGTATCTCGGTTTTTAACCCGACTGTCTCGATTGGTAAGCCGCGTACGTACTGGTGTGTACAAAAAATTGAATACATCAATGAATTACTGAGGTAAATATGTATTAGGTTGTAAACTAATGAAGTGTCTTTTTTCGCCATCTCATACAAATATACATTTGTGCTTTCCATTGTGCTGTACGTTGACCGATTTTGATGCCATTTGAGTATGTTGTGGTTTGGGGTCTGGGCTATGAAGAAATGTTTTTGTTTGCTCAAATAATCCCCCAGTCCCGAGATAAGGGGGGTCTATAAAAAGGTGGTCATTTTACGTGGCCAATATGCACATTGACTTTGAAGCTTAATAACTCAGCCATTTCTGGCCCGATTCGGATCGTTCAACACTTAAAATAACCAGGACGATCCGCATATTCAATTTTTGTGGTCGAGTTAGTGATGTCTTAATCCCGTATGCCGATTTGACCCGGTTTTTGAACATGAAAAATAATCGTAATTTTAATTTTTCAAGACGATTTTTTTGAAGTTGCTATCATATACTATAGACAAAAAGAATAAATCTGGCCCAAAAATTATTTCAATATCTCTCTCCAGTCAAAAGTTAGATCACTTTAAACATTCGCCTCCCAACAATAAATAGAAAAATCTGCATGACGAGCAAATGCATGTGACTTCAGAAATCCATATCTCAGCCATTTCTCAGCCAATTTCCACCAATGAACACTTAAAATGATCAGAAAAACCTGTAAGTTTCATTTTTATGCTCAGGTTATCTGTATTCATCGTTCTTGATCAGTTATTTACATGTATGGGAGGCGGAAGTTTAAAGTTCTATTACTTTTGATTGGAAAGAGATATTGAAATAAGTTTTTTGGTACATGAATCCCCATTGTCTAAAGTATATGATAGCATGTTTAGAAAAATTTATTTTTGGTGTTTAAAAACTGGGTCAAATCGGCATACGTAATTTAGACATCACTAATCCGACAACAAAAATGGTATCTACTGGTTGTGCTGATCATTTTAAGTGTCGAACGATCCAAATTGGCTCAGAAATGGCTGAGTGAGTAAGGTTTAAAGTGAATGTGTAGATCGGCCATGCAAAATGACCACCTTTTTATAGACCTCCCTTATCTCGGGACTGGGGGATTATTCGAGGAAACAAAAACATTTCTTCATAGCCCAGACCCCAAACCCCAACATACTCAAATGGCATCAAAATCAGTCAACGTACAAAAGAATGTGGGATCCACAAATGTATATTTGTATGAAATCGAAAAAAGACACTTCATTAGTTTACAACCTAATACATGAGGCACTTAAAATTAGTGGCGCCAGTAAATATGTAAATATAAAGTCTCTATACACAAATATAATATAAAATGTAATGCAATGTAAATATTTATTGTAGTGAAGTATGCAGATAAATATATTGATAAAAAAGTATGCTTTGCATTGAATAATACTGTAAAAATGTGGTGTAAAACGACCAAGGCTCATTCCGAATGTATACCCGCCCCGAATGTATACCCGCATCCGAATGAAAGCATACCCGCTCCGAAGGTAAGCCCGGCCCGAAGGTAGCATCAGTTACCTTCGGGCCGGGCTTACCTTCGGAGCGGGTATGCTTCCATTCGGGGCGGGTATACATTCGGGGCGGGTTTACATTCGGAGAGGCACAGGCTCGTGTAAAACATCAAATGTCATGCAAAGTGTCAAAAGTCATGTAAAATGCACTGGAAATGGTAAACCAAAGTCAAAAAGTCACTAATCTAGCTCAATTGAAACAGTGTGCTGAAGGTGCTGGTGCAGTGCATCAACACCACTCTAATATCTTGCCGCGGCATCTCATTACGTCTGCTCCATACGTATTTATGTACTGGCTTTATTATCGACATAGCAGGGGTTAAAAATCGAGACACTTTTTTAAGCCGTGTGTGGCTTTATTATCGATACACTTTGGCTTACCCATCGACATACTTGGGCTTACCCATCGAGAGCTTACCAATCGAGAAGGTTAAAAATCGCTATACTCTCGGACTGGCCCCAGGGGGCACTTCCAGACCCCGTAAAGTGCCCGGTAAAACATCAAATGTCATGCAAAGTGTCAAAAGTCATGTAAAATGCACTGGAAATGGTAAACCAAAGTCAAAAAGTCACTAATCTAGCTCAATTGAAACAGTGTGCTGAAGGTGCTGGTGCAGTGCATCAACACCACTCTAATATCTTGCCGCGGCATCTCATTACGTCTGCTCCATACGTATTTATGTACTGGCTTTATTATCGACATAGCAGGGGTTAAAAATCGAGACACTTTTTTAAGCCGTGTGTGGCTTTATTATCGATACACTTTGGCTTACCCATCGACATACTTGGGCTTACCCATCGAGAGCTTACCAATCGAGAAGGTTAAAAATCGCTATACTCTCGGACTGGCCCCAGGGGGCACTTCCAGACCCCGTAAAGTGCCCGGTAAAATGTCAAATGTCATGCAAAGTGTCATAAGTGATGTAAAATGCCCTGCAAAATGGCAAACGTACATACATTTGACATTTTACAGGGTATTTTACAGGGTCTGGGAGTGGCCCCATGACTGCAAGACCCTAGCAGAGGCCATATTATCAATCCATCATCCATGCTGTAAATACGCCACGTTTTACCCACGCAGATGATGTGGTGGAATACGGACCGCCTGGGCTGCGGTTTGCGGCGCGGCTGCAATTTCAAGTTTTTCAATAAGACCTGGACTATGAACTACCTCGTGTGCAGATATGCGCCCATGTGAGTGTGAACTACCTATAGATACTTCAACTCAAAAAGCATAGCGTGGAATTGAAACAATCTGCACCCTCAAAATTTGCACCTTGAAAAATAAACTCCCGGGTGGCATTTTGAGGAAATACGGTACTCGATTTGTCCCTTCTTCTTCCCTACATGAATAGTTCTGAATAGTCAGACGAGTGAGGATACACGTCTTTTCATGTATTTACCTAGTGTGATGCTGACATCATGTATTTAAAAACAATTTGAATGATTCCGATGTCCATGAACGCGAATCTTTGGCATATCACAAAGTTGTTGTGTCAAAATTTAGTGAAATTTTGTTCGCAGGGGAAACATTTATGACCGACGAATCTACCACTCTGGGCGCACATGTTCGCACTGCAAAAAATATGGCAAGAAGTGTTCTAAAGGTCTTTGCGTTGATTAGTGATGCGGATATAGCGATAGCGTTTGATTTAGCGTGATTTTTGGAATTGTGTAGAATGAGTAGCTTCCTTTTCTACTTTCTTGCCCTGCCTACTACTTCCACCTGAGTATTTGTGCATGGTGTTCCAAAAAATGTCGGCAGGTTTTCATATTTTCAACAATGAAAATATACGATTGTTTTCTGGGGTTTTCCTGGAATAATTTTTACGGTAATAATATTTTCAAAAGTCACCAGTTTTGTGGAATGCCAGTAGTGCTTTATTCCATTTATAATTTACAAAATGTGTATACATATAATAAAATATAAGTTTACGTCCGGTCCTGCGTTCAATCCTAGGCCGAACTCACGGATGGAGTTTTACTTATCTATGCTCATCATCGTTACCGAAACAAGCCTGTGTTAGGAGTGGACATATATGTATTTTGGTTTATGGCCGATATAAGCTACTGTAGTGTCGTCCGCTTATCTGAATGTACATATTTACATGCGACGACAGCTTAGCCGGCTCAGGGAGAATACCTATTCTATTTTTCATAGTCACAGCGTTTGCGCCGTCATATTGTGAATATGCCTATAAACCTAGCAAATGGAATTTTGTTTTGTCAACTCTGCTCAATTTTATTCTGTGCAACTAAAGTCAACACACAAAAACCGTAATGAAAATATCTACACAGGGTGACATTGGCAAAAGTGATCAAAATAGGCATTGTTAGAAAGCCCAATGAAGTTCCCACCTTAATGCCAAATTGCACCCCAATGTTGCCCAAAACTTTTTACCTAGTTCATATACTTTTTGACATATTCTTCACATTGAGTTTCTCTCACATGGTTTTTCTTTGTCACTACTGCAACTACGCATTCCAGCTGCAAGGTAGAGATGAATAAACACCATTTTAAGCTGGCTACAAATTGGAAAATTGGACCTCCCACCTAGTGCAACTCCCCGACCGTGAAAAAGACCCTGTCAAGTGTCAACGTCCTTGTAAAATTTCAAATGTATAACGTATGTAAAACGGTGAAATGCGAGAGAAATGGATAATAGAAACTCAGACATAGATAATATCGTGTTGGATGGATCGTGAATGCATGGAATAACACTTTTTGTCGTTTTGCCAGATTCTAGTGATACATGTGTTTCAACATGTAGTATCCAAATGCAACGGTTCAAATCGACAATCACTTCAAACGACAATTTTAAACGACAACAAAATAATGTCCCTCTTAAATTTTAAATTATTTTAACTAACGTAATTAGCTGATTGTCGGGTATCCGGCCACACATTACGATTTTGAAGAATTTTTAAAAATAATATTAAACATTCGAATCGATTGGAACTGTTGTGTTTGGATATTTGGATTTGGATTGGAACTGTTGTGTTTCCAATACATGTATGAAATATGTATCATTAGGATCTGGCAAAAAGCAAAAAACCGTTCTTAAGCATGCTTTCACGACCTATTCAACACCAAACATTCAATATAATTATCCCGATTCCATTTGTATTGAAGTTTCTCCTTTGTCTTTTTTATTTTTGTTGCATTTTTTTATCGTTTTGTGTGACTTTTGAAATTTTACAGGGTCTTTTACATGACATTTGACAGGGTTTTTTACAAAACATTTGACATTTACAGGATCTGAACTGCGCCCTGTTGGTAGTGCAACTGCCTGGCAATGGATGCAAAAATGTCAAAATCAGGAAAAAAATACAGTACAGAAAAGCCATTACTTTCACACGCATATTTACCCATTCAAGTGCTAAATTTAACTGTAGACAGCATTATTAGGACTTGTGAGATATTCACTGGGCAACAAGTGAAAGGTAACAGTATTTCTGGGGGGTTTTCTGATGCCGCATTTTCTGCATCATTGCATCATTGGAAAGCTAGTGGTTATTGGTTGAGGGGTTTACCCAACTGCGCATTAGGATTCAAATGATACAGCATTATGGTCTTGGTATTGACCAAATTTTGAAACTTTCTGGTATCAGTATCGACCAGAGTTGCGAAAGTGTATTTACACTTACCCGAAATACCCGGGTAAATGGGTATTTATATTTACACTTACACTTACACTTTCATAAAATACCCATACACTTTTTTTACACTTTCCTGGGAAAAATACCCGGGTACAGAAAGTGTATTTTTTTCTTTCAGATGGCCCTGTTTTATGCTTTTGAGAAAGCATAAAATAGGGTCATGTACAAAAAATGCATTGAATGTAGAAAATATGGCAAATGTACAAACTAGCATTTGATCTACAACCTTTGATCAGTACTTATGGTATTCTACTGTTTCATCATACTTTTGTAAAAAGGACAAGATCAATGGAAGTTCACCAGCCGGACACAAAGTCAACTTTTGCATTGACATTTGCTGCATGTCCATTCTTGCATTTAAACAGTGTGTATCGCATTGCTTAATCAGTAAAATATCAACACTGAAAAAGTGCCATTTTTAGGGAACTTCATACCACTACAGTATTTCTTACAGTATGAAATGTTTCATAAAAGGCTGCAAAATGTGAAATAATGCATGAAAATGATAAATAAATTGATCTAAAAGTGAGAACAGCGGTGTTTTCTAATGCTCAACAGTGAGAGCTCTTTCTAAAAAAATTTTACACTTACACTTTTTTTTACACTTTCCTAGGTATTTTTAAAATACCTTACACTTTTGGTATCCATACTCAAAATTTGGAAAGTGTATTTACACTTACACTTACACTTTCCAAAAATACCGGTATTTTAACAACTCTGGTATCGACACACAGTTCTTGTATCGACACATACATTCCAAAATGAGAACCTCAGTATTAGTTTACGAAAATCGAACGTCTGTGTTAGTTTATGTCTTTGTCTCAAACAGAGAAAAGAAATGTAAGGAATGTGTTATGGTGTAGCAATTTGAAGGATATTTTGCAAAACATTTTTATGCAAGCACATATTTTTCTGTCGCATAAAAGTTTTTTTTATTGAACATGCATTTGAGGCGTCCAATTCTAAAAGTTGACAAGTCCACAATATGAAAATTTCGTGTTAGGCCCAGAAACGTCATCTGGGGCTACTCACGCACATTTGTCATAATTTTCTGTCGGGTTTCCCTGAAACGCCATTTCCATAAATTTTTTGACCTCACATGCCCATATGGCATAGCGCCAAATTTGACATTTTTGGGGGAAAATGCAAAAAATTTGGGCAATAAGTCGAAAAGTCCACTTAGTTTTGGGCTAAAAGTCGACAAGTCAATCCTTCGCATCCTTTTTTATGGGAAAAAACGCAAGAAATGTGATAAGTCCACTGTGGACACCGATTTCTAAAAGGCGACAAGTCCATAATTTTCCCATAAAGCGGGAATTAGAGCTCAGCGTCGATTCGACGTGAAATGATGACGTGAAATGTTGTCGTGAAATTAATTACACGAGTATGGATCATGCTACGGGTCTACAATTTTCTAAGGATAATAGATGAATCAATACCTTAATCGTGTCCAATACTAAGTGTTATCAGCCACAACTAGAGCGAATTGAAAAATTCAATTTTTATCATTTCACGTCATCATCATTTCACGTCACAGTGTCAGGGAACAACTTGACATTTCACGTCAGACTGCTGCTTGCAATAGTCTGTGACGTGAAATGATGATGACGTGAAATGATAAAAATTGAATTTTTCAATTCGCTCTAGTTGTGGCTGATAACACTCAGTATTGGACACGATTAAGGTATTGATTCATATATTATCCTTAGAAAATTGTAGACCCGTAGCATGATCCACACTCGTGTAATTAATTTCACGACGTCATTTCACGTCATCATTTCACGTCGAATCGACGCTGAGCTCTAATTCCGGCCTCATGCTGCGATTACAGCTCAGGCGTAAAATTGACCGGCGTAAAATTGATTTTTGGGCTTTAATTAATTACAGGTGAATGGATAAAGATATGGCGTTGTAATTTCAGTCAAAGAAAGCGCACATGCAGATGTTGCTTGTGTCCAAAGCTCATCAGTTTATTTTCATTGTACTAGAAGTTATGAATTTTGGTGCAATTTTTTCAATTTTACACCGTAATTTTACGCCAGTTACAACAGCACATAATTGGGAAAATTGTGCTAAATCTCATAACTTCCAGTACAATTAAAATAAACTCATGAGCTTTGGACACAAGAAACGTCTGCATCTAAGCTTTCTTTGACTGAAATATCAATGTCGTATCTTTATCCATTCATCTGTAATTAATTTTACGCCCAAAATCAATTTTACGCCAAGTCAATTTTACGCCCGAGCTGTAATCGCAACATAAGGCAGCCTCGGCTTCCCTGGGAGCAAAAATGTTCTCGCGTGCAAGAAGTCGACAAGCCCATTTCCCTCCCCAAAACAGTTTTGCTCTGACCGAATGGAATTTTATGAACTCCCCATTTTTCACATGGTACGTTGAGATTAGCGGCTGAAAATTTGACACTTTATTGTCAACATATGGAACTTCATGGAAAGCATGAGAGAGCCAAATTGGACACGCAGCACGGGCTTGGAATTGGGTCCGAAACTCAAAATGCGATTTACTCAAAATCGCATTTTGTGGACTTGTCCACTTTTAGAATTAGACGCCTCATTTATGAACTGTAAAATACATTCAAAATGTATTGAATGAGGTGCCAAAAACCTCACTTTACATACATCGTGGACGGAAAAACCACCAATTTCACAAAATGAAAAAGTCAAGAATTCACTAAAGCAAATATCTTTTTATTTGCACAAAGTTTGGGAATCGGCTATGGTTTTGGATTGTTGCATATGACAAAGTAGTGTGTAACCTGATTCTAGCATAGTAACAAGCAGAGAATACGATTTCCGGCTGGCAATGAGGGAAAGAGCTAATGACGAGCAAACAGCATCACTGTAGCTTTCATGCATCGTGCACTCTGCAACAAAATGTGCACTGGCATGTGGTAGCCTCTGCCAATCAATGGGCGAAAAAACTTCGAAATATGCATACATTTGGATGCTTTCACGGTGTTCCTCCGCTTATTGAATTGTCGTATTGACTTATTCGTACAATTGCTGTGTAAAAACATTATTTCGATATTCGCGATAATATGATTGAATATGTTTATAAATATATGAACTCAATCCGCAACTCGTTATCAACATTATCTGCAACAGCACGGCAATCTGCGTGGGCATGTCAGATCACAAAGCTTTTTATCCACAGCACGTGTATCGGATTCGGATACACGATTAGCTTTAGAAGTATCAACTAGCAGCTGGATTAGCCACGATAAGTGTTAATGTATATCTTTGATATAGAAACTCACTTCTAAAAAAGAAGCCGCAATTAGAAATACGTTTTTAGTTGAAATTACAATCAAAAATGACCATTGCGATGAAGCTATTTGCTGCCACTTTGTCCATGAGAGACGGTCATTCTGTCATAAACAGTTTTTCGGTTACCTAATGGTATTTTTCTTTAGTTTAACGAAATTTTTATTTTTTTTGAACACCTAAATATTTTTCGGCAGTTTTTACCTGCGGTGGTATTTTTTACAGATTCTATCCGTAAACTCAGGTTTGCTTGCACCCTGCGGAGCGAAAGTAATGGTAACCATTTAAGATTTTTGCTAACTGATGGTTCTTCTTATGATCTAAAAGCATTTCGAAATCGACATTCCTCATTGCTTTGAACAGTATTATAGTCCACATTTACATTTTTTGGTACATTAACAGCGTAATTCTATCACAGTTCTCTATTGGAAATGTTATTCGATTGGCGGCTCGTCCTGTATTTTTTACAAGAAATATGGTATGCACGTTTCTCAGATGGGATCCACCCAAAAGCTTAAAAAATACAGAAGAGCTTGCCTGTGCCGGTGCTAGTGATGTAAAAGCACCTGGCGCTAGCGCCAAAGCAAAAAGCACCGCGGCGCCACTTTGCTCTGGCGCTATTAGCGCTTGGGGCTGGCGCTGGCGCTGGTGCTGGCGCTGAGGTTCGGAAAAGCGCCATGGTTCTATTGGCGCTTGGCGCCAAATCCTGGCTCTTTTAACATCACTAGCCGATTCACATGCATTGCTACTTATGCAAACTTTCTGCTTGATACAAAATGCCAAATAAGAGTTCTGTTATGGTTGTCACGTACCGCTTAAGAAGATCGTATTTGTTCACCAGCTGCATATTTCATATGAAGGGTTTGCTTCTAAAAGTGCCGATCTATGAAAGGTCGATTGTCCCTACATAAATACATCGATACATCGATTCTTAAGTCTAATGTGCACTTTCACAGAAAAATGTAAAATTGAAAAAAGCTAATGTGCATTCCAGATGGGGGGGTTGTTTTTTCCTCAGGTATTTCGAGGGGGGGGTCAATTAAGGGGAAATAATTCGAGGTAATACGGTAAGTGATTTTGGGCGCATACTTTGCAGTCCGCCGAGTATAGTGTGTTTTGGGAACCCCCGTGGTCCGGAAAATTGCCGTGGCGCCAAAAGCCAGGCGCATTTTGCATCACTACGCACGATTGGTTATTTCCCCCCAATACTGTTTGAACGACGTAACGGTAAATATTCACAATCAGCGCGGCACGCGCCCGCCTGCGCATTGGTTTCACCGTTATGGATTTGATCACATTTCGGTCGGAAAGTTTACCTAATTGCCAATCCGAGCATGTCTGTTGGCCGTTTTTGTCACGCAATAGTCTGCCGCTTTTTTAGTACTTCCAGTTAGTGAAAGGAAGGCACCGGGATAACACCACCAATAGTGCATTCAGACGCTGTTATTTGAATACCGTATTTCTTCTAATAGAAAAGCGCCGTTCTATTTTTTCGCCAACATTTTATTTGCCGTTCTTTGGTGGGCGGTGGCTGTCATTCTATTTTTTTCAGGGGTGAAAAAGTGCCAAAACCTGCCGTTCTATTGGAGGTGCCCGTTTGAAGCATGTGCCGTTCTATTAGAAGAAATACGGTAGGTACCACTGTTATGGCTGCGGAATTGCGGTCATAAATATTTTAATTTAAGTTTGTTGATTTTTCAAGATGCCAAGGCCAACGGGGTTCAAACCGGCGCTTTATTCAGCGAAAACGGTTCACAGAACATAAGTTGGGGGCGAAATAATGTAGGTAGATATTTAGGAAAAATAACGAGTCAAAATACGAAATCATTGACTGCCAGCCGATGGGAAAAATCGGCTGGCGATGGAAAGAAGAGGGGGCACATCTAAAATGCCTAAAAAAACACACACACAACAATGAGAGATGCCCTTGTGCGCGGGCACTTATGACAACAGTTACACTACCTACAACTGAAAAAACTAGTGGAACTGGAAGTCAGATAAAAGCTTACATAAAAGCTACAAAAATTTCAACCACATAAAATTCAGTGGAATTTTGAAGTTACCCAACTGTAACAGCAAGCATTCAAATTAAAAGCATAATCCAGAATCACAAATGGATCAGATTGCAGTGTGATTATAAAAAAACAATTTGAAAGGTACATTTTCAATGCGCACAAATCTACGCCCTAAAATCATGCTAGCTCTGCTTAGCCCGGATTCCATTGGGTGCTGGAGCTCAGCCTGGCTTTATGCTTGCAGCGCATGCAGGGCTCGCCCCGAGGGTTGGTCGCCAGTTGACCATCGGATTTTCTCGGGTTCACCAACATGAACTCGGCATGTGGTGAAACGCATTTGGCAGAATTGTGAAAAAATTTGGTGGCAGATTTTTTGCGTGGGGGCCTGCCGTAGACCTTGCTGCCCTTGGCACGTGGCAATGTAGCGGGCTTCGACGAGTGTGATTTCCGAATGCCAGCAATTGGCGCCAATTCATGATGTGATAGTGGCGCGAATCGATTCACCCATGGCCCTGGGCGTGAAATTGGCTTCAAGTCGCTGGAGCTCAGAAATGGCTGTGCGATTCATTTTTAATGTGCCGTAGAGTGCCTCGTGGCCAAAAAGAAGCAGGCTCGATGTGCGTGGGAAGTGTGGCTTTCGTTTAACCACAGCCCAGATGTCTGCCGATTGCTGTTGTCCACCGGGTGTGGTATGCAGCAAATGCATTTTGTAGAGCGCCAGGTGATGCCCCGGAATTGGCTTGCCGGCAGTCCCTAAACCAGAATCAGGGTATGGCCGGTACTTCGCCTTTTCTGTGCTGGCATTGCACTGTGCGTGTTTCCATACATCCTCGAGTAGATGCTCCTCGATGATGATCCCCTCCTCACAGCCACTATCAAGTGTGCCTGTGAGCGTGCAGCCCATGAAGTCTACCTTAGCCAGTGGGCGATCACAGCTTGCGTGTCGCACACTTGAGGGGTTCATGGCGCAACCCATCTGCTTGTGAGCTGCGTAGCCGCTAGGGAACCACGTTTCAAAATCATCAGGCTCGGGCTCAGAATCGGATGGTGGATTAGAGACATTTTTAGTCAACTTAGCATTTGGATTAGTAGTCGGTTCAGTGTCAGATTTGGGGGCACTATAGATGTGCTCATCGATTTTCAGGTTGAGTTGGTCACACTCAAAGCGCATTTTTTCCCGAGCATCGTGCTCAGTTTTGCCAGCCTTTTGTAGGAAGTCTCGGGCCCGTTCTGCCCGATCCAGTCGATAGGCAGGAGAATTAGGGTTCAAATAACATTTTGCCCGGCTCATGCGGCATTGGGGCACGATGCATGAAATAAGTGCACCATGGACCCTGATGCGTCGTCGGGTCAAATTTTGACTGCCTATCCCAGCCATCATTTTGACTGCCAGATCGACCCGAGGCATTTCTGGATGCAGCCACAGCTGGTGGGTCATTGGACCATGCAGCATTTCCACCGTTCGACGGATTCGGTGCACGATTAGCATTACGTTGCTCATTTTGTTCAGCCCGATAATGCAGATTTTCCTCGCGCGTGATGTCGAGGCGTCCAACGACATCAGCCAATTCGATCTGACCATCTTGCCATTTCTCGCGCCATGGATACCAAAGAGACATTGGCAGCATTCCTCCAATCTCGAGGAACAATTTATCACCAATCATTTTCTCACGCTGTGAGTTGTCAATCTGCTCACTAATATAGTGGAATGTGCTGCACAATCTGCTGTACAGCGTGGCCACAGAATCAGTAGGTTTAGCCGAAATTCGATACCACTCAGCGACGGAATGCGCCTTGCGGTCCACTCGAAAAACACGAGCCAATTTGTCGAGAACATAGAGCACCGTATTGCGCTTATCCAGGCGAATAGAAATGTAGTGTGCCTGTGCGCTTCCCTTCAAACATTGCTGGAAAACGTTGGTCCAGAATAAATGCTGATATGGTGGGGGAACATTCAGAGCCTGTAACGCCACATTGTGAAGCCAAAATTTAAAGGGCCCCGATGGCGCGCTCGAATCCCCATTGAATGAGGTCTGCTTGCTAGCGACAGTGGCTACATGGCCGCCACTCATGCGATCACTGGGTGAAATTTGTGCCAGCGCATCCACAAGCGACGGAAAGCCATCGGCCGGGACCATGACATACTGGTCAACGTAGGCGGCAATTTGGCCGATCAGGCCACCCGGGGCAGACGAAATTGCCTGCAGCCGGCTTTCAGTAGAATCCCCGACCGGGTCAGCGGACGATGTGGGCGGGGTGCTCGAAGAGGCTCGATTAGTCATGCCTGATGTGGGCTCCAAATTTGGGCTCACGATCACATTAGGCGGTGACGTGGCAGATGCCGGTGCGGAGAGTGAACCCACAGGCACATTTTGAATTGTTGCCGAGTGTACCGGCACTGATAATGAATTTAATTGTTGGGCGATTGCCAGTGGAAGCTGCTGGATCAACCGATCGACTAAATGATCAACCATAGTCAGCGCTGCAGCTGACTGGTCGGTAATGCCTTGAGACGGCGTGGGGTCATCCCCAATGCCTCCGGGTGGTATACTCCGGTTACTTTACACCCTGCACGCGTGGTTCCCGCTGGAAGTGTGCCAACGATGGTTAGCGCGTCCGAGTTTCATAAAAAGATGACAAAATTGGTTGTTGTTATTATGTTATTCATTAACATATTCACATCGATGAATTTTTTTCATATTTTTACGGAAATCGAATGATTTAATAATCATTGGCACGCTTCCAACACGAGACATAAATCAGTGCGAGGGCAGAGTATCACGTACGCCGAGTATACTTGATCTTCAAGGTCAAGCACCAATTCCAGGACAATATTTTCATCAGTGAAATACAAATCCATGCATTTCCACACATGTCGAACCAAGGGCCCCGTCCCTAGGCGGGGTGGATCACTAATTGTAGGCCATTCACCATTGTCGACTCGAAACTGCAAAAGCACACTTAGCAAACGCAGCAATTTCTGCCGCTCAGTGCGCTCGACCCATGACTCGACGATCGGCTCCAGTTCCGCTCGCGTATATTGCGACATGGTGGAAAATGTGTCAAGTCACTAAGGCTGCACAAGCACAATTCAGTGCAAAGATGGTGCAGGAGTGGCCAAGCACAACTGTAGCTGTACTTAGTGGCTAACTGCAATTGCAGCCAGAAATGTGCAGAACAGGTGCACAATTGGTCTAATGTGACAGGGCACCCTGAGAAAATGCAGCAGCAGTCAGCTGTCACCGCGCTGAAATTTCCGCCGAAATCCAAAAAACCGGCGCAAAGCGTCGCCGCTATGTCGCTAGCCCCAATGGCAAAGCGACGCAAACAACGATGTTGATCAGCCCCAGTGGCTGATCGAAGCGAAAATTTGGCCGCGCAGCCCCAGCGGCTGATAAGCGGCGGCCAAGAGCGACGCGTGCCGCCAAAATATTGCAGCACCAAAACGCGGCGCGTCTGGGTTGTCGATAAAATGTCGCTGGCCCCAGTGGCTCAGCGACAGCGAAAACGTGGCGCGTCCAGATGCGTCGCAGCGCCTCGATAAAATGTCGCTGGCCCCAGTGGCTCAGCGACAGCGAAAACGTGGCGCGTCCAGATGCGTCGCAGCGCCTCGATAAAATGTCGCTGGCCCCAGTGGCTCAGCGACAGCGAAAACGTGGCGCGTCGCGGCGAGTCGATAAAATGTCGCTGGCCCCAGTGGCTCAGCGACAGTGAAAAAACGTTGATTTCCGGTCAGCCCCAGTGGCTGATCGGAACCGATAAGCGTCACGACTGCGCGCCGCGAGTTGACGCAATGTCGCTGGCCCCAATGGCGCTGGCCCCAATGGCACAGCGACGCGAAATCAAATGAAGTCGATCAGCCCCAGTGGCTGATCGAAAACGATATCTGCGCGGCGAACGTGCCGCGACAGCCAGGCGATCAGGAAAGCCTGGGATCGATAAAGTTGGGAGCGAAATGAATCGCTCCCAGTACAGTCACCATGTTATGGCTGCGGAATTGCGGTCATAAATATTTTAATTTAAGTTTGTTGATTTTTCAAGATGCCAAGGCCAACGGGGTTCAAACCGGCGCTTTATTCAGCGAAAACGGTTCACAGAACATAAGTTGGGGGCGAAATAATGTAGGTAGATATTTAGGAAAAATAACGAGTCAAAATACGAAATCATTGACTGCCAGCCGATGGGAAAAATCGGCTGGCGATGGAAAGAAGAGGGGGCACATCTAAAATGCCTAAAAAAAACACACACAACAATGAGAGATGCCCTTGTGCGCGGGCACTTATTTACGTCACACGCAATGTCGCAATACTACGCGGCGCGTGTGAAACATAGGCGAGGGGGGCATGAAAACTGGTATTTTAAACCTACAGTAGGAAACGAATGTAAATACACCTAAAATAAATGGCGCCGTTACCGCGGCATAACACCACTAGACGAAAATGTGGTTTAGCACTTTTCTACCACTTTCATCACTCAAGTATAAAAATTTGTGGAGTCGTTGAAATGTCTAATCTCGTGTATTTGACCCAATACATGATTGTGTAGTAGATTTTGATAGGAAATGAGACTGTAGAAAAATTTAAATGCGAACAGGAAATGTTTGTCAGCAAAGCATTCTGACAGAGGCGGCTAAAAGAGTCGTCTGCACGCACACAAAACATTCCTGAAAAAAGCAAGAAATTCTTCCGGGAACCTGGATATACCTAACCAAAATTGTTCACTGTTTCACCTCAGAATGACATATCCCGGTCGAATCTCATTTCACATTCACCTAGTCGCCTTAGGAGCTACAACAACAGTCAATCATGGAGCTTTGTGCGCGAGAATGTCAAAGTGAGCTATTTTAGCTGGTGGAAAAGTTTATGCGCGAACCACCACTGCCTGAATCGTCACTTCCGCAGTGCTCACTTATAGATCCCTATTGTACCGACACCGAGCCGCAAAACGTTGGTTGTTCTGCATGCGCCAAGCACATGGACTGAGGGTATAAATTGCCAATCTCATCACACTTGTGATTGAAAAAAGTGCTGCGCAAAGTAATATTATCATTACCGTATTTCCTCGAAATACCCCCGGGGGGTTTATTGCTTCAGAGTGAGAATTTTGAGGGGGGGTTAAACGAGGGGGGGGGTATTTCGAGGGGGGGTTTATTATTTCGCTAGAAATTTTTTGAAATCCCAGTACTAAAATGTCGTCTGAAACGTATGCAGACGTCGAAAAATGCAACAAAAATCGCCATTTATAAGACTCTAAAGACATTTATAAGTGTGTAGACGTACAAACACTGTTCTCACATAACAGAGTCATCGTTTTTAACGTGTGTTCTGCATTGTCGGGATGACAAACCGCAGCCTTTGTCATTTACGTTCTCTATACACTAAATTTGGGGGGGGGTATTTCGAGGGGGGGGTTTATAAGTTCATAGTGTCCATTTTGAGGGGGGGTATTTCGAGGGGGGGGGGGTATTTCGAGGAAATACGGTATCTTATTTGTATTAATCCAACTTTTAGAAGGTGTACATAGAGTGGCTCACAGAGGATGCCGTGTGCATACCTAATCTAGGTTTATCGGCAACGTAGAAAAGCATGGCACGTTTTTTCAAAATAGGCAAAAAAACAGTTGAAAATGTTGCAATGCACTGAAAGGAGGTTCCCCTTACATCAGTGGCTGTAGACCGTCTGTTTAGCCATGCTGGGCTTGTGAAATTTGGTAAAAGGATCCATTCGAAATCGGAAACATTTGGCGGGAGTTGTTTATCAGATTTAATTACAAAAAGCTGTAATTTTTGCTGAATTTTTATGTTTATCTCATTGTTGGTTATCTTTACCATTAACATTATTATTTGTTATTGTTCTCTCACTCGATTTTGTTGGTGATCAATGAAGACCATGTAGTGCTAAAAACATTAAGATATGTCATGGAAATAATCGATTGAAACATCTAGAGGTGAAAATAATGGTATTTTCCAAAGCTCAATGACAAATACCACATGTATAAAATGTTTACGTTTACGTCTTTTACGTTTTCCTTGGTATTTTAAAAATACCTGACGTTTTAGTATACCTACCGTATTACCTCGAAATACCCCCAGGGGGTTTATTATTTCGCCAGCAAAATTTGAGGGGGGACAATTCGAGGGGGGGTTTATTCGAGGGGGGGTCTATTATTTCGCCAGGAATTTTCAAAAATTCCCCATACGCAGACGTAGAAAAATTGAACAATTACATAGATGTACCGTATTACCTCGAATTAACCCCCCCCCCTTGAATTGACCCCCCCTCGAAATACCCCCCTAAAATTCGGCTGAGGAAATAATAAACCCCCCCCCTCGAAATACCCCCCCTAAAATTAAGTGTAAAGATAACGTATATATAACTGTATATACACAAAAACCCTTCCCTAACGTCACTTAATCATCAGTTTTAACGTGTGTTCTGCATTGTACAGATCACAAACTGCAGTATTTGTCATGTATACTCCGCTTACTTTACACCTTGCACGCGTGGTTCCAGCTGGAAGTGTGCCAACGATGGTTAACGCGTGCGAGTTGCATAAAAAATGCAAAATTGATTGTTGTTAAAGTGTTATTCATCAACATATACACATCGATGAATTTTTTTCATCTTTTTACGGAAATCGCATGATTTAATGATCATTGGCACGCTTCCAACACGAGACACAAATCAGTGCGAGGGCAGAGTATCATGTACGCCGAGTATACGTTCACGTTACACTTAATTTTAGGGGAGGTATTTCGAGGGGGGGTCAATTCAAGGGGGGGGGGGTTAATTCGAGGTAATACGGTATATACTTGAAATTTGGAAAAGGTATTTACGTTTACGTTTACGTTTTCCAAAATACCAGTATTTTAACAACACTGCCGATTTCACAACGCACGAGCCACGAGTGCGCATTAACTTAAGTGACATTACCCAACAATATTGGAAGATTGACTGTGCAACGGTGGTTCCGTACTGTCCAATTGTACAAATTCAATATTCGATTCGCACTGTTACGGTAGCACATGGGAGGCAGAAAATTGCTGCGGGCCGCATTATGCAGTAATCCACTGGCTGGAATAGTGCAGCGTTGCTTCCATTCAATGGGTTAGTGCGGAAGCCGGCTAAAAAATGACAACCAATTGTGGCAGCTGATTGAACTTGCGTGTAAATCTACTACAGAGGCTATGTATTTTTCATATTTACCTAGTGCCTATTTCATAAATAGTCGAATAAGTGCCCCCCTAAAAAAACTTCTTCCTGTGAGCTGAGTGTGGAAATTACAACCCCTTTCCTCCGTCAGAGCGATTTCCACTTTTCATGCAGTACGGTTTACATGCTCACGGTTTTCACGCTGTAAATACTATGCCACTTTACTAGCCAGGTATGACAGTTTACGTGTCACTCTAGTGGGCCACTTTTCATTTAAAACAGAGTCGTTCAAAGTACCGAACTTTTTCAAAGTATGCGCATGCGTAAAGTATTTTGTTTTTACTCACCCCCCCCCCCCCCGATTACAGAAAGCGTCAAGTAATTTTTTTACTTTTTTAACTCGTGAGTAAATTAGAGTAAAATACTTTTTTTCCAGAAAGCGTAAATGCAAGTATTTTTTCTCTCAGTAAAATGTAAAAGCGAATAAAATTACTATTTATATCTGGAAAATGGCGAAAGGAGCATTATTAATGTTCACCCTGGACAGTAAGAAGGTGCTTTCTTTCTATTTAAAAGTATTCTTTATGAAAAGCAGGGGTCTCGAATGACCAAATATTCTTTCTGTACTCACAAAAAATACTCTACTGTATTCGAGTACTCTCAAAGAAGTAAGCATACAGGCGAGTACAGATTCTTTTTTCAAAGTATGTGAATACAACTATGATCCAAAGTGTGTCATTTTACATGCTGTAGGTACCTTATGCCAAAGACCAGTTTTCAGACAAGACTCATCGAACCTTATGGCAAAGACCAGTTTTCACTGGTCAAGTTTTAAATCAGTTTTGAAAACATTTGAGTTTATTGAAATGAGATGCCATCAACTCCAGTTGATGGGGATTAAAAATAACTTATCCAGCAGACTTGAATGCGTTCAAAGAAAATTTATGAGTTTTCAAAATTTCAATTGCAAACTAGTGTGTGTGTAGGCACTATAGAATTCGGTGATTATAGCAGGGGAAAATATGCCGCTTTTGTAAAATGCGACGTTTACATAATTGCTTAGAAAGGTGGCATAAAGTACTAAAGAAAATGATCAGGTTCACACGCCGAGGTGGCTCAGATTAAGCAAATATCTAGTTCTGGCATGGTATTCGCATGGCTCCGTAAATGACTTTGCATAGCGTTTGTCGAACGCTGTCTGGTGATGGAAACGCCATAAAAAGGCGGTGCCAAACCGACATGTTAAAGGCGACATGATGACATTCGAAGAATGGCGCCAGGCGCTACGTATCGGTTACAACTGCCGCCATTTTCAAAAGGCGACACGCCATTTTTCCATCGCTAGCGCGGTACACTGCGTGGTATGTACTGTTGGCATCGTTTATTCAACACCCGTATTGAGGGTAAAAATTTCGAGCTGAGCGATGAGCGCAATGATACAATAGAATTGAATGCTGTACGCTGCATGGATAGTGGGTCGGTGACATTCATGTCGAACGGAACATTAGTTTCATTGCATTTATTTATACCGTTGTATTGTTTTATTGCTTCAGTTATACATAAATGTGTATTAGGTAGTCATCGATCACATTCGATATAAAAAATGAATAAATATTTTACAAACATAGATGCCTCACATAATTTATCCCTTTTACATTCAATCCTTCAATGTCTGGCATTGGTACTTATATAGGTATATATATACATATATATGCATAAAACATAACTGCTACATACTGGGACAATATCCACCATGCACATAAAATGTTATTCTAATTCTACATGTTGCGCGATTACAAACTTTCTCTGGGTCTTATTGTCATCTAACGATGGAAAAAATTTTTTTTTTCCGTATTAGGATTTCGAATTTTCGGATGTTTTTCTCAGTATTTTTGGTCGAAATGCATGAATAAAATACGTGAAGATAATCTTCACGTGCATCTAAATCCGTGGCAGCAAAATAAAAGCGTGCAAATGCGCCTACGGCAACAGGTTGGAGGGCCGGAAAACAAAGCGTGCATTCAAAATTTATATGAAAAACTTGACTGTACTTAACTAATTTTCGAAAACTATTTCTAGAAAAATTTCGAAAACTTCTATAAGGGAATAGCAGTTAATATTTTAACACTTTTTCCAGAGTGTTTGCCATCGTTATTGTCATCACGGCTTTCCCGCGCCTCTCATCACGGCTTTCCATCAAAGAGTTATTGTGCTTGCGTGTGATAAAACTACTACTCCTTGAGCCAATCCCGCACTCGGTAAGATACTGTCGAGTAACTTGACAAATTACATAGCTCCGAAACTACTTGTCACTTGAAACGGCATTTGAAACTTTCACAATTATTCGCCAGGCTATGAGACCGTGAAGTTGGCTGGCACGCAGGGCGCGACATTGATATTCAGGCTCTTGTAGAATTATTGGCTTGTAAAGATTCTCGGCCCAACAGAAATTACAAACAGATCTGACCATCCTTCCAGCTGTATGTCAATCAAATCGAATACTTTATCAAATCTTAAAAAGACCCTAGATTTGGACGGACTGTGAATAAATCAACGTGACAGACAGCTCCAAAAATTCATCACACATCGAGTGTTTTTTTCCAGCCTTTTTGATTAGCAAAAACAGCCTGTTTGAAGGCGAAAAAAACTCGTCAAGCAGAAATAGGTCAGAGGGATATGGACTTTTTATATTTTCATGCCATCCTATTTACCAGTTTAAACAGATTTTTTGAATTAAGTACCGTGAGGGTTTTCATTTTTTAGCCATCAGTGTGATTATAATCGTAAATCTTATCTATCTAAATACATACCATATTTCCTGGAAATACCCCCTTCGAACTGGCCACTATGAATAAAAACGAGTACCAAATTAGTGTACCTAAATACCGTATTTCCTCCATTTATCCCCCTTGAATTAATCCCCCCCTCGAAAATAAAACACCCCCTCGAAATACCCCCATCTGGAATTACGTACATGATGTATATAGGTAGATTCCTGATGGTAATCTGCTCAGTGGTAATCTGTACCGATGATAATCCAATTGTGATTACCATCCGTACATAGTAGATTACCATTCATACATTTGGATTACCATCAGTACAAGATCGATGAACGTAAAAAAATCACACGCTGCATATTCATTACATGTGTTTATACTCAATCCTTTAATAACAAGATTGATGAATGGAAAGAGTGTATTCATTACACATGTATAGGAAATGAACTCTACTACTATGTAACAGACCATGTGGTGTCTGTTACATAGTTGTAGAGTTCATTTACTTGTGAAATTTGTAACAGGTTAGAAACTTGTCAAGTGAGCGTGAATATGATCAGTTTACCTTGTTCTCACAGGGTGCACTTGATACACATGGGAAAAACAGATGCAACTCACATTGAGGATTACCATCAGTACATATAAGATTACCAACCATAAATATAAGGTTACCACCAGTACATTGAAACTTTTGCATATTGTTCAGCCTAGGATTACCATCAGTACATGAATGGGGATTACCATCAGGGAGATTACCATCAGTACCCTCCCTGTATATATTGGTCGCAGTTTGAATCGCAGCTACACATGTAAACACCTTCCCGATCAAGTCCGGCCCCCTTTTTTTATTTTCACTTCGAACCCCCTATCTCTGGTTGTGGGAGGGGTGGAAAGCTAATACTTGTGGGGTATATAGGTGCAACCCCACACTACCCCACATGAATAAATGGGGCAGCGGCGACTCACTATAGAGGGGGTCGCCGTATATGTTAAAAAAATTGTGACGTTTTCACTGTCCTGCACAGGTCCGGCCCCCAGTATATTTCTTACGCTACAGCTTGAAAAAAGGGGCGTCAGGCACCAATAACGCCACAGGAAATAGGTGCCATGGCGTGGCACCGCTTGGCTAGCGCAAATGGCGCCAGTGTCATGGCCCTAAGCCACAAACATTCCACAAACACCCACCCCCTAAGCAGCAGACAAGAAAAAGGACTTTGCAAATTTAAAAATGCATTTTTTGCTTTTATTTTTTTACACACTTCATACGCTGGTTTAAGATGTTTTTAAGAGGGAGGTATAAGGTTCCAAGCTGCGTAAAAAACTTTACCTGTAAAACGCCTCCATTAGAAAATTTACTTGGGGTGAACTTTATGATGTCAAAATTACGCCATCACAGGAACAAAAATTGTCAAAATTTTCTATTTTGAATTAACCCCAAGTAAATTTTCTAATGGAGGCATTTTTGGGATATAGTTCTTTACACAACTTGGAACCTTAAACCTTCCTCTATAAAACACCCTAAACCAGCGGGTGAAGTTTGTCACAAAATAAAAGCGAAAAAAGCCTTTTAAAATTTAAGGTTTGGGATAGGGAATAAACGTTGAGGCATCGGGATCAGTGATGGAATGGCGCCATGGCACTGGCGCCATTTGAGAAGGTCATTAGCACTTAGCGCCATTGTCCTGTGGCGTTATTGGCATTTGACGCCCCTTTTTCAAGCTGTAGCTTTAGAAATAAACTGGGGGCCAGACCTGTGCGGGACAGTGGAAACGCCGCAAAAAAATTTCACGTATACGGCAACCCCCCCTATAACGAGTCGCCGCTGCCCCATTTATACATGATGGGTAGTGGGAAGTTGCACCTATATACCCCATAAGTATTAGCTTTCCACCCCTGCCACAACCGGAGATAGGGCATGCGAAGTGAAAATAAAAATAGGGGGCCGGACTTGATCGGGAAGGTGTTTACTAGTTTGTGTAGCGATAGACGTTGATATGTCCAAATATACCCTACTTGGACACGTTGATTATCTGTTTTGTGTATATAAAAGCGTACTCTTTACTATGAATTTCGTGAAAATTTCTGACGAAATAATCAAACCCCCCTCGAATAAGCTCCCCCCTCGAAATACCCCCCCCCCTCAAAATTTCCACTCTGAAAAATAAAAGCCCTGGGGGTTCTTCGAGGAAATACGGTAGGTAGAATGTAATTGCCAAAAATGCAGTTTGTGATCTATGTAATGCAGAACACTCGTTCAAAACCATGACTGTGTTACGTTTGAACAGGTTTTATACCATCTACATACTCATATCAGTCTATCTACTGACTGTTATATTATATTGTGGTTATTGTTGCATTTCTATGTATTGCAAGTTCAAAAAATTTCTGGCGAAATAACAAACTCCCTCGAAATCAAAATAAAATGCTGAAATAAGATCCTCGAGATTACCACTATGAAAAGATAAACCCCCTGAGGGTGTTTCGAGGAAATATGGTAAATAAATATGCATACGAGGGTGATTGAGAAAAGATGTAAAGTGCGTGGTTCAGGAAACTTTAATACCTAGTTGTGCTGTCGGGGGTTTTGTTTGGGAACGGTTAGCTCACCATTTTTTTCAGATTTTCTTTAATCGCAGCGCCTGGTACGATCTTAAAGAATTGCTGGAGAAATTTTTGTCATTTCTGCTTTAAGTAAGTAAAATGCAAAAATTTTGCACACAAGCTTGCATTTCACACATTGGATTACTGAGTTGCTTGTTTTTTAGCTTTTCAGCAAAGCATATCTTTTTGGAAGCTTTTAAGCGTATATGGTAAGCTGTAGAATCATTGGGGAGTGTAAGTACATTTTTTTTCGCTTATAAGTTTTCACATAACAATTAATGCAAATGCATTAACATTTACTTCCGAAATGATTTAGCTGGTGTTCTCAGCAAGAACGTGCAATTTTTGCCACTAAAATTGCAAATGATTGATGAAATGTGATCACCAGCAAATACCTTAAATCCTCGAAGAAATCCCCGGGGAGTTTTTTTTCGTCAAACTTTCTTAAAACTGGAGTTTTTTCGAGGGTGTTATTCCAGAGTAATTCGAGGGGAGAGTGATTAGAGGAGAGGGGTATTTTTTCCATCAGAATTGAAAAAACTGTGTACAATTGTAAACAGTGGTCAATTTATGTGTAAATAGGGGTAAAATAAGTTGCGTAAATCATGTTTCAATGCAAATTCCACGATTGAAGCAATAAAACCAATATTTTTAACTGCAGAATATTTACTTTTTTCCCAGAAAACATTTTTCATAGATGTGACCTCCTTCCTATGGGGGAGTTATTCAAGTGGGTGAATTATTTTTCCCTGATTTGCCTAACAGGGGGGGGGGGGTATTCGAGGAGAGGCTCCTTCGGGAATATATGGAATAACAAATAAAATACCTTTAAAATTGAAAACAAAGAACTTTCATATATTTCCAAACTCTACAGTAATTTTATTACAAGAAGGCATAACAGTACACTGGATATCATTTTACAAAGCTTTTAGTTTTACCTAATTTAACTACCTATAACCCTTCAGAAGTGAATTCCAGGAAAAAAGATTTAATTGAAATTTTTTTGACATCAGAAGGTTGACTCACCCCCCCCCCACCATTGCGACGCACAATGGCAATATACCCTTACTAGATCAAGGCAACGTCGAATCAAGGCTTTGTCCGCGCTTGATATTGCCTGCAAAGACAGGAGAGCGCGGAGAAATGATGCCATAAAATTGAATGGCACCAAAGCATGCATTCTATAGCCGACAGCCGGCGGCTACGCACGGCAATCTAATCCACGTCGGCGCGGCACCGCGCCGCTCTAATATTTGCACACTGACCATAGGGCACAATGAAACTTGGCTGGCGGCATGCTTGACAGTCTATGAGCTGCATCGATGTGACGTGACAGTGATTTCGCGCATCGCCTCATGTCAGTAATAAATCGTGTCTGCAGTATTTTACCAGCTCAGTTTGCTGACAATCGATTGTCTGTTATAGAAGTGACAGTGATTTGACCAACTTTATCATGACAACGCTTGTGCTGGCTGCGCTGATAACTGATAACTCAGATAACTTTACGCTGCCATTAATTATGGCAAAGCTGCAAAAATGGTGCCATTCAGAAACGGTGCCAGGCACCAAGGGGCCATTCGAGATTCGATAAGGACACTGTTTTTAAAGAACGTTGTTTTTAATGACCTCGTTTTTATAAGGAGCGTTTTTTTAATTTTGTTTTTCAGAAAGTGCCAAATATGGTTATGAGCAACGATGGAAAAAACACAGAAATTGAACACAGAAACTCATTGAGTTTCTGTGTTTTTGTTTTACACAGAAACACGGAAACTCATAAATTTTGAAAAACTCAAAACTCAAATGAGTTTTTTTTTTTGGAGAACACAGAAACACAGAAACACGGAAACACAGAAAAGTTTTTGTGTTTTTTCAGCGAAGCGGTTGAATGCACATTAATTCAGTTAAACTAAACAAGATAAGATAAGCATCTATAGTATGTAAATAAATATGTACAATAATGTATTCATATTTTATAATGGTACAAAAAAGAAATTCAAGATGGCATGCACATCTCATGGTGGATTTGACAATTTAAGTTTTGACATCTAAGTATACCTTATTACCTTGAATTTACTCCCCTCAAAATGGACTGGTGAAATAATAAGCCCCGCCCCCCTCAAAATACCCCCCTCCGGGATGATGTACATCATGTATCCAATGTACATGATGTATTTATTACTGCTAATTTGCATCGCAGCTACACATAGACTGTACTAGGTTGTGTAGCAATGGGCCCACACACGCTAGTTGACATCGACACCAAATGTCAATTGGTGCCGATCCCGATTCAGAGCTTGCTGACGAGCCGATGAACGATGTTCAAACGCAAGCTTTGAATTGGGAACGGAACCAGTTTACATTTGGTGTCGATGTCAACTAGCGTGTGTGGGGCCTATCTACATGTTTATTTCGAGTATATCCTGTTTGTACGCATTTATAACCTGTTTTGGGTATGTAAATGCCTACTATTTTCTATGATCCTTACAAAACTTTCTGACGAAATAATAATGCCCATGGGGGTATTTCAAGGTAATATGGTAGTTGTAGTTCAAATCAATTCCGTAGTCTTCCATACAGTGTACATCCATTGAAGAATTTTGGA
>OZ038457.1:15236810-15261643 GCA_964036195.1 Sphaerolaimus hirsutus
ATATCTTGACATCTATCACTTGACATTTATCACTTGACATTTGGCCTGACATTTATTGCTTGACATTTATCACTTGACATTTCACTTGAAATCTACCACTTGACATTTATCACTTGATATTTGACTTGGTATTTTATCACTTAATATTTTATCACTTGACATCTATCACTTGACATGTATCACTTGACATTTGGCCTGACAATTATTGCTTGACATTTGTCACTTGACATTTGACTTGACATTTATAACTTGACATTTGACTTGACATTAACCACTAGACATTTATGACCTGATAGTAATCACCATGCAAGGTCACATGCTCAGTATCACAACAAGCAGTAGTTCAGGCATGTTTGCGCATTTTACACAAAATAAGCAAACTTGAATAACTTTTGTAAATCTGTACCAAAATTGCCAAAAATTGGCTCATTTGAAAGCTCTAGTCATGGCGCACATCAACAAATTTTTTTTATTGCCGCATTTGTATTCAAATTTTCAATTTATTGAGGTTTGAAAATTTCAAACAGATACCGTCCCAAAGTGGGCGGAGCCTGTGAAAAAAATTCCCGAAAATAAGAAATGGCATCATATGCTCTTTCATATGAGCCATCAACCATGAAAATCGGTCGTGTTTCAAGGAAGTTATTGCAGTTTGAAGATTGTCGGGAGAACAAGATGAAGAACAACAACAACAACAACAACAACAACAACAACAACAACACTGCCTAGAAAAGAAAATGTGTAATAACTTCCTCCCAACTCAACCATTTGATCTGAAAATTTGCATGGGGGTACTTTTCGACACGGGCTATTCAATGGTATAATGGGTTTTGCCGTAGCTTGTCGCGTTCCGAAGTTATTGCGATTTAAAGTTTGCGATTTCCGCATTTTGGTGTGTCTGACCATATTATGGGTGGGTCGCTTGCGCCCTCCCTCGGCAGCGAGGGATGGCGCTGGCGCGCCCACCCGATCACTTTGCGAATTTAAATTCAAAATGGTGCATGCGGTGGACTTGATACCCTGCACTCACACTGATTTCTCATGATGTTCAAAATTGCCTGCCTTCGGTCGGCAGACAAATATCGACCGGGCATGGTGCCGATTTTTGAAATTATGAACAAAACGAAATGTTGGCCCTGTGCCAGCTCATGGCTGCGCGCATGAAGCGAAATGTAGAAAAGCAAAAAAAAATTCGCAGATAGCACTGCGTTCACGGTTAACGAAATGTTGACTATATACGCTGGAAGGGGGCAATATTTCTACTGTGTGGGGTCGACATAATGACCCCCGTTATGTACGAGTTTCACCCCTCAGTGACCCATATTTAATGTTTGGTTCGCCATTGAACCAAAAAAATCAATGGGCTAAAGACATTTTTCCTGGAGTCTACATGCCAAAACCTTGACTCGTCTAAACTACAACACAAAACACAACCCCAAATTCAACCTGGATCCCTGATCAAATGCAGCGCTACTAGCAAACGCCTGCGCGCCGGCTCGCTGAGTTGTTCGACACGTCGGTCTGCGTGCTCGCCCAGTTCGAAATCGACCATTAGCTGTTCGACCTGTTTGAGAAGGAAGTTGGATAGGTTCTTGGGGGGATCTTTGAAAATTGTTGTTTAATTTTACTTTTTGTGCTTGTTTTGGAAATGTTAACAATTTTGGCGGGTTTTTTCGCACCTCTGCTTTTGCATCCCAAAAATCTCGGGAGATTTATATTTTCTTAAATATAAGAAAACATTTTCTTCTGGTTTTTTTTGGAGAGATTGATTATATATTTTTTTAAATTCGGAGAGATTGATTATATTTATTTTTAGCATAAGAAATAATAATAAAATCTGATTTATATCTTACCTGCGTTTTTAAAGAAAGATTTACTTATTTTATCTTTGAGATTATCTTAAAAAAATTAAATTATCTGAAAAGCACCCATTTGTGGAACGCCAACCCACAAGGGTCAAAATCCCTGTGAGCCCTGATAAACTTGCATTCCTCTCCCTTAAAATTCAAAACAATATTCACATTCAAAAATAATTTTAGAAAAAAACAAACCCTGTGTCTCTTCTGTTTGCCGGTGACAGCGGGCGACAGGGCCAATTTTGCCTGGTAGCTGAGCGTCTCGTGCACGCTCAATTGTCCCAGCAGCGACTGCTTGAACGACACGTAGGCGCATTGATTCTGTTGTGGGATGGGTGGTAGGTCCAATTTTTGGATATAAATTTTGAGGGTAATCGCGGCCCGCACTCTAGTTGGCACGTGTGTGGCGGCGGGGTCAGTTCCGCAAGTGGAAAAGTTAAGAGTTAAAAGTTAAGAGTTGAGTAAAATGACAAATGGCAAGTTAAGAGTAAAGTTAAATGATAAATGATGAGTTTAGAGACAAGAGTAAATTTAAGAGTAAAGTTAAATGACAAATGATTAGTTAAGAGATAAAAGTAAAGTTAAGAGTCAAGCAAGTGTATCCAAATCTTATTTTTTCGTATCCAAATCTTATTTTTCGTCATCAGATTTGGATACAAAAAAAATAAGATTTGGATACGAAAAGATAAGATTAGGATACACTTGCTCGACTCTTAACTTTACTCTTATCTCTTAACTAATCATTTGTCATTTAACTTTACTCTTGTCTCTTAACTCATCATTTATCATTTAACTTTACTCTTAACTTGCCATTTGTCATTTTACTCAACTCTTATGTTTTAACTCTTAAAACTTGTCCACTTGCGGAACCGGCACCTGGTCTGTGTCAACCCAGATTTCGGGCTTCACATGTCGCACAGCGATCTTCCAATGCACATGCGGCCATGTTAAGAAATAAATATCACGGTAACTACATTGGAAGATCGCTCTGCGAAGCCGAAATCTGAGTTGACACAGACCAAGTGACACACATGTGTCAACTAATGTGTGGGCCGCCAGTGGCCCCACCACCCACTAGTTTATGGCCGAAATGCCGGAAACTGGTAAATTAGTTTTGGATAGATTTCAGTTTATTGGAAATTGAATGAGAAGTCCATCAACTACTGTTGATAGATATCGGAAATGATTACCTGCCTACCGAATATCGTTTCCAAGACTTACCTGAAAAAACTTTTCAGTAAGCGGTCTACTATTCAACAGAATTCTGCCCGCTGTGGTGCCCTGCACACGCCGGCCCACTACGTTCAACAGTGTCGTTTTCCCACTGCCTGGGGATGTTTTTGGCACTTTGCCATTTATGTAAAAAAATTTTTTTTAAATTTTCTGAAAATTTGATGCGCACCTGACGATCCGATGACGCCCATCACTTCGCCCGCGCGCAATTCCAGCGTGACATCTTTGAGAAATTGCGCCGTTATCGGCGGGTTGAATATCTGCGCGAGCGAAAATAAATTTTGGCATTTAAAAATTAATGAGCATATTTACACAAATAACTTTCCTACCCATCCCACCCACTTTATTATACCACCTTCCAGTGGTGAAGCTCCTAATATAAGACACATTATGCATTTCCAATTGGAAGTCGGCCATGGGCACGGCGCTGTGACCGTTGGGCGGCTCGCTGCCGGCCATGCCGGTGTGATTGCGGCTGTGCGTGTTGGCGGCCATGCCGTTGTGACCGTGATTGTGGTTGATCCCCGCGCGCGCACTGTATAACTGGTTGGGGGACGGGGTAGTTGCGACTTTCTGTGTGCTTTTGTGAGCTGTTTATTATATACACCGCCACCGGCGATATCCAACGCCCACAATCATATTAAAAATTATTATTTTGGAAAATTCAAAAGTTTGAATTGAAATCTTTGAATTTTTTCTAATGAGCAGGAAATTCCAAATAATTTATAAAAAGGATTTTTTCAAAATTCAAGTGTTTATGCTTAACAGCGCTAGATGCTACGATGTGATCACTTTTTCCATCATCATAAATACAAAATGCCTTGGTTCACATTAGGGTTCAAACGGGACCAGATTTTCGGATCGGGACCGGGACCAGAAATTTTCTAATGTCGGGACCGCGACTGGCTTTTCAAATGTCGGGACCGGGACTGTGGTGTTGTGACCGGGACCGGGACCGCGACTGGCTTTTCAAATGTCGGGACCGGGACTGGGGTGTTGTGACCGGGACCGGGACCGCGACTGGCTTTTCAAATGTCGGGACCGGGACTGGGGTGTTGTCACCGGGACCGGGACCGCGACTGGCTTTTCAAATGTCGGGACCGGGACCGGAACCGGGACTGGGGTGTTGGGACCGGGACTGGTACTGGGTGGTTGGGACCTGGACCGGGAGTGGGGTGTTGGGACCGGGACTGGGTGGTCGGTACCGGGACTGGGACTGGGACTGGGTGGTCGGGACCGGGACAGGGTCGTCGGGACCGCGACCGGGACCCCCCCAGTCCCGAGTTTTCGCCGAACCACTTGGACCGCGGTCCCGTTTGAACCGTAGTTCACACCTTGTCAGTGTCCGCGTCGCTGGCCCCGTCTGCGGTGGTCGTGTTACCGTCCAGCAGCACCTGAGAATTGCCTCAATCGCAGCTGGTCCCAAATCCAATTAGAGGGGAAGGGAAGGTATATCGGGCACCTTAGCTGCGCCTTACGTCCTAATTGAATCTGGCCCCAGATGTATTTATACTTTTGATGCATGTAAGTACAGCTTTTTAAAAATTACCCCGCTGACTTACCGTATTCATATAGCTCATGGTATCTATACCAAATCATGCACAATGAGTTTTGTAGGTGCCGGCATGAATTTGGAATTTTGAATTTGTAGAAATCTCAGTCTGAAAAGGAATGTGTGGAAGAGTTTTGTTGAGGTGTTATTCGATTCGAAATGGTGAATGTTTTAAACGAGGCGATGTATAGAAAGTTGTTATTGGCATTCCGAAACTGTCAGCAAATTTATATTTTTTACATTTAAGAATATATTTACCTTGATATAAGAAAAATCTAATCCTTTCATATTTTTTCCGGGGTTCTTCAGAGAGATTCAAGTAAATTTTCTATAAGTTATAAAACCTCAGATGTAGAAATTTGTGATATACTTACTTTCTCGTTTTATTAAATTATATTTTTTTGGAAAATTGCCATTTTGGGACGCTAGATGGTGTTATTGGTGCCAGGTGTACGGTCCCTGAGCTAAAATACCATTGTTCGCGCCGCAGGATTTCACTTCAACAAACAAACTCAAACCAAAACATCCACACCTTGATTTCCAAATAACATTCACACATTTTATGGGCCATTTATAAGCGATAGTATCATAAAAATTTATGCCATTGTTCACATGCAAATAAATAAATATTTATTTGCACACGCCTAAGCAATATGGCGCCGCGGTGGACCACATGGCATATGTTATGGTTTGTATTTATAAAATGAATGCTCAAATGTAATATTTAATAGCGAAATGTTATCGGGAAAAGGGTTTGATAGTAAAATGTTGAGTATGAACATAAAAGGGAACGACGTGGTGCAAAAATTTGTGAAAGCCAAAGTATTCTGGGCAACTTGGGATTACGGTTATCTAACGCTACCGTAACTTTTCAAGTTACCGCAGAATTTATCGAATGCAAACATTGCAAAACATTTTTTACAACTTTGTACCACTTATTTTTCAGAAGGTTCAATCTCATTCATTGGCTCTAACATATTTCCTTTTGTGGCATATTTTCACAAATCTCACTGTACCAGGTTTGATAAACCTTACAATATTAAACTTAACATTTCGATCCCCTTACATGCTCAAATATAAATACATGATTCATAAAAAACGACAATTTCTGCAAAATGCAGCAGATGTCCAGTGGGTTCAAATTTATCCCGCTCGCATCTGTTGCGCAGTATTATCTGCATCAGTTGTCTTTGCACAGTGGCTATACCTGTGCTGTCCACTCTCTGCAGGGTGCACTGTGGTTTTATGGTCATTGCCAGGGCATGGATGGGAAATTGCACCTGGTGGCAATTCAAGGCCATGTAAAATGACATGTGAAATGTGAATTTTTATGTGAAGTGTAAGAGTCAAGTAAAATGTAATGGAAAATGTCAAATTCCCAGCTAATTAACAAATGATATTTTACATGACATTTTTCACATAATGTGACATTTTACAGTTGTCTGGAAATTCCCCCAGGGGGCAGTCCCGAGCCCTGTAAAGTGTAACATAAAGTTTTTCATGTCATGTAAAATATTGATCAAAAAAATTTATAGAGATTTTGACACTGCCTGACAATTGACAAATTTGTATGAGATTTGAAAGAAATTTTACACTTGACTTGATTGACACTTTACAGGGCTCATGGACTGGCACCTGGTTAGAGGTTTACTGGAGGTTTTGGCTATCTCACACCAAATTTCAACATTGAATATTATGGGATTATCAAGCACTTATCGTTCTAGAATGGGTGTTCAGGTGTAAAATATACTTGTAACCAAATCCTTGGCAAAGTTCCCAGCAATGCAACAACATTAGATTGAACCCTGCGAAGAGAAATGAATGTGTTTGTTTCACACAATACCGCATGTATGCACTATTACATTATATACATTTGCAGGTATTCCATGCAATCACTCATGATGGGGCACACATGTGGTGCACGGCGCACATGCAAAATCCACTGTGTCTGTGTATGCAAATGTGTAGTGTGTGATGTAGTGTGGTGTAAATGGGTATGCAAAAGTTGGCTAATTGATAAAACTTGTAGATTTCAGCTCATTTCGAAGTGGTTTAGGCTTTTTGAGCGAAATTGCATATGGAAGTAAGGTTTCACTTACAATTTGGTAGGAAATTTACATAGAAATGAAAATTTAGCACAGTGAAGGATAATCATTGATGGATTATTTCGTTGGGGCTGCCTATCTGATATTTCATCTATCTAAAGCAAAATGTGCGGATAAAGAAATTGAGACGTTCCGTTTTTCACGCATTCCCAACTACCTGCCATCCTACACTTGTAGCGCATTTTTGAGCAAATTACCGAAAATTGCCCACTTTCCTATTTACGCGCCTAACTCAATTTATGTGCATACTATACAAATGAAATGCACCTGCTTCCTGGTGTGGAAGTGGAGTATACATGGGAAATTGGCTATTTATTATACTACATTCTTCAGCATGTTTCCTCCCTATATTGCGAGCACTTTTAAATAAATATTTATTTAAAATGCAGGCACACATTTTGACGTTTTTTATGTGTCATCTTTATCTCAAATTAATGGAATGTCTACTAAAATACACACTACGCCGTAATTGCTGATATATATTGATTTAAATTAAAGTATTTTAAATCGACATGCGAACTCAGGAGCCAAACAAAAAAGATGTGATGCACAATTGGAGCATGTATAGGGCGGATATGACTGGAGCGCTGGTGCACTCCCAGGCCGTGTAAAATGGCCTGTACAATATAAAATGTCATGTAAAGTGTCAAAAGTCATGTAAAATGCCCTGCAAAATGGTAATACTTCTTTTGCTATATTATAGGACATTTTACATGACTTTTGACACCTTTGGATGACATTTGACATTTTGCAGGGCATTTCACCGGGTCTGGGAGTACCCCCTGGCTGACAATGTTTTATTCCCGCAGCCGCAGAATTCTCATTGGAACAGTTTGTATGACTTGTCTGCACACAAACAGGTAAGAAAACTAAATCTAGATTTAATTAACTTCATTGATGACTACTATACCCTAGTATTTGGGGCAAAAATTTTTTTTTTCATCTCCAACTTTGAGCGGACTTGAACAAGGTGTCCGTCAACTACAGTTAATTAAAAAACTAGAGATTCCAAATTACTCATTCCGGTAAAATTCGAATGCGTTCAAAGCCGAATAATGTTTTTTTAAATTTTTTGAATTCCGGTAGTCAACTAGTGTGTGTTCACACATTGGTGCTTGCGTTTCTCTTAAATGCGACTTTTGCGAAAAAAAATTGGCGCCCTAGTCTTCATTACCAGCGCATAAGAATGATCAATTTGTCCAAAGGCAAATTTTCATGTGCAGGTGGATTCAAACAAGGAATACTTAGCTTTGGCAATACCCAGGTGACAGTCCCAGACCCTGTAAAATGCCCTGTCAAATGTCAAATGTCATGCAAAGTATCAAATGTCATGTAAAATGCTCTGGAAAATGGCGAACATGGTTAAGTTGCCGTTTTCCAGATCATTTTCCACGACTCTTGCCATTTTGCGTGACATTTGACATTTCACAGGCCATTTTACATGGTTTCGCATTGCCACCAGGATCACAATCAGCAAAAGCAGCGAAGTCCTGCACGAGGCCGAACGTAAGTTTTTGCAAAAATTCACGTCACTTCAGTTCTCGATTTACAAAATCGCCAAGTTCTATCAATCAAAATTGCGCCCGTCAGCCGAATTCAATTCAAAAACATGCATCCCCGCGAAACCAATCGAATTTCATGATTCCATTTTGAACTCTGAAGTGGCCTCAAACACTATGCACTTGCATTTCACGTTTTTGGAATAGGGGGGGAATTTACCTATTTATATTGAACTAAATAGAATGGTTTTTGATTGGAGGTGTTAACAAATTGCAGTGGGATTTTTTTCTGCTCTTTGCACACCTTAGTTGTGACCTTCCAGAAAATTGCGTGTTTTTGTGGAATTTTTATTGGTGATTATGATTTTTATGCTGCCACTGCTGATTGTTCTGCTTACCGAATTTCTATTTCGGAATAAATTGCCTGCCTTATTTTTTTACGGTACTGTGACATAAGGATATTCCGGATTATTATGGACATTTAAGACAGTTTTAAACGGACATTTTTAGACTTAGAGATAAAAAATCAATTTGTAAATTGAAATAGGTAGGCATTATGATTCGATATTTCTAAGCTGATTTGATAAAAAAGTGTCCACATCAACCATTAGGTATACTGCTACATAAATGCGCAAATCAGTAAATCGTTTTTCTACGCAACAAAACCTACCAAAATACAAACCATAAATTGGCACCTTAAAATTCTAACAGGTACAGCCTATCTCCTAATATGCGGCCATGTCACATAAGTGAAAATGTGCCGAAATTTGACCACAGATAACCTTGCAACGTGCCATTTTATTATTGAGGGTAGGTGTAGGTATTATGTAGGTAGATTTGGATTGAACATGGAATGACCTTGCGACACAGAATGCTTTCATTTCACAAATATATTTAGGTATTTATGTAATGTATTCTGTTTTCGTGGCAGTTGTGTGACATTCTTCGTGGACCAAATGGACCATTTTCTATCTCCGTCAACATAAATGCGACTCCCAGTTGACGGATTTCTCATTCCCGTTAACTAGAATGTGTACAATGCTGATCTATCAGTTTTCGAAAGTGTTGGCCGTAAACTGGAGTTGCTTTTGCTTACAGTTTGCGAGCCTTTTTTAAGATTACCTAGTTAGAATATTGTCCTGAATATATTCATAATATATATATATACCTTCACAAAATCAGACCACCCCTTGAAAGAATACTGGGCCGCAAAAACTCGTAAATATGTCTTTAAAAATGACGATAGCCAGTAATTTAAAACCGCATGACATTGAAAGCAAGTATGAGTGATTTTCGAACAACTTTTTCAATGATCGAAATCGCTTAAGCGTCTCTTGAAGTAGTCTTTGAATATAAATATGCAGTCTCCGATATGATGAGTGTCTGTCAAAGTGCTAAGTTTCGACGTGTGCAATTTTTGTGCAAATAATTTGAATAAATGCGTGTCCTATGGTCATGGAAAAATGGAAGTGCATGATTTTAAGTGTGAAGTGTGAAGTTGTGAACTTGCGCGCTTATTTTGTTTGCTTTGTCAAGTTTTTGTGACCTCCGGGCAAAAGTTTCGCTGTCATAGGTTTTCATGTGGTCATTGAATTCGAGTGTACCTTAATAAGTAGATATAATAATATATAATAATACCATATGAAACTTGCGTAATCATACAAATAAGTACATCAAAAGAATGCCGCGGGAAAGTGAATACTGTATCATATTTATTACATTTACAAATCGGCAACACTTATGATCTAACACTTGGACTTACTGACGCATGCCATAAATAATTTAAAATGAGTGGTAAATATTCCGAATTCTAAAATATCGTGCCGAGAAATCAATTTCACCATGAACCCATCAATATTTACAAAACACCTACAGTCATAGAAAAATATCATGTTTTTATTTTTCCACCGAGACCGCACCACATTTTCCAGTCAAAAACCTGAATCCTTCAGCGCGAAATTTCATTTTTATTTCGACATTTATTTTTATGCAAATATACATATATACCTAGCTAAAATGTGACCACTTGCGTATAATACATAATACCCACAATACATATGTACCTTGTCAAATGCCAAAATGTGCCCCAAGGCCACACAAATAGAATACCTATCTCCATTCAGATGTGCGCCGCATATTGCACCTGTATTGATTGTATTTATGCACATTGTGCCCGGAGTGACCTCAGCGCTCATGTTAGTGACCCCCACCTTTAACAATTATTGTTTTCTTGCGGTCAGATTTGTGCCATTTTGCATTGGATCCCTCGATTGTGGGGATGTGTTTTTTTGTGTGATCGTGATTTAATTTGATTGATTTTGAGGTAACTGGTGTTGAAATGTGTTATTTTAAGATCTAACGATAACCTGGGGTACTTGTGTCCTAAATATGCCTGCAATTTTACATTTTTTTGCAGTGATTTGTGCCTTTTCTTGTGGTAAAACGTGCCACTCATTTTGTGAATCAGCGATGTGAATGTCGTCTTGAAATATTGAACTTTGATTGATTTATGCGTGTTGTCTTGATGTTGAGTTAATGTTTGCATGTATAAATTTATCATGATATGATATCTCGTGTGTTGTCTGCTATTTTTTACACCTGGCACCGATGCGTGTAAACACATGGCTTGTTTGTTTCCATCGATTTTCTCTATCGAGGGGATCTCTCTAATGCGGAAATATTGATGCAGAAAATGCGATATTTACATAATATTTACCTAGTTGTTTCTATACCCTGTTCGTGCACAGCAAATAGTTCCCAAAGTTCTCAATGTTTAAAAAACAACATTTTACACATTTAAAAATAAAAACAACCCCACCCAGGCAGTCACCATCAGCCGAGCACATCTCATTTCACAAACCAAGACCGAGTAAATTTTACACCAAAATCGAGATCCGGTGACGCCTGGCACAGTGCCACATCCCCCCTACCCGTTATCAATACTGGAGACAGGCGCCAATTTTTTGACGCCACTTTACGGCCGCCCGACAGTATGGAGGGTCGTCCGGGCAGACACCACCATCAACCGAAACAGCTGAGTGCTGAGTTTTTGGTGAGCCGTTTTTGATTTTGAAATTTTTGCATTATTTTTTTGAGGTGCGAGGTTGAGAGTTTGTCATTTACTTTCCACTGGGAAATGCGAGCCCTGGCGCCAGCCAGTTACGCAAGTGGAGAAGTGAAATGCCCAAAGCGAAGAGGAATTACTTTTTTTTATACCACGCTTCTGCCAATTTACTTGCCATTTCACTTTGCATTTGCCATTTTACTTCTCACTTCTCCACTTGCGGAACTGCCACCTGGCATCATCGTCCAGCTTTTTCCTGTCCCTATTTTATAGCTCTTATCGTTTTTCAAGATGTGCCCTCTTCCAAAAAGTTCCGTACAGAGATACAAAAGTTTCGAAAATATTTATTCAGGTTTGATCGCATTTGATGTTACCGAGTCCTTTTTAACCTCCGTCAACTGTGGTTACCGAACACCTCGTTCCGGTAACTTAAATGCGCTCACAGTTGATTTGAGAGTCTACCAAATTTTTGGAACATCTCGATAGTGACCAGTCGCAGTGCGTGCATTGCCTTCCCCCACCACCCCTCCCATCTAAACAGCGACACCCAAATACACCCCCATTTACCCACCCCCCAGCCAGCGGAGCGTTCAATCACGCCAGTGCACTCGGCGTTGCACCACTCGTCCGCGCACCATGAGCCCCCTTACTATATGGTGCATGGGGGGCCGAACTTGGCTGGGCCTAGTTCTGCTGCAGTGCATCATGTGGGTGCTGATGTGCCTTTGCCTGTGTTAGTGGGGGGGGGGTGATTTTTCCTTGAATTTACTTGAGGCGCTGTTGAACTAGGGGGGAAATGTTCAGGTATTATACGTATTAAACATAGAGATGTTTTACATACCTTTTGACTTATGTTGACAAAAAAACGATTTCGATTGAAAAGTGGTCTCAACAAGTTCATCAACAAAAAAAGTGCATAAAGATCAAACATAGGTATACACATAAGTAGCTTTTACATAAATAAATACATGCAATTCATTTATGTTTTGCATTTTTAAATATATTTATTGATATACCTATTCGTTTTTAACTGAAACTGAACTAATATGTGACCATTTGGGAATCATTTGGACTATTTTAGGCTATTGGGGAACTATTTATTATTGTAGATTTTTTATCGTTTGCATCATAATCACTTGATTAGCACATGCTACACTTAAACGCAACCTATCGCAAAATAATCGCTGACGCAATCGCAGACATAGCGGCACTTTTCTGCAGTCGAAGCGACATCACCAGCATTATTTTTCCAATACAGATTTATTCGCTCAGGGCAGAGATGGGTACAATTATTTGCGATATGCAAAGGCTGATGAAATGCAACCGGTCATAAGGTGGGTCAGCTTTAGGGGGTTTTTATTTACCGTATTTGTTTGAATACCGTATTACCTCGAAATACCCCCATGGGGGTTTATTATTTCGCCAGCAAAATTTGAGGGGGGGGGGTTAATTCGAGGGGGGGGTTATTATTTCGTCAGAACTTTTCGTAAGAATCGTAGTAAATAGTGGGCATTTACATACCCAAAACAGGTAATAAATGTGTCCAAACAGGATATATTTGGACATAAAGACGTAGATAGCTACACAAACTAGATCTATGTGTAGCTGGAATGCAAATTAACAGTAATATACATCATGTACATTGCATACATGACGTATTTATTATGTACATGACGTACATCATTCCGAAGGGGGGGGGGTATTTCGAGGGGGGGGGGTTATTATTTCCCCAGCTCATTTTGAGGGGGGGTTAATTCAAGGGGGGGATAATTCGAGGTAATACGGTAATTCCCCTCTTGGATGATTCCCCCTGTTAGACAAGTGGGAAACCCCCCACCCCCTTTGAATAATCACCCTTCGGGAATTTGAAAAATAAATTGTCTCTAATTTTAACAAAAATGGCATCTTTAAAGCTTATTTTGTGAAATGAGTTGAAGGAGACATGCTAGAAAATTGTGACGAAAAAAATTTTCCCCGACTTGAATCATTCCTCCCCTTGAATGGTCCCCCCTCAAAAAGTTTGAGGAAAAATAATCCCCAGGGGAATTATTCGAGCAAATACGGTATTTCATCCAGATTTGAAAGTGTCATGATGTTTACTGTAAATATTTATATTTTCTGATGGTATTATAGGTAGGTAGGTTTCAATGATCCCTTTTTCTGTAAGGCTCGTTTTTATCAGTTCACATATTCCCCCCCCCCCCCCCCCCGATAACCTCGCAGCGGTCAACCCCATCTGGTAGTGAAATCAGTGTCATTCGAACGGGACACTCGAACCCCATGGGACAGGCGTGTTTTGCGAGCGCCGGTTTACCAGCGAGTTTTGGATGGCGTCAGTTTAGAGGCGAGGGGTGGGGAAACTCTCGCCGTGATGGCTACTGATGGTAGGTTTTTTAATGGCGGCAACCCCGCGCCCTGTGAATTGTGAAGTCAATGTAAAATGTCATGTAAAATTTCAACTGAACTTTCCAGATTTATTTCGCAAGACATTTGGCAAACTTGTGTGACATTTTACTTGACATTTGACACTTGACTTTACACTTTATAGTGTGCGGCACTGCCACGTGCTTTCCTCATGTGATGCGGAATACAGATTGGCATTCTGTTGCGGTGTCGCAACCATTCGTTCACATCAATATTCATGTGCATTAAATTCATTTATTCATTTTAATTATTTCGCCAAAATAAACCCCTCACATTTTGCTGACGGAAAATGAGCCCCTGGGGTGATTTCCAGGAATTTTCAATCATTTCAATCAAAACTTAATTTTCGCAGAGGCGGAAGTGAGTGCTTTGTTCAGCCTGATGGCAAACGTCCATCCGGCGCACGGGCGCACTCAAGGCACATTTTTTCTGAATGGAATACAGGTGCGTTTTTTCCACAATCAATAGATTCGTGTGGAATTGACGAACTTTTTTGTGGATTTCGATTATATTTACATGTATTTTCAACGAAAAATACCCCAAAAATTCGCAATAGTTTTAGAATTTATGAATTTTTCTGGATGAGTTTTTTACAAGTACTTTCCCATGGTGGAATAAAATTTTCAAAAGTCCAAAAACTTCAATATTTTCGAATTTTCGACTTTTCGTTGCCACCACAAATCCCCACACCACCACCCTAACCCCCCCCCCCGCTCAGATGGGCAGTAGGTCTCTAGGCAGCCGGGTGGCCTACGTGCGCGTGTGCGAGCCGCAGCCGGGCTTGACAGTGAGACAGCACCTGCGCATGCAGGCCATGTTCGCCAGGCCCGCCACGCACGCGTTCAAGGCGAAGCACATGGTGGGTTGTTTGATAGTGATGGGGACTTGGAGGTTTAGACCCTCGTTATGGGGGTTCGGGTATATAGGTATCGTATTACCCGAATTATCCCCCTCGAATTAACCCCCCCTCCCCCTTCAAAATGGGCTGTGGAAATAATACCCCCCCTCGAAATACCCCCCATTCGGAATGATGTACGTCATGTACGTAATAAATACGTCGAGGTAATACGGTATACCGTGTTTCCTCAAAATTCCCCCTGGGGGTTTATTTCTTCATAGTTGAAACTTTGAGTGGGATATTTCGAGGGGGGTTATTTCGAGGAAATGCGGTAGGCGGTTAGCTAAACTAGTGATTCTGAAGGTGAAAATTGGCTAAAAAATACAAAATATAAGCGATTTTGAGTGGAAATTAATAGGCAAAATCGCGTGGTGTTCGCATCGGTTTGCGCAAGATACCCAAACCGATACTATACCCCAGTGAAGTAGCGCCAAGTACTGAGAGCTCCGTGGTGATGGTAATTACACTATTGCCAACACACACACTAGTTTACCAACATGAAATGCTCGACCATTTTGGTAAACTGTTTTGACAAAACAGTATGAAGCACCGTACAACTCTGTACAGTATTTCGTACTGTTTCGTCAAAACAGTTTACCAAAATGGTCGAGCATTTCATGTTGGTAAAATAGTGTGTGTGGGGCCATTATCACAGGGCGATTTTTGGATCATTTTCATTCATGATCACAGGGTCATTTTAATTCCGTCACTTCCGTCACTAAAAAACTTCACTTCATCACTAAATAAACTTTTGCAGGTTTCACAATTAATCCAAACTTTGGCACTGGCTCCATTTCAAGACAGACTAGCGGGGGAGCTGGGCAGAACGGAGAAAATGCGCTTGAATATCGCCTGTCAGATTTTAATGGATACTGGTGAGTGGTAAATATGGGGCGTGAAAGTGATTTAGGTAATTACAATGTATTGCCGTCTGTAGTTTGGAGTTAAACATTTTCAGAAGTCGGTTGTACTACTGTCAAGTAAAAAGGACAGTCATAGATTGTATTTATGACAAGTGTTTTGTCAACCAAAAACACCTTGATTCTGTCAACCAAAAACACCTTGTTTCGTTTTAGGAGAAGCGCCAGACTGAAATTTAATGAAATCTTTTCAGACATTCTTCTTTTGGACAATGTCACCAAATTGATGGACTTGTACGACGCTGCATTTGTGATAGACTATCTGAGAGACTGGGCGACCAAATTAAACAGAATTGTCATTATGGCAACTAATCCACCCACTTATGAGATTTTAGCCATGTTTTATAAAGGTTGGTTGTTATTTTCCAAAAAAAATTCTAACATTTTTCTGTTTTGTATTGTCAATTTAGGCATCAGCTATTAATATGTAATAAAAATGTGAGGTATCTACTTTTAAAAGTTGATACCGTATTTCCTCGAAATACCCCCCGGGGGGTGATTGTTTCATAGTGGTCCCGAGAGGGGGGGGGTCAAACGAGGGGGGGGGGGTATTTCGAGGGGGGGGTTATTATTTCACAAGAAAATTTTTGAAAACCAAGTACGAAATTGTCGTCTGAAACGTACGCAGACGTCGAAAAATGATACAAAAACCGCCATTTATAAGGTTCTGTAGACTAATATTAGTATGTAGATGGTATGTACACTGTTCTAACGTGATTCCGACATTGTTTTAACGTGTGTTCTGCACTACGCAGAACACAAACTGCCATATTTGTGATGTACGTTCTCTTTACACTCAATTTGGGGGGGGGGTATTTCGAGGGGGGGGGTGATTGTTTCATAGTGGTCTCGAGAGGGGGGGGGGTCAAACGAGGGGGGGGGGTATTTCGAGGGGGGGGGGGTATTTCGAGGAAATACGGTAGGTCCAAAGTGTCGATTTCGAGAAAATTGCTTCGGATGTTCGTTCTATGGGCTTGCTCGCTCCCTGTCATAAATTTACAAATGTTGATAATAAAGCATACTATTTTCCACCTTTGCTCTCAACTTATATGGGAGCAGTGCCCTGGCATAAAACGCATCTGGAGAGCATTAGAAAGAACAAGCATAAGAAAGAAGTTCAGTAAAAATGTGGATTTAAAGACCCTTTGCCCACGACAAAACTTATGTTCCCACCCGGCTCCAATAAATTTGGGAAATCTATGGACTTATCGACTTTAAGAAATCATTGTCCACATAGGACTTATCGACTTTCTTGCTAGAGATTCCACAAAAAGTGTGGACATATCAAAACTGATGTCAATTCAGGGAAAAATGGTGGAAAATGCGGGATCTATTCCCTGCTTAACTCAATTTACGAAATGTTTGACTTTTGGATTTTAGAATTTTATTTTTCGAAGTAGACTCCTCACATGTATTACTCCAAACAACACCACAGCTTCCTTACTCTCCGCTGGCCGCCTAGTTTACTTGGGCCGGTCCGCCCAAATGCCGAGCTATTTTGAAAGTATAGGCTACCCCTGTCCACTATTCAAGAACCCCTGCGATTACTATGGTCAGTTTTTTAGTTGACTAAAAAATGTGACGTGTGTAGTGCAGTACAACAAAAAATTTTCAGTTGACTTGCTGACTTACGACCACTTGACAGCCGAGGCTGCCAATGAATCCAGAGAACGCATTGGTAGACTGTGCGACATGTGGGACAGATCGGTCAGTTGTCTCTGAGATGGCATTTTGCCAAATAACTCCCTGTGGTCAAAAAAAGGATGAAAAATGATTCATATTTAGATTTGTAACAGTTGCTCGACTGTAAACCTTGTAAACTCTAGAGACAACTCTATGTTAAATGCCATGACAAATGTCATACAAATTTGTCGATTGTCATGCAAAGTGTCGAAATTTCAGTAATATTTTTTCCCTTTTTTGATTTGATTGTCACTTTATGACATTGGACACTTGACTTTTCACTTTACAGGACTTGGGTTTATTCAAAACTAACCGTTTTCTTCACTCAAAACTTTCACTTTCACCCATTTCTATGCATTTCAATTTTCAGCCGCAATCACAATTCGAAGTGATGGCCATAGGACAGGCGCCGCCCAGAGTCACACCGGTCTCTGCCATTGGACAAGTCGCTACAATTTACAGGTGAGATACTTGTGCATTTTCGTTTTTGACTAGGGATCAAAGAAAAGTTTGTTAATGACCCTGTTTTTAAAACAAACAACGTTTTTTCAAATAAAATGTTTTTAAAAAGCTCCCAAATATGGTCAATATATTTATAAAGAAATATCAGACACGTGGCAGTATTTGTGATGTTATATATACCGTATTACCTCAAATTATCCCCCCTTGAATTAACCCCCCCCTCGAAATACCCCCCTAAAATTCGGCTGAGGAAATAATACCCCCCCCCTCGAAATACCCCCCTAAAATTGAGTGTAGAGGGAACGTACATGACAAATACCGCAGTTTGTGATCTGTACAATGCAGAACACACGTTAAAACTGATGATTGAGTGATGTTAGGGTAGGGTTTATGTGTATCAACAGTTATATATGCCTATAACCACATATCTATCTATGTAATTGTTTGATTTTTCTATGTCTGAGTATGGGGAATTTCCGAAAATTTCTGGCGAAATAATAGACCCCCCCCCTCTCGAATTATCCCCCCTAAAATTTTGCTGGCGAAATAATAGACCCCCCCCTCTCGAATAAACCCCCCCTCGAATTATCCCCCCCTAAAATTTTGCTGGCGAAATAATAAACCCCCTGGGGGTATTTCGAGGTAATACGGTAATGGCAACACATAGAATGGCTGTGGAGACATCGGATGGCATAATAAACATTCATTTCTGCCAAACCAAATTACCTATTTTTAAAACTCCCCATTTTCGATATTAATTTTTACACGCATATTGCAGGCGATTTTGGATGCTTTTTGTCAATCAACCTGGCAGCGTGTTGGGTGAATTAGCGCTATCATTTGTGACATCGGTTTATCTGGGCATTTTCTGGTTCCAAATGACACGCAGTATGCAGGCGGGCATCAACGACAGAATTGGACTCATCTATGCCATTCTAGTTGTTGGAATGTTGCCAAATTTGTGGCTTAATATGAGCAGAGGTGAGAAAGCCTTTGCTGTTATACCAAAAAAATATTCAAAAACTTTTCTATTTTTATTTTTTTTACCAGCTGTGGGTGAACGGCGTTTGGTGTACACGGATTTGGGATCAAGGAGGTATGGTCCTACTGCCTACACTTGCGCCAGGGTGCGTTAAAATTTGCATTTCTACTGTATTTGTTCACCCAATTTGATCTGAAAAACAATGAAATTTACCAAATTTGAAATTTTTGACTCTAGGTATATTTTCGACAGTTCAAATAAGTTTGGACTCCCCAAGAATGTATCGAGCTAACTAATTTCAGTGCCATTCACAACCAATATATATTTTATAGTGTTCTAAACATCACTTTCCGGCTGCAGAAACGTCGATAAGCGCACGCATTCTACATAATTAGAGACCAAACCACCCCCTTCCAGTTACTGTTCGACTTGCCGCTATCCCTTCTCACCTACACACTCTACACGTTTCCCGTGTATTTGATGGCCGGCTTCATGCCGTACATCACCGACGATCTACAGGGTGGCCCAGAAAACTTGGCGCGCTTTATGGCCAACGCGGTTTTGTGTTGCCTTTGCCTGAGATGGATGGCTGTAGGTTTGGCGTTCCTTTGCGAGCGTCGATTTGTGGCTGCTACTGTAATGGGTTAGTGGGGTGTGTGGGTATTTTTGCTTTATTTCATTGGGTGTCATTTAGAATTTTGACACATTTAATTCGAAAACTTTGAAATTTATAATTAAGCTATTGAACGAATTTGAGTTGACCGGCATGAGGTGTCCGACAACGACTACGGTTGACGGCAATAAAAAACGGCTCATTCCTGTAAACTCAAATGCGTTCAAAGGTGAATCATAAGTTTTCGAAATGTTTGAAATTTCGGTAGTAAACTAGCGCGTGTAGGCACAATAAACAGATGAAAATGCGCAATTCAACATAAAATCACAAATTAAATACCGTATTTCCTCGGAATACCCCCCTCGTTTACCCCCCCCCCCTCAAAATTTCCACTATGAAAAAAACCCACAGGCGGGATCACATGCGCCTGGAGCCTATCATCAGGCGTCACGGCGCACTTGTCAGACGCCCTGGCGGCATCGCTGCTGACACTGAGACTGACCAGCCCCATCAGAATGGCAGTGGGCCAGCTGGTCCAGGCTGAACTGATGGCTGGACCTGTCAGGTTTGGATTGTCAGGGTTTTGGATTTTTTTGTGAGATTTTATTGTGGGATTTGACTGTTTACATACATGCTCAGGTTGCAGAATGGGCAAATTCTGCCACCTGAGGGCTCAACACCATTGACATTCAGAGAGTCGGTGAGAACAGTGCGGGTGTTGCCTGGACAAGAGCAAGTTAGCATTTTACGCACGTTTAGTTAACGTTATAGTGGCCCAGACAAAAGCTGACACGTGTGTAAACTGGCCTGTGTCAACTCAGATTTCACATCATATGTCGCAGAGCGGTCTTGCAATGCACGTAATATTTTTTTTCCAACATTGCTCGCTGCACGTTCACTTGGAGATCACTCTGCAACACGTAAAGCCGAAATCTGAGTTGATACAAACCATTTGACACACATGTGTCAACTAGTGTGCGCGCCAGCTATCAGGTTTTACTTCAAACCACACATGACACACTTCACCCAACCCCCCTCAGACCCCCATAGTCCTGACATCAGTAATAGACACCTCCGGCAGAAAAGCGCTCATATTCTCCGCCCTCTCACCCATCACTGATTGGCTAGAAGTGTTCAGTAGTGACTTCATGAGCGCTGGGCACAGAGTGATCTGGGTGCCCATGGTGGCGTTGTGCACCATGGCGATCGTGTGCATGGTGTGCATGTGCTGCTGTATGAGATGTAACCACCCGCCTAAGGTGAGGGTGAAGCATAGAGATTGAGGTTTATGGAGATGTTGGTATACTGCGTGGGCTACATGCTTTGCTTTGAATATTTACCGTAATCCAGCTGAACAGAACCATAATGAAAATTAATTAATATATTTTCACACTAGAGTAAAATTGGTTTCACAATGGGATACTTTATCACGAAATTTTATTCGTGAAATTGGGCCCCCACACGCTAGTTGACATCGACACAAAATGCTAACTGGTGCCGATTCCGATTCAAAGCTTGCTGACGAGTGAACGAACGACGTTCAAACGCAATCTTTGAATTAGGGACGGAACCAGTTGACATTTGGTGTCGATGTCAACTAGCGTGTGGGGCCATTGTGGCAATGGTGTAAAGCATGCGGTCCGGTAGGTACACATATTTTGACGTTATTTATTGCGCTTATTCAAATTTTGCCACCAATCGTGGCAGGACGTGATTTTATGAATCCAATCCATGAGTTTATGAACTTAATGGCAATGATATAAATAGAATCTTTATTTTTATCTCATCTTCCGCTTTCTGACAAAAAAAATCGATATACAGGATATCTAGTGATAATTAGTTGACTTAATGTTCTTTGGAATAAATTTTATGCATATAGAGCACTTTAGGAGATCGCTTTTTGATTGAAGTTGATAGAATTTTTGCCTTTATTTCACATACACATGCACATTTCATTTATAAATATCACGCTACCTATTTAAATTCCACACAATGAAAACTGTGGTTTTTAATTTGGTTGTTTTTTTGCTTGGGTTGTACTATTTTTTATTACATTCTTTTTACTGCCTTCACGCTTTTCACGTTTTTGCCACTACCTGAAAATCAGTAAAAATAAATGTACCGCGAAATTTGTATTGCATCATATTCCGAATCCAGAGCATGCGACGCAGACATAAACAAAATAACTCCCATGAAACCCTCAAAAAATAAATTTCTCATTGAAATGGGACATTTCTTTCATTGAAAAATGCCAACGGGGAGGGGTAGATACCAGAGTTGCGAAAGCGTATTTACGCTTACCCGAAATACCCGGGTAAATGGGTATTTATATTTACGCTTACGCTTTCATAAAATACCCGTACGCTTTTTTACGCTTTCCCGGCCAAAATACCCGGGTACTAAAAGCGTAAAAAAGCTTTTCACACGGTTCAGTTTTACACTTTTGAAAAAGCATAAAACCACAAAAAAAAGAGTAAACGAAACTGCGTACCAAAAAAATTACTGCGTGCGTGCAGTAATGTGCTGGAAATAGTGGCAGATTTACAAATTGTGTCGCAGTATGAATGTCTTGCTAATACTGTGTCGTCGAGCAAAATCGTGGCTTCAGATTAGAAATTTTGGGCTGAAAATGGATTCCGACGACGATGTTGTCGCCGTCGACATCAGTAACTCCATGCTGGAAGATACAAAGATGACTTACCGTGTTTCTTCTAATAGAACAGCAGCCTCCAATAGAACGGCACCTCCCATAGAACGGCAGGCAAATAAAGTTGACAAAAAAATTGAAGGGTGCTCTTCTATTAGAAGAAATACGGTAAGTGTCGCTGCCGATGAATTGCCAAACAACATATGAGGGCAGACTACTAAGTGGACATCCGAAAAATGTCGCTGATGGCTTGATTTGGAAAGAATTCACTGAGAAAACGTCTCTTACAATTTTTTACGCTTACGCTTTTATTTACGCTTTCCCAGGTATTTTAAAAATACCTTACGCTTTCAGTATCCATACTGAAAATTTGGAAAGTGTATTTACGCTTACGCTTACGCTTTCCAAAAATACCGGTATTTTAACGACTCTGGTAGATACAGGGCGGTCATAATTTCCTATTTACTGCATGTGCTAAAATTTGTAATAAGAGTATATGAAGGGTGTGCTTCTAAAAGTACCGATCTACAAATTTGTCAATTTTGAGTTAAGACCATTTTCGGGGTCCCCATAGGAAAGTCCTTCAAAAAAAATTTAAAAAAGTGGGGGGTGTGAAAATGCATTTTGAGATACGGGGGGTCGAAAAAAGCCAAAAAACGGAAAAAAACAGTTTCTGAAATTTTAAAAGTACCGATCTACAAGCTTTTTCAGGTTTTGTATCTTACAAAGTACCGATCTACAGACTTTTTCCAAAATTGTTCTTTTAAAAGTACCGATTTGCACATTATTTTTTGTGCTTCTGAATGTACCGATGTCAGATCGGTACTTTTAAGAGCACAAACTCGTTTTGTGCTTTTTTTGTATGGGTAAAAGTACCGATCTACATAGAAATAATTTGTGCTTCTGAAAGTACCGCTGTTAGATCGGTACATTCAAATGCACAATTTTTTTTGGTAATTCTTAAAGTACCGATCTGCATGTAGATCGGTACTTTTATTTGCACAAATTTCAGAATTTTAGTTTTTTGTGTTGTAGATCGGTACTTCTGGAAGCAGAAACTTGAACAGTGACTTTAGAATGCAGATCGGTACTTCTGGAAGCACAATCTTGAACAGTGACTTTAGAATGCAGATCGGTACTTCTGAAAGCACAATTTTGAATAGTGACTTTAGAATGCAGATCGGTACTTCTGAAAGCACAATTTTGAATAGTGACTTTAGAATGCAGATCGGTACTTCTGAAAGCACAATTTTGAATAGTGACTTTAGAATGCAGATCGGTACTTCTGAAAGCACAATTTTGAATAGTGACTTTAGAATGCAGATCGGTACTTCTGAAAGCACAATTTTGAATAGTGACTTTAGAATGCAGATTGGTTCTTCTGAAAGCACAATTTTGAATAGTGACTTTAGAATGCAGATCGGTACTTCTGAAAGCACAATTTTGAATAGTGACTTTAGAATGCAGATCGGTACTTCTGAAAGCACAATTTTGAATAGTGACTTTAGAATGCAGATCGGTACTTCTGAAAGCACAATTTTGAATAGTGACTTTAGAATGCAGATCGGTACTTCTGAAAGCACAATTTTGAATAGTGACTTTAGAATGCAGATCGGTACTTCTGAAAGCACAATTTTGAATAGTGATTTAGAATGCAGATCGGTACTTCTGAAAGCACAATTTTGAATAGTGACTTTAGAATGCAGATCGGTACTTCTGAAAGCACAATTTTGAATAGTGACTTTAGAATGCAGATCGGTACTTCTGAAAGCACAATTTTGAATAGTGATTTTAGAATGCAGATCGGTACTTCTGAAAGCACAATTTTGAATAGTGACTTTAGAATGCAGATCGGTACTTCTGAAAGCACAATTTTGAATAGTGACTTTAGAATGCAGATCGGTACTTCTGAAAGCACAATTTTGAATAGTGACTTTAGAATGCAGATCGGTACTTCTGAAAGCACAATTTTGAATAGTAATGTAATCATATCCAAATTCAAAATTAGACTTTCTGGGAAAAATGCCAAGTTCACATAATGTTGGCTGTAATAAATTTTTCCACAGTAAAAACGAAATATTATGATGGACAAAACCGTATAATTTTTTGTTCATTATTCGGATGGACTATGGTAGGTGTCCATCCCCCCTATCCGAATTGGGTCACATATTAGAACTTGGCCCTCATCCCAGTTACCAGTTGCGTATTATACGAATGAGAATGAAAACTCAAAGTTAGCTAAAATCATTAAAGTTGCCTCCACTTTGCCATTTCCACCTTCAACATTGCTATTTTCATTTATATACATGGTTATATAGCTAGTGTTAGCCTTTTTCCGTCATATTTATAGTGGGTTTCGAAATTTTGGCCGGCTGCCAAGTGCTCATACCAGGAGTCTTCCGTTGGAACGGAGCCAAGGAGTGGAAAAATGAAATAAAAACAAAACAGTTTAAACGGTTAAATTCGTTCGCTTGCAGCCAGCAACATTGAAAATGTTGATAAATAAGGTGTGGCATGCACGGACGCGGCGAAATGTCTGTTTTTCTTTTAATATCATTACATAAACGGTTACCCCCCCCCCAACCCCCCCCCCCCCGCGCAGACACTGTTCATCCAGTGGCGCAGTGCCCAAAGGCTGCACTCGAAGTGGGCGGAGCGAGTCGCCCCAATTGACTAATCAGCAGGCGGGCTTCTACATGTAAGGGGTCAGTTGCTGTGGGAGAGAGGTGCCCACGAAGACTTTGAGATTGGTGTGAGTTGCATTTGTTTGGGGGGGGGGGTGATTACGTGACTTTGAAGGTACTCGAACTGGTGTTTTAGGGTGAAAATAGGCGTTAAGATATGGCAAATGACTAAAACTAGTAGACCCCTACATTTTTCACACTTACCTTAACC
>OZ038457.1:15261843-15284836 GCA_964036195.1 Sphaerolaimus hirsutus
TTGAAGTTGCATGCATGTGCTTATTTATGTGGATGGGAGGGAAAAGTTTGAAGCGCCATAACTTTTGATCGGAAAGAGATATCGATCTCATTTTTGTTTCATTGAGTTTCTCTCGATCAGGAGAATAGTATAGCATGTTCAAAAAGCAAACTTTTGCGGAAATTTTGCATTTCGAAATCAGGCTAAATCGATAGATAAACAAATGTGTATCTCCGATTTGACCTCAGAAATGAACTCTCCGAACATTTGTGATCATTTTAACATTTTAATGACTAAAATCGCTTCACAAATGACTGAGATATTGATGTTCAAAGTTTGCATGTTCTCCGGCTGTTCTTGCACGCTTTTGCGTGGCGACACCCAAAAAAACGCAAATGACAGTGTTTTTATAGACCCCCCCCCCTATCTCCGGTCTGGGGGTCGTAGAAAAAAATCGTCAAAATTGTGCGTAGCCCCAACCTAGAACTATATCATATCCAAATTTCAACATTTTTCGCCAAGCGGTTCCCGAGTTATTAGCACGCGCCGGCAGGTTACCCCCCCCCCCAAATGCTAACCCCAATATCCCCTATGACTCCGGTCCGCACATGGGTGGCACTTTCATGGAAGAATGTTTGCAGAGGAACAAAACCGCAGCTACATCGGACGGAGTGCCCTTTGTGAAGTATGTACAGTATTCAGGTTTGTATGCTTTTTAGTTTATAGCGGTATAATGGCTGAATATCGGCAGGGTAGCGTTGTGGCGATTGCTTTAAAAAAATCCATGTTTAGTTTGACTCAAAATGAATGAATCGTCTTTGGGGTGTATGGTGGCCGGTAACAAAATCACCCATTGGCGCACCGCTCACTGAAATTTTGCGTTCAGCGTTCAAACGTTTTTGCACGCTGAACTACAAACGCTGAAATCAAAATCTGAAGAACGCAACGTCTTTGAAGCCTAAAAATTTCGGTATTTGCAATATTTCGCGCAATTCACATGCGAGTAGCATGTTTTACGCTTCAAAAATGTTGTGTTCTTTAGATATTGATTTCAGCATTTGTAGTTCAGCGTTTGTAGTTCAGCGTGCAAAAACGTTTGAATGCTGAACGCAAAATTTCAGTGTGCTTATGGAAACGGTAAACTGAAAAACTTCCTGCTGTCGGAAAACTGAAACCCTTTGGCGCACCGCACACTGCAATGTGTCATGGGCGGGTCATTTTTTGCATGGTCGGAATTCGAAGGCGGAATTAAAAAGAGGGGTGAAATTCAAAATCATCCAAACCGACCCAAATTCAGTAGATTTTCGGTCTTGTTGTAAATAAAATTGTCCGAACCGACTTTATAATTCCGCCCGGACGGAAATTAAGACCGAACCGCCCGTGACACAATGCAGTGTGCGGTACATCATTCAATCTGTAATCCTATCAAATTTTGAAAAAAGTGAACACTGATTACGAAAATTTGAGCGGGGGCTGAGCTAGCATTCAAACGGGATTGACTTTTCCGGCTTGGGATCGGGATTGTGTTTTTGAGATTTCGGGATCGGGATTTGGATTGGGGTCTGGGATCGGGATTGGCATCTTTTTGAAATCTGGATTGGGATTGAATTATACCTATACAAATGTTGAAATATACATAGTTTTTCTCTGCTATTTCAGAAAGAAGGGTGTAAAACACACTTGGACAAGGACGTATACAGGGGGGGGGGGGTGGGGGGTGAGACTTAAAAAGTCCGGGAAAATGCGACTTTTCCTGTATAATTTTTGATATTTCTTAAAAATTTTGTGCGAACTTGGATGCTTGAGGAATGGTATAAAATGCACACTGGAGACTTTTATTCCCATTTCTTAGTGCCAATCAGTCATTTGATAAATCTGAGAAACATTTTTGCGGGATCGGGATTACGTTATTTCAAACGTTTCGGGATAGGGATAGAGATTGCTATTTTTAGATTTCAGGATTGGGGTCGGAATTGAGGTTTTGGGATCGAGATCAGGACCACAAAATCCTGAAAATTTTCCGGATTGGGATTCTGCTTGAATGAATCCTACATGAGTGTTTGCGGGTTTCTTTCATTTTCTGAGCTTCTTTTAAAAATCTCATCAACATCTTAACCATCTGGTGGAGGACCCCCCAAAATAATCCTTTATTGCTATATAACTATTTTGAATGAAAAATTTGGCTGATGTAACCCTGAACCCCCCCCCCCCCTAAAAATCGGCCATTTTTAGGCAAAATCGCTAAATTTTTAGTACTCTGTATTTGCTTATATACCCATTTTTCGACACTTTTCACCCACTTTTAGCGATTTTTCCCCTTTCTTCCTTATACACCTTGAAAAACCTATATGGCAAACCCCCCGCAAGCAACCCCCCTAGAATTTTTACCAGCTAAAAATCTATCTCAGCTATCTATCCAACCCATGAGGGTCAAAATCTAGAATATCCCTGGATAGCAAATCGCTCCCCAGGACAGATAGTTAGCTGAAAAAGTATAAATTTGTAAATTTACATTATCTATACACTCCATTGGGGGGGGTATTTAGAGGGGGGTTTATAAATTCATAGTGGTCATTTTGAGGAGTGTATTTCGAGGACATATGGTATACCAATTTTTGGTAAATGGTATACCAATTTTTGGTAATTTTCAGTTATTTTTTTAATTAGGTTTCTCCCTTCAATACCTCGAATGCCTATATATTGAACCCGTCCCAACTCCTAGAAAAATTATCAGCTATCTATCCATGGGGTGGGCGATCAATTATCTATCTGAACCCCCGCAGGTCTAAATCTACAGGTCCCCTGCATGGCATTGGCAGCAACGTTGGGGCAGCTAGCGCACACACCCGCCCTGCAAGCCCATATGTTTTTTTTTCTGTACCCAGTTAGCGAAATTCCTCCTATAGTATAGTCTAGGATGTTTGTGTTTTAATAAAATAAGATGGCTTTTGAAACTTCACTAGGTATTTGTATGTTTCTTATGCCTAAGTACGCAATTGGTGTAAGTTAACATTATTTTGGTGGTTGTTCTCATTGGTCTGCTGTATTTTTTGCTGTGGCATTTTGTATACTGTGTTTGCTTCAATAATCCCCTTGCATAATCCCTCCCCTCTGTAAGACAGAGCAGAAATAATAATTCCTCCAGTGGAAATGCCCTTTAGGTGATTTTGATCAATTTGATGTGCCCACTTTTAACAAAAATGACACATTAACCCTACACACACTGGTTTTCACCTGACATTTGTGAAAACTGAAATGGCGACATGGCGCCATCCAGCCTACTCTTATTGTATGCTATATGTGTTTTAGTTTTCAAATTTTCAAATTTAAACTGTTAATTATTTTAATTTTTATTTCAATTGAATAAAATCATTCAACGTGTTCATTTATTTGCATTTTTATAAATTTCAGTTTTCACATGTAGTCACGGTGAAAACTAGTGTGTGTAGGCACATTGTGTTAATGAAGAATATTCCGAGAAATGAGTTGCTAGAAAAATGCCCCAAAATTTTGATGAAATAATAGTTCTCCACTTGATTAAACCCCCCTCGAATAGTTCCCCCTCAAAAAGTCTCACGAAATGATAATCCCCCAGTAAGATTATTTAAGCAAATATAGTATTCTTATATCCATAATTAAAATTATTGTTTTCAAATAAAAAATATCATACTGACCAATATCCACTTTGCTAGGTGTAGACTCTCGGTGTAGAAACGATTTTTCTAATTATTCTTAATTTTCCTCTAAATTTCTAAATATATAATGAATTTATTAACAATAGTGATTCTGCACATTCTGCATATCACACTAATTGCACTTATTAATGCTTATTTCCTGCAGCTTCATACTTTCCTCTGAAGGACAAATGATATTTAATTTATTTCAATTTAATTATGACCTGGGAATGGTTGTTTAGTTGCAAATAAATATAAAATACATAGATGAAACTAAAATCTATGTGGAAAGCATCTGAGTTTTTACATTTTTAAAAGTTTTTACATTTGTTTTCTGGCTTACATTTTATTCAGTTTTTTTTATATTCTTCTTGATGTTGTTTCGGGAGGTTGATTAGGGCTGTATTTACAGTTTACAAGGTGCAACATTTGCTTTGCTTACACAAACTAATAGAATTGTTTCAATCATTAGCAGGTTGTGTCAAAATTTTCTGGAATAGCTAAGGGGGTCACATGAGTACAATCATCTGGGTGTTTATCTGATTGCTATCATGGTCTTGACCACGGTACTGTTGACCTTCATACTAGCCTGTTAAATGCTTGCTGGTCCTCCCAATTGGCTGTTAACAACTGCGTTTGTGGCGCTTGGGTGCAACTGGCAAGAGCTGGGTCAATTTGGGTCACCAAACAGGTGGTGGACAGGACCATGATTCAATCTTATGGCACAGCAGTTTCAAACCTATCCCTGTATAAGTTGATCATTTGGTGGCATTCCCTGAAAAATTTTAGGGGGGGCTGAGCCCCCTCCATTCACCGCCCCTGTAAACAAGCAGGCCCCAGCTCAAAAATCCTGGATATGTCCCTGCCTTGTATGCTGTCAAATAAAGTCCCTGAAAACTCAAATTTCAGTATTTTGGTGACACTTTACATGGGCATTTCACAGCATGTGGGAATGTCCTGAACAGGGTTGGTTTTATAAAAATTCATTTTAGTAAAATTGTATAAAAATTGTATAAAAATTTTATTTTAATTTTTTTCTTGTTTTATTTTATTTTATTGCCAAAAGTCATTAATAAAATAAAATGACACCATTTTACAAAAATTTTACAAAAAATTGAAATCATGCATGCAAGGCCAGAAAAATGTTATAATTAGACCTCTACATGAAAAACCTGTGACAAATTTTTCCATTACTTTTCAAAAGTTGCATGCTGTAGGTATTGTTAGCTAGCTGCAAGTTTAAAGTTATAATTATTGTCAGTAGGACTACTGGAGTGTGCTGGGCACATTTGTAAAATGTCATGCAAAGTGTCAATTGTCATGCAAAATATCAAGTGTCATGTCAAATTTCAAGCAAAGTGGCAATTGTCATGACAAATGTCATGCAAAGTGTAAATTGTGTATCCGTATCTTGTGTTTTTGTATCCATGGTGTTTCTTGTATCCAAATCTCATGTTTTTGTTTCCAAATGTTCACATAAGATTTGGATTCAATAACAACATTATTTGGATACAAAACATAAGATTTAAAAATAAAACATAAGATTTGGATACAATTTGCTTGACAATTGACAATTTAGTTTATATTTGTCATGCCAATTGACAGTTTACTTTACATTTGTCATGACAATTGACACTTTCCATGACATTTTACATGACATTTGACACTTTACAAACTTTGGGACTGTTCCCAGTTTTATGAATAAACAGGTAGAGACTCAAGCAATGAGAGAAAATTTTACAAAAAATATGAATATTTATACAATTTTACAAAAATTTTACAAAAATTTGAATTTTTATACAATTTTTATTTTTATTCTAAAATTTTCCATTTTATTTTATTTTATTCTTAAATTTTCCATTTTATTTTTATTTTTTTCCGAGATTTTGCCAACCCTGGTCCTGAACATGGCATTTCATTGCTGTACAAGTATCTGTTTGAGAAGTGATTCTGTTTGTGTGAGCCTCGCAGGACTAATTCTTTTGACGTTCCGGGCCCCGCTTGTGTATGATTGCGCCCGGCCTGTGTATGAGCGGCTGCGATGAACGGGTTGGTAGATTTTATTGATGCCTTTGGTTAGTAGTGCATTATGGCGCTTTTTTGACCTTTGCGGAGCCACTTTTTTGAGGCAATTTGAAATTCTTCACTAAATCTGGCCATAGGTAAAAATCAGGTGGGCTTGCCATGTGAATAATTGTGTAGTCCAGGGGTAGGGGGGGGGTTACCCGCTCCCCCCAAACTGCCCAGCTATCATCTATCCCGGAGGCAAAATTTTGGGCTGCTATCCCCTAAACCCCCCCCCCCCCAAATCGGCCAGCTATCTATCTGGAGCCATTTTTCAGAAACTATACCCCAATTTTCGCTCAAAATTGCTATTTTTCATACCTATATATAGATTTTCACCTCCAAAATCACTAGTTCATGCGTCTAAGTGCCTATTTTCAGCCATTTTTAGTACTATATGTCCTTATATACCGATTTTTAGCTATTTTTCACCTACTTTGAGCGATTTTTATCCTTTTACTCTCTTCTATGCCGATATATTTAACCCCCGCGAACCCCCCCAGAAATTTTCAAAGCTATCTATCCCTCCGGAGGAGCGATTTGCTATCTATCCAACCCAACGGAAAGTCAAAATCTAGAATACCCCTGGTGTGGTCTTCAGCTATGATGCCAAACAGTCCATTGTGGACAGACACTGATTTTTAACAGTGAATATATTTCCATAAATTGCCAATAAATGAGACGAATTTAGTTTGGTGTTTAAATTCTACACTTCACCCAAAACATTTTGAACCTGAAAATAAAAATAAGCATGGTAAGAAAATGAGCAGGCCATGCATTCGTGACAGAATTGGCAATTTAATTAAAAATATAATTTATTTAATTTTTTGGACTAGCTGATTTTTGTAGGTTGGGCGGTCCATCTAATCCATAGCAAAGAATTCTTCCAAAGATTGTGCTTCCAGAAGTACCGATCTGCAATCTAAAGTCACTATTCAAGATTGTGCTTTCAGAAGTACCGATCTGCATTCTAAAGTCACTATTCAAAATTGTGCTTTCAGAAGTACCGATCTGCATTCTAAAGTCACTATTCAAAATTGCGCTTTCAGAAGTACCAATCTGCATTCTAAAGTCACTATTCAAAATTGTGCTTTCAGAAGTACCGATCTGCATTCTAAAGTCACTATTCAAAATTGCGCTTTCAGAAGTACCAATCTGCATTCTAAAGTCACTATTCAAAATTGTGCTTCCAGAAGTACCGATCTGCATTCTAAAGTCACTATTCAAGATTGTGCTTCCAGAAGTACCGATCTGCATTCTAAAGTCACTATTCAAAATTGTGCTTTCAGAAGTACCGATCTGCATTCTAAAGTCACTATTCAAAATTGTGCTTTCAGAAGTACCAATCTGCATTCTAAAGTCACTATTCAAAATTGTGCTTCCAGAAGTACCGATCTGCATTCTAAAGTCACTATTCAAGATTGTGCTTCCAGAAGTACCGATCTGCATTCTAAAGTCACTATTCAAAATTGTGCTTTCAGAAGTACCGATCTGCATTCTAAAGTCACTATTCAAAATTGTGCTTTCAGAAGTACCGATCTGCATTCTAAAGTCACTATTCAAAATTGTGCTTTCAGAAGTACCGATCTGCATTCTAAAGTCACTATTCAAAATTGTGCTTTCAGAAGTACCGATCTGCATTCTAAAGTCACTATTCAAGATTGTGCTTTCAGAAGTACCGATCTGCATTCTAAAGTCACTATTCAAAATTGTGCTTTCAGAAGTACCGATCTGCATTCTAAAGTCACTATTCAAAATTGTGCTTTCAGAAGTACCGATCTGCATTCTAAAGTCACTATTCAAAATTGTGCTTTCAGAAGTACCGATCTGCATTCTAAAGTCACTATTCAAAATTGTGCTTTCAGAAGTACTGATCTGCATTCTAAAGTCACTATTCAAAATTGTGCTTCCAGAAGTACCGATCTGCATTCTAAAGTCACTATTCAAGATTGTGCTTTCAGAAGTACCGATCTGCATTCTAAAGTCACTATTCAAAATTGTGCTTTCAGAAGTACCGATCTGCATTCTAAAGTCACTATTCAAAATTGTGCTTTTAAAAGTACCGATGTACATGAAACGCAACAATTTGTGCTTTGATAAAGTACCGATGTACAATTTGTGCTTTTAAAAGTACTGATCTGCATGAAAGTTTCCCAATTGTGCCTATAAAAGTACCGATCTACAGTAAATTAAGGGTATCACTATCACAAAATTTTATATAGCTAGTGTTGTGGGTATAATCAACAATTATACCCATGCATGTGGATACCCAACAATATACCCTAAATACCCATACCCAAAATTCCTATACCCAATACCCATGTATGGGTATTGCATACTCCAAACATTCAATCGCGATTATCTCAAAATCGATTTTTCGTAGATCGGTACTTTTAGAAGCACACCCTTCATATGAACTTGTGAATTTGAAAGTCAAAATAGACAAATATAGAGAGATTTTCTCGAGAGATTTTCTCAATCAGAAGAAAATATAATTAAATCTCTCTGGAAAATTATGGAAAAAATATAAATCTCAGAAAATCTTATATTTTCTGAGATTTTCTGAGATTTTTTTAATATAAATCTCCCAGAGATTTTTTCAATGCTAGTTGTGATGTTGATGTCCTCATTGTGGACATTTTTATGGACTTTTTTGACACTTGAATGAATACACAAATGTTATGTGGGGTTTAAACATGTGCAAAACCAATATTTTATAAGAAAACCACTGTTTCCAGATCGAAATGCTGTAAATCCAAAAAAAATTTGGGAAAACTCAAATTTTTTGGAAAAAAAACTCAAGTTTTTTTTGAAAAAACTCAAAAAAACTCTAGTTTTTACAAAAAAAACACAGAAATAAAAACAGAGTTACTCAAGTTTTTTTCAAGAAAAAAACTCAAAACACAGGTATTCATTTTTGAAAAACTCAAAACACAGAAAGTGTTTTTTTTGGAGAACTTACCCATCGTTGGTTATGAGACAGCGAGTAGTCAACAGCACAGTTGTTAAAATGTATGTACATTTACTTGAAAAATACACGTACGCGAGTACGCAGTATATACATTTACATATACTTTTAAAAAAGTAATGTACCGTATTACCTCGAATTATCCCCCCCCCTTGAATTGACCCCCCCTCCCCTCGATTTAACCCCCCCTCAAAATGGGCTGGGGAAATAATAAACCCCCCCTCGAAATACCCCCCCCCCCTTCGGAATGATGTACGTCACGTACATAACAAATACGTCATGTATGCAATGTACATGATGTATATTACTGTTAATTTACATTGCAGCTACACATAGACTAGTTTGTGTAGCTATCTACGTTTTTATATCCAAATATATCCTGTTTGGACACATTTTTTTTCTGTTTTGGGTATGAAAATGCCTACTATTTACTACGGTCCTTACGAAAATTTCTGAGGAAATAATAAATCCCCCCTCGAATAACCCCCCCCCCTCGAATTAACCCCCCTCAAATTTTGCTGGCGAAATAATAAACCCCCATGGGGGTATTTCGAGGTAATACGGTACTCACTTTTACGTGTACATTTTAAAAGTATACACATACAGAGAAAATGTATTTTTGTTGCTAAAATCCCAATTTTCTGTTGCACAAATAAGAAATTTTGAAAATAAGAAATCCTACGTTTTTCTCAAAAATACTAAATAATCACAAAAACGACATCTATTATGTTTTCCAGTGTTAAACTCCCTCTCACGCGTAAAGAGTATTAGCTTTTACGTTTTTCGGGTGAAAAGCACTCGCTTTTACATTTACCTGGAAAAAAACGTATTTTTCTCACATTCACGCATGAGTACAAACGCAAAAGTAAAAAAGTACCCTCAATCCTCGAAAAAAAAACCCAGGGGAGTTATTTTTTCGTCAGGTGTTTTTGAGGGGGGAGTTATTCAAGGGGGAGTTATTCGAGGGGAAGTTATTTTTACCTGAGAAAACTTGGACTTTATTCATGCTATGGATGCTGTCCGTCAACTCATGAAAGTCACTGTTTAACTGTCCAACAACAAAAATATGTGTATACACTGAATACACAGTAAAATCTGCTCTCACTGCTGCAGGCTAATATACTTTTGTATTGTATTCTTTTCATCCAAAGGGGTGAGTTATTCAAGAGGGGGAGTTGTTCGAGGGGGTGGGTATTTTTTCCTCACTTCGTGAACAGGGGAGTTATTAAAGGGGGGTTATTCGAGGGGGGTCTTATTCGAGGATTTGTGGTATTATTACATTTTCAATACTTTTTGGTGAGTAAAAAAAAAATACTTACACTCCTGGAAAAATGTCTTTATCCCTTTGATTTTTTTGGTTCAATGGTGAACCAAACATTTAATATGGGTCACTGAGGAGTGAAACTCATAAATAAATACATAGGATGGGTAATTATGTCAACCCCCCACAGTAGAAGTATGGCCCCCCTAGTGCGTATATAGTCAATATGTCGTTAACGGTGAACATAGTGCCTTCCGCGATTTTTTCTTGCTTTTTTTACATTTCGCTTAATGCGCACAGTCGTGAGCTGGCACTGTGCCAACATTTCGTTTAGTTCGTAAATTCAAAAATATGCACCATGCCGGGTGGATATTTGTCTGTCAACTGATGGCAGACGATTTTGAACATGACGTGAAATCAATGTGAGTGCAGAGTATAAATTTCACTGCGTATACCATTTTGAATATAAATTGGCAAAGTGATAAATATTTGAGCAGTGCATCGTTTTTATTACACCACATCACAGTTATTTTCGTCGTTTTACCGTGTTTTTTTCTTTGTTCTAACATTTTAGCATAAGGGATAAAGACTTTTTTCCACCGGAAATTTGACTTTGGATCGCTGCCAAACGAGCAGCAAAGCACCCAGAAACCTAAAAATCGACATGTGGAATAAAGGCACCTGTATCTACAAGAATTCATCCCATGTATATCCCGACATGGGTCGCACGTTACCAGGGGAGACATTGAATTTTTTGTTCCCGATCAGGAGGATAAAGACATATTTCCAGGAGTGTACATTTAAATAAACTTTTTGAAAAAGTTCAGTAATTCTATCAACTCTGGTCAACAGAAGTACATTGTCAATATAAAATTTTGCACAGAAGTACACATTTGCAACTTAAATAAAAATTTGAAAATGCAATATTTTGTGGGAAACCAGTGGTGTACTAGTGTACTGTGCACTGTGCATAAGAACTTTAATCATCAACCCTCTCCCCTCTCCCATTCGAATAATTATCTGCTAAAATTACGCCCTTTGTGAAGATACAGATCCAGCAGAATAATTAATTGTCCAAATGAATTTTGCAACCTAAACAGAAATAATGTCTGGTTTTCCATTATTCTCTTGGAAACTCGCAAAATCGTGTCCGAGAGACTGGAATTTCTGTCGGTAGATTAGAGATTCCTAGCGAGATAAATAGCAGAAAAGTTCAGCGCACCATTTTTTAACATAACGTTGTAAATATTTAGACCACCTGATCAACGGACACCAGTGATGGAATTGCGCCATAGCGCTGGCGCCCTTTATCTCTTTCCTCTGGCGCCGGCGCCATTTTTCGAATGGCGCCATGGCGCTTTTTACGCTGGAGCGAGTTGGCGCCTGGCGCCATTGTGATCGATAGCGCCAGAAATGGCGCCAAAGTACCGTGAGGAAACACTTTTTTGTGCAACTTCTAACTGTGTTATTAAGAAACATCAGCGTCAACCCCTCACCTCTTATAACACTATTCCATTAGTCACATAATGTGCATTGAACTGTGATGCATGTAACAAGTCACCACCAAAATGGTTTTGGCAGTAAACACCACTTTTAAATGCTCTCCATAGCCTTTGTATATCCATAAAACACATTGTCATATTTATATTAGATGCCACTCCATAGTTTTTCTCATTCTTTACCCCACTTTGTAGCCATTAAAAAACCCATTTTGACAATTTATTTAAAAACAAGCATCTCAACCAAAAGTGATTTTTCCTATCAATTGTAGTATTGTCAATGTAGATATTTACAATGTATTTTGTATATTTTACTGATTGTATTTGGTTAGTTGATATTGATCATATTTCTAGAAGTGGTGAACATTTTGACAAAATGTCACCCCGTTAAAACACTTACCGTATTTGCTTGAATAATCCCCCTGGGGGATTATTATTTCGTCAGACATTTTTGAGGGGGGAACTATTCGAGGGGGGGAATTATTCAAGGGGGGGAATTATTATTTCGTCAAAATATTCAAGCATGTTTCCATCAACTCATTTCACGAAATATGCTTCATAAACATAATAACGTGCCATTTTTGTTAAAATTAGGTAGAACAAATTAATCAAATCTTTAGAGGGGGGGATTATTCGAGGGGGGGAATTATCATTTCCTCACTCGTCTTACAGGGGGGGGTTATTCGAGGGGGGGAATTATTCAAGGGGAGGAATTATTCAAGCAAATACAGTATATCTGAATACAGTGCACCAAAAGAAAAAATAGTGTGAATGCATAAATAAGTCCCCAGGGGAGTTATTTTTCATCATATTTTTTGACTGGGTGTTGTTCAAGGGAGCAGTCATTTTTTCATCGGAATATTAAGTAAAATGTATCATCAAAATATTTGTCTGAATGGGATTAAATTACTTCCAAAAAACTTGTATGCCAGAGTACAAATTCCAATTACATACATATAATTCCTGCAATGAAATCAATGCTAGTGAACATCAGTTGCGAAACAAGACATGCTTTTAAAGAACAAATATGCAATGTTTTTATATGATGGATGTCATTCTCACCCATTGAAGGGGGGGGGGGGGGTTCAAGGGGGCAAGCAATAGTCTGACGTGAAATGTCAAGTTGTTCCCTGACGTAAAATGATGACGTGGAATGATAAAAATTGAATTTTTCAATTCGCTCTAGTTGTGGCTGATAACACTCAGTATTGGACACGATTGAGGTATTGATTCATATATTATCCTTAGAAAATTGTAGACCCGTAGCATGATCCACACTCGTGTAATTAATTTCACGACGTCATTTCACGTCGAAATTTCACGTCGAATCGACGCTGAGCTCTAATTCTGGCTATAAACATACAATTGTTGGCGCCATTGTTCCTGGCGCTCTTTGGCACCCAGCGCCATTTTTCAGAAGGCGCCATGGCTCCCGGTGCCATTTATTTGAATGGCGCCATTTTGTTCTGGCGCTTTTCCATCACTAGTGCAAACATATATACAGAGCAGTAGATTCTGGACAGTTACTTAAAGAAACACCGTAAATATGTTTATAGAATAAGTTGGTTACAGCTGTATGATAATTACGCCCGAAGCTCCGTCTAGCCACCCGTCTACACTTTTTTCAACCAAAACGCAGTGTCTCACTGCGCATATTTGATTATGAATCCAGTTGTCACTGATCACCTGTCACTCCGCTAATATGTGGCAGTGCACAAGTCCCTAATACACAATAGCGTCGAGAATATTTTGTCGCAATGAGTTTTACAAAACAACATCATAAAACACGCTGTGGTTTTTCTATTCAGATTTATCCACATCATTCACCTTACGTAAAAATGTCGGAATGAGAGAGACCACGCCATCTTTACGGTATTTATGATTTATGGAAGTGGATTTTTTGTTGTGAATAACGGGCCACTTTGGATATAGTCCACTGATCGCAGACCACAATGAAATCTACCATATCCCATCTGAATGAAGGAACAAACATTTTTAAAAAATTCTGATAATATTTATCAGGCTGCTCCCACTTTAGTGGATTTTGTGCAGGTTTTCACGTGACTTTATTCATCAAAATTTGGTATCATTCATCGTATAGCGATCTGTCTGCTCAGTTTAAGGAAAGAATAACGGGCCGCGTTCTGGTGCTTAGCATTTTATTCGAGTGATTATGGTCATGTACCCCAGCCGCATTCTCTACCTGGTTCTATACATCTTGCTATGCGATATCAACATCAACATCAATAATATTGTCCTTGCTTGTGCAAATGGTCTTGTCTTGAATAGTTTTTTTGACCAGTTTTGGTTTTGCTGCAAAATTTCATTCGACATTTTGACCGATCATGACAGAATTAATATTTATAAGAAGAATGAAGTGTTTGAAATAGATTTCGACGCTAACGTTTCTTTAAAAAACAATTCAACTCAATCGAAAAAGTCCACCACTGAGAAAATATTTACCTAGTTGCTGTGCGGTTTTTAAAAGCTAGGTAGGTAATATGTACAACACTGCTACTCATACAGTTAATTTTTTTGTAGAATACCTACTTCTAAAGATTTTGTATGACATGTATGACATGTATAACGTATTTTAAACCTCGTTAAGCGAGGGTGTGTCGGCCATGGACAGGTGCGGATCCCTAGCCAACACAAAATTAGCACTTGAACACATTGGAGGTGTTTTTCAAGTCTTTCTGTCATTTTATTTTTATTTTACCAGTGAGTCGTACTCGTAATATTAGTATATCAGCGCCATATCACCAGTATAAAAATCTCGACAGGTGCGAACGCCAAAAACACTCCATCCCCTTCGAAAAATTCACCCTCCCATTTATACAATCAATTTTCCAAAAAAATATTTCCGGGATTAGTCAAGCGGCAAAAATTCTTAAATTAAACCCAGTCGTTGATGAAGGAGTACTGAATGAACGTTTCAATATTCCATTCCGCAATACTTTCGCATTGAAAGCTTTTTCAAGAATGCTTAAGCCTTGAAAAGGCAGCCCAAAATTAGGCACTTAAGGGTAACAAAAACCGGTCGGTCCGTTATTTAGTGAAGAAAGAGTGTCGTGGTTTTAGGCGCAGGCTAAGGTGTTCCCAAGCAGGGGCTTGGTGGAAGACAAAATGGCAAAGGTTCCATTTGCGTTTATTCATGCATGGGTGCGGCGGGCGGCAAGCGGCCGCTGCAGTTCGACGGCGGCACGCGTCTCAAGTGCCGCCGCCCGACCCGTGTGTCGTTGTGGCGCCTATGACGGATTAAGGCAGCACGCGTCGGTGCGGTTCAGCCCGCCCACGGCGCCGGTGGCAAAGTCGCGCCGCGGCGACCTACCACGCGCGGTGCGCTGCGCGACTCGCAATCTACTATCGGGCGTGCGGCTAAATGAAGCATCAGTGCGGCGCTGCGTCAAAACTCACGACAGAGCGACGCCTCCACCGGCCTAACAACTGGCACTTGGCCATTGGCTGCCCGTTTCCGTAGATTATGAGCAAATGTGAACGCTCGCATGCGAACTTGGCTGCTCGACTATTGCACTGGCACGGCAGCATGAGATGCGCGGCACTTCAGCTACATTTAGCGACAGCGATACACTGAGCGCGGCCACACGCGGAATATTGGGCTAGTTACTGCGAAACTGAAATGTTGCGTAACGGTGATAATTGTGTGCCCGTTTTTTCAGGTGCTTTCGTTTCTGACTTACTAGATATCAGGGTACACTAGCAGCAAGGTACTTGTTTTACTTTCCTGAATCTCTTTATTTTTTTTGCCATTCAGACCGCTAAGCTAATCCAAGTGTATTTACTAACGCGAGTAGAATATGCCTAGGTAATTGGTGTCAGTAAAAATGAAACGTATAAAAGCTGTGCTAAAAAGCGTTTTTAATGTCTGCGTAAATCGTTCGTGTGACAGAAATATACGATGCAAATGGTACATAAATTAAGGATTCCCACTGCAATCATCTGCATGGATACAAGCTGCGCCTAGGTACGTTAGCAGCAGATATATATATATTTACGTTTGCTCACGCGAATGCGGCTGTCGTTGATTTACCGTCATATTTAATTCTAAAATTGATAGCAGTTCCATTCCTATCTATATTTACACGCGCGTATAAAAGGTATACCCATACTCAAGCCCAACCAAAAAATTATTAGCAAACAAGTTTTTTTCGGAACTTTTCTAAGTGCGAACATGCGAATTGCTGCCTGCGGCTGAAAGACACAGTTGTTAAAATGTACCTATTTACATTTACTCGAAAAGTACATATACTTGGTAAATACATTAACATATATTTGAAAACATTATTTGTACTCACCTGTATGCGTACTTTTGAAAAGTACACGTGTACAGAACATGTATTTTAGAAAATTCAAATAGCAATTTTTGTTGCTACAAAAGTAACCTCGAAGAAATCATATCATTTTTGTATACATTGTAGAAATCGCTCTCACATGTAAAAAGTAGTAGCTTTTACATTTTCAATGAAAAGTGTACCACTTTTACATATTCAATGAAGAAAAGTACTGGCTTTACATTTTCAAAGGGAAAAAGTACTCGATTTTACATTTTCCTGGGAAAAACCATTTTCTCACATGTACTCATGATTGCGGGTAAAAAAGTACTTTACATTTTCTGTACTCAGGGTTGAGTAACAAAGTATTTTTTTCACATACATATAAGTACATGGAAAAAGTTCAGCAATTTTAACAACTCAGTTGTTAGGCGTGATAGGAAACTGGATCGGCAGGGCTTGAAATTCGACCCGACGGCCAGCTGGAGCGGCGCGACTTTTTAAAGTCAAGCATGACCAGAGTTTTACATGTTTTCTGTGCGCATCTTGTCACTTGAAGTGCAAATTATTTTAGTTATTGACTGCATCCGGATCTGATAGACCTCCACAGTTGATGAAAATCTGTTTTCTTTACTTTAGGAGGTTTCAAAATTTGAGACTTGTCCGATTATTGACACGAAGACAACCGCGAAAAGTTACAAACAACGCGCAAAGTTAGAAAACGCATAGAGAAACCCCAGTATGAGTTTGGAGCCTGGAGGTACCCTAAAAAATCACAAGAAGCCAATTCAAGTTCCGAACCCTAGAACATGCGTTCAAATGGAGCTGCATGTTCTCAAGCAACATGAGAAGGGTCGAAAAAAGGCAGAACGCTGTTCACAATGGTAATAAGCGAATAAGTATACTGCTGATCGGAAAAACGCTAATAAGCGCAATCTAAAACTGCAGTGGAACGCGCTTCAAGGGGAAGTTCTCCATAATCTCAATGCGTGTGACTAAAAAATATGAGCATGGACCTCTGCCCCGGGCAGCTCAATCAGCTCAACTAGCAAGTCATTGGCTTCAACTCGAGTCAACCCCTTGAAAACATAGCCGCGGTCAATCAGTTCACAAGACCATTTTAGATGAACCAGACTGCAATTAACATCCAACCAGGATATTTGAAGTGACACAATGCGTGTGCACTGTTTTCGCAGCTGTCACTTGGGATCGGAAAATATAGCGATTTATGCGGATTTATACGATTATACGCACCTATTTACTATTGTATATTTACCTATGTCGTCTCAAATTTCGTCCGATTACGTTGATTATTGTAATTATGTATTCTTGTAAATAGTTTGCATGCGTTTGTTCCAAGTTACAACAAGCCACATAACATGGCTACATAAATCTTTACGTCTGCGCACAAGAGCTGCAGCGAAAGGCACTAACACTATGGCGGTTATTTCCTTTTCATGAGTATCAAGTTGTCTGAATCCTTGGGGTGAGATTTAACTATCCCTATGTTAGAGTGAACATGTTCATCGGGGAGCCCGATTCTGGAATAACAGTAATCAATCGGGTAAAATATTAATTTTGATATACTCGGCGTACATGATACTATGAACTCGGACTGATTTATGTCTCGTGTTGGAAGCGTGCCAATGATCATAAAATCATACGATTACCGTAATAAGATGAAAAAAATTCATCGATGTGTATATGTTAATGAATAACACTATAACAACAATCAATTTTGTCATCTTTTTATGAAACTCGCACGCGTTAACCATCGTTGGCATACTTCCAGCTGGAACCACGCGTGCAAGGTGTAAAGTAAGCGGAGTATAATAATTTTGACCATTTTTCGATACAATGAATCGGGTGCATGAAAAACGGGTGAATTAAATCTCACACCAAAAGTGCAGTGTAGGGTTGCAGCGTATTTATTGGGTTGTAAAAACTAAAAGAAGTAAGGGTGATGAAAAATGACGCGCAATGTAGAAAATTTATTACAAGGACGAGTGGTGAGATAAGTAGGTAGTCGTGCGCTACATGATGTGAGACACTTTTTATGTGAAAATGCGCATGCCATTGAATTTTTGAATCGCTTTTATTCGTCGTCTTTAACTTCGCATAATGAAGAATATAGTAAAATAATTACAAATATTTTAGTATATATATATATATATATATATATATATATACCTATATATATATATATATATATATATATACCTATATATATATATATATATATATATATATATATATATATATATATATATATACCTATATTGAAATTTTTAACCCAATCGTTTGACGGCCAGAAACTTGGAACTGTAAAGCCCTACTAAAACTTCTACACAATGAATCGGCGGACAAGAAATCTGCACACGGCGAGTTCAAAAGCTAGCCCAGATTTGATTACCGACGACGATACAGAAGAAGAAACAATGGCCATCACAGTGCCGCTATGTTCACCACCAACAGGTATCCACGTTGATTATCAACCATATATCCACGAATAAGACCCCAGGGGAGTTAGAATTTTGTCGGAAGTTTTGTAGGGGGAGTTATTCAAAGGGGATGTTATTCAAGGGGGTAATTATTACAGCAGAAAACATAGAAATAATTCATTGTATGAATACATTCTGTTAACTCATAATCCGGGTATTTAACAGTTCAAAAACAACAAAAACAAGGTATCCTCCTTGCTAATATTCATGTTCATTGGCATCGTAAATACTTATTCAAATACACGTTGTGGTTACACATCAAATACCCAGAGGGGGAGTTATTCAACGGGTGTTATTCAAGGGAGTCTTATTCAAGGATTCAAGTATCCGGTAATCGTTTTCCACTCAAAGTTTCAACGTGTGACTCAAACGGAACGAAAATGCACCCACAACAGAAAACTGCGTAGCAGTGGAGAGCAGCTCGCTGTCGCTAGATCACCAGCTGCAGCAAGAGCAGCGCCAGCAGCAGCAACAAATCAGGCTGCAAAGACACGCGGCGGATCCGCGGCTGGGCGAAACCAACGCCCAACAAGAGCGGCACACGGCCGTCTCGCTGCAGTCCGTCGAGGGAAAGACGCTGTCCCACGGCGACGCCACGTGCGACAACGCGAACGTCGCCGGCGTGCTGCAGCACAGACCCGACTACAACGGCAACGGCCTGAGCGTGACCATGTGCGGCAACCAGAACTTGTTGCACAGCGCCAACGAGGCCATGAAGAATTGCATACAGTTCAATTTGGAAACGGCGGTCGCTGCGACGCAGGTAGGCCACACTCTGGCGGTGAACGCAATCAGTCACGACACAGACGTGAATTGTGAATGTCGCAGCCCGATTCACCCAAGTCCAACTGCGCCACACCGGTTCACTTCGGCGGCACGCTGAGCAGCCGCCTGACGCCCATTTTCAGAATACTCCAGCTGTGCGGCTTTTTTCCCGGCTCGCTAGACGGGATCACCGAGCCCCGGGCGCCCACGTTCGTGTTCACCGTCATACTTTTTATCACAAATCACGCATTTCTCAAAGATTATCATGCACAGATCATGCCGTCGCACTGCGTGCTGCCTGCTGTGGAGAATACCCAGCGCCCTGTACTTCGCGTTGAACCTATACACATTCACCTTCACAATCAAAGTCACAGCCGAGTACGCGGAGTATTTCGGCTTCATGCATGCGTTTTCAGTCACCAGCGTGATTACAGGTTGGTGAATCGCAAAATTGATTAAGTTTCACATTCACAATAAAGTGCCAAGACACAGAACTTTTACTGCAGGCATGAAACCGCTGATCAATTCGATAACGTTTCTATTGTATAATTTGTTACATGGTCGGCACGTGCGAATGATAAGAATGTTGAATCAGGTGGATAGTGATTTTGTAGCATATTTTCAGTACAGACAGAATATTGCCTTAATGAATTGGGTGGCAATAATTTCGATTTTCACCGTTGGTGGGTTAAAACACAAAAATGCTTGCAAAATTTTATGATAAACGTTTCTGAATAAAAGTGTCAATTTCTCTACGCAGGCTTGCTGATTTTGATGTTGCGCACAGCAGAAATGATCATCCGCGAGGAGGAGTTCGGCAATTCATGGCTGGGCGATTTAAGCATAGTCTTAGTACCCGCCATCAGCATTTGGGGTCACTTTAATGAAACTTGATGCAACTTTATGTCATGAAACATAAAAAATAAAACTTTTTCAGGAACGCTACCCCTACTCTACTTTGTGTATCTACAGCGGTTAGTACTCATGTGGTGCGTACACCTACGAAAGAGTATAGCCAGGAGCAAAAAGCAGCCGGTCAACGAGAGGTATACATTGGCATTCTACTACAGAGTCTTTTGCAATATTACGTACCTGCAGGTGGGATAATAGATATTCTGATTTCAGTAAATAATTTCAGTAATTTCTATTGCCACGCAGGGTTGCTTGAGCGATATATACGGTCCATGGATTTTATTCTCCCTCGGCTGGACGGTTTTCACATTGTGCTTATCAATATATTTCGTCACGCACGTAAGTTTTTATCAACCCAAGACAGGATCCATCGTGACATAGATGATTAAAAGCACGTAACAAAATTCGGCACACACACAGGCGCATTCATTCTTCGAGCTGCCAGCGATCATGTACCAGCTCGCAGAGTCAGAAGAGGACGTCCAGAGTGCCAGACTGGTCGGTTGAATTTTAGCTGTAGAAAAGTGACGTCATTCACATGAAACAACAATAAAACAATTCGCAGGCGCTCTATTTTAACATTATTTGGGGTATTGTTCAAGTGATCACGGCGGTGCTGACGATACTCATTATATGCAACATTGGGATACAAGTGAACGAGGCGGTAAGGTGCCGCCAGTCCGCAGATTTTTCCGCAGAATTTCGTTCCGCACGTTTCCACGCGACACGGGAAATGATAATAAATTTCTTAGCAGCAAGAAACGTGACATGTTTAAGTGAAAAGTGACAAGAATTCTTCCCACACTTCCCATCACTTAACTGAACTTATCACTTTTCGTTCGCTTATCTGTACAGCTGTCACAACCCTATTACATAGTCACATTCTTATCACCTTTCGGATGAGTTCTGCCGCTTGAAAAAGCGCGGAATTGGCGCGTGCCATCACTAGGGTTGGAAAAAAAACGTTTTTTTAACTCGATGTTTTTTTAAAAAAAAACGTTTTTTTTTAAAAGGTCCCAGATATGACCTTGTGTCAACATATATAGGTATATCAGACAGTGGCAATACTCTGTGATGTTATATATGACCATATAATGTCTGTGGAGCCATGGGATAGCATTATAAGTGGTGATTTGTGTCAAAAATATCCATTTTTCGTCGACATATCGTTCGTATATCGCCTTATAGTTGAATGTTCTGGACTACAGGTAAAGTTTGGCACGGAATAGTGATCAAACAAGGTTATAAAACGAGGTTGTTACTTTGTGAGTGAAGTTACACACTGTGGAGGTACATGGAAGCACATTACCTCAATATTATATACTACAGCAACATATGACGGCTTATTAACCCATGGTAGCACATAGAAATGGATACTTTGATACTAAAAATGCCACAAAACCAATTAAAACAACCACCAATGTCAATTTGTGTGTGAAATTGCGCGCTTGCGCGCAAAATTTTTGCAAAATACCTAGTGTTTAGTACTAAAAATTTCGGTCGATGTTTTTTTTAAAAAAAACAACATTTCGGACGTCATGTTTTTTAATAAAAAAAACAACGTTTTTTTTAAATAAAAAACGTTTAAAAAAAACATCGGCCAACCCTAGCCATCACATTGACTTGTCAAACTTTAGCACGCAATCACTTGTCCGCGCAGAGCCGGAGAATCAGCGCAGCGGTGCTGTCGGTCGCGTCGGACATGGAGGCGACCGAGAAGAACGCCAACCTGGTCGTGCTGTCGTTCATGTACCGGGTGCAGCAGCAGACCATGTGGGGCGTGACCGTGTGGCGCGCGTTCACCATCGAGAGATCTGCTTTCTTCACCGTGAGTGTCTTCGGCAGGGGTAGGAAAGGGGGGGGGGTTGGGGAGGGGGGGGGGGGGTTACCCCCCTCCCAAACCGCCCGGCTATCGATCTATCCCGTAGGCCTCTCAGCTATCTATTTATCTATCCCGGAGACAAAATTTTGGGCTACTTTTCGTCCTTCTATGCCTATATATTGAACCCCCACGAAACCCCTCTCCCTGAAAATTTTTCAGCTATCTATCCCTCCGGAGGAGCGATTTATTACCTATCCAACCCCCCGGAGGGTCGAAATCTAGAAGACCCCTGGCCCTCGGGCCGGGTGGCGCGCCACTGCGAACCAACTACATTGACGGCTGGCTTGCGCAGATGTTCAGTCTGATCCTGACCTACTTCGTGGTGCTGATGCGCTTCCGCACGAGCGAGACGGACAAGACGCTGCAGGGAGGCGGGCCCAAGCCCGAGCTCGGCGACCCCGGCAACGACGCGCCCGACGCGACCACGGAGCAGTCGACAAAAGAACTGGACGACCAAGATCAGCTGCTAGTGGCCGGCGCCTTCAACATGATCAACATGACAGTGCTGAGTCACGCCTGATTCCAATAGCCCTACCTATTTAAGGCTGTGCGCTGCAGCAGACAAGTGGCAGCTGGCCACTCTGTACAGATTACTTACACTTTTGATGACTTATTTAGACACATATTTAATAAAAGTTTTCGTAGTTGTTGAGGCGCATTTAACACCTGCCATGCCACACAAAAAAATAGAAATTAATTGCCGTATGTAATTTACTCAGTCTTTTCGCGAAATAACGGGATAAATGCGCTTTTTCTGTGTTGATGGAGCTACTGCCACAGAAAGACACCTTATTATATTTTCCAATGTTTTCTAGTAGAAATTGAACACAATGTCAGCCAAGGACATATCCAGGAGGTGGGGGTATAATTATTTACATACATATACAGCGTTTCATGGCGCTAGCGCCAACACCAATGGTGCCATGGTGTGGCGCCTAGTAATGGCGCTATGGCGCCATTCCGGCACTCTGTAGGTAAAATCTTAGGAGGGCTGAGCCGTAAACAAGCAGCCCATCCCCGCTCAAAAATCGTGGATACGTCCCTGATGTCAGCCAAATAAATTATAATTCTGAGTACTGGAGGTCTGATTGATTTTGTTGCCGTTTCCCATTTGGATGGCATACTTTCTGTTCTATGGAGCTCTGTTCACCCAGAACACGCACCCTCCCAAGCATTATTTTGCAAAACGAAAAAAG
>OZ038457.1:15285036-15472036 GCA_964036195.1 Sphaerolaimus hirsutus
TCTGTATCTTACAGGCATATACAGCGACAAGGACGGAATTTAGGGGGGGTTTTACTGGCTTTGAGGCCGCGGATACTGGTCAAATGAAAATATATGTCGTGTGACGGTAAAATGCGCGCTTGCGCGCAAAAATTTTTAAAACTGTGATAAAAGCGTCTTCTGGAAGTGCCATTTTGGCACATTTTTTGGCCCGGCCCGGGAAGGGGGGGGGCGGCCGCCCCCCCCGCCCCCCCCCCCCACCCCCTGGCTACGTCCTTGCAAGCATTATTTTGCAAAAAGAAAAAATAAATATGTAAATGGTAATATCAATATAATTATCAGGACCATGATGTATCGTGCTTATCACATTATACAATAACTCCAGTGGAAAGTGAAAAAAATCGGGTGCGTTGGCGCCGTGCTGCAAGGCTCTAGCCGGCGAGCTGCAATAATGTAAAATTTTCAAATTTCTTTGTCTTGCATTTATGTATTTAAATGGTTTCGGATACTTTTTTTTTCTAAGTTTCTTCTGTTTGTCCATTTACTCAAGAATTTGTACATCCGGGGTCTCCAGAATTATAACTCTCGCGTGTGTTCGATAGATAGCCTATCCGGACGGATAATTAGATATACTCGGCGAACCGCAAAGTATGACCAAAATGACTTATGTCTTAGTCGATAAAGCGCGAGCACGATACTTAGGTACTTATGTATGCACTTTCACAAAAAGGAAAAATGTGTTTGTATACCTAAATTCCCGAATTTTTAGCGATTTTTCTTTATTCCTTCTACAACTTTAAAAAGCCTACCTATATATTGAACCCCCACAACCCCAAACAAATTTTTTTCCCTGCTATCTACGGGAGCAATTTGCTATCTATCCAACCCCAGCGAGGGTCAAATTTCAAGATAACCGTCTCGGTCATCTATAGATGCGATGTTTACACACCTATTATGTATTCTACTTTTTAGTTTTATTATCTTACATACATTTTTATATCCTAAATATGTGCTTGTAGTTTACCTACACACAAACACACGTGAACACATACACTTATTGCCACGGTGCCAATTAGCAAAAAGTATGGACCACTTCTAATCATGACATTTCACATCAAGCCCAGGTGCATCACTTGTATTCAATCAAGAAGTGGCTACTTGACATCAAAACATTTTATCACATTTCTGCCTCACTTGTAATCAGCAATTAACTCACTTGTAATCAAAAACGTGTCACTTCTCGACAAAAGTTCTAATGAAATTACTGGCCACCTGTAATCATGAACTAGATCACTCATAATCAAATGGCTCCCATAACATTTCTCATTAATTTACTTTTGGCTGATAATTTACCTATTGTTCAGTTAACATGCCACTGCATTTACCTTTATTTGACATTGATTCAAATCAGAATACATGTGTTATGATTTATTAGGCTTATGTAGGTAACTGGTAAAATATTGTGTGAAAGCTGATAATACAAATAAATAAGGATGTCTGCCAATAAAAGTCGATGTAAATTCTTATGTCCCTGAAGAAAATAGAAATTTTGGTGAAGAATAAATGTTAGTGAAGTGCATACCGTAAATCCTCGAATAAGTCCTCCCCCTCGAATAACTCCCCCTGTTAGCTGACTGTGGAAAAAATAACTCCCCCCTCAAAAAAACAGAGGAAAAATAACTCCCCCGGGGACTTAATCGAGGATTTACGGTAAATATGATACTGCATACTTTCCACTGTTTGCTAGTAAGTGTTCCATGGAGGTAATGATGATTCCACAAAATAAACAGTGTTCAAGACGTGAAAATTAAATGTATCAGAATGCATTAATATCCTTGCAAAAATATGCATCCTTTTATACGATCTAATCAAATTTGATTTTTGGTGTAAGAGTAGTTAGAAGTGATGCTGTATTGTGAAATTGGGATGAACTATTACCCCTGTGTCAAGGGGTTACAAGCACATGCTACCAGGGGTCTCCAGGATTTTGGCCCTCGCGGGGGCTGGATAGATAGCAAATCGCTCCTCCGGAGGGATAGATAGCTGAAAAAATTTTCTGGGGGGGGGCTGGGGGGGGGCTTGGGGGGGGGGCTGGCGGGGGCACAATATATAGGCTTTTTCAAGGTTAAGAAGGCAGAAAGGGGAAAAAATCGCTAATAATCAGTTAAAAGTAGTCAAAAGTAGGTATAAAATGGCTAAAAATAGGTATATAACCATGTATATAGCCGGAAAGCACGATTTTGAAGGTGAAAAACTATAAAAAGGTGCGAAAATTGGGGATTTTGGGCGAAAATCGGGGCAAAATTTCTCAAAAACCACTCCAGGTAGATAGATAGCTGAGCGATTTGGGGGGGGTCTTTCGGGGTAGTAGCCAAAAATTTTGCCTCGGGATAGATAGATAGCTGAGCGGCCTCCGGGATAGATAGATAGCTGGCCGATTTGGGGGGGGGCAGCCCCCCCCCAGCCCCCCCCCCTAGGAGACCCCTGCATGCTACACATGTGTGCATGTATGCACACCAAAATTGATGAAAAATATATAAATATATAAGTGAACCAGTTCCTGAATATAAGTGATGTAGTTCATGATTACAAGTGGGGCAGTAGCTTGATTAGAACTTGTGATGTAAAGTGAGGCATTTTTATGAGAAGTGAGGCAGAAATGTGATTAGATGTTTCTATGTAACTTCTTTGTTACAAGTGATGCACCTGTTCTTGATGTGAAGTGTGCATGATTACAAGTGATGCACACTGTTCCTCACGTGCACAAGTGATAAGTGACGTAAAAATCTTCATGCAATTGCTTTTCCTAAAATACCCTGACCTTTTCGAACCACTGACCGCGCGCATTTTTACTTGTCCACCTGTGGAACTGGACCAATTGACCCACCTTTGAGTCGAGGTAGACTGGACAAGTGGAAAAGCAACTGATATGATATTTACTTCCAGTTATGGTGATTATACGCACATCCATCTGTGCATTACTCTGATTCGATGTTAACACACAGCAATTTTACCATTTCCTCTCGAGATTTTAAACGACTTCTACATCTACAGACATCCTAATTTGTTTAGAATTTTTAACGCAATTCGCTATTGAATAAAAATAATAATAAATATCTATATTTAGAGATGTCTCCTCGTTGTCTCCAGACAAAGCAATAGGTATCGTCAGGCACGCACAAAAATCCGTGCGGACACTGAAAATGTCCAAATCTGTCCGTCAATTTTAAATACTGCAATCTATCAACCTATATTTAAAAATTATTTGAAAAGTGAATCTTTAGTGAATCGACAACAATTGATCGCAGACGGAAGCAGAGAGAAACTGAATTCACATGGTGCTAGAAGCCCGGCAGTCATGCGCGCTAGCACAGTGCCGCTAGACATCTGCACCGCGCACACCAGTCACTCCAGCACACACCGTGAAACCAGTTGCCCACGCAACTTCGCACAGCAAATCGAATTGACATCCCACCGATTATACAAAACGGTCGATACTTAGACGTTTTTTTATATTCCCAATGTTAGACATGGCAGGCTTTTAGTGAGAAGCTGTAGGAAGAATAGACGACCTGCACAGATCAGCTATCGATTTGACAATGCTGTATTTTCTGTTAGTAACAAATAAATAGATAGAGATTATATGTGGTCAACGGTACCTGGGAAAGAGGCAAAATAGGTTAAGGTTAAATAGAAATCAAAGTAGCAGTAAAGCGGAAAATTACAATGAATGTGAACAAGGCGGGTCGGGGCGTCGAGCGAAAACGCGAAAACAATTCAGATAAAATATCGACAACAATCAATCCAACGCAGCACAGGGCTCGTTGCGAGCGAGCGGGGCGAACGACTAAAACGAAGCGCATCGCACTGCTAACACACCTGTGCACCTGCGCACACAGTGCGTTTCTAACTGGGTGGCCCCCGCGAATGCTAGGCTGCCAATTAAAAAGGCCACGAGGCATTGGCTGAATGCGACTGGCGCGGCGGCTAAATTTTCCTAATTTGGGCCACCGTGTGAGAGAGAGACAGATATCCGCGGCGGCGCGGCGCGATCGCGCGACAGCGCCAAAGCGACGACCATGATTAACCCTTCGAATAAATAACGCGGAATAGTAAAAGGACGGCGAGCATCTGCCGCGCGGCGGCAGCCCCCAGGTAAATATAATCGCCAGCCGGCGCGGGCGACGCGATGCAGCAGCGGAAATGACCCCCGAAAGCGGAAATCAGCCTGATGAGGTAGATGCGCGCGTGCGTGAAACGGCGCCGTCGACCTTCGGCACGATTTCAGTGCAAGCCACGGCGGCATGGAACGGCATACCGCGTGGCACGGATCTCGCGTGCAATCGAAACGTGCATGCATGGATCCAATCCACCCCAAACGCTGCAACAATCGAGCTATGTATCCCGGACCCCGATGCAGCTATCTTTATCTACATATTATACCTATCCGAGACAAAATTTTGGTCTACTAACCCCTGTGCCACCTCCAAATCGCCCAGCTATGTCTGTGCTGAAAATTTTGAGCGCTTTTCCCCAACTTTCACCAAAAATAGCTAATTTTTGCACCTTTTCTTTCATTTTCCCCTCAAAATCTAATCATTATACCCATTTGCCTAGCTTTATTTCATGTAGTTTTAGCGATTTTTCTCCATTTTTGGCTTCTACACCTTGAAAAACATACAGTATTTGCTCGAATAATTCCCCTGGGGAATTATTTTTTCTTCAGACTTTTTGAGTATTATTCAAGTATTATTACATCAAAATTTTCAAGTATGTTTCTATCTACACATTTCATGATTAACAAAATAACCTGCAGTTTTTGTTCAAATTATACACAATATAAATGCACCATATGCCTAAAGGGGGAATTATTCGAGGGGGACTTAATCAAGTGGGAATTGTTCAAGCAAGTAAGTATCTTTATGTAGAGACCCCGTTAGCCCCCCTCCCAAAAAACAATAACAACAACCAACAACTTTCCATCTCTCTGCAGGAGCGATTTGCTATCCATTGTACCCCCGCGAGTGTCAAAATCCTGAGACCCCTTGGGATTGGGGTTTTGCTATTGTCGATGGACCACAGAGTCAAACCGCTTTTGCATTCAACCGCTGTTTGGTACAAATATATAGAGTAAACCGATAAACTCGAACGATATTACGACCCAAAAAAATGGAAGAAATAAAACATGGAAGAATGGAATCGACAGCCAGGTAGAAACGGAAACGTAACCAAAAGTGAGCGCAGCCAAACTGGCGGGCCCTAAGTGCGGGCGCGGAATGCGCGCGTGCAGCCTAGCCACCGGGAGCCTTGGCAACGGCGCGGCAGGGCGGCCGACGCACTCGCCTGTGCCGCTTCGAGGCGGGCCTCGCTGGCGCCGGCCATATGGTCGACGTTGCAAATTCAAAGCCATCCACGGCCCGCCGACGAGCTCGTTCAAGTCACAATGCACCTGCGCTGCGCACCGGGTGCAAATCCCAGGGCCTGTGAAAAGTCAAATGTCATGCAAAGGGTCGGAAGGCATGTAAAATATCCTGCGAGATGGCAACCGAGTTGCCATTTTGCAGGGCATTTTACATGACTTTTGACACTTTGGATGACATTTTACATTTTACAGGGTAAGGGACTGCCCCCAGGCGACGCGCATATTTGGTGTTGTCCACCAAGTTCCACTGGTCCCACAACGTGCTCCAGTGAACATTGAACATTTCCAAGCGAACACTTTTCAATTGAAACACGATGATGTCGTTGGCGTTAGCTGAATACAAAATCCAGTCCGAGCGGGGGGGGGGGATTCAAATATTTACATAACCGCAAATAATAGAAGATATAAAATGGGGAAGGGGCCAAGCCTACTGCACGTGAATAGTCCATGCGCCAGGGCATCTAGGTAAACAAAAACTCAAACAATACAAGCGCGCACACGCCCCGTCCTCACGCACCAGAATCGCTCTATTATAAGATAATTACCATTGCACATGCCTACGCAAAAATAGAGATACATCAAATTCGCACAGCGAGTACACAATGGCACGGCCGTGATTTGATCCCAGGTGGAATAGAAAAGAACAGTAACCTTGGGTGCACATTTCAGGACACCCTTTGACCCGTGTGCCCGCGCTGCCGGCTGAAACCTTCACGGCGGTGGGCAAAATTGATACGAAATTAGAACTCCTAGTACCGTATTTCTTCTAATAGAACGGCATACAATAGAAGGGCACCGTCAATAGGACGGCAGGTTTTGGCATTTTTTCACCCATGATAAAATAGAAAGGCAGCCTCCAATAGAACGGCACCTCCAATAGAATGGCAGGTAAAAAATGAATAGAACGGCGCTTTTCTATTAGAAGAAATACGGTGATGCCCATTTTACCTAGGCAACCATAAACCACCTTTTCCGCCATTTACTTCAACCAGGCATGAATTTTTCTAGCATTTACATTTTCACCAGGGCGCTTTCCATTTTTTACCTAAATGAGAAAATCCGATATAATGATCGGATCCACATAGTGGCCCGCGAGGGGAAAATGGACCGTAATTTATAAAATTGGCCGGCGCGATCCCGATTCTCGCGGAAAAAAGGAACGCAAAAATGGGAGTGAGTGGCTGAAAACGGAGCGAAAACAAGCGCATAACGTGGAAAATATGCGCAGAGTAATACAATGCGATGTGTAGCATTTGGTAGGATAATTGCTAGTTGGAAACATGGGCGGAACCATAAAAGAATGCACACGCGCTAGGCGAGGTTCAAGTGAACCTGAGCGGAAATGAACCAAAACAATGGCTAATTTTCGGTGACATTTCCGCACGGCGGCTGTACAATGAGAAAAGTGGGAATGAGAAAACGGCGCAGGTGCGCGTGCATGGACTACAGTGTATAGCATATATAGCATAGCAGTGCATGGACTGGAAATGCAGTGTATAGTAATAACATAGGTAGGCAATGCATAGACTACGATTCGAATTGGCAGCGGTAGGGATGGAAAAATATAAATTTTCTCAAGCTGCTTGAGTTTAAAAAATCAGATTACCATTACAAAACGGTCCTAGGTATACTCGGCGTACATGATACTCTGCCCTCGCACTGATTTATGTCTCGTGTTGGAAGCGTGCCAATGATTATAAATCATGCGATGGCCAAAAAAAATTCATCGATGGGAATATGTGAATGAATAACATTATAAGAACAATCAATTTTGTCATCTTTGTATGAAACTTGCACGCGTTAACCATCGTTGGCACACTCCCAGCGGGAACCACGCGTGCAGGGTGTAAAGTAACCGGAGTATAGACTGGAGGGGTATTATAGAGCAAGGATAAGTGTAGACGAAGCGACACGATGTATTGGCATGCCTATTGTAGACCTATAATAATCGAATAGCAACATAAACGGTTATTGCTGTACAAAATATATCATTTTGTTGACGTTCTACATTTTGTTCCTTATTTGGGACTAGGGTTCAATTCAAATGGGATCGACTTTTCGGGATTGGTATTTTGAATTTTTGGGATCGGGGTCGCGGGATCGGGTTTTTGGCCAAAGTTCTGGTATTGAGGGTTTTCCTCTATTTTTTCACAAAAAAGTCTAAAACACACTTGAATGCCAGAGAAGTGGCATAAAAGGGACACTGGATAAATCCTATCACAATTCTCAGTGCAAATGTTTAGACCGTCAGCTTTTTTCAAAAGTCATTTATTAAAAACAGCAGTTGAAAAAATCACTCTAGGACGCGATGTTCTATAATTCATGCAAAGCGCCGCGCAGGTGAATAAAAATCGAGACTTCCCACGCAAAGTCTCATTCACAAACTACAATTGTGAGCAAAACACGAGAGTATCCCACGAATAATACACACATTGCCATGCCGTAAGTTTGCAAACGGGCAGCGGCGAAGTCCAACTTTCACTAGCTGCACATAGAAACAGCGCACTTGTAACTAGCAGGCAGCCTGGTGAGCACTTGGCGTGACAAGACGCGCAATTCTATTCCATGCATAGAAAATAGTGACGTCGCAGTGCTCCACGAGCGGCGCATCCAGTCGGGGCTACCTAACCCACTAAATGCTGCACCCTGTACTAGGGTTGGTCAGCGCTTTTTTACACTGCTTTTTAAAAAGTCGCTTTTTTTAAAAAAAGCACAAGATACCCAGAACTTTTTTAAAAAAAGGGCTGGCAATTTTTTAGTACTTATGCACTAGATATTTGCAATTTTTTGCACGCTAGCTATGCTTGGTGGACATCACACTTAGTAAGAAAACCTACCATAACCCATCTGAATAATGAACCAAAAAGTTTTTCATCATAATATTTAGTTTTTTACTATGGAATAATTAATAACGAAACCTATCACAAGATTTCATACATTAAATTATGGTAGGATTCTGCACATACCTCGCAGTCCTCCGAGTATAGAGTATCACAAACAAATTATCATTGGTAAATAGTTGTTTTAATTGTCACTTTCAGTGTCCTTGCTTTTATTCCTACATGCTATGATTTTTCAATAAGCTGTATTATGCTAGTGTAGTACATATTTATAAAATATACCTGTATATGTTAACTCACAACAATGATTGGAACAATTCAGAAATGTTTTCCTTTTTAAAAAGCGAAGGAAGCGCTTTTTTAAAAACGGGGCTGTTGAAAGAAGTCTTTTTCCATCGCTACCATGTACCTCAGACGGGCCTGTGCCATTATGCATCTAGAACCAGAATGCATTTAACCATACCCGCTGAAAATATGCAATAAAACATATGACTTAGTGATTTTAATGGTGAAAATATAAAAAAAAGTATGAAAATTAGCAACTTTGGGTGAAAATCAGGGTAAAATTGCTCAAAAGCGATCCAGATAGGTAGATAGCTAAGTAATTTGCTTGGGGGGTTCTGTTCAAGGAAAAGTAACCAACAAAATTTGCCTCTGGTTTAGATAACTGGGCAGTTTGGGGGTGGAAAACCTGCCCCCTTACTTACCCCTGCGGGTATAATGTGTCTATAATGGATGTAGATGCATAATGGATGTAGATGCATAATGGGTTTAGATGCATAATGGGTTTAGATGCATAATAGGCGTGACCCCCTCAGACTCCGCTAGGCTGTGGCGTAGTTTGCCCCATTCGTTCAGTCAACACCGTCGATTTTTAAAAGTTGCACTGTTGGGCGCAGTGAGCTGAATCCATTCGCATCGTGATCTTGAATTAAAAGACTATTCATATTCTGCTGCGGTGGGAAAGTCACCGTGTACCAGTAATCGGGTAACAGTTGCACAAGTTATCAAGCGACTACGCGAGCGGTAGAATTCAGGAAATGCTGAAAATTGCATGAGAACCACTAGGTATGACAGCCGATTGACAAAAAAAGGACAATATTTCGCTGAAAAAGCCGCAGTACAAAATTAGAACTATAAAAACTCAGTGTTTAAAAAAAATCTTTTTACCGATTCAGGGGTGCTTTGCAAAAAAACATCGTCACAGGTGCCAGAGCAATATAGGCAGATATCACATCCCTTCTTGCGTTGGGCACACGCGATGCGGACCGATGCAGATGCAGCTCAGGAAAAGTTAACAAAAATACCGGTCTCAAACAGTCAAGTGAGACTTTCTCACATCGATATTTTTGTAGATCGGCACCGTTAGAAGCACACGCTTGAATGCATTGCAAAAATATTCATGTGCATACAACTCTACCGCTACACCAATGCTAACTCTATTTAGAACGTAAATAAAATCAAGCGAGTTGGATAGTCGTCGCTTAAGCTACCTAGCAACTAAGTAACGAGAGATAGGCAGTGTTTTTTTAAAGTTTGTTTTTAAATACCTAATAAAAACATTTTTTTTAAACGTCAAAAGTTTTAGTTCTTATGCACTATGTATTTTACATTTTTGCATGCAATCGCGCAATTTCACATACACACTATCATTGGCGGTTCCACTCATTGGTTTTGTTGGTGGTTCTATTAATTGGTTTTGCAGCATTTCAGTGAAAAATCTCGGCTCATTTGTTCATGCTATCATGCAATAATAAGCCGTGATATGTCAGTGTAAGTACATAATATTCAGCCAATGTGCTCCACATAATTCTACAGTGTGAAACATTATATTATATTAGCCTTCTGTTAGACTCACAACCATATCAGGGAACTTTTGCAAAAAAAGATTTTTTTAGAGAAACTTTTTAAAAAACGAGGTCGATAAAAACGACGTTTTTCCATCCCTAGTTACACCATCTAAATCCAAAATTTCAGGACCAGAAATCTATGACTTCATTTATGTAACCAAGAATTCTGCATTCATTTCAATTGATGAACAGGTGTAGCGTATTTACTGGACAAAATGAATTTGAAAATCCTAGATCTGTGTACTGCAGCAATGTAAACAACAGCGATAATTCATGAGAGGCGTTGAGATGATTGTGTAATTTTGCATGGGAGTTTCATGAAATGATTCGGGTAGGGTTTTCAAGAACAGACCAGTTGAATCGTCTTAATTGCCTCAAGTTGAATTGAATATCTGAAATTTATGTGAAATTTTCCAGGGTGGAGATAGGGTTCAAACGGGATCCCGATCCCGATCCCGGATCCCGTGAAATATAGGGATTTAGCAGTCCCGATCCCGATCCCGAAAATTTTCAAATCCCGATCCCGAGAAACTCCAAAGTCCGGGATCCCGATCCCGGAAAAATTAGAGGAAATTATCATAAGTGAAAAATGACGTTTTTGCATGCAAAAATGTGAACGCAAACCCCTAGCGTTCATTTTATGCCACTTTTCTGGCATCCAACAGTGTTCTGAAACCTTTATGAACAACTGTGAATGCCAGAACATTGGCCAAATACTCTATCCCAAGACCCCAATCCCGATCCCGAAAAAATGCCAATCCCGATCCCGATCCCGTGACCCCAATCCCGGCCAATCCCGATCCCGATCCCGAAATCTGAAAAAACCAATGCCGATCCCGATCCCGACGATCCCGAAAAGTCAATCCCGTTTGAACCCTAGGTTAGGAGATTCGCCCAAGGTAGCCTGTGGAGTTAAATGACCCAAAATTTACCCAACCACTGCCAACAAATCGGACTATCGTAAACATGTAATTAACTGCTCAACACCTCAAAACTTAATCTCTTATTCGGTTTTCCCTCACTTTTCCTACCCAATACATCCTCAAAATCGCCACAATCAGCGCCCAAAATCTCACTGAGCGGCTGCGAGCGCGGGCCGATCACATCGCAGCCAAAAGTAGCGTTTTGCATCTGCGGCTCGCCGCAAATCGCCGCTTCCGCAGCCAAATCAGTAAAGTAGCTGGCCCTGGGGGCAGTCCCAGACCCTGTAAAATGTCCTGCAAAATGTAAAATGTCATGCAAAGTGTCAAAAGTCATGTAAAATACCCTGAAAAATGGCAATTCGGTTGCCATTTTGCAGGGCATTTTACATGACTTTTGACACTTTGCATGACATTTGACATTTGACAGGACATTTTACAGGGTCTGGGATTGGCACCAGTTTGGCTGTCTGCTGAAGTTCTCCCACATGGAGCCTTTCCTCAGCGTGCGCTCCCACAACAGCGCCAGATACAGCCCACTGAGCACCAGGCCGATGTTGATGCCCATCACCGCGCCCGGCACGCGGATCGTGTACCTATCGTGGGCGCACCAAACTGTCGGCTTTTGTAGCCTTCACGAGCAGGCGCCAACTCTGGCACCGCTTAAGCGCAGAATGTTGAGTGGAACTCAACTATGATTTCTGTCAGATAGATATGAAGCGTTCACTAAAACGAACACCAAATACACATTGGCCCTACACACACTAGTTGACATCGACACCAAATGTCAACTGGTTACGATCCCGACTCAAAGCTTGCTGACGAGACGAGCCGACGAACGACATTCAAACGCAAGCTTTGAATTGGGATCGGAGCCAGTTGAGATGTCAGGTGAGTGAGGTGTGTGTGGGGCCAATCAGGGGTCTCCAAGATTTTGGTACTCGCGGGGGCTGGATAGATAGCAAATCGCTCCTCCGGAGGGATAGATAGCTGAAAAAATTTCTGGGGGGGGCTTGGGGGAGGGGGCTCGCGGGGGCAAAATATATGGGCTTTTTCAATGCAAAGAAGGCAAAAAAGGAACAAAAATCGCTAAAAATAGGTTTAAAGTAGCCAAAAATCTGCCTCGGGATAGATAGATAGATGAGCGGCCTCCGGGATAGATCGATAGCTGGCGGATTTGTGGGGGAGGCAGCCCCCAGCCCCCCCCCCTAGGAGACCCCTGGGGCCAATGTGTACCATGCGCGGCGCCAAAAAAGTGATACACCCAAAAGCACCAACCATCCAATGAATCCGCAGACGAAGGTGAGTCGGTCGACGAACAGATTCTTGGTGTTGTAGCGGATGCGCAGACAGCGGTCGCGAAGCTGCACGCGACTGGACTGGCCCACGGTGAGGTAGGCCGCCTGCGGGAAATGTCATTTTTATTGCCCATAGCGTGTGTTCGACGGTGTTCACACTGATTTGACTGATGTGACGGCAATAGGTAAGTTTTTTTGTGTCGCCGACGACAAGAGTGCGTGCGAAAAATTGTCATTTGTAAAGCGCACATCACTCACTTGTTTATAAGCATTTTGTCGTAAATTTAATATATTCACAACTGGAGCATCGTTATCACATCAACCATTCGAACACAAGAACATAAAAGCAACAAAAGTCAAAGACAAATACAGCACCGTGAGTAGGGGCCCAGCGGCCAAGCCAGCCAACAGTATCTTATTAGAGAATCTTCTAGCGAAAGCTCTGCAAATATTGCTCGTATTTTTTGTCCTCCTGGACGGTGCTATGCTGCTGTACTTGAAATAGTGGACGACCGGGTTGACAATGCAGCCGCCGACGAAGGAAGCCACTTGAACTGTTTTGAAGGTGATGTGCGCCCCGATCTCCAAGTATGGGTGCTTGACCTGGAAGTACAGAATTACAGAGTCAGTTGCGAGGTGCGTGGGTTTTGTTCCGCTTTGGAACGCCAGTATCAGAATCCACAGAAACGGCAGACTTATTTTGGCATCGTTTCACCGTTTTAATAAGGCAGTGTTTACACGGATTCGCTAGCGAGGCCGCGTAGAACAAACCCTCCGACAAACCTACGACAACATGAAAAAAGTGTGATCTAGTGTCCGTGTAAACGCCGCCTAAACATGTGAGGATGTGCGGGACACAATTTACACGATTATACTCATTTACGCCCATCTAGTAATTGCGTAAAATGGTTTGTCTTTACGCGTCGTGGAGTAGTCGGAAAGAAATGAATTACTTACCGACAACCGAAATTTCGAAAACTGATCCATCCAATTAAACACATTCAATGATGGATTTCTTTTTACCTGCCGTTAACAGTAGTTGACAAACTCGTCATTTCGGTAAACTCAAACGTGTAGACTTACATACAACCAGAGTTGTTAAAATACCGGTATTTTTGGAAAGCATAAGCGTAAGCGTAAATACACTTTCCAAATTTTGAGTATGGATACTGTAAGCGTAAGGTATTTTTAAAATACCTAGGAAAGCGTAAAAAAAAGCGTAAGCGTAAAATTTTTTGGCGAGAGCGCTCTTGCTATTGAGCATCGGAAAATACCCTTGCTTTCACATTTATATCAATGCATCACAGATTCTGTTCATTTTTGTAAAGTGAATACTTTCACAATCAAGCTCTCAGCGACATTTTTCCCACTTGGTAGTCTGCTCTTTTATGTAGATGGCAATTTATGGACAGCGACACTCAATTCCTCCTCACCTTGTAACTCGGAGTTGGTGCTGTTGACGGCGACAACATCGTTGTCGGAATCCATTTGCACCCCCAAAATTCCTAATCTGAAGCCACAATATTGCAAGGCGATACAATTTTTACTACACACTTGTATTTCGACACAAATTGTACATGTGCCGCTATCTTCAGTGTGTTACTGCACACACGCGGTGATTTTTTTGTGGTACGCGTTGTCGTTCATTTTCGTTTTTGTAGTTTTATGCTTTTTCAAAAGCGTAAAACTGGACCATGTGAAAAGTTTTTTACGCTTTTGGTATCCGGGTAAATTGGCTGGGAAAGCGTAATAAAGCGTACGGGTATTTTATGAAAGCGTAAGTATAAATACCCATTTACCCGGGTATTTCGGGTAAGCGTAAATACGCTTTCGCAACTCTGCATACAACCACCACAAACTAGAGCGTCAACCGCCAGCCGACGAAAGTACCCACCAACGAGCGCACAATACAAGAAAACACAAGGCATCGAAACGACAAACCTCTAGCACCCGGTAATCAGGGGTGTCGCTGGTCTTGATTTGCACAAAGTTCCAAAACCAGCCGCCAGACTCCGCCTCGCGGCCCGTCATTTCGAATGTGCGATCTCAAAAGTTTCAGTACCACAACCGTGGCACTACATAAATTAGAACGTCCGTAAAATCAATTCTGTTCAAAGGTAGTATTGCAGGCAACTGAATGAGAACACTGAATACAGCTTTAGGGCTACGCTGTCAACTGAAGTGCATGCCGTTTCGTAGCTGAAGAAAAGCGAGCCCTAAAAATACTTTTTTTGGACAGAGGAATGGAAATAAGGGTTCGTTTAGTACCGTGTGGTGATAAAACATCGAAACTTTTCGACGTGAAGTGCAAGTTCAATTTTGTTGATATTTATTGATCTTGGATGCCGCTGATAAATAATAACCACAGGTATCTCCTTGACACTGATACGATAACTATCCACTCAACAAATTGGATAATCTATTCTTTTAAAGTTATAAAAAATATACATACACTTTCACAATTCGTGAATGAATAAACGACAAACTAAGTAACAGAAAAGGATAAAATAGTCAACAACTAAATATTTATCAAATCATATCCGTTACAAAAATCCACCCAATCCACTCAACTCAACAATCACCGTCCCCCCTTCCTCACTCTTTTCAGTGCCATTTTAGTCGCCTGTTTCTCTCTCTGACTCAATTTCTTGCAAACGGCGCTCTTTTCCTTGCGCAATCGCTTCAATTTTTTCGCGTTCATCTCTTTCAGCTGCTTGCCGTACTGCTTGTAGCGGTGCTCGGTCTGCGCCTTGTGCTTGTCCAGCTTGCGGCCGTAGTTGGTGCGCAGCATGTCCATGAAGTGCAGTTGCTGCGAAAGTGAGAAGGGATAAATTTCTAAGGATTGGTGGTAGAATGGGTTCAGACTTTAGCAGTCAGTGGCTTTTTGGACAGCCCGTTTTTGTAAACTATGCGAAATTAACTTTTTCGACGCTGTCTAAAGTTTACGTGATTCGTTAGAAATGGCAATGAATCTGCCCACCAGGTGGAAGTCTCCAGCCGTATAAAGTGTAAAGTCAAGTGTCAAATGTCATGTAAAGTGTAAATCAAAACGACACAAAAAATTTACTACACTTTACGTGACAATTGACACTTTAATTTACATTAGTCATAACGATTGACACTTTACTTTACATTTGTCATGAAAATTGACACTTTGTGACACTTGATACTTTACTTTACACTTTACAGGGTTTGGGACTGCCACCAGAACAACGATCAATACGGCATAATTAACTAAAAAAATTAACTACTGGATAGAAACACCCCCAACAAAAAGGAAAAATTAAATAATATCGGAAAATTTTTATTTAATCGGCCCATAATACACCCAAATAAACTCCCGGAAACCAGAAAGACCCAGACATCCGCCCACCTTGCTCTCATGCGGCTCTAACACAACCGTCGTGCATTTTTTCATGTCAGGGTCGTAGGTTTTATCCAAGGAATCCAGTCTTTTCTCATTCTTTGGCTTCAATTCATATGGCAGCTGCTTTTGGAGATTTTTCGGTACCACCAGTGCATCGGGTATAAATGGCCGCCGGGTTATCTCCTGTGGAATATAGTCGGCCGGATTAGAATTTCTTTGCATTAAGATTGTTGGACATTGAAGATAACAAAATTTAGAACAGGTCCATTTTGAAGACTCTACCAACCGAACCCGACCCGAACTTGACATTTTTCTGAAAATTGCGCACCCAACCGATTGACTTGACTTAAAGTCATTTTACTAGTACTGGCTCCATCGACTGAGGCTCGCTGTGCATGTTTACCCGCTGTGCATGTAGACCCTAATTTTCACACAAAATCGCTCATTTTCATACCATTTTATACATTTTAACCTTCAAAATCACTAGTTCATGTGTTTTATTGTCTATTTTCAGCTATTTCTTGTAGTATATGTGCTTATATACCCATTTTTAGTAATTTTTCACCTACTTTTAGCGATTTATCTACCTTTTTTCCTCATTATAAAAAAGCCTATACAATGAACCCCCACGAACCCCCAAACCCCCCAAATTTTTTTTCTAGCTATATATCCCTCCAGAGGAGCGATTAGCCATCTATCCAACCCCCTGGAGGGTCATAGTCTTGAATACTCCTGACATGCACAGCGGGTAAACATGCACAGAGGCACAGGCCCGCTCCATCAACTGTTTAAATTTGTTTTGAGTTTCCGGCCCACTAATATTCGGAATATGTACATCCATACTTACAATTTTTTCCTTGTTTCATACTAATATGGTAATTTGAAAATATACTTTTTTTCCAAAAACATTTTTCTCGAAAAAAATCAATACTAATCAAAAACTATGACCAAACTGCCCACCAATGGTGGACAAGAAAAAAAAAGTGCCACAAAAAGTACGAAATATTTACCTTTGGCGCGGAGTCCACGTTTTGCGGTGGCTTGACGCCGCGTTCAAATCTCAGCTGCCCAACAGTTTTCATGCCGTGCCACAGCTTTTCTTCGGCTAACAGCAAATTAGTCACCACCGTATAGTATTTCTCCATCACTATTGAATACCAAGTCCGTATGAACACAATATCTGGACGAATAACACAAAAATTTATCTATTTTTGATTACGCCGACACAAGTAGATATGTGAGATGCCACACACCCCTGAGCAGTATTTTGTCCTCAAAAGTAGCCCTGAATGCCCCTGGTGGCGTGTGCAGCGCCTTCTTAATCTGCCCGCGAAGGCCGCTCACAGTGCGCAGAGTGGCGCCCTCAAACCTGGCGACTTCCAGCGAGCTGTTGAACATGCCCTAAATCGGAAAAATTTACAAGCTTGCCATGTCATATTTTTTGTTCAGCAACCCGGGAAAATCACCTTGACGAAGGCAGACTTTTTGAAGATCTTGTACGGGTAGCCAATCAACTTTAGCTTTTTCTCCACAGTGACGGTGCGATCCAAACTGAGCATCACGCCGGTGGCCGCGATGCGGAAATGGGGCGCCTGCGTTCACAGCAATTGTATTTAATGTTATGGCAAATATAAAAACATGTTTGTCAGGATTTTTGGTGTCACGGTCAGCCTCATCCGAATACCCCCCTTCCCACATTCATAGAGTTCATTATACAAACAGCCACCGGTAAAAAAAGCCTGGATACGTCCCTGGCTCCCATAAGCCCACACACTGATAGCAGAGCAATTCATACATTCAAACATAAAATATTTCCGACATAGAAACATAAAATTTCCCTAAAACGTCCCCGAAAACATTTTTATCACCTGATTATCGGAGACAGTTTGCATTGCCAAAATGGGCGTGTTCTGGGGCGTCACTGGCGCCCAAAACGCTGCGTTACAATGCAGAAATTCGGGCGTGTATTTGATCAGGCGGTTGCGGAAATTGTGCTCTTGCATGCTGCAAAAATGTTTGTAAACGTTCGCATTTGCCATTTGGGACAAATAAGTTTTGAGAAAATTACCAATAGTAGACAACTGTCTGAAAGCGTCGCCAGCCCATAGAAATGATCAAAGGATCCCTGGTTTTTAATATCCGCGGATACCACCTGTGGCGCTGTATGCGAGCCTGCGCATGGGAAATCCCAGTACATTACAATGTAAAATCGCGAGCAAAATGTAAATCCACAAATGTATTGACCATGGCAAAAGCCATATTCTGCTCAGCGGGTAGCAGTGCGCCCACTATCAGGGGAAAGGCGGGGTCGAACTGCTCAATCATCTCGCACGGCATCGCGTCGAGCTGCATGCGCACGTAGGTGCCGGGTTTGTGGCCCTCGAGACGCACGCGGGACTCGGTGTCCAGGTGGTCGAAGACAGACGCGTTCAACTGCGCGTCGAGAAAGGGTGAAATTTTGCGCAGTGGTGTACTTATGTACACTGGCACGAGTAGGCACGTCGCTTAAATAATTGCAAGCATCGAAGCCGTTTTTGGGACCGTATTTGAGAGGTTTAAAAACAGTATTAAACAAGTAAAAAACGCATTTTCTTCAAAAATCAAGCCGCGAAGACAGGTTATTCCATCCCTTGGCACATGAAAAAATGGCAAACACACTTTGGCTTGCTCAGCGAGCTCGGCTTTCAAATCGTTGTAGTATCGACTCGACTCGTCATATTCGGCATCAAATAGTTGCTTGAGTTTCTTCTTTTTAGCCAGCCGACGGGCAGCGGCGGCGTTCGCATCTACGTCTCGCTTACGCAGCTGTGGCCCGGCGTTGCCTTCAATTTTGGAGGGGTTGGCTGGCTGTATGAATGGCTGAGAACTTTTACCGCGCCGCTAGAGATGAAAAAAGCGCTTTTTTAAGAAGTGTGTTTTTAAATAAAAACCACTTTTTTGCCTTTTTCAAAAAATGTCCAGACATTTCTAGGGTTGGCCGATGTTCTTTTAAACGTTTTTTTTTATTAAACATGACGTCCGAAATGTTTGTTTTTTTAAAAACATCGACCGAAATTTTTAGTACTAAGCACTAGGTATTTTGCAAAATTTTTGTGCGCAAGCGCGCAATTTCACACACAAATTGACATTGGTGGTTGTTTTCATTGGTTTTGTGGCATTTTTAGCATCAAAGTATCCATTTCTATGTGCTCCATGGGTTTATAAGCCGTCATATGCTGCTGTACTATATAATATTGAGGTAATATGCTTCCATGTACCTCCACAGTGTGTAACTTCACTCCCAAAGTAACAAGCTCCTTTTATAACCTTGTTTGATCACTATTCCATGCCAAACTTTACCTGAAGTCACAAACATTCGACTATAAGGCGATATATGAACGATATGTCGACGAAAAATGGATATTTTTGACACAAATCACCACTTATAATGCTATCCCATGGCTCCACAGCCATTATATGGTCATATATAATATCACAGAGTATTGCCACTGCCTGATATACCTATATATGTTGACACAAGGTCATATCTGGGAGCTTTTTAAAAAAACAACGTTTTTTATTTTAAAAAACGTTGTTTTTTTAGAACATCGAGTTAAAAAAAAACGTTTTTTTCCAACCCTAGACATTTCTAAATTTTGCTATTTCACACTCGCATCAGAGCAACCAGGTGAACATTCTGTATGACTTTTTTGCCTACTTAACTTCAATATGACTATTTTGGGTTAGATATTTATGTAATACAATGACTAGAGGTAGAACAGACAAAAAGTAACAAAAAATTCAATAGTGCGCCAAAAATTTTTTTGCCGGGCTTTTAAAAAAGCGATTTTTTAATGCGAATTTGAAAGCAGCTGATCATCACCACAACCGACCAGCATCGGGATCATTTTCCTCCCCATCCTGTTCGGACACACCAGCATCGGCTTCGTCACCGCTGACCGATTCATCGTCATCAGACATGGACGCATCGTCACCATTTTCCAGCTCTTTCTTCGCACCCAAATAAGCGCCAGTGGTGCCGCGGACAAAGAGCCCAGATATCCGCGCCAACTGAATAATGTAGAATCAATAGAAATATTCATCAGATGGAAATAGCGTAAATCCTCGAATAAGCCCCCCTCGAAAAACTCCCTCCCCCCTTCATGGGTGGAAAAAACGTCCATGATTAGAAAACGTTTGTATGTATATATTCACTAGCATGAATTACGGTATTTCTATTCTGGCTTAAACATTTATGTAACCAATTTTAACCCCATTCATACAATATATTTATAATGCATTTTCTTCAATATTCCGACGAAATAATAACTCCTCAATTTTTTTAAAAGAAAACCTCCCTCCGGGACTTATTCGAGGATATACGGTAGTCAGATAAAAATAGAAATCCCGCATAAAACGCACCAAGTCCTTCAAATCGGGAGGAGGCCCAAACTGTCCGTCAACTGACGGCACGTAGGCGCAGCAGTCGCTCGCGATGCCCTCGTCGCTGGCGCGTGCAGAGGCGCCCAGCCGCAACAGACCCATGCCGAACATGTCGCCGTCGTCAGAGTCCTCTCTGCTCTCGGCTGACTGGGAAGTGCCAGGCTTCTCGGAATCGTGTTCGCTTCCTGAAGTGGACAGAATGTACACAACGAGGACGTATCCACGGAAAATCCGTCCACTTCTCACCCACTATACTCGGATGACATTACGACATACATTTTCCCGGAGGTAACACTCCATCATGACATCATCACTTTTGGTAAATTCGTCAATTTTGATGTTGATGCCTTCAGGAAACGCGGCGTACTTGAGGACAGTACGGCCGGTCAGCGTACGCGCCAATAATTTTTTTCTTTTCTTTTCTTTTTGCGAAACGTTGTTTCATAAGTTTCCGGCTGGCCATCTGCCAGCCGAAGACATAACTCCTATCCGTTTGCAGAGTATCGTGTCTGCCGAGTATACTTTTTACATTTTTCCTAAGCGTGTTACTTAGGCTGTTACTCACCCAAAATTGGTCCAAAGTCAAAGTTTACAAATTTGTAGATCGGCATTTTTAGAAATACCCCCTACCATGTTCTACAAATATGTACATGCGAATTTAAGAAAGCAATGAACTTACCGTATACAAGGGTGGCCCAGTTGACTCGACTAGCTGGAGCATGCATGAACAACGCCGCAGCCTTTTCGTGCAGTGTTGACTTTTTGCTGACTACTTGTTCTGAATCTGAACCCTCTTCCGAAAGCTTCCTATCCAAATTCGTTGATACACCGTCAATCAATAAGCGCGTAGATGTATCCTGCAAATATAAGAAACGTAAATAATGTGAAGGACTGCAATTTACTGGGAATGGCCGAAGTCTTTTAGCCGCTATATTCATAACACCGAGCATATCGCAAAACAAAAATTAAACTTCATACAAACACGCACTGACCATTCTTTCATCGTGGTCAGAATTATCACCCTCATCTCTCATGGATTCATAACCAGAACCAGAATTTGACTTATCTTCTTGATCACTGGGCTCACTGCAAAGGGAAAAACTGCGTGAAGTACAACCATGGAAAACGCCGCGTCAAAGTCAACTGCATGAAAATTAACGCAATAAACCTAGCGTCACTTGAGGCATCCTCATTTTGGCACATTTCTCCACTGATAACAGCATCACTGCCGCCGACTAACTGCAGCCCATCAGCCGTGTGAATTTTGTCCAGCTGCGCGCCACCCTTCGCAGCCAGAGCAAATGGCAAGTTGCCAAGCTGAAACATAACTATTTACAACACAAGATAGATGAGCAAACCAAAGCTGTCCATTGAAGTAAAAACGCCATAAAAAGTCACATTTTTCTTCCCGCCAGGGCCACCAGCCATCTCCACGTAGACCGCATCCTTATCATAGACCAAACCGCCCAACCCAGACATGGGCGCATAAATCTGCCTTTCTCTTTCATTCAAATAACGCCTGGCGCGCTTTTGTTTTCGCGCTGAATCTGCCGCGTCGGAGGCATTTTGCAGCTTTTCCTGTGCATGCGACAAGGGCAGCGGGCAGGGGTCGTCCAACCCGTCCATGTGTGCGATTTGCGCGTCGCCGACGCCTGAATGTGTGAGAGACTATACAAAAAGTCCGGGTTTTCCGCAAAAAGTAATTCAACACCCTTGCCTAGCCCTCCGCCTCAACCAGAAAAAACGGGTAAAAATAAATTCAACATGTCTCCAGGAACAACCAATGCGTTAGGATTCGTGGCGTAAAAATACATAGTCGCCACTTAGGGCGCCGCGGAAAAATATGCTGCAAAGCAAGGATAGCCCACCAGGAATATGCACATGGCTGCGCTGTCGGAAATGCGTGCCGCGCACGTAGCCGTACAGGCACACCGACCGGTCGCACTTTGGGTTCGACTGCACCAGCTTCGGGTCGGTCACGTCCTCCAACCTGTGCAGATGAGGCAAACTACCGTAGATCAGATATATAAACAGGGACTTTAGATAAGCAATATTTCTAGATGGATTGTTGATGGGAAGTTCATTTGTCAAAAAACTCTCGCTTCTCGCTCTTTTGGCTAGATCAAACCACGCAAAGAATTGGCGCCGAAAGAGGCGACAACGGCTCAGGCATGCTTTCAACACAAAGGTTTCAGGAAAGGATTGGCTAATGTGTCATCATCGCCGTTCAGTTGAGAAGAGTGAGTTTCGAACCTCTACATGGCAAATTCCAACCGCACCACAAAGACAGGCACGATTGAGAGGCGAGAGCATACACCCAACATGACACGCAAAGGGGATAGTGAGCACAGCAGGGACTTATCTAGGATTTTTGAGCGGGGGGGGGGGCTGCTTGTTTACTGAGGCCGGCGAGGGGGGGGGGGCTCAGCCCCCCCCCCCTAAAATTTTAGCTACATGGTGCCGGAATGGCGCCATGGCGCTGGCGTCATTAGTATACGCCACGCCATGGCGCCATTGGCGTTGGCGCCAGCGCCATGAAACGCTGTATATGTATGTAAATATACATACAAAACAGCAAAAAGCACAATATTGCGTGTATTTATAACGATCTTCGGTCACATGGAGCAAATCTGATGATAAAAAATCTTGTCTGGTGAAGAATGCGCGCTCTTGCGCAAAATTTTTTACGCTGACGTTGAAAAAGTCACATTTTCCTGTCACTTTCTGGTCTCGCCCCGGGAGGGGGGGGGCTGCAGCCCCCCCCCCCTGGATACAGCCCTGATAGTGAGGGGGGCGCGGTCAGTACCCCTCACAGTGCCTACAAATTGTGCCACCCCCACGATTAGGGTTGGCAAGCGATTTTTTTAAGCGATTTTTAATAAAAAAATTCCGATTGTTATTTTAAAAAAAAACCAGCACCTGTACCGATTTTTTTTTAAAAAAATCGCTGGCGAAAAATTTTGGTACTCTTGCACTAGGTAAAATACAAAAAATTTTGCGCGCGAGCGCCCATTTTCATGCAAGCCATCCATCATTTGCTTTTTTCATTACTTTTTCAACTAATTTGGTGGTGTAGCACCCATTTCTGTGTGCTTTTAAGCATGTAAGGTAGGCCATGAATCATTTCGGAAAGTATTCATTGGTATGCTATGTGTTTTAACATCAAACATTTATGCAAATGTATCCATGTTCACTCCCAAGATGATTTTTACTTTGTTCTCAGCAAGAACGTGCAATTTCTGCAAACAAAATCGCAAATGATTGATGAGGTGTAATTCACGCTGCAAATATTAGGTTGTAAACTAAATAACCTTAATTTTTTGCGATTTCACATTCATGCGTCCCATTCTGTTGTAAATTGGTGGATATTAATGACATTCCAGTATGTTGGGGTTTGGGGTTGGGGCTATGACGAGAAAAATTGTTTCCTCAAATAATCCCCCAGTCCCGAGATAAGGGGGGTCTTTGAAAAGGTGTTCATTTTGAATGGTTGATCAGGATGTTGGACGGATATTTGAAGCTCCATACATCAGCCATTTCTGGGCCGATTTGGGTCGATCAACACTTAAAATGATCAGTAAAACTTGCGGATTTCATTTTTGTGATCGGATTAGTGATGCAAGTTAAGCAAATCTTCTCCCATCGAAGATGCGTCAAGGATATGGATATGGAGAAGTTGAATTCCTGCCGCTTAATGCGGTTACCTATTTCTATAGTTAGGAGGCTAAAGTTCAAAGCGCTATAATGTTTGATTGGTAAGAAATATTGAGCAAAAAAAAATTGCGTCAGATGGATTCTCTTTATCTAAAGTTGATGATAGCATGGTCAGAAACACAAATTTCTGGTGTTGAAAAACCGGGTCAAATCAGCATACGAAATTCAAACATCACTAATCCGACCACAAAAATGGAATCTGTGGGTTTTACCGATCATTTTAAGAGTTGATCGATTCAAATCGGCCAAGAAATGGTCGATTTATGGAGCTTCAAAGTCAACGTCCCGATCGGCTATTCAAAATGACCACCTTTTTATAGACCCCCCTTATCTCGGGACTGGGGGATTATTCGAGGAAACAAAAAGATTTCGTCATAGCCCCAACTCCAAACCCCAACATACTCGAACGGCATTAATATCCGTTAATGTACAACAGAATGGAACGCATGAATGTGAAATCGCAAAAAATTAAGGTTATTTAGTTTACAACCTAATATAACTAGATAATTACTCTGAAACTTTAAAATAACTGACTTTCAAGCTTTTCTAAAGCTCTACAGTACTTGTATTACAACAGAAAGCATAAGTTTGCACTCCCTATCAATTTATATGGCTTTTCTTACTTTTAGAGGCGATTTTAGAGAGAATTGGGGCTAATTTCAACCCCAGCGATTTTTTTTTAAAAAAATCGGGGTCGTTAAAAAAAATCGATTTTTATCCAACCCTACCCACGATCCCATTTCGAAATTACAAAGGAAATTTTTAGGGGGGGGGGGGCGCCGGGCTCTGCACACAATCCGCTACCCAAAAGAAAATCCAGGCTACATCTCTCTCACAACAATAAATTCTGTCACCTGTCACACAAAACGTAAGGATGAGTGGATCGCCATGTCATCGGCCGGAATTTCATGACCGATATGAAACGGCACAGGTTCTGCACTTCGCGGGGGTAGTAGCGTTCGTGTTGCAAACCACTCAAATAGAACAATTTCGCACCCTGAAATAGTAGCGCTACTGTAGTAATAGGATGGCCAGCGCTTTTTTCAACAGTCTATTTTTCAAAAGTCACTTTTTATTAAAAGCACAATCCTACAACTAGGGTTGGTCAAAATGATTTTTCTGAGCCTAAGATTCAAATCGAGTCCTAATTTACTTTGAAATCACATTTGATACTAATGAAAATAAAAGCTATATAAATTGATTTATTTTTAAAATGTAAAAACACTGAAAAACTTTTTCATCCCTAGTCACAACTAGGGTTCGAACGATGACTTTTCGATATCGATATTCGATATTTTTTTCTGAAACTCGATATTCGATATCGATACAAATGGAACCTCGATATCGATATTCGATATTAAAAAATGGTCGATATTCTATTTGCTTTTGGTATCACAAGGCATATTTCAAGTGACATATTGTATTTTTATGTGGTTGCGCACATGGTTAATCATCTCTTTACTGAAATGTGAATGGTACAAGTGATTTTAACAAGGTTTACATCAGTCAAAAATAGAAGATGGAAGAAAAACGTGATAAATCAAAGTGTATCAGGCAAACAACCATTGGTAGATATGACAGTTTATACTTATAACCCAATTGCTTAAGGGCAGGTTGCAAAAAATAGCATATCAGCATTTTCTGGCTTCAAATTTAGCACTCCAACAAAAATGACATTATAAATATTGTACTTTTACTCATCAAAAAATACTATGAGCACATCAGATCAATCACAAATTTCTCTTAATGAAAATATAAACTTAATTTGGGGACACAATACAGGTTCGATATATCGAGAAAAAAATGGTCGATATTCGCTATTTTTTCAAAAGTTTCGATATCGATATTCTTTTGAAAATTTCCATATCGATATTCGATATTAAAAATTGACGATATCCGATATTCGATACGATATATCGTTTGAACCCTAGTCACAGCGCATGGAATACAACAACCATCCAAAAATGCCTCTAGCTAACAAACAACTTCTTATATTTCTTCACTTATAACAAACCTGATAGACCTCAGTCCACAGGCGGTGTTTAATAGCCTTTTTAACATCCTTCACTTTCTCCTTATTTTTGATCATATCCAAATGAGTCAACACTCCCATCACTTTAGTCATGCCATGCGTTTGCAGCATTTTCAGAAATTCGAAGGTGTCAATTTCAAAACCATTGTAAGCATCGACCATCAGTAGCACCTGTGAAAATTGTTCACAACATTGTCATGCCTAATAAAAGCACCGGTGTTCAGTCAGAAAATTCAAATTTAGAATTTTTCAAATATCCAATAATTTTCACATAAAGCAAAACACAAAATTTACCAAATCTGCAACTTTGGCCACATCAATCATAGAGTTCAAATCGTTGGCACATTCCAACAAAGTGATACGCCGCTTTTTTCCAGTGATTATGGTAATCGGACCAGAAATTTTCGTGAGCGGTTGTCTGCAGTAGTGCTTCGCAATGCATTTGAGCAACGTACTTTTGCCCACGCAGCGTGGACCTGCATTTAAGGAACTTTATGGAAGTGACTTGTGGTAATGCATGTCTAGGGGTGGTTATCCAACTATCGAAAGGGACAGTATTTGCGTTTACTATACCCTGAAATATCCTGTTAGCTATCACATGTGCCCAGGGACGTACGCAGGATTTTTGAGCGGGGGGGCGGGTTGTATACGGATCCCGACGAACGGGGGGGGGGGGGGGCGGCGCCTCCCTAAAATTTGGCCCCATAGTAAAGGAATGGAGCCATGACGCTGGCGCCATTTGTAGGCGCCACGCCATGGCAGTATTGGCGTTGACGCTGGCGCCAACGTATACTATATAGCTATTTATTAAGACCTATATATAGTTACTATGACCACGTTGGGTACCTTTATAATGCTGTTTGGAACTTTGGAAATTATACATGAAACAACGGGGTGGGGTTTGCGCGCTTGCGCGCAACAATTTTTCAAAGTACCTACAAAATCGCTTTACAAAAGTGCCATTCCTGGCAAATTTTTATGACGGCCGCCCCCCCGCCCCCCCCTGCGTATGTCCTTGCATGCCTTGCATGTGCCTCCAGATTATCTTGCTATCTAGAAAACCTCTCAAAATTTGTTTCTGATGAAAATATAGCTGGTCACAGGGGTCTCCAATGGGCACAGGGCAGCCATCGGGATGTTTTAAACTATGTTTAGCAATGTGACTCTTTTTAACCTATTTCTGGCAATTTTATCCCCTTTTCGACTTCTGAACAGATTTTGAGACACAGGGGGTCCAAAAAATTCAGTTGCATAAATGTGAAAGAACTGAAATTTTTAAAAAAATTGAAGCAGTGACTGAAGACTTCACTCACCGACTATGGCGACAACGATCGGCGGAGGTTCCAGATTAACGGTGGGATCAGTGAACGCTCGATGGGCCACCGGGATGTGCTTCTTACGTTCCGAGATATCGGCAGCTCTGAACAGGTGAAATCAAATTTAATGACAGGCCAGCAAGCAAAACATAGATAAATCTCACTTGCGCATCGCTTTTGCAGCCTTGACGGCCGAGCGAAAAGTGAACGCTTTGACGTTGTTCGTTTTGCCATCTTGATGCCCCTTTTTCTTAGCTTCCGATTGATCGGCTACTTCGTTCTGCGGGGCAGCATCTGATCCCTGGTCAGCAACAGATTTTCTCAGCTTTTTGCGGTCAGCCTTGCGGCCGGCTTTCCGCGGTCGGTGGCTTTTTGCGGGCTTATCGGTCTCCATTCCGACTTTCGAAAGTTTTTTTCTTCCCTTTTTTGGCAATAATACCGTATCAAGACAAAATGACGTTTATGAATTATCATAATGGAATTAGGAAACTAGAGGGCCAGGTTTGCCATGTGCGACACAGATCGACAATTCTCTATAAGGTTTATGACAGCTCTGTTATTCTGGGCTTTTTTCGCAGTGAGAGCGGGACCTGCTTTACAAACTTTGCACTTTCCATACTTATGATAAAATACAACTGTGTCTGTGGGAGATATCCCTTATGTGAAGTTGGTAGCAGGCCAATTGTTTCGAAATCGCGATAAATATGAAAAATAGGCTACAAATAGGTATCTAATAATGTAAATAAACGGAAATAGGGATTAGTAAGTAAAAAATTTGGAACATGGAACAAATTTGAGCTTTTACTCCAATGAGGAAGCTTTCACTCTCGTTCGTGCAATACGCAACCGGTAACTTGGACGTTGGCCAACTTCACTCATTTAACGCGATCTGTTTCTGAAAAAAGATACAATACAAAGTGATGGCGGCTGATATCGCCACCCCCTCGTCATCCTCAGCAGGCTTTACCGCTGGTCCAGTGATTATACGCAAGACCTGCACCTTCCAATCTCTCGGCATTTCCAAATGGTTGATCGAACAATGCGTCTCCATGGGCATTCGAGTTCGGTTCACAACATTTCCTGTTGATTGGCACTCTGCCAGAATATTATCATCTCATTTCAAATATGTTAAAATTCAACTTTCAGAACCCGACATTTGTACAGTCGAATTGTATCCCGCAAATTCTGGACAATCGCGATGTTTTGGGCTGTGCCAAAACAGGTACTGGAAAAACGTTGGCTTTTGCCCTTCCGATTTTGCAAACATTGGCCGTTGACCCGCATGGCATCTTTGCACTGATTTTGACACCTACGAGGGAGCTGGCTAGCCAAATCGCTGACCAATTTTTGGCTCTTGGAAAGCCATTGGCGCTGAGATTGTCCGTTGTAATTGGAGGTGACTTTTTAACATGCTTCTTGTTTTACTGATTACTTTCTGTAAGCAGCAGAGTTGCGAAAGCGTATTTACGCTTACCCGAAATACCCGGGTAAATGGGTATTTATATTTACGCTTACGCTTACGCTTTCATTAAATACCCGTACGCTTTATTACGCTTTCCCGGTCGAAATACCCGGGTACCGAAAGCGTAAAAAACTATTCACATAGCCAATTTTAATGCTTTTGAAAAAGCTTAAAACTACAAAACAGAAAGTTAAGTAGAACGTGTAGAGATAAAAAGTAACTGAGTGTGTGTAGAAACGCTCTGAAAATAGCGTCACATGTACAAATCCTGTGAAAATATGAGCACAATGTACCTACTGGCTAAATATAGAGTCTAGAAATTTTGCGGCTTCTGAATTCGGAATTTTGGTGCCATAATTGATTCTGACGACGATGTTGTCACCATTGACAGCACTAAGTCTCAGTTAGAAGATAACGCATATCAGAGTGCCGCTGCCTTTGAAATGCCATAACATCCTAGAGCAGACTACCAAGTCGGTGTCCTACTAGACCCCTGGTGTTGAACAATGTTTATTTGTTACGTTGATCGTGATCTTTAATTGTGTTGATAAAAAAATGTGAAAATGAATGGAAACAACATATGAACTTATCTAAAAGTCAACGCAAAGGTGTTTTTTGATCCTCAACAGCAAGATCACTTTCTAAGAAAAAATTTACGCTTACGCTTTATTTTACGCTTTCCTAGGTATTTTAAAAATACCTTATGCTTTTAGTATCCATACTCAAAATTTGGAAAGTGTATTTACGCTTACGCTTACGCTTTCCAAAAATACCGGTATTTTAACAACTCTGGTAAGCAGTACTTAATTAGAAAAACCCACGTTATGTTCAATTTTCGAGGCGAATTATTTTCTAATAATATACTTTGCACTTTAGGCTTTAGAACATATTATTTGTGGAAGTCTCTTGGTAGGGAAATAATCTTTAGTTCTGCGGAAAAATGTTGAAGAGTCAAAAATATTGCTAGTATACAGTCAATAATATTAGTATACAGTCATATGTAAAACATAAATAACTGCAATTTACACAACCATACTTCCACTTTAAGGGCGCGACATGGTGATCCAAGCATCCGAACTACAGAAGCGGCCGCACATTGTCATAGCCACACCTGGTCGCTTATTCGATCATATTGAGACGTCTGGAGCCGGGGAAATGTCCCGTGTATTTGCTAGAATAAAATATCTGGTGTTGGATGAAGCAGATAGGTTATTGTCAGGGCAATACATGCATCAACTGAAGGTGACTTGTTTGGATATTGTTGTTTTTGATTTATTTTGACTGACTTCCTTCATCGCAGGATATTTTCTCGGTTTGTCCCAAAAGTAGACAGACGCTTCTATTTAGTGCTACATTGACTGATGCTCTAGATCGACTGCATCAAGTTTCCGTCAAAAAACCATATTTGTTTGAGGACAAGTCTCCTGACACTTTGAAAACGGTGGATACATTGGAGCAGAGATACGTTTTGTGTCCAGTCGACTATAAAGATGCTTATTTGGTTTATGTGGTGAAAAATTTATTAGACAGAAGATCAGAGAGCTCCGTGCTGGTGTTCGCTGAGACTTGCAGAGAATGTCAGGTTGTTCACTTTTAGCACTAGCCCATAAGTTCGAAACGTCATCTGTGAATACACGTTCCCCACGTCTTGTAGGCATTGGCGGACATGTTCAGTCATTTGAAAATGCGCTGCGGCTGCCTGCACTCGCAGTGCTCGCAGCAAGATCGCCTGAATTCATTGACAAATTTCCGCGCCAACAAAGTGCGCATTTTGATCTGCACGGATGTTGCTTCCAGGTATTTACATACTTCACTCTATTTCTTTTCCACATCCCCCCCCCCAAAAAAAAACTACCTCCCATCGCCAGAGGTCTAGACATACCAACGGTGGACTTGGTGGTGAATCACAACGTGCCCAGGGACCCGTCGATCTACATTCACCGCGTGGGCAGGTCGGCCAGGGCGGGCAGGTTCGGCTCGGCCCTGACGCTGGTCACCCAGTACGATGTGGTCCTGTTGCAGAATTGTGAACTGGTGGTTGGGAGGAAAATGGATGAGTTGAAGGTGAGAGGGGCGATGGTTTTGTATGAGTGAATCAACTATTTTTGTAATTATTTCGAATTTTTCATTCGGTTTTTACCTTTTAATTTCACCAAGTACCAATAGGTACAAAGTAGCAGAAAATAAGTCCATAAGTTTTTACCAAATACGGTGATTTTAAAGGTAAAGGGGGCAAAAAGGTACAAAAATTGGTGATAATTGAGGCAAAATCGGGGCGAGACCACCCCGTAGACCCTGGTTTGGTTCCATGCATCACAAGTCGACAAAAACATTTTTAGATAGAAATCGCTGCTTATAATGCTACCCCATGACTCCAAAAAATCAAGGCGTTTGAAAAGAAATAAATTTTTTCCAACCCTACTTCAGGCCAATTTTGTTCAGCAGATGCATCCACACATGTATCCCATTTATTTTTGCAGGTATCGGACACGAAAGTGTGTTCAATGGTCACGGAGGTGCTGGTGGCCAAGCGCGAGGCTGAAGTCCGCCTTGACAAGAGAAATTTTGGAGAAAAGCGCGAGATCAATAGGAGAAAACAGATGGCCATGGAGGGATTGTCGCCTAAAGAGGTTTGTTTATTTTTTTGTGCGTGGATTCAGTTCAACTGATTTCTCTGAAGTGTCTCAGTTCGGAGATTATTTAAGGAGACTTCCGGGTTCTTTTGAAATGTTTCGTCTAAAAGTGCATGACCCCTAAAATTTGAAAAGCCTGTCCCGATCCAGAAAATTTTCAAATTCCGATACAATTTCGCTTATTACGACCTAGGGTTGGCCGACAAACATTTCCATGTGTTACCATGGGTAAATAAGCCGTCATATGTTGCTGTAGTATATAAACACCTTCCCGGTCACGTCCGGCAGCCATTTTTTGATTTTAAATCTTATATCCTATCCCCAGTTCTAGGGCGCCCCCGAGGCTGACACTTGGGGGAGATATTGGCGCAACCCCCCTCTACTTCGCATGAATTGGGGGGTCGCGGCGACCCCCCCAATTCATGCGAAGTAGAGGGGGGTGGCGCCAATATCTCCCCCAAGTTTCAGCATCATGGGCGCGGTAGAACTGGGGATAGGATATAAGTCGTAAAATCAAAAAATGGCTGCCGTACGTGACCGGGAAGGTGTTTAATATTCAGGTAATTTCCTTCCGTGTACCTCCACAGTGTGTAACATCACTCCCAAAGTAACAACCACTTTTATAACGTTGTATGATCAGTATTCCGTGCGAAACTTCACTTGAAGTCACGAACATTCGACTATAAGACGATTTACGTACATGACGACAAAAAATGGACATTTTTGACACAAATCACCACTTATAACGCTATCCCATGGCTCCACAGTCATTATATGGTCATATATAACATCACAGAGTATTGTCACTGATATACCTACGTACATGGTCGGGCTGAAAAGTCCCCGGGCAGTGCTCGCCATTCACGCTAGGGGTAAGCTACGGCTATAAAATTTTAACACGTTAATATATCAGGTGTTTTGAGTTTTCACCCAAAATTTCACCCCTCTAGCTCCACCCACTGCGGAACTGTACGGGTTACAATTTCGGTCATTTTGTACTGATGTACAAATGGTGCTCTAGCTCAACGCTGCTTTAAGTTGTGATCATGAAACTTTGGCTAGTGTAAGCCACCAGTGTTGGCAATGTGCCAGCACTAACCAACATTAGCTATGATATCATAAGCCTAGTCCATATTGCTATTACTGTCACTACTCTAACTACCAAATTCATCATTCTGCCTCTACGGTTAGTCAATACAGGTTAATACAGGAGGCGTTTTTCATGCACACTGCTGTTGAACACAGGTAATGTGTCCACTACAGATTAGTAATGAAACACAAATGAAATTTAATTGACATAATAATTTACTGCACATTTCAAAACAACACTAAAATCACTGCAATACAACATGATCTCAGATGATCACCAAAAACATCCATGACAGTTCCCACGTTTCTTGCACATCACACTGATCTGCATATTACTTTTACCTTGATATCAATGATGTTGATGAAAGTGTTGAATACTATCAGCACATTGCCAACACACTGGCTTACACTAGCCAAAGTTCCATGATCACAACTTAAAGCAGCGTTGAGCTAGAGCACCATTTGTACATCAGTACAAAATGACCGAAATTGTAACCCCCACAGTTCCGCAGTGGGTAGAGCTAGAGGGGTGAAATTTTGGGTGAAAACTCAAAACACCTGATATATTAACGTGTTAAAATTTTATCACCGTAGCTTACCCCTAGCGTGAATTGCGAGCACTGCCCGGGGACTTTTCAGCCCGACCATGTATATATGTTGACCCAGAGCCATATCTGGGAGCTTTTAAAAAACGTTTTGTTTAATAAAAAAACATGGAGTTGAAAAAAAACGTTTTTTCCAACCCTATTACGACCACGGAAAAATTCGCCAAAATTTTTTGGAAGGCCATATCTCCATCCTGAAAACGGCACTTTAGCGAGTGTTGCCTTACATTATGATTGTGTTGCCGGTTGGCATTCTTTTATTTACGACGTTGCGTCATTTTCGCAGGTTGATGAGGCGATTTCGGTGATGAAGAATAGAAGAAAAGAAATCAGTAAAAAGCGACTTGAAAAAGTGGAACGCAGTGCCACACATGCCGAGAAAAAATCTAACATAACGGAGGTTGTCAAAAGAAGCAAAAAGTCGAAACGGAAGCATTTGCCCACTTAATCTGTTGTTCGGTTATATACAATTTTTGTTGATCGTGTTGTTGATGTGGAATAAATTGCGAATCGTTGTTTTCACTATGTTTCCTGAAGTTTTACCAGGGGTTTAGTAGGGGGGTTGGTGGGGGAGTTACCCCCCCAAAATCCGCCAGCTGTCTATCTATCCCGGAGGCAAAATTTTGGGCTACTATCTAGGGTTCAAACGGGATTGACTTTTCGGGATCGGGATCGGGATTCACTTTTTGAGATTTCGGGATCGGGATCGGGATTGGGGTTTCGGGATCGGGATCGGGATTGGTATTTTGAGATTTCGGGATCGGGATCGGGATTGGCCGGGATTGGGGTCACGGGATCGGGATCGGGATTGGGATTGGCATTTTTTCGGGATCGGGATTGGGGTCACGGGATCGGGATCGGGATTGGGATTGGCATTTTTTCGGGATCGGGATTGGCGTCTAGGGATAGAGATTTTCGTCACTGTTCTGGCATTCACAGTTGTTCATAAAGGTCTCAAAACACTGTTGGATGCCAGAAAAGTGACATAAAATGGACGCCGGGGGTTTGCGTTCACATTTTTGCACGCAAAAATGTCATTTTTTCACTTTTTATAATTTTCACTGTTTTTTCCGGGATCGGGATCCCGGACTTGGGAGATTCTCGGGATCGGGATCGGGATTTGAAAGTTTTCGGGATCGGGATCGGGATTGGTATTTTTGGATTTCGGGATCGGGATCGGGATCGGGATTGGGGTTTCGGGATCGGGACTGATAAATCCCGGAATTTCACGGGATCCGGGATCGGGATCCCGTTTGAACCCTACTACTATCCCCCACCCACCCCCAACCCCCCCCCAACTCTACAAAACCCCTGAGTTCTAAAAGTTGACAGTTGCGTTTCATCACCCACTGTCAATGTCGGGGTGTTATTTATGAAAGCAATCAATCCATCTCACCTGTGTACGAAAACAACACGGCCATGCAGTCAGTCAGCGGTTATCACAATATATTTACATCAGTGTTGAAAATGTCGTCGCGGCCGGCGCGCGCTGCTCGAATAAAAGCGAGCCAACAGATCGCGGCCGTGTCGCAGTCGTCCGTATCAGCTGCGCTCGGCACTGCAGGTGCGCCTTTATTATAAGTGGCATTTACAATACGTAGGCTTCCTGGCCATGTAAACCCGCTGGACATGTAGGCCGGGCGAACGTGTAATTCTGCCCGTCGGCCATGTAGACTCATCTGTAAATCTTTACTCGTCATATTTTGACTGAATTCAAGGAATGTCTTCTCTTTAAAAAGTCAACAGTGGCAAAAAACATCAAAAATTAGACATTTTCACGTTTTTTTGCCACTTTTTACAGTTATGAACACGTTTGAATAAAATCAAATATGTACTATCAAGTAATACATTTCTTATCCTATTTGACCTTACTCAAATGTGTTCATTATTTGAAAAAGTGAAGTGACAACAACGTCAAAAATAGACATTTTCGACGCTACATGGCCAGCGGGTTTACATGGTCGCCGGCACAGGGTCATTTACACTTGTTGGGGCAACAGGGGTTGATGTTTGGATGATAGTGCTTTTCGGTAATGGCGCATTCGTGTTGTGTTTTGCTGCCACTTTTAAATCTAGATCTGCACAAAATGTCTGATTTTCTGCAGTGTTGCATTTTCGGTGTTTTTACAGACAGTTATTTCTGCCGTTTTTCTCGTGCAATTGCGTGCACAAGTTGATTGATACATTAAGAAATGAATGTGCCCAATTCATGTAGATTACCTGTAAAATTCATGTCGATTTTATGTTACCTTGTTGGATGAAAAACCTTGTGAATTTTAGACTTAACATTTGTGAACATTTCAGAGACTTAACTCTATTTTGCATTTTTCACGTTTTGTCACCCCCTTGCATCTCGAGATTTACTTTTCAATCCCCACTGTGAACTCGATTTGAAAAAATGTAAATCGGCAAAAATAGTTGCGTGTTGCAAATAGGGATAGAAAAAAGCGCTTTTTTTAACGGCCCCGCTTTTTTTAAAAAAAAGCGCTTTTTAAAAAAAACGCGCTTTTTTCGCTTTTTTTCAAAAAATGTCAAGACGTTACCTAAAAAGCTCCCAAATATGGTCCTGAGTCAATATATACAGGTATATCAGACAAGTGGCAGTACTTGTGATGATATATAGCCATAGAATGGCTGTGTAATCATCTGATAGCATTATAAGTGCTGATTTCTGCCAAAAAAATCCAATTTTATGTTGACTCATGATGTATATCACCGTTTTTGAATGTTCCTTGACTGCAAGTGATGTAAGGCATGGAAAAGTGTTTAAATGTTGCTATAAAAGAAAGCTAATACATGACAGTGATGTTTCACACTCTAGAAATTTAGAAGCACATTGGCTGGATATTATTTACTACTCCTCAACTTATTATTACTAGAAGCAATGCCACTAAAATGCTACAAAACCAATTAAAACAACCACCAATGGCAATTTGCATGTGAAATTATGCGCTTGCGCGCAAAAAAATTGCAAAATACCTAGTGCATGAGTCCAAAAAAAAAAAAAGCGCTGGGACCCTTGCGCTTTTTTTTAAAAAAAAGCGGCGTTTAAAAAAAAAAAAAGCGCTTAAAAAAAGCGCTTGCCATCCCTAGTTGCAAACCCGCCACCTATTTTCAGGCGGGTCCGGCGCTGCCCCCGGCTCTAGTTCGGGTGCTAAAGGTCGCAGCGCACCTCAGCACAGCTCGCGCAGAAGCGCCACTTTCAAGAGAAAGCCGCCAGCGAAGGCGCCCGGCGTGCAGCTCACAACGCACACTGTTGGTTTGTGGGTAGTAGGAGTCTTTTTCGTTTTTAGTATGGGGTGAAGCGGGTGGTCGCCAATCCGTCCCTTCACGTTCGTGCTGCACAATTTTTTATATAAAAAAATGTATGAGATTCATCTTTCAAGTATCCGCCGACAAAAAAAAATTGATATCAAGCTGCACCATAAAAAATATAGATTCTTGTCTGATGCATGAAAAAATGTAAATGCGGTAGAAAACTATTCGTATTTTTTCACTCAAAATGTTAAACATTGAAGTACTAGAAAATTTACAACGTTTCAAACAACCTGCCTATAACTGTCGCATCACAGTACCTACCTACCCACCCACTAGTCATCTATAACCCATAGATGAGTAGTGGGTAGCAGGGACGTAGCCAGGATTTTTGAGCGGGGGGGGGGGCGGATTGTATACGGAGCCCGGCGAACGGGGGGGGCGGCGCCCCCCCCCCTAAAATTTTGCCTCTGCAGTAGGGGAATGGCGCCATGGCGCTGGCGCCATTCGTAGGCGTGACGCCATGGCGCCGCTGGCGCTGGCATTGGCGCCAAAACAGATGTATACGTCTGTATCTTACAGGCATATACAACGACAAGGACGGAATTTAGGGGGGTTTTACTGGCTTTGAGGCCGCGGATACTGGTCAAATGAAAATATATGTCGTGTGACGGTAAAATGCGCGCTTGCGCGCAAAATTTTTAAAAATGTGATAAAAGCGTCTTCTGGAAGTGCCATTTTTGGCACATTTTTTGGCCCGGCCCGGGAAGGGGGGGGGGGCGGCCGCCCCCCCCCCCCGCCCCCCCTGGCTACGTCCTTGGTGGGTAGAGATGAGTAGCGGGTCTAGATGATTACTAGGCCCTGCCCACCCTAACCCAGGTAACGTTGTCTGTATGCAGGTCGACTGCGTGGTTGAGGACCGTTTTCGGGTGCTGCGCGTCGGCGACGCAGTTGGCGTGAGGGACGTGCACGATGGCTGCTGGTATTATGCTCTCATCGACGCTTTGCTCGTTGGCAACGATACCAGACGCCTGGCTAGATTACACTGGTTGATACCGTACTCTGATACGGTAAATGAAAATGTCAACCCGGCGCGTCCTGGCAGGCTCATATGGGATCCCGCGAACTACGCGCTGGGCCCCCTTGATAAACATCATTTGTATCCCACTGACTCGCTGGAGCTTGTTGCCAGTGCCCGGAAACTGGCGACGGTGGCACCACATTTTGTGAGAGTGCACAATCCTTTTGTATAATGGTTTGTAGGATCTTCTTTTCAGTTCATTTTTTGCGCCGAATGCTGTGTTTATGTGAGCGGTATATATTTACTTTATACGGTAATATTTTTATGTTGTTTACGTTACCATTCCTGCGTAACATGTGTTCGTCCTGGGGTTATTCCTGCACTATGTAAAGTGTCTTGTACCGTGTCACACAAATTTATTAGGTAAATATCATGCAAATGTAAAAAAACATTTTTTGGCATTTTATTTATATTTGAAATGACATTTTGAAGGATTTTACACTGGCCCCTGACGTTCTAACAAGCAAAATGAAGAACAATTGTTTCGTGCGTGTGCATAATGCAAATATTTCGCATTCAGTCATTTTTGCTGTCCGTTCAACCGGCTGCTGTTTTACTACCGCTAACGTGCGCTCTTTCCATTTTGCCGTTTTTCAATTATAAATCAAACCGCATCGCGTTAGGCTGACGCAGTCTTATGAAATCATCGATGAAATTACGAGTTTTCGTGGAGCGGCTTTTCAACTGCCCGGAACGCGCTGGGTTTATCGACTACTAAATCGGTGCTGATTGGCTTCGCATTGGCGCTTGGCGGCCGTACATAATGCAGTCTGGCCAATCAGAGGTGCCCAGTTTGCAGCTAGATTTAGGTCCTTTGAGTAGAAGTTTTTGACGCTACTCAGGACGTTTTGTCGTCTGGCGCGGATGCGGCGTCGACGGCGGATGGCGGCAACTCGCAGCTGCGCGCGCCCGTGCCGCCGGCGACGCTCCCTCATAACTGGAACCCTGGTTGGTGTCGATGTCCCAAAACACTAGTTGACATCAAAATTCTTGTCAACTTAATTTTGTTGAATTATGTGATTTCAACGTCGTATGAGTTCCAATGTGGCGGAGCATAGTTAATTGTACATCGTGACACTTTTCCAATTCTATTGTTTCTGTGTTAAGTGTACTGCTTTAAAAGAATTTTTGTGTGATTTAGTTGACATTCAGTTGGCATTTATTTGCGATGTCAACTAGTGTGTGTATGGCGCTCCACACGCTGGCAACGTTGTAATGTCAACTGGTTTGGAGTCAACTCATTTTAGCTGAATTGAGGTAGCACGATTATTTTCAAGTGCATATGTGGCAATGTCGAAAAGGAATCAATATTGCCATGTGCATTTGAACAAGGTTTCGCGACCCATAAACTTAAATCTTGATGAAACCCATTCGACCAGTTGACATTGGGATGTCAACTGATGTCAACTGCACCAACCGGTTTTCATCAAGATTTCAGTTTATGGGTTGCGAAACCATGTTCAAATGCACATGGCAAATTGATTCCGTTTCGGCATTGCCACATGAAATTGTCATGCAATCCAAAATTGAGCTAAAATCGAGTTGACACTGAAACCAGTTGACATTCCAGCGTGTGGAGCGCCAATGGGCCCAATTTTTTCCGGTCTGTTGCCATGGACGTACTCTAGAGGCGTTGGCGCGCAGCTCTGCCGGCCACGTTTGGTTTCCGCGTGGACAGCGCCAGCTTCGTGCCCGCGTCTGCGTCCACGTACGCACCCAGCGCGCAGCGTGACGTCGGCCAGTCTGCCGGTGAAGCTGCTTCTAATGCGGTTGGACAGTTCGGTGACATTCAAATGCCGGCGCAGTCCCCCTTTCCGCATGGTGCGTAGCACTTTGGCCTAGGGCTCGAACTCGACTCGACTCGACTCGTGACTCGAGGGTAAAACAGGGTACCGACTCGACTCGTCTGACTCGACCGGAAAAATATGGCCCAAACTCGAGACTCGAGGTTTTTGCCCGACTCGACTCGAAATTTTGGCAAATTTCGAGTCATGGTTTCCATTGAATAATGTCTAAAAAATTCAATTTTGATATGAAATTTTAAACATATTTTCAAAAAATTTGCACGCGAGCGCGCATTTCCACACCCATGCGTGATTTATTGTGGATTGGCTTGGAATATGTATTTATTGGTTTTAAAACTAGAATTTCTTATTACCAAACAATTCTACATCATGTGCATGTGCACGCTAGTTTAGCGCCAGATTTTGGTTAACTCATAAATCGGCTTTGATAAAACCCATTTGAGTTTACTGAAATGAGTTATTCTTAATCTCCATCAACTGCAGTTGACAGATACGTCATTCTGGGAAATTCAAATGCGTTCAAAGCCGATTTATGAGTTTTCCAAAATCTGGCAGTAAACATGTGAAACACACGCACCACCTCAAATGCATGGCACAATGTTGGCACTGATACAAAAAAATGTTGTAAACGATGTTGATTTTCCATCCCTAGAATTTGTTGTTGCAACTTTCTTTGTAGCAACATGAGTGATAAAAACTTCTATTTTTGCTTTGTCTTGATATTTGAATGAACTGTTGGCATTTAGACTTCATTAAGTGTGTGTGAAAACATTGGTAGAGAAACCAGTATAAAAATTACTGCAAGAGTCGTATCAAAAAGTAACGGATCCGACTCGACTCGAGACTCAAGATTTTTGCCCGACTCGACTCGACCTTTCACTGGCTCGTCCGACTCTACTCGCCGACTCGACCGGAAAAAATTTGGGGTTGCGACTCGAACTCGAGTTTGAAAAAAATCGAGTTTCGAGCCCTACTTTGGCCCCTTTCACACTGCACTCGTGTGACGACAATAGATCTTACTCGTCACAGACCGTTTTGTGATGACAAATGTATTTTTTTGCAGATTTTCATGAGTGTGACGACTGGTCGGCCTCGTGATTGGCAACAAGTAGGACTCTTGTTTAACCATGCTCATTGTGACGACTAGATCAAATATTTTACTTGTCGTCACACTCGCGCAATGTGACGACCACTTTTTTAAATTGTCGGCGCACCCGTCGGGCTCCGACAGTGGCAAAAATTTTTATAAACATGTATAACTCTTGAGCTACACACACGATTCATCTGAAATTTGACATGCTTATACACCTAGTTGGTATGTATACTTTACCACATTCACTTATGAATATGGAACTTTTCACCCGACTTGTGGAACTTTTTAAAGTGTTGTCGGAGTCGTCACAAAAATGCAGTGTGAACGCTGTCTTTGCGTTGTGCATCAGATGTGCCATTGTGGAACTTGTCGTCCGACGCAGGTCTGTCAGCGGAAATGTTGAGTGCTATCTCGGCGCTGGGCTGCTGGCCGCAGGTGGGAGGTTTGAGACCGCCGCCCCTCGATTCGGTGCTCAAGCAGACCAGTAACACTGGTCTGTTCATTGTTTGCAATCGATTGGTTGATGATTGGGTTTTTTTTCGAAAACTGGATCCTGTGTAAAATACACATTGAATTTCTGTTTTCGTTGTTGATTTTATTTTTTTTATGATGCCGTTATATGTAGTAGATCGTTGGTCACGATCATTTTGCATTATCTGTACTATTTGTTTTTTATTGGCAACATTCTAGTACAAATACTAGTGTACTAGCACTTGCCAACCACAGTCTATTTCTTATTTAGTTTACCAACCTACCAACCATTGTAATATTTTGTCGATCCTTTGCAGGTACTTCGCTGAGTCCATCAGTGGCGAGCTTATTCAACACTGTCCAGTCCTCGTCCGGGCAGCAAAATGTGGCTAGCCAAAACGTGAGTGCTGCACTCTGGGTCAGATGCCCGTTGGATGAACATGGCAATATTGATTCCTTTTCGACATTGCCGCATGTGCACTTGAAAATTGTGCATGTGCACTGTTGCCTAAATTGAACTAAAATCTAGTTGACGCCGAAACCAGTTGGCATCCAGTAGGCTTGGGAATTTCAAAATTTTTCGTTCCGGTTCTTCTCGGTTCTAAAAAATTTCGGTTCGGTTCGGTTCTCGGTTCCTCTAAATTTTCTGTTCCGGTTCTCGGTTCGGTTCTTTCGGTTCCTAAATGTCCAAAATTTCGGTTCTGGGTAATTAAATAATCTGGTATCGGATAATAATCAGCTGAATAAAGGAAAAACAACATAGTGCTGTAGTGTAGCAAACATCACATATGAAATCATGTGCAAGTCCAAACCAAACAGCCCTTTAAAATTAGAATTTGTATGACGTTTTTTATTTTTTGTTGCATGCCATGACCTGTACATCTGTGGGAGGAAAATGTCCGAAACGCAACGGTGCATTTTGATCGGACAATTATATAAAAGTTTGGTTCTTTCGGATATTGAGCTCGGTTCCGGTTCTAAGTGCCTGTTCTCGGTTCCAAAATAGTGCTGGGTTCTCGGTTCGGTTCGGTTTCCCAACCCTAGCATCCAGTGTGTGTGACGCCAATGCCTGACCGCATCGCAGAGCTCGCAAGAGTACGACAACGCCGCGTTGCGCACCGGCCACGTGAGCGTGGACGAGCTGATGGGGCTGGGCACGGCGGTCGGCCACAGCACCGCCGGTCCCGCCCAATGCGCGCCGACTGCCGCGTCGAGCCACGCCGCGCAGCAGGTACAGCACGGGCTCAGACGACACCTCATGGGCGCCGCGCCGCCCGCCCCGCCCGCGTCACTCGCTGGTGGTCAGTTTTTTTCTTCACATCATGTAGTTTTCACTTCACTTCATGCACCTTTCACTTCACTTCATGCACCTTATAGTTTTCATAAAATGTTAAGATACTCGGGTGCATAAAAGTGACAGTGATATAGTATATAATTAAAAATAAGATATTTAAAAAAATAAATGTATAGAATGTGAGAAGACATCAATTTTGGTTTCAAAAATTTGATATAAAATTTATTTTCATCTGCGCCAATTTAGCGACAATCCGTCACTATCTTTCCAATATCATTTTGTCACGCAGCATCGCCGGCTCCGAGCAGAAACGGCGGCATGAAACGCGTCGCGCCGCCGACTGGCACGCAGGGCGGTGGTGGGCGGAGTCAGCGATTGCACTTCAACAGCTATTGGTCCAAGGACCAGGTGGAGCAAGGTCTCGCCAGCGGCGCTCTGATCGCTGTTCGTGGGACACATTTGCGTGCTTGTGCGCTGCTCTTCGGTGTTATAATCCACCGACAGTACACTTTACAATGAAATCTACCATATCTCACCTGAATAAAAACCCACAAGAGTATTTTTTAAGCTTATAAGAATGCACCTCTCACAATGGGTGAAATTGGTGTATGATTTTTCACGTGACCTTATTCATCAAAATACGGTAGCGCACTTTGTATAGCGCCAACTCCGACCCGTATACTCAATCTGTGCAGGGTCTGCTGCGCGTCAATCAACGCAACTACGAAGAGGCGTTTCTCGATTCGCCCGACGGCCAGCAGGACATCCTGGTGTTCGGAACGCGAGATCGAAATCGTGCCTTTCACGGTGACGTTGTCGCCGTCAAATTGAAGCCGCGACACTTCTGGTTTGTGCAGGTCAGTCTTGGTGTATCTCTACAAACCAGAGTTGTTAAAATACTGGTATTTTTGTAAAATTTGAACGTAAAAAAAACATTTAGTAAAATCTGAGTATTCATAAGTAAAGTGTAAAATACGCTTAAGCCTGGGTAAACGTAAAAATAATTATGTGTAAAAATTTCCATAAATTTTGCACCGCAAATACAGGAATGCATTAAATGACATCATCCAATAATATCGCTGGTAATGATTTTCTAGGTATAGGTAAATATTTGCCGTAAAAGCGTTTTTACGTTTTGCTGGTACCCGAGTATTTGTGCCAGGAAGACGTAACAAGTTGTTACGGTATTTACAGAAAACGTAAACGTAAGTATAAATACGTGGAATAGACGTGTATTTGGGGTAAACGTAAATACGTTTTCGCAACTCTGCTACAAACAGAAACAACTATTTAAGCACTGTGCGATATCTGACAATTTGCATAAATTCTACCCGCATTCACAGCAACTTCAGAAAAATTTATGTGAGTTTATGTGCCCATTTGTTTACTGTGCATAAATGTCACATAAATTTTACATCAATACATAAATCCCACATAAACTCACATAAATTTTTGTTGAGACGCATCAGAACTGTTGCTGTAACCTCTGATCGCAACAAAAAAATTTATTTGTCATAAGATCCAGTGTCATGGGAAAGTCTGTGTATTGCAAATATTCTATTCTTTTCCGGAATTGTCAATAATTTTTCATTGTACACATTGCAATTCCCACATGAAATTGAAAAATTTATGTTATCATCATGTCAGTAAACATGCAATGTAAAGATCAATTTTAATAAGTCCATATAAAACTGACAGTACTAATAATATTCATAATTTTTCAAGATTCTGGATTTCTCATTGAAAAACAATTCTTCAGCATTGCATTCAGTGTTACAAAAAGGGGCATTTTTCAGAAAATGTTATAAAATTTTCTTACCATAAAACTGGTGTGAATGCTGAATTTGACATCTAAAAATTATTTCTCTCATGTAAAAAAATGTTTGCACTGTAAAGCAATGTATAGTTCTGGAAAGCCAACATTCACTCACACACACACACAAGCAAAAAAATGCAGGAATGCTAGGGTTGGTTTTCCCCATGCCACACACATTGGTTTGCTCCCATACACAGTTTTTTAATACATGTACATGACATTTCAACTCTGTAAAGGTCATTCATCCAGCTATCGAGAGTACAAGTGCAAGTATGAGTACAAGTTCTGGAATGTTCTTTACACTGTTGCTGACAAATAAATGTCTGATACATACATACAAATATACAAAAAAAAATTCATAAAAATGTGTTATAAATCAAGCATGAAATGCTACGTAGTTGAACAACCATGTGTTTAAGTGTTTTAAGAAATGTTGATGTGTGATAACAAAATTTTGTCTCTGCAGAAACCCTTTTTAAATAGTGTGTGACCATAACTGGTGACAATAACTGGTGTGGTAACACATGTGACACATTTTTCACAGTAATCTCAAACATCAACATTTTTTAAGCACTTCAATACATATGATTGTTTAACTATGTGACATAGTAAGACAAATAAAACTGTTATGTTGCATAAATATCTTGTATACATGCTGGCAGAGCTTACTGTAAAAATTGTGTCAAGTGTGTGTCACAAATTATTGTCAGTGTCACCAATGTAAAAATGTTTATGGTAAAAGATGGCTCTAAAGATGAACCAAAAATAATCCAAGTCAACCATTATGTGCCACAGTTTCCATTTTTTATGTCTCACATTTGTAATACAGAATGTTTATGTGCCATACAAGAATATTATTTGTTATGTCACATATGTAATACAGAATGTTTATGTGACATACAAGAATTTTATTTGTTTTAAATTCAATTTCATCATATAATCATTTGAAGTTAATTTGACATTGTTGTGAAGTAAACAAAAAGTAGAAGATACACATACAAACAACATAAATGCATACCGTATTACCTCAAAATACCCCCAGCGGGTTTATTATTTCACCAGCAAAATTTGACGGGGGATAATTTGAGGGAGGGGGTTTATTCGAGCAGGTGTCTATTATTTCACCAGAAATTTTCGGAAATTTCCCATACTCGGATGTAGAAAAACCAAACAATTACATAGATGTATATAGGCATATAAAACTGTATATACACATAAACCCTTCCCTAACGTCACTCAATCATCATGTGTTCTGCACTGCATTGTACAGATCACAAACTGCGGTATTTGTCATGTACGTTCTCGTTACACTCAATGTTAGGGGCGGTATTTCTAGGGGGGGGGGGGTTATTATATCCTCAGCCAAATTTTAGGGGATATTTCGAGGGGGGGGGTAATTCAAGGTAATACGGTATGTATTCATGATAATGGGAAAAGTGCAGCATTTCACCCGTACACAGATTCTCAAGACACCGGTTGGAACCTTATTTGACTTAAATGCTTTTTAATCACATTCACATAAAATACATTTATGTCAAATTGGTAGAAAAAATTTATGTGTTGCTGATGTGACATAAATACACATAAATTTTTTTGAAGTTGCTGTGATTGCCTTTTGTCAGGAGAACTTGTATGACGCGTACAAGTCTGGCCACCTGCATGGCATGATGCCAATGAAATCGAACGAGTGCGACGGAACCGTGAGCCCCGTAGCTGGCAGCGACACCGACGACCAGGTCGATGGCGCAGACGCAAAGGAAACAGATAACCAGCACAGGTGGGCTTCGATCGGTATAACTTCGAAATTCGATGTTTTTCTGTAACTCGATATCGGTATAAAAATATACCGATTTTCGATATAAAAATGCCCCATATTCCATTCCTTCATTGATCACTAAATCACATTCACATAATTCCATTCGTTATTCACCCGCCCGCGTATCACTGTGACGTCATTCTCACAGTGATTGGCCGGATGCTACAAAACAATCTTCCGACTGCGACTTGTCGCCGCGGCGGTCCGGCTCGTTGCACGACAACGGCGAGCTGCACGCGGCCAAATCTCGTTCGGCAACTGACGCTTCTGATATCGATTTGGTTCCTGTGGCTGATACGCCCGTCGAGGAGAGATTTTACACTCGCGGCAAAATGATCACACTGTGGAATGCGGTTTGTCTTCACAATGGGCTGACAGTATGGGCGTCTGGAATTGAGACTAAATGAACATTTTCCTTTAGGTGGATTCCAATCCGACCGTCTACCGGCTCTCCAAACTGGTGCGCAACACCATTGACCAGTACAGCCTGGGCCGTGAAATGACCCACCAGGCTGTCGATGAAGTTGTCCTTGGGTCAGGCATGATATTCATAGCACTGCATGGAAACCTCAGGTCTAATTAACCATCGACACGCAGACACGCCGCCGCCCACCCGTATATGTGTCCGTCGCTGCAAACCCTGCTGCCCGACCGCGCCACCATACCGCGCAACAAGATCGTTCGCAGCGTGCCCACCAGCGGGGGCGCTCCTACGATGCATGATTCCTCGCTCGGGTCGAATTTTCCGACTGCCAATTTGACTGGCCTCATCGATATTTTGAGGCCGAACCCTGGTACGGCAGTGCATTATTGATTGATTTTTTTCCGGTTTAAGACCGCCTATCAGGGGTTCAGTGTGGAGGTGATCCCCTAAACGCTCCAGCTATCTATCTATCTATTTATCATTTTTCTCCTATTTTTCGCGATTTTTCTCCCTTTTTTCCTTCTGCACTTTGAAGAAGCCTATATAGAAGCCACCCCCCCCCCAACCCTGCCCCTCAAACAGTTCAGCTATCTATCCCTCGGGAGGAGCGATTTTTCTATCTACGAACCCCCAGAAGGGTTCAAATCCGCTAAAACCTGATGTACATTCAAGTGTCACGTACCCCCTCAGACTGCTCGAGTGGACTGCCACCTGTAGCGCGGTCACCCCAATCTGCCATCACCAGCCGCCTGGACCAGACGCCCTCGGGCAGCACGAGCACCCCGCAGGCGCACAATGCAACCAAGCGGTACAAGACCCCGCAGCAGTATCCAAATGAAACTGTGCCCGACATGTGCCTGCAGAAAACCGCTGAGGTTTGGGGTTTAGAGAGGTTTGAGTAAACATAACAGAATTGTGTATTTAAAAGGTAGTTTTTCACATTTTTGACAGCAATCATTATTGGTATCCAGGGGGGGGCATCATTTGACATTATCAAAGTCAAAACAAGGATGTATCCAAGGGGTGGGGGGGGCTCGCCCCGCTTCCCGGGTGAGACGTATATGATAGACGGGGGATTTATTCGAGGGGGAGCTATTTTTTCATCAAGCTCACAACAGGTGGAGTTATTCGAGGATATACTATAAAAAACATGCATTTTGTGAGAGTAAGCATATCGATCAAATATGTATCACATCGACATCAAAAAGTGACTTTCTATTTCATCTTTAGCATCCTCATTGAATTTGCGCAGGTGGTGGCTATCCTAGAACGGAAGAACACGCGCGCCGCCGTGGGCATCCTCAAGCCGACGGGCGACGGCAAGCAGACTTGGGTGCTGTTCAGCCCGAGCGACTCGCGCGTGCCGCGCATGATGATACCGGCCGACGAGGCGCCCAGGGGCTTCTTGGAGCGGCCGCGCGACTTCGCCCGGTTCATCTACCTGGTCAGGATGGTCGAGTGGCCCGCCACGCAGATGTTCCCGAGAGGGTGGGTTGACGGCGCTTACTTCCTGCTTGCTTATAGATATTGTCGCGCACTTTTTTACACCTTAGATAGCCATTTGTGTACGTTTCTCGGCTATATTTACTGTAAATCTCCGATTAGTTCCTCTTCCTTGAATAGCTCCCAAATATTTGCCCCTATTACCTGAGGTGACCAATAAAAACAACCCGCAATGTCAATTTGCATCTGAGATTGCTACTATGTGTTTAAGTACTACATTTGTCAAAACGACCAAAAACGCTGTTCTTTCTTACATTTATGGTAACTACAGAATATATTTCAGTACCCCCCCCCCCCCGAATAACTCTAGTGCCGCTCTTTTTCAGGAAGCTGTATCGTACACTGGGACCGGCTGGTGAAATCGAGCCCGAGACCGACGGCCTTCTGTGTCAGTACGACGTTGACACTAGAGAGTTTTCGCCCGCCTGTCTCGCGTCACTGCCCGATGTGGTTTGTTGAAACTTTTTATCATTAATCGGGGATGGTGTCGCATGCACCCACGTGTAGGGTGGCGGAATTTACCCTACCGTACCGCAAATTGACTTATTACCGAACCGCACCGTCTACCGCAGTTTTAGAGATTTACCGTACCGTTTACCGCAAAATTGAAACTTTACTGTAACGTTTACCGCAAAATTAAAAATTTACTGTAACGTTTACCGCAAAACTGTACCTTTTGCTATCCAACCCAACCCACATGCCACAGGAAGCATCGAAGGACTGGGTGATCCCAGCGGAAGAAATCGCCAAGCGACGCGACTTCCGATCAGAATTAGTGTTCACGATCGATCCGGCCACTGCGAAGGACCTGGACGACGCGCTGCACGTAAAACCGCTGGGTGACGGCTTGTTTGAGGTGCCCTTTTACAAGACCACTGTGTTATCGTGCCTTCAGAAATATTCTACTCGGTGCCCTCCCAGGTCGGCGTGCACATCGCCGACGTGACGCACTTCGTCCGCGACGGCACCGAGCTGGACAAGTGGGCCTTCCAGCGGGCCACCAGCGTCTATCTGGTGCACAAAGTGGTGCCCATGCTGCCGCCCGTGCTGTGCGAGCAACTGTGCAGTTTGAATCCGAATGTGGAAAGGCTCACGGTGAGCGTCGTGTGGAAGATCAACGAGGAGGGCGAGATCGAGGAGGAGTGGTTTGGAAAGAGCGTCATAAAGAGCGCCGTCAAGCTGAACTATGATCACGCGCAGGTGCCACTTTGCGAATGATTCATTATTGACATATTTACGTGACCCTGTAACCCTCCTTTGAACCCTGCCAGGACATGATCGAGGAACCCGATCGCGAGTATACCGATTCCGAATTGCCTACGATCGATCCAAACTACAGCGCCGCTGACATATCCAGCGCGGTGAACATGCTCAATGCGATAGCGGTCAAGTTGCGGCACAAACGATTTGCGCACGGAGCGCTTAGATTGGACCAGCCGAAGCTCAGCTTCAAGATCGACGAAGAGACTGGCATGCCCGAAGCGTGTGGAGTGTATCGGGTGTGTTTTCGTTTGTTCGGTGTCTTCGCGGACATGATTCTAGTGGTCTTGTAGATTAGGCGCCCTGTGGCGGGTTCATAGAGAAGCAAATCGCTAGAATTTTTTCTGTGAGGGGTTTCGTCGGTTTCAATATATAGGATTTTTCAAGGTGAATAGGGCAGAAAAATCGTTAAAAGTTGTTGTATAAGTATTTTAAAAATAGTTGTAGTTATAAAGTCATATATAGCTTTAAAAAGTAGCTGAAAATAGGCAATAAGACACAATAATAAGGTGAAAATGAGCGAAAAGGTAGCAAAATTTGGGAAGCGACCTCCTGCGACCCCCCTACTATTTAGAACCCTGCATAATATAATTTTTTGCAAGACGCTATACGAACTTATTATTTAATGTAGCAACGCGACTCCAACCGCTTGATCGAGGAGTTTATGCTGTTGGCCAACATGGCGGTGGCGCACAAAGTTTACGCCAGCTTTCCGGGCACGGCCGTGCTGCGCAGACACCCCCCGCCAAACACCAGACAGCTGAGGTACGATTCACCGCGCAGCATATATATAATGTAAAATTGAGTACTTTTCTTCGTAGAACATGTAAAAGTTGGTACTTTTTTAACGGAACATGTAAAAGCGATTACTTTTTACATTGAAAGTTATTTTTACACTGGAAGACATAATAGATGTTTTTAGTGATTATCTAGTGTTTCTGTAGGAAAATCATATGAATTCTTAAAGGGTTTTTTATTTTAGCAACAACAAATTGTAATATGAAGTTTAAAAAAATACATTTTCTGTACACGTGTACGTTTCAAAAGTACGCGTACATTCGAGTACGGGTACTTTTTCAATAGGATATGTGTATGTATTTTACAAAGTACTCGTGTATATGTATTTTTCGAGTAAATGTAAATACCAGGGGTATCTTGAATTTTGACCCTCCGAGTGGTTCGAATTTAGGGTGTCAAATTTCCGTTTTCCGTTTCCGCTTTCCGCAGGCAATTTTTTCCGCTTTCCGTTCCGTTTTCCGGCAAGTGCAAAAAAATTTCCGTTTTCCGCTTTCCGAAGGCAAATATTTTTCCGTTTTCCGGCAAGTGCAAAAAATTTTCCGTTTCCGTTTCCTTTTTCCGGCAAATGCAAAAAATTTCCGTTTACCGTAAAAAAATTTTTGTTGACACCCTAGGTTGGATAGATGCTGAGCGGCCTTCGGGATAGATAGATAGCTGGAAAAAATTTTGGGGGGGGGTTGTGGTTAGGGTTGGAAAAAAAACGTTTTTTTTTAACTCGATGTTGTTGTTTTTTAAACGTTTTTTTTTACGTTTTTTTTTTTAACGTTTTTTTTTTAAAAGCTCCCAGATATGACCTAGTGTCAACATATATAGGTATATCAGACACTGGCAATACTCTGTGATGTTAAATATGACCATATAATGGCTGTGGAGCCATGGGATAGCATTATAAGTGGTGATTTGTGTCAAAAATATCCATTTTTCGTCGACATATCGTTCGTATATCGCCTTATAGTCGAATGTTCGTGACATCAGGTAAAGTTTGGCACGGAATGGTGATCAAACAAGGTTATAAAAGGAGGTTGTTACTTTGGGAGTGAAGTTACACACTGTGGAGGTACATGGAAGCACATTACCTCAATATTATATATTACAGCAACATATGTTGGCTTATTCACCCATGGTAGCACATAGAAATGGATGTTTTGATACTAAAAATGCAACAAAACCAATGAAAACAACCACCAATGTCAATTTGTGTGTGAAATTGCGCGCTTGCGCGCAAAAATTTTGCAAAATACCTAGTGCTTAGTACTAAAAATTTCGGCCGATGTTTTTTTTTAAAAAAAAACATTTCGGACGTCATGTTTTTTTAACAAAAACAACGTTTTTTTTAAAAAAAAAACGTTTAAAAAAAAACATCGGCCAACCCTTGTTGTGGTGGTTCGATATATAGGCTATTTCAGGGTGTAGAAGGAAGAAAAGGGATAAAAATCGCTAAAAGTAGGTGTAAAATAGCTCAAAATGGGTATACAAAAGCAAATAGTACTAAAAATAGTTGAAAATAGGTAAATAGGAACAACTACTAGTATTTTGGAGGTGAAAATGTAATCCCCCCAACCCCCCCCCCCCCATTCGAGACCCCTGGTAAATACATTTTCACAAGTGCTTCTATGTGCACTTTTTATCAACAGAGAAATCATCGAGCTGTGCGAGCGCCTGGGCGTGCACGTGAACGGGTCGTGCGCGGGCGGGCTGCACCGCGCCCTGCTCGAGCTGTCCGAGGACCCCTCCAAGAGGGCCAACGTGCTGCCCGTCGTGTCGCAGCTGCTCATGAAGCCCATGCAGGTGTGCGCTGTTGCTGGAAAGTTTGCATAGGGTTCTATTTGGACTGAATTGACTTTGTGTGCGCTATGCAGTTGGCGCTGTACTTCTGCACTGGCTGTGTGGAGGATGAATGGATGTACCGGCACTACGCGCTCAACGTGCCCTTGTACACGCATTTTACTTCGCCCATCAGGAGATACGCCGACGTAATGGTGCACAGGTACGCATTCGTGTCCCTAAAGTGCTGACTGACGAGGCGTCATGTACCGTATTTGCTTGAATAAATCCCCCTTGAATAAATCCGCCCTCGGATAATTCCCGCTGTTAACTGGGTGAGGAAAAATAATTCCCTTTTTTGAATACCCCCCCTTTAGACATATGGTAAATTTGTTGTACCAATTTGAACAAAAAGCCTATTATTTTGTTAATAGAGCATATTTCGTGAATTGAGTTGATAGCGGGGGTCTCCTAGAGGGGGGGGGGGGCTGGGCGGCTGCCCCCCACCAAATTGGCCAGCCATCTATCTAACCCGGAGGCCGCTCAGCTATCTATCTATCCCGAGGCAAAATTTTTGGCTACTACCCCCCAATACCCCCCCCCCCAAATAGGGTTCAAACGGGATCCCGATCCACATCCCGGATCCCGTGAAATTCCGGGATTTAGCAGTCCCGATCCCGATCCCGGAAATTTTCAAATCCCGATCCCGAGAAACTCCAAAGTCCGGGATCCCGATCCCGGAAAAATTAGAGGAAATTATCATAAGTGAAAAACGACGTTTTTGCATGCAAAAATGTGAACGCAAACCCCCAGCGTTCATTTTATGCCACTTTTCTGGCATCCAACAGTGTTTTGAAACCTTTATGAACAACTGTGAATGCCAGAACATTGGCCAAATACTCTATCCCAAGACCCCAATCCCGATCCCGAAAAAATGCCAATCCCGATCCCGATCCCGTGACCCCAATCCCGGCCAATCTCGATCCCGATCCCGAAATCTGAAAAAAACAATCCCGATCCCGAGAAGTCAATCCCGTTTGAACCCTACCCCCAAATCGCTCAGCTATCTATCTATCTGGAGTGGTTTTTGAGTAATTTTGCAACAATTTTCGCTCAAAATCACTAATTTTCGCACCTTTTTATAGTTTTTCACCTTCAAAATCGTGCTTTCCGGCTATATACATGGTTATATACCTATTTTTAGCCATTTTAAAGCTACTTTTGGCTACTATTAACTGATTATTAGCGATTTTTTTCCCATTTCTGCCTTCTTAACCTTGAAAAAGCCTATATATTGTGCCCCCGCCAGCCCCCCCCCAAGCCCCCCCCCCCAGAAAAATTTTCAGCTATCTATCCCTCCGGCGGAGCGATTTGCTATCCATCCAGCCCCCGCGAGGGCCAAAATCTTGGAGACCCCTGGTTGATAGAAAGATTATTGAAAATTTTGACGAAATAATAATTCCCTCCTTGAATAATTCCCCCTCGATTAGTTTCCCCTCAAAAATGTCTGACGAAATAATTATCCCCACGCAGGGGCATTATTCGAGCAAATACAGTATTTAATGTCGCGCTTGCAGGCAGCTCGCGGCCGCCCTGGGCGCGGACAGCATTCCAGCGTCTATGCACGACGCCAAGTCGCTGCACGCGCGCGCCGCCCACTGCAACGACCGCAAGTACGCCGCCAAGACAGTCGGCGAAATGTCCGGAGAGATGTACTTTGCTGTCTTTGTCAAGGTAATGTGCATAACTATTGTTAAATGTGCCCACGCCCACTAGTACACCGTCGAAATTTGGTAAACGCGTAAATCCGTTTTGAACTCATTTGAGTTTACTAGAACGAATGATATTAGATCGCCATTAACAGTAGTTGACAGACTCCCAAGTCTGCTAAAGTCGAATTTGTGCAAAACAAATTTATGATTTTCCCAAAATTTCGTTGATTTTACTGGCGAGCGCAGCGCCAATGTCAAAACCATATTCACCCCGCGTTATAATCTTAGTGGCATTTTCATCGCAGGAGTGCGGCCCCATTTTGGAACGCGGCGTGGTACTCAAGGTGTGGGACCATTCGTTCGACGTGCTCATAGTGAAGTATGGCATCACCAAGCGAGTCTACACCAACGTGAGTATTCGGCGTAAAATTGAGCACTTAACACAAGCGGTTACAAATAGGGTTCAAACGGGATCCCGATCCCGAATCACGAGAAATTTCGGGATTTTGTGGTCCCGATCCCGAAACCTCAATCCTGATCCCGATCCCGAAATCTCAAAAAAAAACAATCCTGATCCCGATCCCGAAAGGCCAATCCCGATCCCGATCCCGAAATATCTGAAAACCAATCCCGATCCCGAAAAGTCAATCCCGTTTGAACCCTAGTTACAAACGACTCCTATTGCAGCGTCTGGCTCTGGCGCGCGAGCCAGAGTACAGCGAGGGGCCGCCGCAGCGCTTGACGCTGCACTGGGACGCGGCGCGCATCACGCACCACGTTTCCAACGCGACGCGGACGCAAACGATTGAGACGCTCGCCGTGGTCGACGTGACGCTGGCCGCCCTGCCCGAACCACTCAAATATCTGGTCTGTCGCTTTTTTCTAGCACTGCTGTCAGCTGTTGAATACTTATTTATGCGCCATTCTTACAGGCGATAATTGAACCGCCGGAGGTGTGATCAAAGGGATGTTCTTGAACATTTTACAACATTGTCAACTTTTGCGTGATCTACTGGTCGACTCATTTTTTGGTTATTTTTGTTTGTTGCTTTTGCGGGAAAACAAAAGTTTTTTTGGAGTTCATCAGTTTTACATAGTTTCCGTATTTTTTCGCAGTCTTGACCCCAATTTGTGCATGTTGACGTTCCGCGTTTTAAAAACCGGTGTAGCAGTTACCCCATCTTAGTCACTTAAGTATTGTAAATATTTACTTTTTTATGTGTTTCACCGTATTTCAGTAGCGCGTGCAATTTGTACGTATGCTTTCGCTTCAGTAGTAAGTTAATGTTATTGTGAAATATGGCTTAATTGTTAAGTATACGGAAATCGAATACTTCGAATGGCCTAACCGAATGGCCTAACCAGGGGCGTCTTCCATACCTTGCCAATGTCACAGTAAAGCGGCGTTCACACTGTTTTGATGTAATGACAATCTTACGTTGAGAAAGTCGACGCGCGATGCTTATTTTGCGAATTTCATCTATTTTTTCAACTTATACATTGTCGTCGCATAAAACAGTGAACGCCGTTTTAGGGTTGTGATAAATTTGTAAAAGATGACAAAAGTTACAAGACTCTAATAGTTACAGTAACAAGTACGGTTGCAAATGATATCACAACTTGTGACAAGATACGGAATTGGCCCCTGGTGCGACTTGTCGAATGTCCGAGGTCTGGCTTCCTTCGTGCCTGACACCTACTTGTTTCTCGTGAAAAATGCCAAAGGTACATGCAGAGTTATTTGCTGCGGTTTAAATTCTACTTTGCGTGGTTATGTTATGCTCGCGGCAGTCCGTTTTTGTTATATAGCAGTGTTTGTGAGTTAGGGCTGTTGTGGTTGTTGCTTTGTTCGGGTGTGTATTTATATGTCTATAATATTTAGTAAATTTCTTGGACGTGATGGTAGAATATTAGTACTGAATGTTTGCTGTACTCTGCTGCGTTGCGTCTCTGTCCCGCACATCCCACTGTGACACCCTGACACACATCAAACCCCACAAACATATTTACAAAGGGTCGTCGCTGTACCAAAGTTGAGCGGTAGGGGCTACTGCCAGTTAAAAAGCGCCAGTGGTATGGCAAGCACGATAACCTCGATGAAAAATGACACAAATGCGACGAAGTCATGAATGTCAAGTGAGAACTGTCTAACACGATTGGGGTAGTTTATAAAGTTCAGATCCATTTAGGTCTGGGGCACAGTGTCTACAGCCAGAACATTGTCCACAGGTGCCACAATGGGTTTTTCATTCAAGACTGGTGAACTGAACATTTATGATTTTGCGCTGGTTGAAGGACTGCTGTTTAGATAGCCCAGAACAAGATTGGCAGCCTATACACTAGTTGACACATGTGTGTCACCTGCTCTGTGCCAACTCGGAGTTTGGCTTCCAAGTGTCGCAGAGCGATCTTCCAATGCAGTTGGCTTACTAATATATTCATTCAGGGGTGGGCATTTTCAATTACCGCTGGAAAAACGCGATAGCTTGTGATACGGTTTGCTAATAGAGTAGACTCCATAGGACACCTATTCTGAAGTTTGCAACCCAAACCGCCACATTTTGGGTGATTTGTTGAACACGGTTTTTAGTAATTTTGTGAATTGGCTTCACCGATAGGATAAATCAAGGGTGGCATTTGAGGGGACAGGGGTCACCGGTCTTTGGTGTCGTCCCATTCTGTCGTACATTGGCCGATTTTGATGTCCTTTGAGTATGTTGGGGTCGGTGCTACGACCAAATTCTCTTTCTCTCGAAAAGTCCCCCATTCCCGAGATAAGGGGGGTCAAGTCACAAAATTATACTAAAAACTGTTCCACAACTCGCCCAAAATATGGCCGTTTGGGTTGCAAATTTCAGAATAGTTGTCCTATGGAGTATACTCTATTGTGTAACAATTTCACTGTGATAGCTCAACCGTAGCTCAATCTATCGCGTTTTTCCCAGCGGTAACTGAAAATGCCCAACCCTGTATTTTTCGAGATTGCCCCATGCTTTTGGCGAGCCTTTTTCCCATTCGGTCCTCGCTCTGCGGCGACACGTGAAGCTGACGTCTGAGTTTACACAGACCAGTTGACACGCATGTGTGGACCGCCAAAAGTATGGGGTACCACACAGGATTAACGATTCCGACGAGACAATGTAAACTGGTGGAAAATATAAATGAGAAAATCACTTTATTGTATTTTACAGATCCCACATGCAAGCTGTCAGGCTGTCATCTTGTGTGAGGGTGACCCCAAGTGTTCACTATATATACCCTAGGGGGCACCCCCCTCAGGCCACCCTTGCTGCAGAAAATAATTTTTTAATCATTTTTTTCTGGAAAATATAAATGAGAATTCCATACAAATTTTTGTTCCTGATGAAATTCATATTTTTCATAATTTTTTTTCTATACACTTTAGACAAAAAAGTTTTTTTGACATTGGTAGAGTGTAAGTACGCGCAACTTTTCTACCCCCTCAGAAACCCCAGAAGCCCCACACGATGATGGCATTGTTGATCAAATAAAAAAAAATTTTTGGTTAAAAACGTAGGTTAGAAAAAGTGGACAATCCACTATCCCAAGCTATTTATGGAGCACATGGGGGCCAGAATTGGCTTGCTCAGTGTCAGGGGCAACATATGGCTGCTCCTGGGCCCCGTTTTTGCACTTACGTATTTTTTATAGCAAATGGTAAGAACAGCCCTGTGTAAAGAGGGCAATCACGTGACAGCGCGTCCAGCGCCTGCAGTGTCATGATGCAAATCACAAAATACTTGTGCCCATTCAATGTGGGCACTAATTATCTGATAAAAACCTATTGGGGCTGATGGGCAATGTGCCCTGTATCTAGTGTGACTGGCCCAAACAAATAAAGAGGTCATGTCCAGAAAATCAAAAATCACAGTTTTTTTATTACAACCACAATTGAGGTAATCACAAAGTTTAAAATCATTGTTGACATGGCTTCGTGGCACATGTCTGTATATTGGGGGTAATTTTTGTGTGGGGGAGTTGGCTCGGGGTCAAAATATACCCCCTACTTACCAGTGGGTCAAAACGATGGCTTTGGGCAAGCCACAAGGAATTTTTATTTTTTGAAAAAGCACCAACACAAGTGTATTCATCGCTTGTGTTGTTAGCACACCAAAAAAAGGCTGCACACTTTACCGCAGCCATATTTTGTGTGGTTTTTTGAAAATTCTCATTTATATTTTCCGGGAAAAAATTGGCAAAATTTTTTCATTTATCTGTAGCAGCAGAACAGGGGGGTGCCATGGGGTGCCACTTGGCATTTATGTAGGCAAATGTTGTGGGCACCCCCACAACAAATGGCAGTCATATTGGGTTGCACGTTTCCCTGTGAGATTGTTATGAAAAATGAGGTACCTGATTTCTCATTTAAATGTGCCACCAGTTTAGTTTTACTTTAAGAAACTTTGCTTCTCTTCGATTAGGTGGTGTGTTCAACGACTTATGGAGAGCATAAGGAAATATAATTATTCTACATTGCTATTCGCAAGAACAAGATTATAGTTTATCATTCATCGGCATGCCGATGCATCAATCGGAAGCTCCACTTCTGTTCTGGGTTTATACTCGATGTCAAAAATACCTGTAGATTTGAACATTTTGCTTGATTTGTGAAAATAATGTGGTGACCTTTTTCATCAACACAACTAACACATGAATCCATTTGTTCTTCTGAATAACAGTTTTCCAAATCTGCTAATGCCATCTGCAAATATTTGCAGAGTAAAATTGTTGGTGTTGATATTGCTTAGTGTTTGCAGCACAAGATTTCTAGCACAGCGCAGTCTCTGCGCACATTAGTAAACCACCGAAATTTGGGAGGTTCAAATCTGTTTTGAACATATTTGAGTTTACCAGGCAGAGAAGGTTGTCAACTAGTGTTGACAGCGATCAAAAATTATGCATTGTAAACTCAAATGTCATGAAAACACAACAGACCTATGCAAACATGTGTTTCCCAAATTTCGACGGCGCAATGGTGGTATGCGTGGCCACATACCGTATTTACTGCCGTGACGATGGTCATTTTTCCCAGTAACCCGTAGCGTATTGCGGAGTTTCCCAATGCCATCTCTCCCCATGCGTTATTTCGTATGAATTGGGTGCACCTTTCCCACTCGGTTCCCTGATATCTTGTGGAGATGTCAAGTGGTGTTAGTGATACTCCAGACGAGTAGTGGTGCTCAACCTCAATCATGAAAGGACGTGCCTGTGAGAACAGTTTTGGCGCGGTGTGATATTTTGTGTTTATGGCTCGCGGTGCATCGGCTCGGCACACTCACCCCTGTGAGCATCAACTTCTCATTATATCCCACTTGCTCCATAGCCAATCTCAAGTCATCCAGACATTCCGACTGATCGTGTTCATCCGCGGTTTGTTCATCCAGCTCCATTTGGTGCAGTGCGATGAAACCACGCATTGACAACTCATCTTTCGCTGTTGTGTGCAGTTTGGCTGCGCGTGTACAATTTAGTGACTTCACGCATTATTCTGTTACGTCTGTAAGGGCACACACACTAGTTGACATAACAAATAAATGTCAACTAAATAACAAAAAATGTTGAAAAGCGTCACACTTAGCAGAAACAATGAAAATAAAGTGCCACAATATAAAATTAACTATGCTCTTTCACATAGGAATGTTGAAATCACGTGGTTATTCAAAATTTAGTTGACACTAATTTTGATGTCAACTAGTGTATGTGGCCCCTAAAAGCGGATTCACATTTGACTACTTCCCACTCCTCATCGCCTACTTGCTCGTCACCAGTTCTCTGATTGTACAGACTGAATTCGCTCTGATTAAGGCCCCCACTATCATCTAGGTCAAACATGTCGAAAATGTTCAATAGTGACATGCGCAATCGTTTTGACAATTTGTTCCCATTCTCGATCATGATTTTGGTGTCCATTTTGTTTGGTTCTTGGCTTTGGTGCCTTTGTAATCCGACGGCATACGGTACCAGTGTGTAAGTAGAGTGTGGATTTGGTGTGAAGGTGCAGTAGCTGCTACCCTGTGTTTTTGTAAGTGTATTTGGGAAGGTTGATGGATTTTTATGTAGGTACATTGTGGCAGAGTTGTTAAAAGTACCTAACTTTTTTCAAAGTATAAGTAAACGTAAAGTATCTAAAAAAATTACTCACCTCCTGAGTACCGAAAGCGTAAAGTAAAATTTTTTACTTTTACTCATGAGTAAACATGAGTAAAATACTTTTCCACCTAGAAAACGTAAAAGTGAGTCTTTTTTCGGAATTTTGTCCCAATTTTCACTCGAAATTACTAATTTTCGTATTTTTTTGACAATTTTTATTTTCAAATTCATTAGTTCTTGTGTTTTATGCCTATTTTCAGTAATTTTTCCCTTTTTTCGCTTTTTTCTCCTTTCTTCCCCATCTATGCCTTGAAATAGACTATAACAAAGCCTATCTGAAATACGTTTTCTGTACTCGAGTACTTTTAAAAAGTATACGTAAAAGCGAGTACAGGTGCTTTTCCCAAAGTATAGATAAACGTAATTACTCAGTACTCGAGCATACGTACTTTTTGAGTAAACGTAAATACGTATTACCAACTACCGTATTTCCTCGAAATACCCCCGGGGGGTTTATTTTTTCAGAGTGAGAATTTTGAGGGGGGTTAAACGAGGGGGGGGGGTATTTCGAGGGGGGGGGGTTTATTATTTCGCCAGAAATTTTTTGAAAACCAAGTACTAAAGTGTCGTCTGAAACGTACGCAGACGTCGAAAATGCAACAAAAATCGCCATTTATAAGACTCTAAAGACTTGTATAAGTGTGTAGACGTATAATCACTGTTCTCACGTAACAGAGTCATCGTTTTTAACGTGTGTTTTGCATTACCCAGATGACAAACCGCAGCCTTTGTCATTTACGTTCTCTATACACTTAATTTGGGGGGGGGGTATTTCGAGGGGGGGGGGTTTATAAGTTCATAGTGTCCATTTTGAGGGGGGGTATTTCGAGGAAATACGGTATGCATTGTGGTCGATGGTTCATGGGGGATCATACGCATCTAGTTTTCGATAAAAAAGTGATTATGCCGAGTTTTCTTTGTGAGGGTTTTATATACACCAAAATCTCGGGCATCAAAATATTCCAGAGTAATACCAATTACCTAACTTTTGCAATTGTCCTTTCGTAGAAACTATTTTCTGGATCAGATAAATTCTTCCATTGTACAATTCCGGGTGAATTAAGCTTTTGGTACATTTTGCAAAAGAGAACAGGATGATACAATTTATCATGATTAGAAGTATTGGATAATATTTAGTCTTAAAGCAAATTCCACCCATAACATCCAGCCGACCTCAGTGGTACACCCTTCAGTCACAGCAACAACGGTATTGCTTTTTTTATCCAGAACAGCCAACCAGAATTCTGTTGTTGCTGATGTTGCCGGTATGTCAGCTGAATGATTTGAAATGCAAATTGATTCTCTATTTTGAATGGCGTTAGCAATTTGGAAAGCATCGTGAAAGGTGGACTTACTGCTGCTGACATCGTTGATTTTGACTGTTACAGATCCTGATGTTCCATTGCACCGCAGGTCATATGTGTTGCTGTCTATGCTGCTATCCTCATTCCTGAACACACATCCCTTCAGTTTCGTCGCAAGTGTATCCTGTGAAACATGTTTCCTGGTATAATATTTATTTATGGTACATGTGAATATTTACAGACACCTTACTACCTTTGCTTGTTTAACCCAACTTGTTTTGGTGAGAGTTACTTTCGACAGGACATTTACCAGAATTACCTTTCACCACCACAAACTCATTATTTACGTGTTCGAGATGGGTAAAAAACAGTTCCTAGTACTTTTTTTGACAGTATCGGTCAAGCAAGACTCCTGAGTAGTGATGTAAAAGGCGCCAGGAATTTGGCGCCAAGCGCCATGACCAACTCCAGTTTCTCACCTTGTTCCCTTCTGTGTGTCTTCCTGATTTTACAATTTTCTTAACACTTTCTACCCTGAATTGAACAGAATCACCAGTTGGTATAGCTTCAATCAAATTTTTGTCTCCATCTAAAACTGTCGAATGACTTTGACCATTTTCTGATTCATTCTGAGAGACTCTCTGGGAACCTATAATTGATTGTAGGTCAATAAATTGAAGCTGGTCAACAACTTTTCACAAAAATGCATTTTTAAAGAAGCCCAACATCGAACACTGTCCCTTCCGCTGCTGAGAGCACTGTCTATATCGCTCTTGTAACTGGAACTGGGCCCTGATGATGATGCCTGAGTGATTGTTGCTGCAGTAGTTTGAGATTTGCTCAATTTGAGATCTGTTTGATTGGAGCTCATTGAATGCGATGAATTGTATTCTGTTACGTGTGGTTTTTGTCTCACTGGGTCACTTATTTTGTTTGTCTGAAATCGAGGTTCTTGAGTGTTTAGGTACCTATTGTTTAACCTGCACCATTAATATGTAAAAACGTAACTTGGTATGCCCGGCAGACAGCACACCTAGTATGAAAACCTACCATAATTTAATGAATAAATTTTGATAAATTCATTAATTTTGATAAATTTTGTAATTGATTAATTCATATTAAAAACGAAATATTATGATAACAAACTGTAAAAATTTTGGTTCATTATTCAGATGGGTTATGGTAGGTTTTCATACTAAGTGTGCTGTCCGCCGCGTATACATAATTACATATTTGTTATGACCTATTGGGGTTAACACCTGAGATTTTCTGAGATTTTTAAAATATTAATTTCGCAGAGATTTTTTCAATGCTAATCGCGGTAACTAGGTACAAATGTTTCCTTACAATACAAACTACAAACGGTTCACAGCGGATTTATGTGTTTCCTAATTTTCGAAATTGGTAGAAAAGGTGTGTAGACACATTGTGCATTTTACCTTTTCATTCGAACTTCTCTCTTCCCTGTGTTCCCGGACCCTCGGCTTACATCTAATAGCCTCACGTTTCTCAAATGCATCCAAAGAAGCCAAATTTCTCATCAAAACCCGATGTGTGTTGCGCTCGATCATGGCAATAAATTCTTCATAATCGATCCTGCCATCCCTGTTTTTGTCTGCCTTTCGGAAGACAGTCTTGATCTCAGATTCAGGCATTGCATTGGTGTCACTCTGAAATTTCTACCTTGCAGAAAGTGAAATATCGGATTTAAGGTAAAATAGAATTGTGCACAATGGCCAACAATTCTGAGCATTTCATTCAATTCTTCTACTGACAGAAAACCATCGTTGTCTGTGTCGAGCTTGCGGAATGCCACCCGCAGGTCGACTGGCTTTCTGAACACATTTGACCAAGAACTGATAGCTCTCTGGCAGGTTTCCAGCGACATTGTATCCTCCACACCAGCTGTAAATACTTCCGGATATCTCGATGCGTTTACAACTTACTTTTTAAACCGTATTTACTCGAATACCGTATTACCTCGAAATACCCCCATGGGGGTTTATTATTTCGCCAGCAAAATTTGAGGGGGGGTTAATTCGAGGGGGGGGTTCATTCGAGGGGGGGTTTTATTATTTCGCCAGAAAATTTTGTGGAATTCATAGTAAAGAATACGCTATTTCTTACACAAAAACGGTAATAAATGTGAGAAATTAGGTTATATTGAGGCTATAGATGTACATCTGTACACAAATGAGCGTATAAGAGTAGCTGCGATGAAAATACGTAGTAATAAATACATCATGTACATTGCATACATGATGTACATCATTCCGGAGGGGGGGTATTTCGAGGGGGGGGGGTTTATTATTTCCCCAGCCCATTTTGAGGGGGGGTTAATTCGAGGGGGGGTTCATTCAAGGGGGGGGGGCTAATTCGAGGTAATACGGTAAATCCCCCGGGAAATTTTTTTTCTTCACACTTTTTTGAGGGGGGGGGGGGGCTATTCGAAGGGGAATTATTCAAGGGGGAATAAATTTTTTCATAAAAATTTTCAAGCGAATTTCTATCAATTCGTTTTATGAAATATGCTTTGTAACAAAAAAATTCATCGATTGTTTTAAAGATATTGGCAGTATATTTTCTTCCATCGCTGAGGGATTATTCGAGGGGGATTTATTCAAGGGGGATTATACATTTGGTGGCGCATTGGTGGAGCGAATTTGATGGGATGAAATTGTCCAGGATTAAAATACATAGTTTCAAATAGGCTTTTATCAAACATCGAGCATTTTGCCATTGTCATTGATAGACCTGCGGCACTGTTCAACATACACGCAACCGACCGTGTTCTTTCCAGCACTTTTTTATTTGTCTCCCAGTAGCTGTCAATCCAGCCTGCTGTAGCACCGAGTGGAACTGCCCAGAACTTTTCAGCGGCTTGTCCAGGCAGCCCACCACCGTCAGATATGCCGCTTTGACAATCTTTGTCATTTTTTCGTCATTTTCGAATGTCTGTGGCGATTTACTCGACAGCCGTTCTCTGGCGGGACTTTTGCCCCCCAGGTCGTGTGGCCTCATTTTTGAATAATTTTCTTTGTGTATGTAGGTGACTTATTTCAGTTTGATATGCGTTCGCTGGCGTGCATGCATATTTTACGTTGCTGCGTCGCTTCCCGCGCAGTGTTGCCATGGCAATAACCCGAGTCTTGGTTGCACGTTGCGCTGATTACACGTTGGCTTACACATGCGCAGTGCGGTGTTGTAATTCTGGCTGTGTGCCAGCAAGTCAGCTGTTGCTGGGCATGAAGTCTGCTTGAAACTGACAGTTATCTGCTGGAGACTGCTAAAACGACCATGTATTCGCTAAAAAGGCGGACCGTCGGCGCTCTTTCACTGGCACAAGTTATGCTGGAATAATGCCAATCAATGAAAAATGGAAAACACCTCGGTGCAGTCCTGATATTTTAAGTTGTTTGCCAGCGACCTCTGCGTCGGCTCTTTCGCTTGTGAAACCATGGCTGAAGCACTGGTAGAATGCCCACCGCGTGCGATTTCTGGCAGACCCACTGTGGTGGATGAGGTGCCCTTTTTAAGGAATAGCCTTGCTTGAAAAGGTTTTGGCTGGTTGCCAAAATGTGTTGAAATTGCAGGTGCGCCGATTATTTTCCATCTACCGGCTGCACACGGGCGCCGAACCGATGGCGGGCGGTGCCCAGAACTTGCTGAAGTTGTTCACCAGCTCCAAGCAGCGCGCCACCGCGGCCGACTGCAGCGCGTCCGACGTGCTCTTCGAGCTGCCCGAGATAAAGGTGGCGCGCGCCAGATGCAGAATGGAGATGCTGCCCGTGTGTTTGGTTTGAATTTATGTTTTCTTGCTTTTATCATTGAAGTAATAAACACTGTTGTCATTTAGAAAGATATGGACTTTGTTAAAAAAAACGCTAATGGACAATGAGTGTTGTTTGTTATAAATGTTTAATTTTCGATTTTACGAAAAACAAAAACAAAAAAACATGACGAGCACCTCGTTGGATTCGGGGGGGGGGGGGGGTTGGCATATTTTCAGATCGTGTACTCCACCGTTTCCTACCGATGAAACCGTCAACCGTTGATGATAGATTCGCTAGTTAAGCAATATGGGTCGAAGGTCAAATTTACCTATAAAATTGTCGCATGATGGTTTATTCCACAGATTACTATTCGCCTGAAAATTTGCGGCTACTTGACGCCCGGTGATCTCTGCAATTTATCAGCAACTTGCCTTTCTTGGTTGGTTTTTCGACTGATTTCTGCTCAGGGGTTTAGTGGATTTGGACCCACCCGGGGTTCAGATAGATTCATCGTTCATAGTTCACTCCTCCAGGGGGATAGATAGCAAAAAAAATGGGGGGGTCAATATATAGGCTTTTCCAAGGTACAGAAGGGAGAAAAGGGAAACATCGCTAAAAGTAGGTAGGTGAAAAACAGCTCAAAATAGGTATATAAACATATATAGTGCACAAAATAGCTGAAAATAGGCAATAAACACATGAACTAGCGATTTTGAAGGTGAAAAACTATAAAAAGTTGGCGATTTTTGACCGAATATCGGGGTAAAATTTCTCAAAATCGCTCCAGATAGATAGATAGCTGGACGATTGGGGGGGGGGGGTTAGGGGATAGTAGCCAAAAAATTTGCCTCCGGGATAGATAGATAGCTGAGCGGCCTCCGGGATAGATAGATAGCTGGCGGATTTGGGAGGGGGGTAACCCCCCCCCCCAACCCCCCACCCCATACTGAACCCCTGTTTCTACTAGCTGCTGAAATATTCACTGAGACTTGCAGGTACATCGTTGCCAATGATGAACTCCTATGGCGCCACATTTTGCAGCGCGAGTCCGCTTATTGGCCTTTCATTACTGATGACAAGAATCCCGAAATGTTCGCTGATTCGAGCTACAAACAAGTGTGAGTGTGTTTGATTCTTCTCTGTTTTATTGTTGTGTCAGACCATTTGGCGTTGTGTTGTTGGCGGTTTCAAACGTTTTATTAAAAAGGTTTCATTGAAGTAAAGTTTTGTCATAAAATGTAAAAAAAGTTTTCAAAGTTTAATGTGTTTATTCAATTGTAAAGAACTTTCTCGATTTATCGCCGTTCCATTTTGACGCCGATACTCAGTATCTTTTCATTTTTATCGATATTCAATGGGTTGTGTTGTCCCACTCCAGCTCTAAATCGCGGCTCGTCATAATAAACCCATATATCATGCACGCAGTTACCTGCGCTGCCGCCCCCATTGCGACAAGGCGGCCAGTGCGGCCAGTCCTTTGAGTTTATCGCTGCCAACTGCATCCGTGCTGCTCAACTTGATCACTGGACATTGTCCACGCTTTTTCATGTTCGGTCCCGGCCTCGAGTCATCTTCCAGCCGCGTTGTACGCATGATACTCACTGACCAAGTGCGCAAGTTTTTTTTATCAACGGCGGATTGTTTATTTTTGTGTGGTCGACGTGCTTTTATGGCACTGTGCCGGTGCTCTTTACCCGGTGCTCCTATTTACTCAGTGCCAGGGGTATCCTTGATTTTGACCCTCTTGGGGGGTGGATAGATAGCAAATCGCTCCAGAGGGCTAGATAGCTGGAAAAAGGGGGGGGGGTTTGCGACTAACAATATACGTGCTTTTTCAAGGTGTAGGAGGAAGGAAGGATGAAAAATTACGAAATTGAGAAATTCAGTAGATGAGCACCGGGTAAAGATGATCACTGGTCCTTAGTTTGCTTTTATATCAAATGCAATTGTCGCAGCACTTGCACGAGTTGAGCGATGGTGCTGCGAGACGGCGCGTGCCGCAAAACGGTGTCTACAGTCAATTGGCCGGCTTGGAACGCAATCTTAGGTTCACCGTTACTGGCATGGTGCCAGGGGAAACTGCAGGTTTGTGATCGAGTCAATGATGCCCTCGCAAACTGACTGGCAGGGGTCTTCTAGATTTCGACTCTCCGGGGGGTTGGGTAGATAGCAAATCGCTCCTCCGGAGGGATATAAAGCTGAAAATTTTCTGGGGAGGGGGTGGGGTTCGCGTGAGTTCAATATATAGGCATAGAAGGAAGAAAAGGGAGACAAATCGCTAAAATTAAGTTAAAAATGGGTATATACCGTATTACCTCGAATTATCCCCCCCTTGAATTAACCCCCCCCCTCGAAATACCCCCCTAAATTTCGGCTGAGGAAAAAATAAACCCCCCCCTCGAAATACCCCCCCTAAAATTGAGTGTAACGTGAACGTACATGACAAATACCGCAGTTTGTGATCTGTACAATGCAGAACACCCGTTAAAACTGATGATTAAGTGCCGTTAGGGAAGGGTTTTTGTGTATATACAGTAATATATGCCTATAAACACACATAAATCTATGTGATTGTTAGATTTTTCTACGTCTGCGTATGGGGAATTTCCGATAATTTCTGGCGAAATAATAGACCCCCCCCCCTCGAATAAACCCCCCCCCTCGAATTATCCCCCCCTCAAATTTTGCTGGCGAAATAATAAACCCCCTGGGGGTATTTCGAGGTAATACGGTAAGCACATATACGACTAAAATAGCTGAAAAAAGGCAGTTAGACGCATGAACTAATGATTTTGGAGGTGAAAATCTATAAAACGGTATGAAAAATAGCGGAAATTGGGGTCGTGTTTCTCAAAAATCGCTCCAGATAGATAAATAGATAGCTGGCCGATGGGGGGGGGGGTTTAGAGGATAGTAGCAAAAAAATTTGCCTCCGGGATAGATATATAGTTGAGCCGCCTCCGAGATAGGTAGATAGCTGGGCGGTTTGGGGGGGGGGGTAACCCCCCCCCCCGAACCCCCCCCCTTTCCTACCTCTGCTAACTGGAGTTCCACTGGTCGCAGGTATGGGCAGTGGTATTCGCTTATCACTGGCAGATCATGCATTCACATTGATCACGCTGTACAGTAATGTGCGAGCCATCAGACAGCAACCTGTGGGCAATGATGACAATGACAGAATACAGAGAAATAAGGTCTGTAAATGTTTTTACACCTCGGTTGTTTCGGCTGTCGGCGTAACAACACTTCAAATTTGCAGCTGTTTGTGCTGCAAAGTCGAGGCACTGAAACGTATTATCAAGTGAGCGACAATGTACAGAAATTGTGTGCTAAGACGGGAGGCTTTGTGTTTGTCATCGACGCGGCCGCGAGCATTGATGAACGTTGGTGGCAGTTTTTCGTGTGCAGTTGCAAATATATTTATGAGTCTGTCTAGGAATCACGCGTGATGTTTGGACAAAAATCCGCATAGAATCACATATTGCTAAAAGGGTCCTTCACACGGTTTCCTGTGCCGACAAAAAAATTGAGTTAGAAAGTTCCATAATTCCGGAATAAAGTTCCATATCTGCGGGAAAAGCCAGTGAAGTATACTCACATGCCAATTTGCACATAATTTGAACCTATCGTTCAAGACTTATAAGCATTTGAAGATGAATTTCAGTTGTCGGTTCGGTTTCAAAATGAAAACCGAACCGACAACTAAAATTCATCTTCAAATGCCTATAATTCGTGAACGACAGGCTCAAATTATCTGCAAATTGGCATGTGTGTACACTCAAGTAGTGAGCACACTTCCCCGCGTTTTCTTGCAGATATGGAACTTGAAGTTTTTTTGAAGTTTATTTTCGTTTGCTCCGATTTTCTGATATTGAGACTGCTAATGAATTGTCACTATACATGAGTCTCATCGGATCCTATATTAAAGCTATATGTACCATGAAAAATAAACGCGAATTTAACATGATCATAAATGTATCAAATGCACAAATCACGGGACAATGTCCACCATAGTCCGCGAGGAGTGTCGACGTATCGATCAGCCGGCGCGGTGTAGAAGCGTCGTAAGGAGAGCTTTATACTACTCTCGAAGATGTCCCATATGTGCGGGACCCGGCGCTGTTTGATGCGCGCATACACTGCCACGCGCAGTGTTTAATTCGTTTGGCTATGAATCGCGAAATTACCTCGCAATGTTTGTGGCATCGATTCTCTGCTGTTAGCCAATGCAGTTTGGCTGTTGCGCCCGGTGATGCCGTAAAATCACACAGGCAATTTGCACCCTGTTTCTCCGTTAGGGTATTCATTTCTGCCCTGTGATGTAAGCAGGTGACCAGCACATGCTTGGCTGTCAATATCGCACCCCCTTGTGCTTTATTGCAGTCCATGCATCGGACTCCGCTCGGTACTTTTATCATATTGTACCGTGCCTGCAACCACCTTGCATGCAAATTTCGATTATTTCTTAATTGGAGGGTGTCATCAACATTCACAGCCCTCAGCGCCATGCTATCTCTATTTTTCAGCGCAGCATTTTGTCTTTCGACATACCGCAATTGAATTAATTTGTTCATCCACCATTTTTTCATTGTTACCAAGTTTGCAAACTCTGTGCCGTAACTCTTGCCATAAATTTTGGCCCTGTCTGGGATACACGTTCCCATCAAATCTCTGCCAGTCGCATTTACGCGCCTTGGGAGGTTTTCACTCATGAAAAGGTAGGCATCTTTTGTCAGCCCTTTTTCTAATTGATGTAAATAACCGCAGTACATCATTGTGTGTTTTTTAATTCTGTCTGAGGGCCGTATCGAGCCCACATCGTGCCAAATGGCATCGCTGCACGTTGTTTTTTGAACGGACAGACTTAGTTTGACCGCTTTTAGGAATGCCCTGTCTATGGCCTCTAATTGAGGTTTCCTTATTCCGGTTACCTCCAGCCCGTAGCTGACGGCGCTTTCATGTATTGTTTCCAAACGAAATCTACGCACCAAAATTTTGCGTCTGTTAATTGGGTGGATTTTAGCACTAAAGCAGCTAGTCTTTCAGCTTTTGCAACCGATTGTTTCCGGTGCTCTTCGAATGTATCCCGGGCACTCGAGATAGTGACACCAAGATATTTTATGGTGTTTGTTTCGGAAATATACATGTCTTCTCTTTTATGGGTTTTTCCCAAACGCCACTTTTTGGCAGCTATTGCTTTTTGTCCCCATCTTAGCACGAAACTTTTTGTCGCATTAATTGCGACATCCCAATTCCAACTCCATTTAGTGAATATATCTAATATTCTTTGTAAATCTGCTTCTGTATTGCTCAAGAAGCAGATGTCATCAGCAAAAAATAGTGCTGGCACTTTATGCACCCCAAATCGGGTGCCTACGTCTGCTGCCTCTAAATGCAGGCGCAAATCAGCTAAATAAATTATGAAGCCGGTGGGCGACCAGCAGCAGCAGCATTTTCCGGCGGCGCAATTTGTGCCACCGGCTCGGGGTGCCACGGCACCCCCCTCCTGCCTGTCGTCAAGCAGTTGACCGTCTTCTCGGTCTTCACCCCCGTCAGCTGGGGGCGGTGCATTTTCAACACCTGAAAACCTGAAAGTTTCCACCTGAAAGTTTTGTTGAGTGAACGGTTGGAACATGTTGTACGAATTGCCCGATCTTACATTTGCGCGGTTGCCTCGTTGCTGGTTGTCACCGCCGCCAGGTGGCTGTGTGAAAAATACACGTTTACACACTAAAACCACATTGTGGTTGTAAAGTTGTATTCCATTCATACGAATACTAACATGATTTTCTGGGTAGTAGCCAATTCTACTCGAGCGCCCGGAACCCACATTTTGTTCCGGTGCATCACGCGCCCTGACCAGCTGGCTGAAGTGGGCCACGTAGCGCGTCTTGTGAGACGGCTCCGTGTAGTTGTCGGCCCAGATATTTGTGGCCATGTACTGGGCGAAATCTTGATCGTTGAGACGCCGCGGGCCGTTTTTCTCAACAAATGTGTTGATCAGCTCGGTGCGGATGTCCATCATGGCCTCGCCGAGCAACCCCATAAAGGGGTGAAGCCAGAATTCCCTTCGCTCTTGGGGTAAGTCGACCTGATTTGGGATAAACACCGTTACAAGTGTAAGTCCGGTTAATAAGTCCAAAAAACGCGTAAACGCGTTTACCTCTGCTTCATATTTTTCGGCGCCAATCATCAAAGTTGACCGGAAGTCCCATGGATTTTGTGGGTTGAACGGATGGCGCCCGCACGAATGCAGAGGGCGCCAGCATTTTTCGTCGCCCACCATCGTGTAGGTGCGCATCAAAATGGGAGCCAGCGTCCTACTGCAGTCCACAGTGGCGCGAATCTGTGAAATATCACAGATTGAATTTATACCGTATATAGGTATACATACTAGGTGTCGGGTTTTATCGACGCTAACCACTTTCAGAAGTGCGACATACGCTTCCAAAGTTTTGGCCTCTTCGATCGACAAAATATCATCCAGCGAGAACCAGTGGTTGCCTCACGGCAACGTGACCCATAGTTGCTGGGTGCTACGGTACCACGCGTGCCATTCTTCGTCGTAACCACCAGGGTTGTGGTCACGATGCGTGGCCAAGATGTTATCGAATTTGGCCAGATCGTCTGGGCCGGCGCCAGCCACAATGTTCACATTGAAGCTGCATCAAGATCACATTAGATAAGACGCATGATGTAATCCGCGAATGGGATACCTCCAACTCTAAAAAGCTCACCTTCATGAGGGCGAGCATCATGCATGGGAACACATCTTCAAACCCCTCCAGCATGATTGGGTACATCCATGAGAGCCCCAATTGTTCGGTGTATTTGAACGTCGAAAATTTTATAGGCAGAATACGCGGGGCTTGGTCGCCCGCAGGGGCCGCGTTGATCGACAAATCATCCAATTTGTCGATTGTGTCCGATAGCCGTTTGTCGGTTTTGTGGCACCTTTGTTCCACGGCGCACACACGGCGCTCGGTGTCCAGCATGATACTCAACAGATAGTCGAGATCGGTCAGCATCACACTCATGTTCGAGCCGTACTCTTTGGCCGTTTCGCGGACCTGTCTGCGCGCTCGGCAGATAGATTCTTCTTGGGTCAGATCGACATCCGCGCGCGGTTGCTTAGCCAGCGGGTCGTCCACGTTGTTCGCCCGGCGGCGTTTTGCCGCCAGGCTCGACGAGCAGGCTCCAGATGGCACCTGCAACACTTTTGGCACTCTGCCAAAATTACGAAAATTAACCCGAATGTCGGGTTCTAATAGGTTGCTGTAGTCGCGATCAAAAGACGAAGTACTTGTACAGGCCATCGCTGCACATTTCGAGCTGTCACAAAGCTCAAAAAATGGCAGTGTCCCAAAAAAAATGAACAGCAGCCATATAGCAAGGATACCGTTCGTTGCACACAATGAAACAGAAGCGCCAAACATCACGCTTTTTCGACGAAAAAGTAAACCCACTTCTTCGGGGGGATCTTTGTTTGTCGCATCCTGATCCACGTTGTGCAGCATGGATTCGTCCGCCTCCATTACAGTCTGGCCCTCGTCCGAGTCATCCGAGTCCTCTTCGCGATGTTCGGCCTGCCGTTGGTCGCGATCGCTATCTTTCAAGTCGCGATCAGACATTTTCGCTTGGCCTGCTATTAGTTTTTCAAATTGAAGCGAGTTTACGATTCATTTTTCATCGGATTGGCACTTTGCCAATCTTTGCTAGTCGATAACTTGGATTTGGCAATCTTCCAAATTTTGACGTTGAGTCTCACTGTCAACGATAAGTTTATTCTACAGCTTAAATAACTCGTGCCACACTTTATACCGAGTGCTAACACTTTAGCTGTGGTAGTCAGCACGAGAATATCTTCTATGCGTAGAAGAAACGTATTTGGCACTCTGCCAAGAAGTCGCAATTCTCGACTTGCAACCCAAGCACTTCCGGAAAGTCACAAAAACACCAAAAGGGTCGTAAAAAACAACAAACCAGGTCCAATCAAAACAAACACAGTAAAAAACGACCACGTCGCACCTCCAAAACTCGTCCCAGACGCTTTCGCACTCAGTTTCAAGAAAATTCGACTTTCCAGAATTTGTTTTTTTTTCCTAATTTCAACTTTATTCCAGAATTATAGAACTTTCTAACTAAATTTTTTTGTCGGCACAGAAACCGTGTGAACGACCCTTTATCAAAAACCCAAATATTTTTCATTTATTAGCTATTTATTTTGACTTTTTTGGTATGTCACACATTCACAATATCCCTGCGGCTGGTTTCTCAGTGTCGCACTACCAGCGCGAGCTGACGTCGATCCTGTGCGAGATCTGGTCGCCGGCGGGCGCGCCCCTGCTCGTGCTTCTCGTGTCGTCGGGCGGTGAGCCGGCGCTCAAGCCCATCCACGTGGTCAAGGCGCTCAAGTTAGGCAGGATGAAAAGGAAGTGGATGGTGTGTTGCTTTGAATCCATGCATTTAATGGTGTTGTGCTTATTTACGTTGAGCTTTGCTATGTGGCAGGTTTGTGCCGGCGACGTGAACTCGCTGAGTGGCGTGCGCTACGGCTTCAGGTGGTTGTGCACAGTCGCCGGCAGTGTGACACGATACTTCGCCTAGGTGAATCTGTGAATATGTATATGTAAATATATATTTATATAGACTTCTTTGCCTCTAAAAATAGTTTTTAAAATCCGCTGTCACTTATAGATTTTTGTATTCTCATCATAAAGTGTTAAGTGCATAAGATTTGAATGATTGCCTCTCTTCTGTCGTCAAATGCAAAATAATAAAAATAGACTTACTGAAAAAGTGTTGTACTATTCACATAGCTAATGAACCGACACGCTTGGCATTTTCAGCTGTTTTATTTTCGTGGTTGACTATGGGTGAAGTAATAGACATCGTGGTGTAAAGTCGCCACTACCTTGGCCTGTCAGTTTTCTGGCCTGTCATTCGACTGCATTCACGGCGTGTCAGCAGTGCACGATGGCGCGACCTCTTTCACGTATGGTGTGGCGGCGGCCTCCTGCATTCCCGTCTGTATCTGCGTCGCGGCTGGTGAGTGGCTGCTCCTGTGTGGAGCTTATGTCGCTGCCCTACTTTTGTGTACATACTTGGGCGTTCATTGATGCAGAGACCGTCAATATACTCTCAACTGTAAGCGGAGATGAACTCTGTTTAGTTGACCCAATATGAACAGTCTCAGTATTAGTGTAGATTTGTCAAACGAATTAATGTCATCATGAAAGAAGCTGGATTGTCATAGTGCAGAACCAGGATTGATTTTTCTGGTCAATAAAATTTTTTAGTTTTAAGCACCAAAGATCCTGGTTGTTGGGATACTTTTGTGATAGAAGGTAATTGGCAAGTTTAAAAAACAAATATACGTGCAGGGGTTCAGTAGGGGGGGTACCCCCCCCCCCAAGTCCGCCAGCTATCTATCCCGGAGGCCCGCTCAGCTATCTATCTATCCCGGAGGCAAAATTTTGGGCTACTATCCCCTAACCCCCCCCCCCAATCGGCCAGCTATCTATCTATCTGGAGCGATTTTAAAGAAATTTTGCCCCATTTTTCGCTCAAAATTTTCATACATTTTTATAGTTTTTCACATTAAAAATTCTAAGTCATGTTTCGTATTGCCTATATTCGGCTATTTTTTGTACCATATGTACTAATATACCTTTTTTCAGCTGTTTTGCTCCTACTTTTAGCGATTTTTCCCCTTTTCTTCATTCTATACCTCGGAAAAGCCTATATATTGAACCCCCGCGACCCCCCCCCCCTAAAACCCCGCCCCAACCCCCCCCCCCCAAAAAAAAAAAAAAAATTTCAGCTATCTATCGCTCCGGATTTACTTTGATTGTGGAAATTTTTGCATAAGATTGATCAAGTGGTCTCAGCTCAAACATGCAATTTTTGCCAACTAAATTGTAAATGGTCAATGAGGTGTGATTCACACAGCAAATCTAAGAAATAAATTATTTTAAAAATATTATTGGGAGCTTCTTTTATGCTTTTCCAAATCTCTACAGCAATCATATTACCACGGAAGGTACGACCTATACACTGGCTATCATATTATATATTATATCTTCTAGTCTTATCTTTATCCCCCTTAGAGGTGATTTACAAGAAAAATGAAATTCAATGTGACTCGAGCGGTTTAAAGAAAGTCGATTTTATAGTAAAAAAACCCGGCCACTTAAAAAAAATGGGTTTTTAACGAGCCCTAGGCAGGACCGGCTTTCACTTCTCTCGTTTCAGGTTCCTCGTGAATGCTGCGCCCGACCACTGGCAACTGCCGCCAATGCTGCCCAGCGAGACGAAATTGATGAGTGAGTGTCACCTTTTTCTTGTTAGGCGTCGAGATTTTCTGATCGTTGATAGTCTCATTTGGACCTCATCGCGAACCTTACCTAATGGCGACGCACACACTTTTTGACACATTTGACACATTGTCAACTGGTCGTGGTCAACTCTCATTTCAGCTCCACGTCTCGCGAGCGATCTTTCAACGCACCTGCCATAATATTCATTTTTCAACATTGCCGTATGTGCATTTGGAGATCGCCCCGCGACACGTGGAGCCGGAATATGAGTTGACACAGACCTGTTGACACACGTGTGTCAACTAGTATGCAGGCCGACATTGATGCATACAATATCCACAGCACTAAAGCCCCCCCCAGGGGTCTCGAATGGGGGGGGGGTTACCCCCCCCCAAACCGCCCAGCTATCTATCTATCCCGGAGGCCGCTCAGCTATCTATCTATCCCGGAGGCAAAATTTTGGGCTACTACCCCCTAAACCCCCCCCCCCCAAATCGCTCAGCTATCTACCTATCTGGAATGATTTTTCAGAAACTATACCCCAATTTTCGCTCAAAATCGCTATTTTTCATACCTATATATAGATTTTCACCTCCAAAATCACTGGTTCATGCGTCTAACTGCCTATTTTCAGCTATTTTAAGTACTATATGCTCTTGTATACCCATTTTGAGCTATTTTACACCTACTTTTAGAGATTTTTCTCCCTTTTATTCCTTCTATGTCCCGAAAAAGCCTATATATCGAACCACCACAACCCCCCCCCCAAACCCCCCCCCCAACCCCCCCCAGAAAATTTTTCAGCTATCTATCCCTCCGGAGGAGCGATTTGCTATCTATCCAACCACTCGGAGGATCAAAATTCAAGATACCCCTGGCCCCCCCCCCCCATGCCCACTAGTGATGGAATGGCGCCATGGCGCTGGCGCCATTTAAGGGCGCCAAAGGGCGCCGCGCCATGGCGCCATTGGCGCTTGGCGCCCTTTTTCTGTGGCGCCCATGGCGCCTGGCGCCCACTTTCTGAAAAGCGCCATGGCGCCCTTGGCGCTTGGCGCCCTTTTTCCGTGGCGCCCTTGGCGCCTGGCGCCCTGCTTTAAAAGGGCGCCAAAATGGCGCCAGCAGGGTTTCAAGGTGAGCGCTGCGAAAATGATAAAAAATAAAAAAGCGCGTCGGTGGATAATCGAAATTCGCTGGAAAAATGCACGTGGAGCCAGGCCAGTGGATTGAAATCTTTTGTCGAATGGTTTTCCAGACACTTCTGCTGGATCAGAAGCTGAGAATGATGGCCGTGGAACCTGCCAAATCAACGGATTCAAATCATTTTAATTCCGTTTTCGTCCACTTTGAAAAAACACCCGTTGGATCACTCTATTTGAGATGAATGCATTGTTTTGTGAAATGACAATTTTCATTGCGTTTGAATTGAAATTATGTGTGAGTATGATATTCTGCAAAAGTTTTGTTGCTAGTTTCGTTTTTGTTGATTACATCCTAGAGAACATTAATAAAGAAGTGTATGTGTGCAATACAGTGTTGGAGAACCATTTTTAGCACACGAGGGTATCATACACACTTATTATCCTGGCGCCCTTGGCGCCTGGCGCCTAAGTTTCAAATGGCGCCATGGCGCCCTCTTTCCGTGGCGCCCTTGGCGCCTGGCGCCCAGTTTCCGAATGGCGCCATGGCGCCCTTGGCGCCTGGCGCTCTTTTTTGGCCTGGTGGGGGCGCCCACTTCCCGAATGGCGCCATGGCGCCATTGGCGCCTGGCGCCCTTTTTTCTGGCGCTTTTCCATCACTAATGCCCACCACTCAGCTACATCCGGTCGCACTGGAACACCACAGTAGCCGCCGACGACGCCGATGTGCTGCAGCTGCACGAGGCACTCACCAGCGGCCAGCGTGCCGCCCTCGCCCGCGCCATAACTCTGGTTGAGTCCACGACCAGCATTAAGCGAGCCAGGTGCCCGTCCCAGAACCTGTAAAATGCCGTGTGAAATGACAAATGTGATGTAAAGTGTCAATAGTCATGTAGAATGCCCAGCAAAATGGCAAACACGTTTGCATGATATTTATGTATTTGTTATTTTACAGGGCATTTTACAGGCTCTGGGACCGCCCCCAGGGGTGACCGTTTGCTTGCAATGCTGCTGGCCGATGCCAGGGAGAAGATGCGCCAAAAGGGCCCTCAGAGCCTCATATTTAGAATAGGTATGTCTATTAGCTCATTTGGTGTTGTCCAAACTGGCGCCCACATTCTGGTGGTCATAAACCTTTTTATCGTATACTGACCATCAGGCATTTCTGGATCACCGGGTGTGGGTAAATCGTCTTTCATCGAGGCGCTCGGCATGCGGCTTTGTGAGCAGCACAAGAAACGTCTCGCAGTGCTCACGGTCGACCCTAGCAGTATGTCCGGCGTGCATCCACCAGGCCACGTTGGCCACAAATACGTAGGCGGTAAGTTTCACCACTTGAAGCATGTGCTGGTGAGAGGCTCGAGCTGAGTGTTTCACCCGACCCTGTGCCCCGTGGACCTGTATTATATTTGTGTAGATAAATGTGTGTTTAGGTATTTACGATTTACGTAAATAAATAAACATATTTATCTGCCTACATGAATTTATTTACATGATTACAAATCTGTATATTACTTGTCTCTTTACTTTTAACGTACGTCTTTCAAGGCCGTCTACCAGCGCAGGCTCGATCCTGGGCGACCTGGCGCGCATGCAGAACCTGTCGTGCCACCCCAACGCCTACATCCGACAGTCGCCCACGTCGGGTGCGCTGGGCGGTGTGACGCGCGGTACACACGACGCCATCGTGCTGTGCGAAGGCGCCGGCTATGACGTGGTGCTCGTCGAGACTGTTGGTTGGTTAATGTGTTCAGTTCACTAGTTTTTCCAGATTTTCAGCCTCCGGGGTTGGATAGATAGCTGAAAAAATTGGGCGGGGGGGGCGGGGGTTCCATAGAGGGTTGGCACTTGATTTTTTTAACTGATTTTTTTTAAATCTGATTTTTAATTAAAAAAAATCAAAGGGTGGAAACTGATTTTAATTTAAAAAAATCAAAAGGCAATTTTTCTGGTAGATCTGTACTAGGTATTTTGCATTTTTTTTGCGCGCAAGCGCGCAATTTCTCATACATATATTTTTTCTCTATACCCCCATTTTGGGCGATTTTTAAAAAAATCTGATTTTAATTTTTAAAAATCAATTTAAAAAAAAAAAAATTGATTTAAAAAAAAATCAAGGCGTTTAAAAAAATGATTTTTTTCCAACCCTAGTTCCATATATAAGCTTTTACAAGGTGTAGAAAGCAGAAATGGGGGGGGGGGTTGCTAAAATGGAATATAAGCACATTCTACATAGGTATTTAGAAAGCGCATAGAAAAATGAGCCTGAATAAACAAAAATGGCAAAAAAGTTAGCCTCCAAACCGAAACTGAAACAGAAAAATTTTGCCGGCGGGAAACAGAAAATGGAAATTTGACACCCTATTTAGTTGTGACTGTTTTCCAGGCGTGGGCCAGTCCGAGACGACGGTGGCCGACATGGTGGACATGTACGTGCTGCTGGTGTCGCCGGCGCAGGGAGACGAAGTGCAGGGCGTCAAGCGCGGCGTGATGGAACTGGCCGATCTTGTCGTTGTCACCAAGGCCGATGGTTCCATGGAGAGTGCCACCAAGATGACAGCTTCTGAGTATATGTCTGCGTTGAAATATATGCAGCCGCGGCACAAGTTCTGGAAGCCGTCTGTTAGTTTAAACTGAACTGTTTTTCCACATGCAAATTTGATCGGGTTGATAGTGGGTATTTACGTTTAGTCTGAAATACGCGTAAAACCGCGTACTCGGTAAATACTCATGGGTGAATACTCATAAATACTTACTCACAATACTTAAATAGTACCAGTACCAGGGGTCTCCTAGGGGGGGGGGGGGCTGGGTGGGGGCTGCCCCCCCCCCAAATCCGCCAGCTATCTATCTATCCCGGAGGCCGCTCAGCTATCTATCTATCCCGAGGCAAAATTTTTGCCTACTACCCCCAAAGCATTCGTAAAAGTGGAAGTATGGTAAAAATGGAAGAATGGTAAAAAGTTCAGTACTTTAACAACTCTGCAACCCTGTCAGGTTCAACGCGCCTCATCTGTGACCGGGCTGGGGCTGGACGACGTGTGGCAGACCATGCAGGACTACTGGGCCACCCTGGGTCAGACGGGCGAGCTGAAGTTGATGCGCGACAGACAGATGACCTCCTGGATCTGGCAGCACGTGCAGGACGAGGTCATGACCGTGTTCGCTAAACATCCGGATATTATTGAAATGGTTGGTTTTACAGATTTTTTAGTGCGCTTGGGTAAATACATTTAGTTGTCTGACCGAAATTGTTGGATTATTTTTACAGTTTCCAAAATTGGAGGATGCTGCTAGACGAGGTGAAATAACCCCGGGCATGGCGTCGGAGCGTTTACTCAAATGCTTCATGAGAGTGCTGAAGGCTGGCGACGAGTGAATTTGAAAAACGTTAGCTACATTCTGCGTGATGTTGATATTTTACACTCAAAAATTAAGAAGCGTCGCCGGGCTAACTGAAGATGAAACATAGAATTCTTTAGAATCAAATTTAGTTGATTGCACGATAGACGTGCGAACTCGTGCGTGTTTTCTAGTGCTTCATGTCAGTTCATACACTTGTCAGTTCATTTGTACGGGCAGTGAGATGTCCGCTAGGAAACGTCACATAGAATTTTGTGTTGGCGTGGCTGTTTTTGGTTAGTCGAATGTACGGATGTCGAATGTCGAGCCCGGTCGCTCTTGCTGATAGTTTTCAGTGCATCCTCGTTCAAGTACCAAACTTTTTCCTGTGGAAAATTTACTACTAAAGATTTTTATCATATCAAATAGACGTTTAGTTTTGCATTTGCTGGTGTATGGTATTGTACTCCCATTTAATACATTTCGTTCAAGTTTCGTATGCTTACTAAAGACCGCATCATTGCTGAAAGTATTCAATATTTGTTTATCAATAAAACGGGAACTCTACCATATTTCTGACATAAACGATTGACAGTTCCTGGTGTTCGATTTACATGTCTCCTTCACAATGCCTACACCTCGCATGGGTATATCCTACCTGTTCACTCTCACCAATAATCACGCAACATTGAATAGGTGTCCGCTAGGCTCCGCCCATCCTCGACCTAGGTTGATCCTAATGGGTCATTTAGCTGGAGAAAGTGGCTGGGGCACCTGCGACAGCATGTGTCCCGCTTCAGAGGTGCGCTTCCGTACGACCCACGACTTGCTGCACCGTTTTGAGATGCAACAGTGTACGGCTAAGAAGGCTGGTGAGTTTGTCGCTGGGATAGCTGGGAGCGTGGAAATAAAACTAAGTTGGGCCTATTAATGTACTTACCTTGTGTTTTACGGATTTCGATTTGGTTTCGCTGTGGGTGGGTGTCATTAGCGTGTCCGATCCTTTGCGCGTCTTCCAGGGCGCTCTAAGTCTTCACTGGATACGTCGCGTATGGTCAAGAAATACTCCAGGCCGGCTGCTGGCAAGGCAGACGTCTCTCCACGCGATGTGCGTCCGCCGCCGATACTTTTGATTACTGTGCAGCACTTGAGCAGGTCCGAAAATGAGAATTGTGACTTGCCACTTTTCCAGTCACTCTGCGTGTCTGCCCGCAGTTTGTACGCGAGCGAGGGCGCCAGCTCGGCCTACGAGTTTGTCATGGACAGGCTGCGCGCCGTCAACCAGGATCTGTTAATGCAGCGGGTGAGCGGCGAGCCGGCGATCGAACTCGCCTCGATTATGGCACCTCTTTATAGCAAGATGGAATATGAGTAGGTTCATCGAGCACAGGGGTTTCCTAGGGGGGCTGCCCCCCCCAATCCCCCAGCTATCTATCTATCCTGGAGGCCGCTTAGCTAGCTATCTATTTCGTAGGCAAAGTTTTGGCTATCTATCCCCCAAATCGGCCAGCTATCTACCTATCTGGAACGATTTTTGATAAATTTCGACCAAATTTTCGCTCAAAATCGCTAATTTTCGTACCTTTTTATAGTTTTTCACCTTCAAAACCGCGTCTTTCGTCTATACACATGTTTACATAAACACCTTCCCGGTCACGTCCGGCACCCAATTTTTGATTTTACTTGTAACATCCTATCTCCAGTTCTAGGGCGCGCCAGAAGCTGAAACTTGGGTGAGATATTGGCACAACCTCCCTCTACTTCGCATGAATTGGCGGGGTCACGGCGACCACTCTCAGGGTGGGTCGCCTTAAGTGCAAAATTTTTATTGGCTTTTTTGGTGTCCCGCACAGGTCCGGCACCCACTTATTTCTGAGCTGTGGCAGGGATATAAATCTAAAATTTTGGGGAATTGTTACCAACACCCTTCCCCTACTATACACCATTCAATAATGTGAGATTCATGTAAAAAATTTAAAAAAATTCTCTAATTCTCTAAAAAACACCACCTCCCAATAGATGGATGGCAAAAAATTCAAGTTTTGGAACTTTTTTATTAGACATGTGAAAAGCTGGTTTACGATACTTTAAAGGGAAGGGTTTCATGTTAAAAGTTTTGTAAAGAACCTTACCTCTAAAATGCCTGCATTGCAAAATTTACTTGGGGGGAATTTCAAAGTGTAAATTTTGTAAATTTTTGTTCCTGCAATGATGTCATTGTGATGGCATAAAATTCCCCCCAAGTAAATTTTGTATATTTTTGTTCCTGAAATGATGTCATCATGGTGTCATAAAATTCCCCCCAAGTAAATTTGCAATGCAGGCATTTTAGAGGTATGGTTCTTTACATAACTTTAAACATCAAACACTTCCCTTTAAAGTATTGTAAACCAGCTCTTAAAGTGTCTAATAAAAAAGTTCCAAAAAGTTAATTTTTTTGTCATCCATCTATTGGGAGGTTGTGTTTTTTAGAGAATAAGATAATTTTTTAGAAAATTTTCACATTAATCTTACATTATTGAATAGTGTATAGTAGGGGAGGGTTGTTGGTAACACATCCCAAAATCTTAGATTTATACCCCTCCCACAGCTCAGAAGTAAGTGGGTGCCGGACCTGTGAGGGACACCAAAACGGCCAATAAAAATTCTGCACTTAACGTGACGCACCCTGTAAGGGGTCGCCGCGATGCATCCAATTCATGTGAAGTAGAGGGGGGTTGCGCCAATATCTCCCCCAAGTTTCAGCTTCTGGCGCGCCCTAGAACTGGAGATATGATGTCACAAGTATAATCAAAAATAGGGTGCCGGACGTGACCGGGAAGGTGTTTACCTATTTTTAGCCATTTTTAGCCTATTTTAGCTACTTTTACCTGTTTTAGCGATTTTTTTCCACCTTCTGCTTTCTATGCATTGAAAAAGCCTATATATTTTGCCCCCGCGAGCCCCCTCCCCCCAGCCCCCCAAAAAATTTTTTCAGCTATCTATCCCTCCGGAGGAGCGATTTGCTATCTATCCAGCCCCCGCGAGGGCCAAAATCTTGGCGACCCCTGATTGAGCAGTTTTCTGTTGTGTTTTTGTTATAAATCGCTGCTTGTTGTGCAGTTGCCGCTCGCAGTGCATGGCCAATTTCGATGAGCGTCTTCACCGGATGCAGCTGGTCGAGTGCATGACCAGTTGGCGCGGCGCACACGACCACCACTACAGGTGCTGCGTTTCAAAATTAGGTGTTGTGTTGACAGATAATGTGCAGTTAGTTGCATTGCATTGTGCTGTCGCAGGACAGACACATTCCACTTGCGTCTGGCTGACGTTACTCAGTCCTTGCGCGATCATGAAGCGACGTGCCGCGCCAACATTTACTTGGACTTTTCTCATCACGAGAGAAAGTCGCCTCTGTGGTTGGCTGTACGCGACCTCGTGGACAGTTTCTTATTTGGAAATTTTGTACGATTCTTCAAAGCTGTCCGAAAGTTAGTGCGGTGCGGAGATTTGCGCCACGCAGGTGACTCTACTCCAGTCGATTTTTTGCTGCGCGTTACCCCGGAACAATGCGACACTTTCTTCCAGTCCTACTTCTTTCGAGCGACGTGCGCTACCGAGCTCTCAAGACCATCCGAGCTGCTTACTCTCAGGGACGGCAGCAGATGCCCGTGGATGTGTTGACTAAGTGGCTTGGGTTTAGCGGGCCTGATGCGACGAGACGAGCCCTGAAGCTGCTCGAACCCTTGAATATCGTAAGTGGGCTTCTAACTGGTCTATAAGCCTCAATCTTGCTTAATACGCATGTGTGAACTCAAGCCAGGGGTTCTGTGGGTGGGGTTACGCCCCCCCCAAGGGCTCAAGCTACCGACAGGGTTTAAATGTTCAAAACCCCTGCTCGAAGCGATATTTTGTATACTCGGCGGACCGCGCCTAAAATTATACATGTTTTGATCGAGCAGGATATTTAAATATGTATACTTTCACAAAAAAAAAACAGTTTAAAAATAAAAAGGCGGAGTCACGGAGTGCGACGAATGTTTTTTCTTGAAACGTTTTTCCCCAGAATTTTTGTTTTATAAATTATGACGTCATGACGTCATTCCTTCAGAAAAATGCGGTCCGCCGAGTATATTAAACGTGCAGCATTCCCAGGCTGAACTGATCTACTAAATATTGACGCAGCACACTACGACCAGCGATGACGCAGTCACTTTCATCGGTGGTGATCGACCTATACCTGACAGTGTAAATTCACTTTCTGCGGAGCAACAAGCAGCTTTATTGGACTTCGATCTCACGTTCGACGGCACTGGTGCTGGCGAGTAATCTTAACACGGGTAACTGGGGTTATAATTTTGATTGGTGATAATTTTGTTACGAAATGTGCATTGGAAACTAATGATTTGAGTTTTCACTTCAACTTTCAAACAGTAACAATTACAATTTGTTACATTAGTAACAATTAACTGGTAAATCTTGTCACTAGGTCAATTTTGTACGTGTTTCTACCTTACACGGGTTTCCTACAAAATTTACAGATATATTTACGTTTAATTTGTATGAGTGTATTTTCAACCGGCGCTTACCACTAACACCATGAAGTTAAATTATAGTATGAAATGTGTGAGACAATCACTAAAACAACAGTGCTTCGCTCATAATTTGAAGGAAGGTATCGAAAAACTGCACAAAATCTTTTCTGTTAATTTGGATATTTGGTTGCGTGTGGGGTGCAATCTCAATGAGCACCGGTGATGTCTAGCCACTGATTTTATAATAAACAACACATATTTAATAACCAAGCACTAATTTAAATATTTTGCTCCGCCATTGCCAAAATGTCGTTTTAAAAGTATAAACAAGGCGATGTTTGGGCAGTTTTTCATCATCTCGTAAGCGTAATTTATGTGGAGATCACTTTTAAAAAACTTTACCGTCGCTCGCTTGAAAAAGTCGCCCTAAAATGCATTTTGTTTTGCACCAACTTCGTCAGAATAAGAAAAAATAATGCCGCCCGCATTTTCTGCTCTGGATATACATAAATATTATAGGTAAATATTTACGAATTTAGTGCTTCAAAGTAAAACACCGTTGATGATTACTTAACTGATCGAAATGGCATATTAGAAAATTATGTTTGACGTCACTCACCGCTACACTCTTGTGACAACAATCAGAAGTTTTTAAAATGCTCTATGCTTAAGTGACAGAAATGTTGTGAATATGCAGTTTATTCGAGTGGTGCTTGGTCAAAGATATTTTTTGATTACCTTATAACTATTTTTCTCTTTCATTCTGGACACCAAACAATCTGGAAGGACTGCATTTTTCAGGCCAGCAGACTAGGTTTAAAAGTACTGAATGTTGTCAGAGAGTGGCTGTGAACAGGACTTAGTGAAACTGCAATAACAACGACAAGGTAGTCACAACCCGAGCATAACTGAAGTCTATGCAAAATATTGACACTCAAGCTACTACCGTGTGTCCTGGAGTTACCCTCTCGAAATGCCCCCTCCCCCAACTGAGAAATGTTGTATACACTGTACATGAGGTATTTCAACATTTTTGGTTACGTTAATTACCATTTTTATAATTATTTAATATGTGAATGCAATCTATTTTTCATAAACTTTCATAAAAATTCTCACAAGTCAAGTAATATCCCCTCGAATTGAACCCCCTCACACGCTGCAAAAACCATAAACCCCCCGAGGGTATGTCAAGGACATACGGTATTTTGTTGTTCGGCAACTAGGCATGCATTTATTCAAGTAGGAATTCGCGGTAGAAAGGCACTGTCGGTTTTCATCGCGGCATTGCACATATGGAAGTATACTGCGTGCTCGCGCACACGTAAAGCTAGAGTGTATAGCGCAGCGTCTCGTCTCAGCCGTCGGGCCGCTGCCGCATGGCGGCCGCCTGCTGCGACAGGTTCGACAGGAACCGCTGGAGCGCGTTCGGGTCGCGCAGGCACGTCTGCTGCTTGTCGTACAGGTGGTGCTTGCACACGTCGATCCAAACGCGCGCGCAGCCCACCTGCCCGCCGCTGCCGTCGGTGAACGTGAACGTCAGCCAGTATTGGTTCTGCGAGGGCGAGTGGTTGGTGTGGGTGTGACAGCACATTGGCGTGACCAGGGTTGGTTTTAGTAAAATAGTATAAAAATCGTATTTTATTCATGTTGCATTTTATTTTATACTCGCAAAATTTTCCATTTTATTTTTGTTTTAAGTTCGTGGCCAGGGTTGATTTTAGTAGAATTCTTACTAAAATTGTATAAAAATTGTATTTTTATTTTATTCATGTCAATTTATTTTATTCTTCAATTTTCCATTTTTTTCTGACATTTTGCGAACCCTGGTCGTGACGTCTCACTGACCGATTGCAAGGGCCCGAAGATCCCTTTGGGTATGTCCTCCACGTTGAGCGTCTGGCTGAAGCTAAGCGTCCACTGTCCCACGGAAGGCGGGCACAGGCGCTCCTCCGACTTGAGGAAGTTCTTCACTTTGTCCGAATCGGCGTGCTTGTAGCCCGAGCGCACCAGCTTCTTGCACTTGGCCCACATTTCGCAGTATCGGCTGCAAATGTGGTCGTGTGTGTATTTATGACCTACCGTAGTTCCTCGAAATTCACCCAGGGGGTTTATTTATGTTTTCAGGGTGAAATTTTAGGGAGGGGGGAGGGTATTACATATTTCGTTTAAATTTTTTTTGGCAAATTCATACTAAAAAATACGCTTTACATACCCAAAACCGGTAGTAAATGTGACCAAATAGGTTATATTGGGTCATATAAACGTACATCGCTACACAAACTAGCATATTTATATGTGTAACTGCGATGCAAAATGGCTGTATACATGCATACATGACTGGGGGTATTTCGAGGGGGGAGGGGTATTTTTCCTCAGCTCGAAATGATCTGGGAGTATTTCGAGGGGGGAGGGGTATTTTTCCTCAGCTCGAAATGACCTGGGGGTTTTTCGGGGGGGGGGGTAATTCAAGGGGGTATTTCGAGGAAATACGCTGTAAATAGTTGTAATTCGCGTTTGTCGTCGACTGACCATGAACCGACGCCATCGCAGCCATTGAGCAGGTCCCAGCCTTGGCAGGGAATGATCTGCCAGCGCGTGTCGCCGTTTTGCGACTGCACCAGCTGGCGCACTTCCAATTCCAACTCCAGCCGATCCACGGGCAGGGGCTCGTTGACCTGCGCTGGTCGTTTTCAGCTGGTCATTTGCAATGACTAATCAAGTTAGGGGACGCACCGATGCGGTCACATTGAAGTAAACGGGGCCTGGGAAGCGCGGGTACTGCGGCCATATGACCAGGTCGTCTATGCTCATCTTGTAGTCCGTCCACTGCTCCGAGGCGCACTTGGCGAACCGCCAACCCCTGATCACTATGCCGTACGGACCCGACTCGTATTGCTTCCAGAACTGCGGCAAGCCGATGTCCTGCCACAGGCCGTCCGAGTTCCACAGCCTGCGCTGGCAAAAGTGCCGCAATGCGTGCGAATGAGAGAACTAGGGCCCAGTTCCGCAAGTGGTGAAGTGAGAAGTAAAATGGCAAAAGCGAAGAGAAATTGTAAAAGCTTTGTGAATTGAGAAGTGAAATGGCAAAAGCGAGGTGAATTGAGAAGTGAAATGGCAAAAGCGACGAGAAATTACTTTTTTCCATTTTTTACTTCGCTTTTGCCAATTTACTTGCCATTTCACGTCGCTTTTGCCATTTTACTTCTCACTTCTCCATTTGCGGAACAGGCAACCGATGCGCCCATGCCAACCTCGTGCTGGTGGCCAGCGTGAACAACGCGAATGTGGCCGCGATCCTGGCAGCCAGCTCGACCAGCCCGCAAGCCGACGCCCGCCGTCTCATCGCATGCGCTCGGCTATTTTGGTTGGCGCTGGAGTCTAGGTGCATGTCGTAAGCATGTTCTAGCTGGGCGGCACCGTGCCGCGCTGCGTGATGGGCTGCGCCGCTAAGTGCCACTGGTTGCTGTTGCTGCCCTGCTGCTTGGTATTTAGAGTTGCCGATTTGTCAATGGGGTGGATCTGAATGCTGATTGTGATTAAGTGCTGCGACTGTATCCCGCGAAAAGTGTCAGAAAATTGCCTCTGCGTTCAAACATATTTTATAATCTCTATTTTATAATGTCTATTTTATTTTCTAAAAAAATGGAAGTATCCCAGCAGCCATATACCAATAATTAGAGCAGGAGTACGCCTAATTAACATTAAATATGTGGCTATCTTAAAATACCTAAAGATTTGCGTATCCATCATCCATCATCCATTCACTGTGTATGTAATTAACTTGATTCAAATACTCGACTTACTGTACGCGCGGTAGTATTGCAATTACTCGTTTCTTCAGCACATAAGCGTAATTAGCGCTCTTTTACAACGGTAAAATGGATTCGCAAATCGCCGAGCTCAAACCGGTTCAGCCTATTGAAAAAAAAACTGGTTCACTGTACATCTATTCTAAACGCATTCGCACTGATGGTAAATAATGCTTTCAATCCTTCGATCAGCGGATTATCCACATAAATCAAATACAAAAATCAGAACAATGTGGACCGAATGGAATACATTAGTCCGCAATTATCGCGAATGCTTTTTATGCGATGACAAATCAAGACAAGATTAAAAAGTGATCTGCGCATGGCGGGGCCACAATGGCCGTGATCCAAGTTGAAAACAACGGGTGAAAAACTCATCCGACAAGATTAGTCGGTACGATTTTGACAGTAGGCGCCTATGTGTCGGGTCGGAGATTATTTCAATTATGCGATACAATTATTATCTGCACAACATTTTGGGGGCGGCTGGAGCAGATCCCATGACAGGACCTAACCTTTGCCCGCGCACTATTATCGGCTGTTCACGCCGGCGCGTTCATGGCGCTACGCACGCGCCAAGGTTTGCCGCGCCATTAATTAATTTGATAGAAAATTGATTAATGAAGATACCTCACAAGCGGAAAATTCGTCATCAGTCATGGGGGGGCGGTGGTCACCTTGCAGCGGCAGCTATGCAGTCACAACTGCGGTCTAGCCGCACAAAGAGCTCCAATTATCATAGTAAAATCGTCTGGCGCCGGCCGCTTCGCAACGCTACCGCCGGGCGGACTGGCGGGCGGCGCGACCGAGCGTGATTCGTCCACCTTTCGCCATGTTATCTATCCTATTGACGAGTGCGCGACTAGTGCGCTCCAAAAAGGCGGTCAAGTAGGCCGAATGCAGTCGGCCGCGCGCGCGCACACCCACCAAACGGCAACAACGGCGGCGCGCGCGTGCAGTAGTCGGTCCGGCGGCCGTGCCGCTGCAGTCGGGCCGTACCTGTGCGACGTCGGCGACCACGCCGTCACTACGTGGCGCGCCGTGACGCCGCCGCGCGTCTTGCCGCAGAGGCGGCGAAGCGCGTGCGCCGTCGGTGGTGGATGCGGCGCGGCACAAAGCTGGTACCAACACTGCTGCCTGTCGAACCACAGCTGTAATTTAAGCAAGTTCTCTAGATAAGCCAAAGATTCGACGCATGACAATTGCTGCTGGTACCGTGTCAACGACACGGGCGTAAAATCAAACGTTTGCGGTGTTGTAATGCGACGATCACCATATAAATAGGTAGCAGTTCCGTTTGTGCGCTGTCTGCGCGAAATGGCAAAATGGCAGGTGCAACGATAAACTGCGCTGCTGACCGGCGCTCCATTGACCAACCAAACCAATTCGTTTGTAATGAAGCGCGGGACAAAAGAACGACGGACAGTCTGTGCTGGAGCGAGAAACGGTCGTAGTAAGCGTCCATTATGGAAACGCACATCGCGGCAAAGTTTGAATGTTGCAGAAATGCTGCCAACTGTTGCAGTCGCGCTGGCATGCGACTCGACCAATGAATCGATGGACTGGCGCGCACAAATACGTAAAATCGTTATTTCTACTAAATAGCGGCGAATGTTGACGTAAAAATGCGTACATGGTGGCGCAAGTGCGTAATATTAAGGTAATGGTATATATTTGCAGAAGTGAGGCAGTTAAAAAGGGCCATCCTGCAGTGGACTGGCGCGCAACTCGGCCGCGGCGATCAGCAACATTCGGACACTCGCACTCAGCCCCGTCGCCGCACCGTCGCCCACACGCCCCCCGTGTGCGTCACACAATCGCCACTACAGTGGACAATAGTTGTTAAAACGTATTTACATTTACTCGATAAATACGTATACTCGCGTACTGCGTAAATACTTTTACGTTTCCCCCCGAAAAAAATACTGGTACTCACATACTTGCGTACTTTTTGAATGAAAGTACGCGAGTACAGAAAACGTGTTTTAAGGGGACAGATAATGCCATTTTGCCATACAGAAAGTGACTAACATAGGAAATTTTCCTAAGAAATACTTATGAGGTGAGAAAAACACACATTTTTGATGTATTTCAGAGTAAACATTGAAAACACCAATTTGTGAGAAAAATACTCACTTTTACGTTTTCTGTGAGAAAAAAACAACCCATTTTTAATTTTTCCACGGAAAAAATACTCCTTTTTACGTTTTATCGGGAAAAAAAGTATTTTACTCACATTTTACGCAGTGTAAAAGTAAAAAGAAAATACTTTACGTTTGCTGTACTCAAGTGTGAGTAAAATAAAAATACTTTACGTTTAGGTTTACTTTTAAAAAAGTTCAGTATTTTTCACAACTCTGCAGTGGACATGTTCGAGTGTTCACCGGCCACACACACCGTAATACAGCATGCTCAGTCGGCCATTCAGATTTTGTGACGTTTATAAAAAAATTACTGAAATGTTGGCAGAAACGCGCTCGATGGGTTTCGGAAGTGGGCGAACGAATTGTTTTAAAAACAGGGCAACACCATATCGATTGTGAATTGGAAGAAAGTTTGGAGTTTGATTAGTAGTCTCTCATACCAACACTCCCGTAAATTTACATTTCCCGGGCTACCTAACGCATGTAAAACAACATGTTTGAAAGTCAACTTTCAGTCATGCGACCTTGACATAAATTCCGGTGGTGCAAAACTTTGAGTGCACACATTCCGAGTGACTCTACATGATTTACAATACTACGTGCAATGCGCAATTAAAATTCTGAATTTTGCGCGCTTAGTGTGGAAGCTACAGCGGCAAGCAGGGAAGTGCTGAATGTTCATGCACGTGTAGCTGCGAGTGCGCAGCGGCCAGCGCTGTAGTTGATTTTTGCATCCGCATAGTGTACAGTAGCTCAAAACGACTATCCAATTAAATATGCATGTAACTGCATGTGAAATAAAATAGCCAACAGATTCTATGACATCACTCCTGCTTATCGAATGCCTTCGATGGCATACCGTCTCGAAAAAGTTCTTGTTGTTCGATGTTTTTTTCTTCCAATACGACTTCTTGAATTTCGAATTTTTCCAAAGTTTTTCCATAGTTTTAAAATTTAGTTTGTGAATTTTCGAATCTTTTTGAATACTTTTTAAATCTTTTTGAGCACTTTCCGATTTTTTCCCACAATTATGAAGTGACAAAATTGAATCTAGGCACTATGGATCCAATCAAGCGCATATTTTCCCCATGCGACCAAAATTACTGCAACACAGAGAGATATCTATTTACAGAGGCTGGACTTACTGACATCTACATGAAATTTCACAATGTCTTTAGTGTAATTAACATTTAAAATTTTTTTGTTGTGTTAAATAGATTACAACAATCTTGCCATATCGCGCAGCAACAGTATTGGGGGGGGATAATTCAAGGGTATTTCGAGGAAATATAGTATATATGTACAATTTCCGTTTCCATAATACAAAGCAGTGATGAGCTGATAAGGTTCCCATCTCTAGGCTCGGTCAGTAGACTCAATAAAATTACTCGACTGTTTTATTTTACTCCGTAGACAACAATCGCTGTAAAATTCATAACATCATGCCATGAAGAAACAAAGGAAGTGACACTAGCAGAAAAAGACGCGGTGTTGACTGATATTTACATATACAGATTTCGAATGTTCATGTTCAAACCATATTTACATTCAGTGTAATATTCAACCTGTGTGGGTGTTGAAAATAATTCGCGAATGAAGTAAACATATCGATAGCAACGAAAAAATCAGACTAGGCACTAAAGGTAGAAATTCTAAAGAATCGATGAGTATATTTTAAACGAAACACCTGCAGACACCACAGAAATAGTGTTAACCAAAAGCTCAAAACGAAGGTGTTGAAGAAAACAGCGCAATCATATTTCGTTTGCTTAAATTAAAATTCAGGTATTTACAATATGAATTCCCTTCTGCGACTGGCATTAGCAAGCATAAACAACAAAAATGTGTTAGAAATCTGTAATAATTTTTGTATTTGATCTAGCGACAAAAGTAAATCAAGTTGGTGCATTCGATTCGCTGGTGGTGGAATCGGGTAGTGCTTCTTGTTGAGTTTTGGCCTGAATAGGGAGATGATACTTGCAGTTACAGCGTTGTATTTACTTTTACATAGGATTCAGACACATCGAGATACCTTGTCATGTAAACCCGCTAATCATGTAGAACCACCAGTCATGTTATTCTACCTGCTGGTAATCTATCTGTGGCGTACATGACTTGTGGGCAGTGTATTAGTGGTGGACATAGATGATCATATAAATATAAATAGCACCTCCAAGACACCACGTCAGATAGTCACAATCAGCACACACATAATTCATGTGTACCGCTTGGCAGTGTAGAGTAACACAGCACACACATGGTGTTTGGTGACAGGGGTTGGGAGTAGGGATGGCCGAAAAAGTATTTTTTTCAATGCAAGGTTTTTTTAAAAATAAAACGTTTTTTATTTTAAAAACCTTTGAAAACCCCCCTGGGTCATCCCTAGTTGTGAGGGTATTTATATGGTCATGTATGCCCGCCACCAAAACCTTGCCCGCTAGTCATGCCCTTTACATTACTACTGGGTTGGATTGGAATACATGACTTAGGGGTTTACATGACTAGTGGGTTTACATGACTACAGGCACAGGTAAATTTTTTCAAACAACATTGAGTACCATAAATATATCCAAGGTTGTTTAAAATGAGCCTGTGTCATCACTAATCTAAACCCACCACTCATCTAGACCTGGCACTTATCTACATCTATCCATTCCTTCTATATCCATGAAATGTGCACTGCCAGCTGGGTTGGCAAACGATTTTTTAAAAGCTATTTAAAAAAAATTCCGATTAAAAAAAAATCGCAGCCCCTGCGCCGATTTAAAAAAAAAATCGCTTGGGAAATTTTTTGGTAATCATGCATACTAGGTAAAATGCAAAAATTTTGCGCGCATGCGCGCAGTTTCATGCAAGCAATCCACCAATTGCTTTTTTCATGGCTTTTACAAGCAATTTGGTGGTGTAGTACCCATTTCTGTGTGCTTTTAAGCATGTGAGGTAGGCTGTGAATCATTCGGGGGAAGTATACATTGTTTTGCTATGTGTTTTCATATCACACGCGAATGGAAATGCATCCATGTTCACTAAAAAAAAGTGATTTTTATTGTGTTCTCATCAAAAACATGCAATTTCTGCAAACATAATTGCAAATGGTCGCTGAAATTTTATTCACGCAGCAAATATAACAATTTTATTACTTTTAAATATCAAAATCACTGACTTTTAAGCTTTTCCACAGCTCGACAGTACTCATATTACCACAGAAAGAATAACTGTGCACTGCCTATCAATTTAAATGTCTTTTATTCCCTCAGAGGCGATTTTTGAGATAAATGGGACTAATTTTGACCCCAGCGATTTTCAATAAAAAGTCGATTTTTTATAAATCGGGGTCGTTAAAAAAAATCGATTTTTTTCCAACCCTACTGCCAGCAGCGGCAGACTTGAACACATGCATGCACACAGTTGCCACCATGATTGCTGCGCAGTACATGTATGCGCATGCATCATAATCACAAAATTGCATAAAATGCTGGCCAGGTACACTCGGTGAGCTTTTTTTGTGTGTGGGCAGTGCACATTGCATGATGTCTGTGGGGTATAGATTGGTAGTGGGTGAATATTTTATAAATGTGTGCCAGGTCCAGATGAATAGCGGGTTTAGATGAGTAGCGGCGTGGCGAGCTGAAGTCATATATTTAGATAGGAAACAGACCCTGGCGGCAGTGGTCGAGTCTACAGCTGGGAGCTCCGGACCGGCTGCAACCCCGCCAGAATGCACCTGCCCGGGGGGAGCCGTGGCGCTGGTGTTGCCATTGTTGCCACCAGCGGCGTCAGCGCTCGCACTCGCACCTGCTTTGAACAAATCAAAACTACAATTAAAGAGAATTATTTATTACAAATGGTACATATTTATGTGTAACAAGTTTGAGGTTGGCGAAAGAGACACGAGAAAATCTTATAATCCCAACATATAAAAGAACAGGCTCTATGAGCTGAAAAACTGCAGACAAGCGAAGCCCCATCGCATTATACTTTCGTCCCATCAAGGTAATGTTGTAAACGTAGCGAACAGTCTTTCGAAAACATAAAAGGGGGTATTGTGAACAGCTTCCATATGTCAAAACGACGCACCAAGGGCGTGCGGCGGCTGTTGTCGAGGGGATGGTTGCCGTAGCTGCTGTGTTCCCTGTCGCTGTTGTTGTTGTTGTTGTTGTTGTTGTTGTTGTTGTTGCTGTTGTTGTTGTTGCTGTTGTTGTTGTTGCTGCGGCTGGCTCTGTTGCGGCTGGTGCATGCCACCGGCAGCAGCCTGGGGCTGCGACAGCAAACCCGCAGCGGCGATCTGCCCACCGGCTAGCATGCTCTGTATAACCCGGGCGTATTCCTCGTTTGTCAGCTGTATGCCCACATTAGCGTTGGTCGAATTGCTCGACGGGTGCGTACCGGTGCCCAATGTGAACGGCACTGAGACCTGCATTCAGATTTCACCTTGAGTTCAAACGGGATTCCGGTAGCGATTCCTGATAATTTAATTCAGATTCCGAAAATTTTCAAGTCCAAATCCCCATAAAATTTCCCAATCCCGGATCTGCAAAATAACTTTTTGGCAATGAGAAATGTGAATGGAAACCTCCAGTACAGTGTGCATGTTACGCCACTTCTCTTGCATCGATGTGTGTTTTTAGACCATTTTTTAAAAAATTTCTGAGAAAAACCCCGAATACCAGAACTTGTCCAAAATTCCGATTCTGATCTCGACACATTTTAAGGTAAAATTCCAATCCGTTAGAACCCCAATTCCATCCGCAATCACACACATTCAATTGGTGACACAAGTGATTAATGAGACGAACATGTAGGGTGGCAGACGGTACGGCCTTGCGGTAAACCGTACGGTACGGTAAATTTTCCATTTTGCGGTAAACGGTACGGTACGGTAAATCTTAAATTTTGCGGTAAACGGTACGGTACGGTAAATCTGAAAAGTGCGGTACGCGGTACGGTACGGTACGGTAAATTTCCGATTGTCAGAAATGTATCAATGCCGGACTACAGACAACTTTTACTTCATAAATTGACACCAAATTCAATGACACAATTTAATAAATGGAGTTAAGAACACAATAACAGTATGATGACACACAATTACATTACCCACAATGTAGGGGCTCAATATATAGTTAGAAGGAAGAAAATGAAGAAAAATTGCTAAAAGTGGGTGAAAAATTGCTAAAAGTAAGTGCAATTTACACTTTAAGAGTGTGTTGAAATGAAAGGGCTTCAAATCAGGAAAACAGTGTTGTGAAATTTGCGCGCTTGCGCGTCAAAATTTCAAAACACTACATTAATTGTCATCAATAAATTGGCATATTTAAGGTAAATCTAAGTAAAATTTACCGCATTTTCTGCGGTAAATGAGTGCGGTACGCGGTACGGTAAATTTTGGAAAATGCGGTACGCGGTACGGTACGGTAAATTTCTAAAAGTGCGGTAAATGGTACGGTACGGTAAATTTCCCAAAAATGCGGTACGGTACGGTAAATTCTGCCACCCTACGAACATGCGAGCCGGCCTGCTGTTGTTGCTGCTGCTGGTGGTGCTGCACGGCGGCAATGAGTCCATGTGGTATGGGGGTGGTCCGCGGCGTGGTCAAAGGGCTGCTCAGCGCCGACACGTGCGCCAGCGGCGAGATGATGCCCGACAGAATGGGGCTGCATTGCGTGATGGTCGCCTGCGCCGCCCCCGCCTGCATCGATGTGCTAGGCAAATTGTGCTGGGCGACATTGCTGCCGGAGCTCGCTGGCACTGCGCTCATTTGAACCTGAATGCGGGATTGAAATCAGCGAGCAATGGATTGATGGCGGGAACTACAGAGAAGTCCCAGACAGTGTAAAGTAAACTGTCAAATGTCATGTAAAATGTCAATCAAAAAAAAAGAAGAGTTTATTACTGAACTTTGCGTGACAATTGTGTTTACTTTACATTCTCATGACAATTGACACTTTACCTTACATTTGTCATGAAAATTGACACTTTGCATGGTATTTTACATGAAATTTGACACTTTTACTTCACACGTTACAGTGTCTGAAAATGGCACCAGGAAGTTACCTTGGTGACTTGTTGATGCGCAGCGGGCGCCGACTGTATGACCACCTGACCGGACGCGTGCAGCAGCTGGCCAGTGTCCGAGATGAACAGAGTGGGCAGGCCGCCCATCGCCGTCAGTATAGTGCCCGTATGCGTCTGTATGTGCGTGTGCGCCGGCGGCTGCATGCCCGGCGGCCGGCCGGTGGACGAGTGCGCCGCGTGGTCCGGATGCACCATGGTGACGGACACGCCCGGCACGCTGGTGCTCAGCGCGATGCTGGCCGCGTTGGTGCCATGCACAGACGAACCCGTTGACATTATACCGAGTGTGGAGCTGGTCGATGGCGGCAGTACTTGGACGCACGGCGACGGCGCGCTGCGAAGTGACCTTGCAGTCGAGTACAAGAAAAAAGATAACAGATGTCAGTAGGGTTGGAAAAATATATTTTTCAAACGCCTTGATTAAATGTTTACTATGTCTACCTGAAATTTTGCGTTTTGATTTTTAAAAATCAGTTTCCCCCCTGTGATCAAAAAATCAGATAAAAAATCGGTTGAAAAAAATCAAGGGCCATCCCTAGATGTCAGTCAAAAAGCGCACCTTTGTTGATCTGAGTGAGTCACACTTTTCGTAGCCGTCACGGGTCTAGGCACGACAATCTGGTGCTGGTCCGGTGTCGGTGCTGTTACAAAATTCTTCACCGGAGACCGCACACCGAACATGTTCCCGCTGGACGCGTCGTCGCTCCGGTCCGGCATGGACACCTTTTCCGTGCTGTTCCGACTAGAGTTCAAGGGTGTTGAGGGGGCTTCGCTTTTCATAGTCTGCCGCTCTTTGACAGAATTGAGCACCTTTGAGAAGCTGATTACCTGGAAAATGATACACAGGTACTCAGGGGTAACGAATGAGCGGGGGTTAGGGGTTGGGGGTTAACCTGTCCGGTGGCGGTGGTGAATTTTGTCGGACTGGATTGCGATGAACCACCACTGCCTCTCAGCACGAAAGCACCAGCGGAACTACCGTTTCCAGCGGATGAGAACACGCCAGGCGCCGCACCTAGAAACGACAACACCCACTGATGAAAAGTTACAAGGTTGAGTTGTTAGGCTAGAGAAATGCAGATCTAACCGGGTTTGCTGGCGCCCGGCGACCTGTTCATACGCGTCGCGCCCGATATAAGATTCGTGGACGGCGGCAATATTGATGCGCGCGTGGTCCCGGTAGGAGTCGCTGCGTACAGACGTGAGTGTGGTCGCGGCACGGCACGGCAGAAACGTACAAACCACAATAGCAAAACCCACTCGTCGGTGACAGTCCCTTGTGCGTCTCAGACACACCGGCAACCCCCAGGTGCTGTTGTTTGGCCGCGCCGCCCTGCTGCTGTTGTTGTCGCTGCTGCTGCGCGGGCGCGGCGCCGGCGGCATCGGGAACGGCCACGCCGGCCACAGAGGCGAGTCTGGCCAGCGCGTCTTGTTGCTGTCTTTGGGAGGTGGACGGCTCTACCAGTGACGTGGACAGGTCTCGCTTTATCTCCTGTATTCGAGCTGCGCGGACGGCAGCTTCACCTCCAGCTGCTGATGGCAGGCACATGCCCAGACCTTTGAGTGAGTGCCGTTTTCGGGACTATTTAGGTAAAATTTTAAAAGGCAAGTATACCGGGTGGAGTGCATACTTTGCGTAGAATCCTACCGTAATTTGATGAATAAAATCTTGTGACAAATTTCGTCATTACTTATTCCATAGTTAAAAAACTAAATATTACAATGAAAAAACCCGTATAATTTTTGGTTCTTTATTGAGATGGTGGGTTATGGTAGGTCTCCATACTAAGTGTGATGTCCGCCGGGTATACACAGCTGCAGCAAATTTTACACGGCACCAACCATCGGATTCTTTATTCGTACTGTGTACGGCATCGTCGGACGACATGCGCTGGGCGGCGGCCAGCTGCGCCATGTGCCTGTCCACGCCGGCGGTCACCATGCGCACTTCCTCGTTCACGGCGCTGTCGCTAGACTCGACTGACGCGTGCCGCGATCGCTGCAAAAGGGGACGCACGAAAATAAGGCTGGTTCACAGGGCTCATAGACTCGGACTGGAATTCAAAAATGAGCGAGACTGAGAAAATATAATTATGTGAACGTAATCTCAGAATAAATAAATAAAATGAAATGTGTTATACAAGGCGGACCACAAAGTATGTATGTGTATAATACTATATAATTGAATGAATAAAATCTCGTGATACAGTTCGAAACTAATTTTATCATAGTATCAACGAATTATTATGATGAAAAAACTGTATAATGTTGGTTCATTATTCAGAAAAGTTATCCATATATGGTAGGTATCCATACTAAGTATCCGCTGAGTATATTTTCAAGAGTCGGTACCTTCAACGGCGGGCCGCCATGTTGCTGCGGCGTGATGTGCGCAGCGGCAGCGTCGGCGCCCGCAGGGGACAGCCCCACGGGCACTTGGAATCCAGTGTGCGCCGCGTTCACGCTGGGCACCGTGCCAGAACTCGGCGGGCCCGGCGACACCATGTCCCCGCTGGCCACCGGCGACAGCCACAGGCCCGTCGAATCCAGCGCAGCCAGATCCGCGTCGTCCTTGGTGATCAACGGGCGCGGCATCTGCAGCTCGCCGTTCACCATGGTTAAGATGGACGCTGCGAGATGGATCGCAAACGGTCAGAATTGACATGGCTGACGGTTTACGTATATGTTGCAAAAAAAGACCACACTCACGTCTCGTCAGCGTTTTCAACTCGTAGGCATTGAAGACACCCGTGCCCCAAATGCCCTCGCTCGCAGGAAGGCTATCTGCGCCGGTAAACAATGTTTAAAAAATGCAAAAAGAGGGCTGAGCCGGGGATTGAACCCGGGACCTCTCGCACCCGAAGCGAGAATCATACCACTAGACCACTCAGCCGGACGGAGGTGGCTGCCTAAAGGAGAGATTGGAAATTCAGTTTTTATACGCACTTCCGAGTACAAAAGTCGAACGATACCTTCATGAGGCACCTATTGAATGAAAATGACGATGATCAAATCAATGTTTCAAGACTTCTTCAACGGGACTATTCCAACGAAAGCTTACAAAAATACATTTCATCATGTTATCTGCTTAGGATATAGTCAGTGTCACTTTTGTCTACTGTCGGTTATTCGCTATTTGTGGTCATTGTCTAACTGAAATGACGAGCTTTTCTCAATTACATGCTTCACTCGAAAATAAAAACACCTCAACAATTTAGCGCCATCAAAATGATAGCACGCCACGGTAGGGTGGCAGAATTTACCGTACCGTACTGCATTTTTGGGAAATTTACCGTACCGTTTACCGCACTTTTAGCAATTTACCGTACCGTACCGCGTACCGCATTTTCCTAAAATTTACCGCACCGTACCGCGTACCGCACTCATTTACCGCAGAAAATGCGGTAAATTTTATACAGATTGACCTAGGATATGCCAATTTATTGATGACAATTAACGGGGTGTTCTGAAATTTTCTGCACGCAAGCGTGCACATTTCACAACATTGTTTTCCTGATTTGAAGCCCTTCCATTTCTGCATGCAATATTGCTATAAGTCATGATTTACAATAGTATAATGTGTTTATGAAATCAAGCCGTGCACTTCAACATGCTCTTAAGGTGTGAAACATCCCCCTCAATGTATTTATTTTTAATTTAAGCTTATTTGTAGCAGTGATATGTTTGATGTATGGTTATTTACCTATTTTCAACTACTTTTCACCTACTTATAGCAATTTAACACCCACTTTTAGCAATTTTTTCTCCATTTCTTCCTTCTACATCTTGAATAAGTCTATATATTGAGCCCCTACATTGTGGGTAATGTAATTTTATGTCATCATACTGTTATTGTGTTCTTAAGTCCATTTATCAGATTGTGTAATTGAATTTGGTGTCAATTTCTGAACTAAAAGTTGTCTGTAGTCTCGCATTGATACATTTCTGACATCAGAAATTTACCGTACCGCGTACCGCACTTTTCAGATTTAACGTACCATACCGTTTACCACAAAATTGAAGATTTACCGTACCGTACCGTTTACCGCAAAAAGGAAAATTTACCGTACCGTACGGTTTACCGCAAGGCCGTACCGTCTGCCACCCTACGCCACGGGGCAGCTCCAGACCCTGTAAAATGTCATGCAAAGTGTCAAAATTAATGTAGAATTCCCGGCAAAATGGCCAACGTGTTTGCCATTTTACAACGCAATTTTACATGATTTTTGACACTTTGTATGACATTTTACATCTTACAGGGTCAGAGACTGGCACCAGGATTTTGTCCCAAAAACATTAATAGATGCATCAATGACACCATTCCACCACAACTCTACAAAAACCACAATCTAGGCAGCAATAATAAAAAGCGAGCACTTGCCTCTGCTGGCGGTCTCGTCGTGCTCGTGGTCGATGGCGTCGGGGTCGCTCGTGTGGATGAAGTTGGCCAGGAACAGGTCCAGCTCGCGCACCGCTATGCTGATGTGGTAGGGGTTGACGCAGAGGGTCGGCTGCGCGCACTCGGCGCACTTCTCCAGGCGCTCCCCGTCCGTTGATTCAAGTGGGATGCCCTGCAGGGGGAATTGTTCCTGTGTTCTGGAGTTGGGGTAAAAATGATAGACATAGGCTCGGATGGCATGTAAACCCGCTTGGCATGTAGACCCGCTTGGCATGTACCTATAGCCCGATAAGCGTTCCAAAAATGGCCGATTATGAGAAAATATAATCTCAGATAATCTATATGAAATTAAATTAAAATAAATCTCTTATGTCATTTGGAAAATATAATCTCAGAAAATATGTATAAAAATAAAATTAAATCTCTCGTCTTTTGGAAAATATAGCTAAATCTCTGAGAAAATCTCCCATGTTTGAAAAAACTGAAAAAAATCTCCTTACTGGAATTTTTCATTTTTTTCTCAATACATTCGGACAACAGAGTCAATATGTATTAAATAAACTATTATGTGTTGCTTTAACAGTTATTAAACAGTTTAACAGAAATGACAAACAACAACAAAAAATAATAATTTCCAAACATAGCCACGCAAACTATAAAATCTTACACATTGTTCTTCAACCCCATCATTGAGATTTTTTATATTTTTTTACCACAGAAAAAATACAATTAAACCCCTCTGAAAACACCCCACAAAAATATAAATATAATTAAATCTTATATTTTTTCAACGTAAATCTCCCAGAGATTTTAGAACGCTAGGCCCGATACATACCGGGCAGGTCATACATGCCAAGCGGCACGGGCTCGAAATGCTACTCTACTTGAACGGCCCACTACAAATTACAAATTCAGTTGATATTAGGGTGTCAAATTTCCGTTTTCCGTTTCCGCAGGCAAATTTTTTCCGTTTTCCGTTCCGTTTTCCGGCTGCTGAATTTTTTTCCCGTTTTTCATTCTGTTTTCCGGCAACATTTTTTTTCGTTTCCGTTTTTCCGGCTCATTTTCTGTTTTCCAGCTAAATTTTCAGTTTTTCCACCTTTTTTTCCATTTTCTGCCTCAATTTCCATTTTTTCTGCCTTTTTTCCATTTTCTGCCTCAATTTTCCATTTTTCCGCCTCATTTTACCTTTTTCTGGCTCAACTTTCTGTTTTCTGATCAGCCAAACTGGTAAAAATTCATGCAGATTGTCAATATCGTAAAAAATGTTATGTTTCCAGCAAAGTTACTGCAATTTTTTTTCACTTCCAGCAAAATTTCAGCAAATTTTTTCCACTTCCAGCAAAATTTCAGCAAATTTTATCCGTTTTCCGGCAAAATTTCAGCAAGTTTTTTCATTTCCGTGCAAATTTGATTTTTCCGTTTCCGTTTTTCCGGCCTCTTTCCGTTTTCCGGCTGCTGAAATTTTTTTTCCGTTTCCGTTTTCCGCCAAGTGCAAAATTTTTTCCGTTTTCCGTTCCGTTTTCCGGCCGCTAAAAAATGTTTCCGTTTCAGTAAAAAAATTTTTTTGACACCCTAGTTGATATTGTATGTCTGAGAGGCTAGAAAGGATATTATCTCAATTTTTTGGTTGTTATCACTTAACAAGGTACAGAAGTGGTTGCGTCAGCATAGAATTCTGAATAGCGAACACAAGGACGTATCCAGGGGGGCGGGGGGGGGGGCGGCCGCCCTCCCCTTCCCGGGCCGGACCAAAAAATGTGAGTAGTGAATACCCTTTGGATGGTACACAAAACAGACACTGCCGTTTTTGTCAATTCAGCGCTCGATCTGGGCAAAAAAAGTCATTGTTGAAGGTGCAAATGGTTCATTGTTGGACATTGATTTCGGTCGGGTTTTTTAAGCTCGTTTTGTGTTGGTACATAAAACCACCCCTTTCTCAGAAAAAGAGGATTCGGTTCTTCTGGATAAAATTAAAAAAATTCATTCCATTTTCATTTTTTTCAATTTGAAAAACAAAAACGTTTTTAAAAAGTGTTCCTCTTTTTCTTAAAAATTGTGGTTTGGGTGGTTTTGTGTACCATCCAAAGGGTACCGCTACTAATGTGCCGGAAATGGCACTTTCAGAAGACGATTTTGTCGACAGTTTGAAAAAATGTTGCGCGCAAGCGCGCATTTTCCCTTCGCAACATATATTTTCGGCTGACCGTTCTCCGCGGCTTCAAAGCCAGTGAAAATGGACTCGATTCGTGTCGCTGTATATGCCTGTAAAATACAGACGTATACTGCTGTGTTGGCGCCACTGCCAACGCCAGTGGCGCCATGGCGTGGCGCCTACGAATGGCGCCAGCGCCATGGCGCCATTCCCCTACTACAGGGGTAAAATTTTAGGGGGGGGCGCCGCCCCCCCCCCGTTCACCGGGCTCCGTATACAATCCGCCCCCCCCGCTCAAAAATCCTGGCTACGTCCCTGAGCGTACAGATGACACAAACTTGACAAATTTGAAATCCACAGAACCAGGAGAACCACAGGATTTTTGAGCGGGGGGGCGCCCCCCCCCCTAAAATTTGGCCCTATAGTAAAGGAATGAAGCGATGTAGGCGCCATTTGTAGGCGCCAGCGCCATGGCAGTATTGGCGTTTGCGCTGGCGCCAACGTATACTATATAGGTATATATTATGACCTAGGTATAGTTACTATGACCACGTGGGGCACTTTTATAATGCTGTTTGGACTCCTGAAATTACATATTAAACAACAGGGTGGGGTTTGCGCGCTTGGGCGCAAGAAAATTTCCAAAGTACCTACAAAATCGCTTTACAAAAGTGCCATTCCTGGCAAATTTTTATGACCGGCCCGGGAACGGGGAGGGGGGCGGGCGGCCGCCCCCCCGCCCATCCCTGCGTACGTCCTTGCACAGAACGTAAAACAACCTTGAACAAAATGACCATGACGAGGTCGAGCCGCCAAACTTTGTCCGCCTGTCTGAGGCAATCGATACGCCTCATCTTGCCTTTCTGGTCTGGATTACTTTGCACGCAAATGGCCGGCCGCTGCCCAGTTACCTGCAAAGCACAGTCATAGTTAGTGCGGAAAACCAATGTTGAGCATAAATTCTAGTTACAAATACACAAACCGATAACACAAAGTCCTCTCTGTAATTGGGCTGAATATCCTTTCGTAACTTTCCCAGCAGTCTGGCCGCCCATCTTTGCTTCATTTCCGGACGTTCATTCTGCAAAGGAGATGATAGTGGTGTAATGAACTTCTGAATAGCAAATCGTTATTTCACTCAATCTACGTTCTTAACGTTGAAACGCTCAACACCAAAAGCACAGTAAATCTAGTAAACATATTTTAATACATGGCGTGCTGTGAGTGGGCGGGCTCATTCAGCGTCGTCCGGGTTTTTTTACTTTGAAATGTGTGCTCCTAAAAATGCCGATCCACATCAGCACCCCCCAAACGCTCCAGCTATCTATCTATCCCGAATGCCGCTCAGCTATCTATCTATCTAATCGCATATTCGTTGGCTACTATCCCGTGAACCCCCCACCCCGCATTCTAAATGTACCCATTAACAGCACTAAAATGTGAAGTCTTCAAATTTGTGCAAATAAATGCACTGATCTACATGCACATTGGTACATTCGGAATTACAAATATTATTTATGCATTTGAATGCAACAGCAGTACATCTTACAACAGTATATCCAGAACCGCAAATTTGTTACTGTAGATTGCTACCCAAAGAACCAATAGAAAAATCACTATTTTATTTTGTGCTTTTAAATGTAAATACAGACATAAAAAAATGTACAGATAAGTACATAAAATTTGAAGGGAGTGTGTAGGGTTCAAACGGGATCCCGATCCCGATCCCGGATCCCGTGAAATTCCGGGATTTACCAGTCCCGATCCCGATCCCGATCCCGAAACCCCAATCCCGATCCCGATCCCGATCCCGAAATCTCAAAAATACCAATCCCGATCCCGATCCCGATCCCGAAAGTTTTCAAATCCCGATCCCGATCCCGAGAAACTCCCAAGTCCGGGATCCCGATCCCGGAAAAATTAGTGGAAATTATAAAAAGTGAAATAATGACGTTTTTGCATGCAAAAAAGTGGATGCACACCCCCAGCGTCAATTTTATGCCACTTTTCTGGCATCCAACAGTGTTTTGAGACCATTATGAACAACTGTGAATGCCAGAAAAATGGCCAAAATCTCTATCCCTAGTACCCAATCCCGATCCCGGAAAAATGCCTATCCCAATCCCGATCCCGATCCCGTGACCCCAATCCCGGCCAATCCCGATCCCGATCCCGATCCCGAAATCTCAAAAAACCAATCCCGATCCCGATCCCGATCCCGAAAAGTCAATCCCGTTTGAACCCTAGGAGTGTGTACAATAGATTGGTACTTGTAAAATACCAAGGGTTAAAAAAGCTTGTAGATATGCACATTCAAGATTTGGACACCCGTATTCTTCTATTTTTAGTTGCAATTTTGACTGTGTATCTCAAAATTGATGGTTTCAACCCAGCACTAAAACTCCAGTACGCTGTAAGCAGTATCCAAATAACCATTAATTCATCCTTCACGGCGCGCTCTTCATCAACACTCATGCGTTTCTCGTGTCGCTTGTAAAAACGTCGCTTAGCCGCTTGCAAGTTGAACCAAACATAGGAAAACTCCTTCACGTAGGGCAGCAGCGCCTCCACGAACGGATGGAACTCGTCTTGCATCTGCGCAAAAATTTTTGGCACTTGGCCAACTCTCAAAAGGCGACTTCTGAAAGCGTGGAAGCGTTTGTAGACGAATGGAAACTATAAACAGACCTCCATCATCTTGGGTAATTAATAGGGAGCTGGTATAAGCAAATGTCGCGCCAAAAGGGGCTATCGCATGTCCACCATTTGCATTCTATACGTTTGTCGGCAAACCTCAAGTCGAAAACATAAGTAACAATTGAGACACGGCTTTGTCTTTTCCCATGGATTATTCTACCAAATTTGAGCCCACCCAAACGGTATTCTACAAAAAGCTTTGTGAATAATTCAGATAAGGATATTCCATTTCACAAGGTTTCGATTTGACACAACTGTTCTTTTCTGTCATTCCGTGTGTAAAGTTGTGTTTTTTTTGGTCAAGTGCGTTCGAGTCAGTACGACTGAATTAATTACCCACGTGGGGTGCAGCAAGTCGGATACCCCTGCAACATTAGAAGCGCACAGTGATCAACGCATATTTGATTCACAGTCACAGTTTCGTAAGACAAAATAAAGATACACTCGGTTGACGTGTTTCAGGGAAAATGAAGCTACTCGATGGGATTTCAATTGAACACTCCCCGTAAAATGTTCCTGGTTCACTCACTTGGCAAAACGCCAATATCCAACAAGCCATCTCAGTCTTGGAAACAATCCAAGATTTTGTGCCAATAAAATGGGTCTTCATGCAATACAATTTGCATGGCTTAATATCAACTTCTTTCTTCAGTTACTTTGTCTGCGCGTCAAGGGGTGGAAATTGTTAGTGCGCCGGAGCCACGTCCACTTTTGAAGATGAGAGCGCCCTGGGGTCGGCTGTGTGTCGCCGCGCGCTCGCTTATCGCATCCCCGCGCACTTGTTTGCACACGGGCCGCCTTTGTGCCCAGTTTACAAGTTGGGTTTGGCTTAAATCAAGTTTTTCTCTTTATTCTCGCCGACGTATTTCAGTGTGAAACGCTCCACTGCGCGTGCAGGCGCGTCACGACTTGCAAGCACTCGATGGGCGGCGGCATGGGCGCTACCGGCGACGAGCAGACGCCGTTCAACGTGGTGTTCGTGTTGGGGCCGCCCGGCTGCGGCAAGGGCACCCAGTGCAAACGCATCGCTCAGGTCAGTGCTTGCACGAGCTCGGGTTGCGGCTAGGGTTGGAAAAAAAACGTGTTTTTTTTTAACTCGATGTTTTTTTAAAAAAAAACAACGTTTTTTTAAAAAAAAAGTTGTTTTTTTTTATATAAAAAACGTTTTTTTTAAAAGCGCCCAGATATGACCTTGTGTCAACATATATAGGTATATCAGACAGTGGCAATACTCTGTGATGTTATATATGACCATATAATGGCTGTGGAGCCATGGGATAGCATTATAAGTGGTGATTTGTGTCAAAAATATCCATTTTTCGTCGAGATATCGTTCGTATATCGCCTTATAGTCAAATGTTTGTGACTTCAGGTAAAGTTTGGCACGGAATAGTGATCAAACAAGGTTATAAAAGGAGGTTGTTACTCTGGGAGTGAAGTTACACACTGTTGACGTACATGGAAGCACATTACCTCAATAGTATATAGTACAGCAACATATAATGGCTTATTAACCCATGGTAGCACATAGAAATGGATACTTTGATACTAAAAATGCCACAAAACCAATGAAAACAACCACCAATGTAAATTTGTGTGTGGAATTTCGCGCTTGCGCGCAAAAATTTTGCAAAATACCTAGTGCTTAGTACTAAAAATTTCGGTCGATGTTTTTTTAAAAAAAAAACATTTCGGACGTCATGTTTTTTTTTTAAAAAAACGTTGTTTTTTAAAAAAAAACATCGGCCAACCCTAGTTGCGGCTGCGCTGCAAGTGTATTTTCAATGTGATATTGAATTTTCGAAAATGCATTTTGCCGCACGTTGTTCGCAATGCAGTGAGTTACAATGATTTACGATTATATTTTTGATGGTGGGCTTGATTGTCTGTGGTTGTTACAATCGACGCTCAGTCCGATTTTTGTGAATTTGGCGGTTTTGACTAGGGTTCAAACGGGACCGGTTTTTCGGACCGGGACCGGGACCGGGACCAGAAATTTTTCTTATCGGGACCGGGACCGGGACCGGGACTAGGTGGTCCGGACCGGGACCGGGACCGGGACTAGCATTTTTCAATTTTCGGGACCGGGACCGGGACCGGGACTGGGGCATCCGGACCGGGACCAGAATTTGCCGAACCAGGTACCAGGACCACAGCCCCCTTTTGAGCCCTATCGGGACCGATAACCATTTGAATGCATATTTTCAGAAGTTTCATACGATTTTCACACTTCATTCAATCAAAATTGTCATCAAAAATATAGTAAAAGTCACAAAAATGACATAATGCACAAAAATTATGACAGTGAGTATTGATACATAAGCTGGCGCAGTGCTTTCTGAAGGTAAATTATATTTTCAGCCTTCTCTGATGTCGAACATGAATGAGAATGTTTGGAACTCACTAAAAAAACGTCAAAAATTCGTCGACAGAACGAGAATGCGCCGACTGGCGCGAATTTTTTTGAATTTTACAAGTATTTAAAAGGCAAAATCTGGATCCAGTCCGGTCAATTTTTCTTATCGGGACCGCTGAAAAATTCCGGGACCGGGACCGGGACCGGGACTGGGTGGTCGGGACCGGGACCGGGACCGGGACTGGCCTTTTTCAATTGTCGGGACCGGGACCGGGACCGGGACTGGGGTGTCGGGACCGGGACCGGGACCGGGACCGCCCCAGTCCCGACTTTTTGCCGAACCATGTACCGGGACCGCGGTCCCGTTTGAACCCTAGTTTTGACCAGGGTTGGCAAAATCTCAGAAAAAAATAAAAATAAAATAAAAATAAAATGGAATATTTAAGAATAAAATAAAATAAAATAAAAAGGAAAATTTAAGAATAAAAATAAAAATTGTATAAAAATTCGACTTTTTGTAAATTTTTTGTAAAATTGTATAAAAATTCGTATTTTTGTAAAATTGTATAAAAATTCATATTTTTCATAAAATTTTGTCTCATTGCTCGAGTCTCTACCAGTTTATTCATGTATCTGGGGGCAGTCCCAAGCATTGTAAAGTGTCAAATGTCATGTAAAATGTCATGCAAAGTGTCGTCATGACAAATGTAAAGTAAAGTGTAAATTGTCATGACCTGTAAAAATTAAAGTATCAATTGTCCATCAAATTGTGTTCAAATCTCATGTTTTGTATCCAAATAATGTTGTTGTTGACTCCAAATCTTATGTGAACATTTGGATACAAAAACATAAGATTTGGATATAAAACATACTATGGATACAAAAACACAAGATTTGGATACACAATTTACACTTTGCATGACATTTGTCATGACAATTGCCACTTTGCTTGAAATTTTACATGAAACGTGACATTTTGCATGGCAATTGATACTTGACATTAATTACATTTGTCATGACAATTGACACTTTGCATGACATTTTACAAATGTGCCCAGCACACTCCAGTAGTCCTTCTACTGAAAATGCAAACCATTCTTATCAATAATTGTAACTTTACACTTGCAGCTAGCTAACAATACAAACTGGATGCAACTTTTGAAAAGTAAGGGAAAAATTAGTCACAGGTTTTTCATGTATAGGTCTAATTATAACATTTTTCTGGCCTTGCATGCATGTTTCTGATTTTTTGTAAAAATTTTGTAAAATTTTTGTAAAATTTTTGTAAAATGTGTCATTTTATTTTATTAATGACTTTTGGGAATAAAATAAAATAAAATAAAATGAAACAAGAATAAAATAAAAATAAAATAAAATTTTTATACAATTTTTATACAATTTTACTAAAATGAATTTTTATAAAACCAACCCTGGTTTTGACATTTAAACGAGACTCTTCATTTGAAATGGCTGCTGCATTGCAGACTTTCAACTGGGTCCATTTATCCGCTGGCGATCTCCTGCGAGCGGAGCGCGCCAGACCCGGCTCGCAACTCGGCGAGATGATCGAGATGCACATTCAAAACGGCACCATTGTCCCGGTTGAGGTCACCTGCAGACTATTGGAGAATGTGTGTTTGTTTTTGAATGCCCACATACACTAGTTGACATCAAAGTTCGTGTCACCAATATTTTGGTTTATCATGTGGTTTCAACTTTCCCATGGGATAGAGCATAGTTAATTTTATATTGCGGCACTTAATTTTCATTGTTTCTGTTAAGTGTGATGCTTTTAAACATTTGTTGTGTGTTATTTAGTTGACATTCAGCTGACACAAATTTACGATGTCAGCTAGTGTGTGGGGGCTCAAAAAGTGGAAAGTATTTGTTTTTAAAAGTGCCTGAAATGCTAGCTTTTTTCAATCTTAATTTGATTGCAGGCTATGCACGAACACGCGCCAGCGCCAGGCTTCCTGGTGGATGGATTTCCACGAAATTTAGATAACAGGGAGGGCTGGGAGAGAGAAATGCAGGGCAAAGCCAACCTTCAATTTGTACTTTTTATCGAATGTCCGCAAGAGGTTAGCGTTCTTAGCTATAATCACATTCGGGTTTTGTTTCATGATTGATGTAAATGCTAGGGATGGCCGTAGTAATGGGCCCTTCTAACCTGGGTTAAAAGTTTCTCCCAATAGCGAAATTGCAGGTGTGTCTTGCTCGCTGCTTGGCTCGGGGCCAAGGACGTACGGACGACAATGAGCAGAGCCTCAAATTGCGCATCGAGACCTACCTATCACACACGCGACCCATCATTGAACATTACGAAAAGTTACAGCTGGTGCGCAGTATTGATGGATCCCGAAGCCCAGATCAGGTTAGAATTTATTTAGGAAGAGCTCTATTCCATAAGTGCATAGGTGCCAAATAAATAAAAATTGAGTAGGTTCAGGTGCACGTTAACTCACATATATTCGTCGGACATGATACGGTGCCCTCGCAATTATTTATGTCTCACGTTGGAAGCGTGCCAATTATGATAAAGCATGCTATTTTTGTATAAAAGATGAAATATCATTGTTGTGAATAAGTTAACGTACGGCGTTATAACAGTGATGACTTTTTCAACTTTATATGAACTGTAAAATAAAAAATCGTGGGTGTATGAACTTTTGGAATAGAACTTTTCATGTTTTTTTATTATTTTATAACCTTTTGAGCTAATGTTTAGTAATTTGTCGTCTTGCTGCAGATATTTGAGGATGTGCGCAAAGTGTTCACATGAGACTTCCCGTACCGTTAACGTCGATTTATACGTTAACTATAACATATTGCTGATCTGACTGAAGTTGTGTTTCATTTTCTAGGGACCGTTTTTGGGAAGTTGGATGCTGTGGGGTACTGTGTTGTTATTTTCACTTGTGGCGCCTTGATAAATCCCGTTTTTTTTCCTCGGGAAATTTGATTTGTGCAATACTGATGATGGTTCCTAATATACATTACTATCAACGGTTTTTTGCACTCAAAGTTTTTCATGGGTTGTTTGTTTGATCAGGTGTCACCCTGACAGATATTTGTGATGTACACAGTGAGCATGTGCTGCCCTGTCTACAAATAAGTATGGTAAGCCAACATCCATTAATTTGCATATTTCCTGCTTGATATTTATAAATATTGTTTACCTTGCGCGCATTTGCCCTCAGCGGCCAAATGACGAGCTTCTGTGTTTTTCCAGTGTCTTGTAAAATGTGGTGTTGGGATCGCCTCACCGATGATGATTTTTGCTTCACTGTATTTGTCAAGGTCGATTTCACCAAAAATTAATATTGTATTCGTAACATAAAGTTTCACCATACGACGATCACCCAACAAATTTGATCGGTATGTATCATATCGACAGATATTTACGACAGTTAGTGACTAGGTGAACAGTGAAAATAATGTTTGCACAATAATTTTCGCGGAAAACCCTTCTGCCTACATAGAACCTTGGAAATTAGGTACGCTTTGTTGTGGCAGTTTTTAGGCCAGAGGGACCAATACACCATGCAAAACATCAATGATCAGTGAAAATTTGTAAAAATCCATGGCATGGGTAGACCTTGGCTGCTACGGTTTAATGTTTACGCGTGTAACTCGGGCATGCTTTTCACAATACACTATAATTTACTTTTAATTAGCTGTGACATGCATACAACGCACAATATCGATATTAGGAGACGTTAGCGGCGCCACTGGTCCCAGCAAATCTGAACTCTTCCAATGCGCCTAAACACGTGCAGAAAAATGCGGTATCTTTGACGCCACACACGCTGGATGTCAACTGAATTCGTGTCAACTATATTTTGGTGAATTGTGTCATTTCAACTTTCCTATCTGATAGAGCAGTTAATTTTACATCATGACACATAAGTTTCGTTGTTTCTGTTAAGTGTGTGCTTTAAAAATAATTTTATGTTACTCAGTTAACATCGAGTTGACACGAATTTGCGATGCAAACTAGCGTGTGGGCCCATTGTGGTCAATTCCAATAACTTCTTTATAGAAGCTCTCTGTAATATTTATGTATGTACAAACTACCTGACCAAGATAAAGCTATCTTGTAAATTATATCCTCGGCGGCAGCGGGCAATCGGAAGCTTTCGCCAGTACAGTCATCAGATTCTGCAGGGTGGTTCACGACATTGATTATTATTGGTGCTGTGCAACTGGGTGCAAGTTTGAGTAATGTATGATATGCGTTTGAATGTGCGGGGCCTATGTGTGAAAGACAGCGGGTTAGGTGGAAAATCTGCTTAGGGTGGCTAAATTTACCCGTTGTGACGGTAAATGTACTTTTACCGGAAGAATTCCATGTTCGGCAGTAAAACATTGTCGTTTACCGTACAGTTCGCGTGGGGTCCTTATTTTTCCACCCTAGGTTCATGGCAGTATTCTGTGCCATCTGCGGTGTCCGCTGTTTGAACAACATCTTTTTAGCGTGGCATGCACAACAACGATAAATTATCTTCCAAGCCTTCGTTTGCTGTATTCCTAATTGAGGGAACGTTTCGCGGCAGCCGCGAGCAGCAGCGCGACCGCCAAAATCACCTTATCAGTTAGACTTCGTCGCTTGTCGCACGCGGCGCCCCAGAGCGCCTGCCGCACCGTCGCCAGGCCTGTCGGCTTACCCGGCGGCGCTGCGACGGTGGCAACGAATGTAGGTTATGGAAGGATGGCGCCACACACTAGTTGACATCGACACCACGTGTTAACTGGGTAAAATATGTGCTATTTGCAAGCGTGGTATTAAGTGTATGTGTATGCAATGATGCGTTGTGACTTGTGTTGCTTATCGGTCAGCTTTGAATTGGGATGGGACCAGTTGAAATTAGATGTCGATGTAAACCAGTGCATATGAGTGTGTGGAATCATTGTGGCAACGTGCCCCTGACCCGACCCCCGCGCGCTCACTTTTGTGATTCGTCGGGCGCACCAACATGACCATGTTCTGCAGGGGCCGGCTGAACCAGGTCGCCCCCGGGTTCCGCGGCGCCAAGCCGCCCGGCGTGCTCGCGTTGACGATGCGCGCGTTGAGCACCCCTAAATTAGTTGCGTACTAATTAAAGTCCATTTGTGGCTGCCACTTTGAGCTCACCGTTGACTAGATCGCATCGCCCCGCGGTCGGGTACCACCAGCCGGCGGCGCTGGCACTGGCGCAATCCTGCCTCGGGCCGCGATCCGGTGCGGAGAATTGCGCGTTGCGCATCTGCGATATGTTTATGTAGCCTCCGGGTGCCTTTAGGTACACAATTTGAGCGAAATGGTATTCCGTTTGACTGTGTGCAGCCTACCACATGTCTAGTGGGAGGGTGTTCTCACCTGGGCCAATCCGTTCGTGCCCATGACCAGCGGGCCCAGTGTCATTTTGTAGCCGCCCGTCTCGTTGGCGAAGGACACCCTCCTGTAGCGGGCAAAGTGCCAATTGTCTTTGACGTCGATACCGGCCACCAACAATTCTTGCGGCTCTGTGCGCGACATTCGGTGCAGCGCTTCGTTGCCTGAAATGCGGTGCCGTGTGTTTTTGTTGTCTTTTGCGGTGCTTCAAGTTTGGTCTACCAAGCCAGAAGTCGCCGTTTTTGCCGCTCGAGTCTCCAAATCCTGTCCGATATTCCGCCCATGTCTTGTTGAAGTTCATTCCCGCGCCGGTCGTGTTCCGCAGTTGCACTAGCTGAATCGCGTTTTTGAAAATTATTATGTTACAGTTAAATTGAATGTTTAACTGTTATAATTTTCTGGGTTTTTTTCCTAACCGTCCATCCACCACCAAAGACGTCTTGTTGGCAGTAAGCATTAAATGTGCATTTTTGAGGCGAAAATGTGCGCTCAACGCAGTCCTCATCGAACACCTGTGTTGTTCCAGTCAGTGCCAGGTTGTCAATAGTTTGTGCTTTGCCGCAATCCGTAGGAATGCCTGCATTGTGGTCAATTTGAAGTCATTCTTTCAACAAAGCTAACATCCTGATAATTTCAAACTCACTATCGAATTGAGGCCTGCAAAATTGGCTCTCTGCGATTGTGCGACTGGGGCAGCCGCAGCCGAAGGTGTGATCGAAGGCGTCGTAGGCGCACGGCGTGTCCGCGGCACAGGTCGTCGTCAGGTAGTTCGTGCAGTAGGCTAAATGCAGTAATGAGTAGCCATTGATGTAATGGCGGCCAGCATCGTAAAGATATGACTCGATATGGAAAAATACTCTACTCAATATTTCGTTTTTTATGCAGATAAATATCAATATTCGATATCGTTTCACATTTTTAAAATCGTATTTGTTATATTGATATTCAATGCTCGCAATCGTTCCAACACTACTCATCAGCCATGTAAACACTGAGCCACTCAAACTCACTCTCATCACTGCCATCCGCACAATGATTGACCCCATCTCTGATCAGTCGATCCAGCACGCACTCGCCGCTGCTCGCGCATCGGAACGCCGCGTCCCCGGGGCACTCGTTGCCCGTTGTGGTCGTCGTCGGTGTGGTGCTCGTTGATGTGGATGTTGATGTGGTCGATGTGCTTGGGGTGGATGTGCTTGTTGATGTGCTGGATGTCTGAGGTGAGGGGGATGGGTTGTTTGTGTGCGTTGAAAGGTGCTGGTGCAGTTTGCTTGCGTTGTCACAGTGAACAGACGGTTGTTGGCGTCGTGGTAGTGCTGGTGCTCGGTGTGGTTGATCTGCGTGATGATTTTCACTTGCGTCAAGTGCACTTCTTGTATTTATTATTTATGCGGAGCTTCACGTCTAGCAGGGAGCAATTCCGCAAAAAGTGAAGTGAAATGAGAAGTGAGAAATATTGTGGTATTGAAAATGTTACCATATTCAAAAAAACTATTTCACTTCACGTTTCACTCACTTTTCACTTCACTTTTCTTCACTTCCTGCGGAATTTGCACCAGGTTCCAGCAATGTGTGTATGTACGTGTACTTACGTTGTGGTGGGCGTGGTGGTGCTGGTCGACGTACTGGTCGATGTGCTCGTCGTGCTTGTCGATGTCGATGTGCTGGTCGGTGTCGATGTCGATGTAGACGTCGATGTGCTGGTGCTCGTCGTAGTTGTGCCTTTACAGTTGTTTCAGTCATAAACTCTACTATTAGAAGATTTAGTATTTCTCCAAACAGCCGCACCAGTGCATCCGGTGCCTCCAAGAGCGGTGTTCCGCCCGTCACCAACAAAGCCAGCAGGACAAGTGCACGTGGTCTGCCCCGTCTGGCTGGCGAACGTGTCGTCCCAACTGCAAGTGGCCTGCGCGTCGCACGGGTACTGCGGCAGGGTCTCGCGGCCGGATATGCACGGATCTGTGGCGCGGCGACTAATGTTGTTGTTGGTGGTTGGTGAAGTGAGTGCAGCACTGGTAGCAGTCCCAGACCCTGTCAAATGTTAAATGTCGTGCAAAGTGTCCTACGTTTGCCATTTTACCGGGCATTTTACTTTTGACACTTTGCATGACATTTGACATTTCACAAGGCATTTTACAGGGTCTGGGACTGCTCCCTGCTCGATGCTCTACCCGATGAGACCCACTTTCGTCGCTTTTATCAAAGCAGTCGTTCTCGCCGTCGAGTACAAAGCTCTGCGGCACGCAATTCACAGTGTTGGTGCAGGAGAACGCTAGCGGGTCGATGGCGCACGTGGCCTCGTCTGCGAGTGTCGCATTCAATTTTGGTGCCAATGTCTAGGCATCACTCAAGTGTAAAATGCAATCGGATCAGCGGTCACACATCGCCTGTCCAAGCAGAGGATGGTCTGATCGGTGGTGAGCGGGTCGAAGCAGTTGCCGCACTGCTTGACCGGGTTGCCCACGCCGTCGGTCACGCCCGGCAGCGGGTCCACGTTGCACCGGTCCTCGTTCACGCCGCACACTGTGATAGGTGAAAACTGCACTCGTTTCACAGACTAATTCTATCGCACCAAACGGCCCAATGTGCATAAAAATTGGTATTTACACACTAGTTTTCTACCGAAATTTCAAAAGTTTACAGGACCTCCATCAAATGTACCTACGCAGTTGATGAATGCCTCATTCTGGTCAACTCAAATACATTTAAAGCCTATTTCTCAGTCCTCAAATGTTTCCAATTTCAGTAGAAAACTATTGTGCGCGGGGCCAATAGCGAACATTCATCGGCGCCGGTGGAGCACTCGTTGTTGCAGTCGCGCACCACGGCGATGTCGACGCACACGGTGGGCGTGGTCAGGCAGTTGAACTGGCCCGGGCACGCCGCCGTGTTGATGTTGTTCGGGTAGCCTTGGTCGGAACGTTTGTGGTTCATGTTAACGTTGTGCATACGTTTGGTTGGACTGTTTAGGGTTACGTTACTAACGTTGAGCGAGCGTTTGCGCTTCTGCCATTGCCGCCAAACCGCACAACACGAGTGCCGCGTACGAGGACATCGCCATTTACTTTTCTTTTCTTTGTTGGATGAGATTATAAAATGAGCGCAAGCATCTGTTGATACGGTCAGCTGCACGATCAGCTGTATTTGAACAACGTCTAACAATATTGCTTTAGATTGTCATGGCAACGCTCATGATAATTGGCATGACAGCCAGGTTGACTAATTAATATTGTAGGGACAGTGTTCGATGCCTAAGCGGATGAGATTGGGTGTGTATTTAGGTAAACTATCTATCATAACAAGAACGATTCTCACTAATCCTGTCACATCACTATCAGTGAGTGAGATTTCAAGTGTCAAATTTGTTTAATGAAGTGCGAAGTGATGAAAGGTTAATATCACGACCTCATTCCCATGGTGCATCAAAGTGACAACTTGTGCGCATTAGTGCACTCGCAGAAAGGAATTGCAATTCCTCCTGTCTTCGCGTGAGGGTGGGCCTAATTTTTTCTAAATTTAAATATTGAAATGAAGTGATGTTTTTTAAAACGTTTTTATTTATTTAAAAAACGTTGTTTTTAAAAAAAAACGTTGTTTTTTAAAAAAAAACGTTGTTTTTTTCTCTCAAAAAAACATGACGTCCGAAATGTTTTTTTTATTAAAAAAAACATCAGCCGAAATTCTTAGTACTAAGCACTAGGTATTTTGCAAAATTTTTGCACGCAAGCGCGCAATTTTACACACAAATTGACATTGGTGGTTGTTTTCATTGGTTTTGTGGCATTTTTAGTATCAAAGCATCCATTCTATGTCCTACCATGGGTTAATAAGCCATCATATGTTGCTGTAGTATATAGGATTGAGGTAATGTGCTTCCAATGTACCTCCACAGTGTGTAACTTCACTCCCAAAGTAACATCCACCTTTTATAACCTTGTTTGATCACTAAACCGTGCCAAACTTTACCTGAAATCACGAACATTCGACTATAAGGCGATATACAAACATGTCGACAAAAATGGGCATTTTTGACACAAATGACCATTTATAATGCTATCCCATGGCTCCACAGCCATTGTATGGTCATATGTAACATCACAGAGTATTGCCACTGTCTTATATACCCTATATGTCTTATATATATGTTGACCCTAGGTCATATCTGGGAGCTTTTAAAAAAACAACGTTTTTTTAGTAAAAAACATCGAGTTTAAAAAAACGTTTTTTTTTCCAACCCTAGTTGTGGGTGAAATCACAACATCCATATACTAACAAAAATGAAGGCTCGTATGGTGGGGCACACACCCACAACCGCACTCAAATTTGAAATTGCCAATTTAGATAAAACTTGTTTACCTTCCCAGCGACCAGACGTATTGTTTGAGTGGTTCTAGTGCAGCTGATGCAAGACATTTATTGTGCATCTATGTTTGTCCTAATTTTTAGCAGTTTTCTCCCATTTTCCCTTCTATGCCTTGCAAAAGCCTATAAAAACGCTTCCCTGAAATACGTTTTCTGTACTCGCATACTTTTAAAAAGTGTATGTAAAAGCTAGTACAGGTACTTTTTCAGAGGAAACGTAAACGTATTTACCCAGTACTCGAGTATAGGTATTCTTTGAGCAAACGTAAATACGTTTTCACAAGTACACATATCCGTCGTTCAGGGCTTAAGATTCCCGATTCCTATTTTCCCTGCAACCCGAGTAACTGGATTCCTCACTGAGCTAGCTCACGCACTTGATGATTAAAAAGGTGTCGCGTCTTATTTTAAGATGTTATTTATTTGTGCGTCGTGGCAACGCATCCGTGTTGATAACAACGCGTGTTAATTAACGAATAGAAATCGGACCACCCAAGTTTTTGACAGTAACCCTTTTGTGTGTTTTTTTGCCCAGTTACTGACGTTTACCAAGTTTAGGCGTTCAATGCTGACATTTGTGTACTGGGTAGTGATGTTAGAGGCACCGGGAAAAATGGCACCGCACCGCACCGGCACCTTTACCATCGCGTGAAAAGGGCACCTGGCACCCTGGGGCACCAGCCAAAAAATGGCACCGCACCGCACCGGCACCGATGCCATTCTGAAAAAAATGGCACCGGCACCTAAGGGCACCGGAGGGTTGCCGGTGCTAGCACCGAAAGGCATCGCACCGGGTAAAATTTTGTGTAGTGAGTTTAAAAGTGCAAGGACCTTGGCAGGAAGTGCCAAAAGTGCCCTGGCACTTTTCCAACCCCCAGCACCAAAATCTATGGCGCCAGGGCAGTATGGCGCCAACTGCCATGGCGCTGCGCACCAATAGCGTCACAGCAAAATGGCACCGCAGGGGTCTCCTAGGGCGGGGGGCTGCCCCCCCCCCCCAAATCGGCGAGCTATCTATCCCGGAGGCCGCTCAGCTATCTATCTATCCCGAGACAAATTTCTTCGCTACTACCCCAAAAGACCCCCCCCCACCAAATCGCTCAGCTATGTATCTATCTGGACTGGTTTTTGAGAAATTTTGCCCCAATTATTGCTTGAATTATTATTTTTCGCACCTTTTTATAGTTTTTCACCTTCAAAATTGTGCTTTCCGGCTATATACATGGTTATATACCTATTTTTAGCGATTTTTAACCTACTTTTGGCTACTTTTAACTGATTATTGGCAATTTTTTCCTCTTTCTGCCTTCTTAACCTTGAAAAAGCCTATAAATTGTGCCCCAGCCAGCCTCCCCCCAGCCCCCCCCCAGAAAATTTTTTCAGCTATCTATCCCTCCGGAGGAGCGATTTGCTATCTATCCAGCCCCCGCAAGGGCCAAAATCTTGGAGACCCCTGTGGCACTGGAAGCCAAAAGAGTGATGGCGCTTTTTGTGTTGGCGCCAGCACCAACGCCATGCGCGTATGCAGGCACCAGGAGTACTCGGTGCCAGGACAAGGATGTTTGTTCGATTTTAACAACATGCTCCTTTCTGACATGTCGGAATCACTTTTATCCGACTCAGAATCAATCATTGTTTTGTTTAAAATCACTAGTTTTTATGTTTGTCATAAGAAAATCAATAAAAAGAGGCTGTGGGCACATGTTCAACGTGAATTTGATTGGGTCACTTTTTAAATGAACACACATGTCCTGCAATAATAACCGCAGTTCACGCCCTTGAAACCCTGCCGGGGCTTTTCCCGGTGCCCCACTTTTTCTGACCGGTGCTAGCACCTAAAGGCACCCTCGAAGAAGGTCACCGCACCGCACCGGTACCGGTGCTATTTTGAAAAAAATGGCACCGGCACCGGCAGGGCACCTCTGAAAATTACGAGGGCACCGCACCAGCACCAGTGCTGATGCTTTTCGGTGCCCAGCACCGGGGCACCGGTGCCCCGGTGCCTTTACATCACTAGTACTGGGGAATATTTTATATCTTTAATGGGGTTGAATTTAAAAGATTATTAGTCTTACAGCCATCCAAGGACTCGCGTTTTCAATCTCTAGTTTATTCATAGGAAAAATTCCCGTGTCAAAACTGACGGCACGTGCAGTGAAAAATACATCGATTCAATGTTATATACGACCGTTTTCTGGGGGAAATGTTTTTTGAAAGTACCCTGTGAAATGCCCCGTCAAGTGAAAAATCTCAGGCAATTGTCAAGTTTCAAATGCCTATGAAACACTGGCATTTGAAACTCGACCTGAAATTTCAGGAATGACGGAATTAACGCGTGACCGCCTTAAAATATAACAAAATACGGTATTAGGTAAATATGCATCGTCGTGAAGCAGGAGTAATCATAGTATAAACAAATAAAATGGATAAATTAGTAACCGATAATATTTAAATTTACAGTGACATCAGTGGGAATGACGAACTGAATCAGCAAAAAAACGTGATGGACTGAGATAAATATTTGTGTGATCAGCCCCAGTCCCGAGAAGAAAAATCCGGTCCTGGTCCCGACCACCCAGTCCCAATCCCGGTACCGGAGTTCTCTTGTGGTCCCGATCAGTGATGATAAAAACGTTTTTTTACGACCTGGGTTTATAAAACGTTTAAAAAATAAATAATGTCTTATTATTATTTACATGGTAGTCCTGCGACTGAGTCGGTCCCAGGATACCCCAGTCCGGATGCCCCAGTCCCGGTCCCAATTCCCCAGTCCCGATAAGAAAATTCTGGTCCTGGACCCAGCCCCGGCCTGAAAACTGAACCCTGTTTGAACCGAAGTCACACCATGCTTTATGTGAACAATTTTTTCCATCCAGATAAAATTGAAAACGTACTACGCATCTCCCACTGACCTTACTGAACAATAAACATTTTTAAGGCAAGGTAAAATCTGCACGATATTGTCAACTACAAGAATCACTTCTCCTCTGGAATGGGTGGGTGTTGGTCCTGTTCACTCAGCCGCTTCGGAACACTTTGGGCCCTATCCTTCATATAATCTACTGTGTCATCATCATTATCGGCCATAGAACCATGGCTTGATGCGCACGAAAATAATCGTACAAGAGTTCTTTTCACTGAACCGCTGCTGCTGCGCGTAGAGTCTTGGCGCCTGGAAAAGTTGATCGATTTGGATTGGAATTTTATTAAAGAAATTGATAGCGTAGCGTTAGCTTCGATTTTATTCAGCATTTTTGAGAAAACTGAAATTTCACTGTGCCGATGTCATCGAGTGGGAGTTAGTGGTGGGAAGGCACTGGCAAAAACGGTGCCGCAGTGAACGCTGGGGCCGGTTTCACAACTGTATAATATTTTTCCATGTTTTGATTTCATTCACACAAAGAACAACATTCTATCGTATATGCTTGAATGTATTTGTGAATCCAGCCTCTGCACGCGAGTCAAGACACAGGTAAACATAATATTCACATAAAGTCACACGTTGGGGGACAATTTGTTTTGAAACTTAGCGATATGGATATGGTGCCACTCCAGCTAGACCCTGTAATATGTCAAATGTCATGCAAAGTGTCAAAAGTCGTGTAAAATACCTTGTAAAAAGTATAATTTTATTTTATTATGTTACTGGTTATTTGATATATTTCGTGAAATTTTACATGACTTTTGACACTGCATTACATTTTACATTTTACTTTGCATTTTACAAGGTCTGGGAGTGGCCAATGAAAACGGATGGGGCAAACCACAGTAACGCGGTTTCATTTCCCGACACGTTTTTGGGCATCCCGATTAATCGTATCTGAACAGAAATATGTGGGTTCGCTGCCAGTTTCAATCAGGTTTCGCCACTGCCACACCATAACGTGGTTATTGCATTGGGTAACGTAAAATATCAAATAGAATGAGTCGGGCTGTCCGAAAAACGTGTCGGGCAGATTAGCTTCGCGCCAGACCACCAACAACGTACCACAAAGCCAGCGCTCCGATCAATCTTGAAGGTCGAAGTCACGGTTGGTTTTATAAAAATACATTTAACTAAAATTGTAAAAAATTATTATTATTTTCTATGATCTTGCCAACCCTGGTCAAGGTTGCGCAGCATATGCGACATATTTAGGTTCACGCTACATAAAGATGCAACCCCGGACATACCTATCGAAATTCAGTTTCAATGGGCCGACATCTTCATCAACGCTCTTGTCACTTTCACCAGTGTTACTCCTCACTTTTACATCGTTTTCACCGCCATTGTTTTCATCAACTTTTCCATTTTTGGACTCATTTTCAGCTAAATATAACTTATGCGCATCACTGGCCGATATCGGTATAACTGGCTCGCTGGGCCGTTTTTCCCTCAATTTGGTGGGTAGGAAATTGAGAAAAGAGCCCCTTTTGCCATTCGCCCCTGATTGATGCAGTTTGCTTTTGCTGTTTGAATGTCGGTGAAGGTCCTTCGAATGTGACGACTCTGCGCAAGTGTGGCTGTAGTGTTCGGAGAACCACGGTAAGGAGGGTCGCTTAGTACAGAGTGTGATTTCTAAGAATCCGAGAACATTCAAGCAAGAAAGATCAAAGACCAACGTACCGCAATCAATGCATCCTTAATATCAAAAGCAGAGTTGTTAAAAGGTGCATACGTTTACTCGAAAAATACGCGTACGCGAGTACGCGGTAAATACGTTTACATATACTTTCAAAAAAAGTAATGTACTCACATGTACGCGTACACTTTTAAAGCGTACGCGTAAAGAAAATGTATTTCAAAATATTTGATGTGGGACATATTTATAATATGACTACACTCATGCTATGCACAGTATTTCTTCGAAATACCCCCAGGGGGTGATTGTTTCATCGTAGAAATTTTGAGGGGGGTCAGGCGAGGGGAAGTATTTTGCGGGGGGGGGGGGGGTATTATTTCGCCAGAATTTTTTGCAACTTAGCAGCAATGTTTGTATCGTATGCTGAGGTAGAAAAAGGCAAAAATAACTGGCATGTAAATATAAGCTTCTGTAGACTAATATAAGTATGTAGATGGTATAAACACCGTTTAACGTGACTCAGTCATCGTTTTAACTTTAACAGTTTTTTAACATGTGTTCTGCATTTCGCAAAACAAAAACTGCCGTTTTTGTAAGCACATTCCATTTACACTCAATCTGGGGGCTATTTCGAGGGGGCGGGGGGTATTTCAGGGAAATACGGTTTTTACGGAAGTGGTTCAGTTGAATATTAATGATCACGGCCTTTAAAAATAAGAAACTCAGTCGCTTTTCCAGTTTCCTGGGGAAAAAATTTTGTACTCACATTTACGCGTACGTATGAGTAAAAAAATCTTTCAATCGCATTCAGCCCGACACACCCGAATCAAAACTGCCTTCCCGCGTTAAGTAATCGTGAAACTGATCCGCACTGGGTCGTTTCTTCGGGTCCATATCGAGCAATTTCGGCACAACCTTGTGATATTTTTCCGGTAGGTCATCTCTTCCTTCAAAAGTGGGTGGAACATAGCCGCCGGTGCCGTGGCCCGCTGCAGCTAGAAAAAGACGGCATAACTTTCGCTCATCGAACGGTGCCTCACCCGTGATGCACTGAAATATGGGATGGCAGATTGGAGGATGTTTTTGATATCCCTTGTTTGGCGCATGTTTTTTAGTGATAAAAGTATACCTAGGTACCTATTTTTATGCACCCAACTTACCGAATCGACCCGGTAAACACTACTTACCGTTGACTACTACTTTTTTACCTTGAATTCCCCCCTCGAAATACCCTTCGTCCGGAATAACGTACATCATGTATACCCTGTTTTATCACATTTATTACAAGTTTTGGGTATTTTTTTTTTAATATGTAAAAACCTATTCTTTACTATGACACTTCAAGAAAATTTCTGAAGAAATAATGAAACCTCCCTCGAATAACCTCACCCCCTCAAAATTTGCTGGCGAAATATTACCCCCCCCCCCCCTGCGGATGCTCCGAGGTAGGCAGTTGTTTAAACGTTCCGCTCCCATTTACCTCGTACAACACAACGCCAATGCTCCACATGTCGACGGAATGGTCGTAGGAGCTCTGGTGGACCATGTTCGCGCCAACTTCCGGAGCCATGTACAGCGGCGTGCCGACTACGCACGCGGACGCTTTGCGCACCAAGCCTGCGGATCTTCTGGGTTATTTCTACCACCCATGTGATGTATCCATGATGATGTATATCCATGAATAAGACCCCCTTGAATGACTCCCACCTGTTGTTCAGGTGAGGAAAATATAATACTACCCGTTGAATAACCCCCCCTCTTGAATAATTCTTCCCCTCTGGGTATTTGATATTTGTATCCACAATGTTTTTTTGAATGATGTAGATGCAGATCAACATGAATTTTAGCATGAATACTTTGTTTTTGTTTTTGTTGAACTGTTAAATACCTGGATTAGATGAGATGACGGAATGCATTCATATTTACAATGCATAAAGTGCAAGTTCTGAGGAAAAATAACTCCCCCTTGAATTCAAAGGCACTTACACCCTTCGAATAACTCCCCCTCCAAACCGTCTGACGAAAAATATCTCCACTCATTCAGTGTTATTCGAGGATATACGGTAAATACTTTTCTCACGCAAGCCTTACGTTTAGTTTACTTTATGTTTTTACATTTGAAGCAGTATTTAGAGATCAAACAAACCCGTCCGACTGCTGCCAAAATCTGATATCATCGCGCGATAAATCGTCGGCTCCTTTTGATCATCGTCTTTTTTATTATCTTCCCCGTTATCACGGTAATTATCGCCATTACATCCGGCGCCATCCTGGCACTGTTCCAATAGCGCATCAGCATCTAAAATTGCCTCTGAGTTGCTGGCGTTGTCTAATGGGTGTGGCGCAATGTAGAGCAGAATGTTGTTCGGTTTGATGTCCCGGTGCACAATACCCGCCCTGGATACTTCGAGATAACCTTTGGCAATGTTCCTGGAGGGTAACAAATGAACAGTTATCATTTTAATCTGCACAATTCTCGTCTCACATGTAACTCACTGAGCAATAGTGTCCAAATTTTTATTTGTGAGTTTTTTGTGTCTGGCAATAACGGAGGCCAAATCGATATCCAACAACTGCATCACCACGAAGGTGGCCATTGGCTCATTGAACACTGCCAAATAGTCCACGATGTATGGGCAACGATTTGCAACCTCGTGAATGGAGCGAACCTATGTGTATGTTGTGGGATGTGACTAGGGAGTAAATCCGCCGCGCGCCTTTTGTGCTTTCGTTTTGGCGCTATTGGCGCTTGACACCATCAACAGCGCAACGAACAAAAGCGTAGCACCATTGACGCTTTGCGCCGGCGGTCAGGAAAGCGCCACGGTGTTTTTAGTGCTACTGATCTTCTCACTTTAGTGCACCACACGTGAGTGTCTCAAGACAAATCAAGATTGGTGATGGAAAAAGCGCCATGGTGCTTGGCGCAATTTTGCTGTGGCGCCATTGGCGTTAGGCGCCACACCCATGAAAAGCGCCATAACGTTTGGCGCTGCACCCATAAAAAGCGCCAAAGCGTTTGGCGCCGAACCCATGAAAAGCGCCATAGCGTTTGGCGTTATTATTGTGTGGCGCCAGGAACAGTCTTTGGCGCCATTTCGCTCCGGCGCCATAGTTCTGGTGCTTTTCCCATCACTAGTCAATATCACCCCTGTAACCCAACCTCAATCATGTTTATGGCAGTACCAGCCTCAATCTTTTTCACGGCCACCTGCCTTCCAGTTCTCTTGTGAGCACCTTTGAACACGGCGCCAAAAGTGCCCTCACCCAGCGGTTTATCTTCATACCATTCATAGTCACCAGCTGTGCTGAGGCTCTTGTGTCGAGCTGTGAGATAATTAATAGGATGTTATAAATATCTGATGTCGCACGAATATGGTATACTGGGAAATTTGTCCCACTTGTTACAATGTTACAAATGTTACAAATGCAGCAATGTTACAAATGCAGGAATGAGGAAGTTACCTATTATAATACAATGCATTTGAAGGTAAAAAAATTAGACCCGCGTGAAATCTCAGCAAACTATCCGTGATGGGTGTCCTTTATTGCAAAAACAACCCCGATTTTGAGAATACATTTTCCTTGAAATCAAACCAGAGATTTAAATAGGGAACCAAAATGTCCATTGTACCGTGTATGAATGTGAAAATACTAAATAGGCGGTACACTTTTATCCTTCAACCGATCTACAATTTAACGGTTCCATGCCCACTTTAATTGTCAGTGATAAGTTTATTTACCGTATTACCTCGAATTATCCCCCCTTGAATTAACCCCCTAAATTTCGGCTGAGGAAATAATAAACCCCCCCTCGAATTATCCCCCCCTCAAATTTTGCTGGCGAAATAATAAACCCCCTGGGGGTATTTCGAGGTAATACGGTACATAAGTCTCTACCTTTTTACCTTACACCTTAAGTCGGTATTAGTTACGCAGGCACCATTTCAACATTTCCAGTTGTCAAAAACTGCTCACTTCGGGTTGTCTCTACATCCTGCTGCATGGGGTGATATTGCTCTGGTTCACTGCTGCACTGGTGAAGATGTCCATTCTGAAGAAGATTTAAAAAGTGATGGTTATATTTTCATTATGTTACTGTTAGTGCCAGGGGTTTTGTATATTTGGACACCCGCGGGGGTTCATATAGATAGTAAATCGCTCCTCCGAGGGGATAGATGGCTGAACAAAATTTGTTTTGGGGGATAGTAGCCGAAAATTTTGACTCCGGGATAGATAGATAGCTGAGCGGCTTCCGGGATAGAAGCTGGCGGATTTGGGGGGCGTAACCCCCCCCCCCCCAACCCATGGTAGTGCTCGTCATTTCAATAGCAAACTGTGCAAATACTGAACATTGTTTACCATGGAAGCAGTAGGTAAGTCATTGTTTTGCTCAGTGCATTTCGTTTCCACATCACATTCTGGTTTGTTGGAATATAACTCCGAGGTTTTTACGCTGGATTCCTGCCGAATTACATCTGCACTCATACTTGTATTTAGGCAATAAGTACTTCTGTGCCTTCTGAAAAAATTAGTGGTCATTCACACAGTTGAATATGGATATATTAAAATATTTGCAGACACGGCTAGTAAATATAAAGTGTGAAGTTTAGAAAAGCGGCAGTAAAGCCTATCAGCAGCAATTTTTCTCATAAAATATCAAGGCTGATTACGATGTTAAAAAATGAAGGTACTTGGTCCGGCTGAAAAGTCCCCGGGCAGTGCTCGCCATTCGTGCTAGGGGTAAGCTACGGCAATAAAATTTTGACAGATTAAAGTATCAGGAGTTTTGAGTTTTCACCCAAAATTTTACCCCTTTAGCTCCACCAGCTGCGGAATTGTGTGGGTTACAATTTTCAGTCATTTTGTACTGATGTACACATGGTGCTCTAGCTCAATGCTGCTTTAAGTTGTGATCATGAAACGTTGGCTAGTGTAAGCCACCAGTGTTGGCAATGTGCCAGCACTAACCTACATTAGCTGTGATATCATAAGCCTAGTCCATATTGTCATTACTGTCACTACGAAATTCATCATTCTGCCTCTACGGTTGGTTAAAATAGGTGAATACAGGATGTATTTGCATGCACACTGCTGTTGAACACAGGTAATGTGTCCACTACAGATTAGTAATGAAACATAGGGCAATTTTATACACATAATTCATTTACTGCACATTTCAAAACAACATTAAAATCACTGCATTACAACATGATCTCAAATGTTCACTAAAAACATCCATCACAGTTCCCATGTTTCTTGCACATCACCCTGATCTGCATATCAATTTTACCTTAATAGCAATGATGTTGATGAAAGTGTTGAATACTATCAGCACATTGCCAACACTGGTGGCTTACACTAGCCAAAGTTTCATGATCACAACTTAAAGCAGCATTGAGCAGGAGCACCATGTGTACATCAGTACAAAATGACCGAAATTGTAACACCCACAGTTCCGCAGTGGGTGGGGCTAGAGGGGTAAAATTTGAGGTGGAAATTCAAAACACCAGATATCTTAACCTGTCAAAATTTTATGACCGTAGTTTACCCCTAGCGCGAATGGCGAGCACTGCCCGGGAACTTTTCAGCCGGACCATGTACATTGATTCACGTAAATAGCTCCAAACGCTGTTGAGAACAAAAAGTAAAGTACCTACCGTATTTCTTCTTATAGAACGGCATACCTCCAATAGAACGGCACCTCCAATAGAACGGCAAGTTTTGGCACGTTTTTGCACGCACGAAAACAATAGAACGGCAGCCTCCAATAGAACGGCACCTCTAAAAGAACAGCAGGTAGAAATTACATTGGGCGCGTGCCAAACACAAAAATATTTGAAAAATAGATGGTGAGAACATTCAAGCTGTTCAGAACTATGATTCAGGGGTTGTTTTCACATTTGGTGTTGTTTGAATTGATGCTCTGATATTAAAATGTTGCACATGTTTCATTAAAAATACTATGTTCAAATGAAAAATGTGTGAAAAATATTGGTGAAAAAATAGAATGGCAGCCTCCAATCAAACGGCAGGTAAATTAGTTGACGAAAAAAATAGAACGGCGCTCTTCTATTAGAAGAAATACGGCATTCGTCATTTCATGAACGCGTGTATTTGAAAAACTCAAACACTAGCAAAACACTCTTCAAAAACACAGGAAACCCACACGAGATAAGCTGAAACCAGACACACGTAAATTTTTACACGTAGGTAAATATGTAGCTAACTGATCTGGGGTTAAACTGGTTTCTGCAGTAAATATATTGAAAGCCGGTACAACTGAGGGGGGGATGGGGGTTAAACCACAAACTGGAAATTCGCGTCAACAGCTGTTCAGTCACTCTGCTAGATTTCAATCTTATCGAGATTGCGCGCGGCAAAAACAGACTATTTTTTTTTATGTCGGGTAAATGTTACACAGTTTTGTTTATGAAGGTGAGCATCATGTGTTGAAACTTTAACCGTTTAATCTTTGACAAAAACAGAGCTATTTTACCAGGTAAATGTTGATATTTGGACAAACGCTGCCTACCGCTCCAAACTTTATGTCCACGCAAACAGTAAAGCTGCGTTCAGACTGCATTATGTGCCGACAAATAAAAAAGTAAAAAAGTTCCATAAATCCGGAATAAAGTTCCATATCTGCAAGAAAAAACAGTGAAGTATACTCACTAGTTCAGAGTACACACATGCCAAATTTCAGATAAATCGGGCTTTTCGTTTCATAGTTATAAGCATTTGAAAAATTTGATCAAAAAAAGCAAACCGACAACGTTAAATTTTTCAAATGCTTATAACTATGGAACGAAAAGCCCGATTTATCTGAAATTTGGCATGCGTGTACACTGAACTAGTGAGTATACTTCACTGTTTTTTCTTGCAGATATGGAACTTTATTCCGGATTTTTGGAACTTTTTTACTTTTTTATTTGTCGGCACATAACGCAGTCTGAACGCAGCTTTAATGATATTTAAACAAACGGTACTTTATGACCGGAATCAGTCAATAGCACAATAACAATGGGACATTCACTTCTAAAAGTCGATAACTCCAAAATTAAGAAGATCGAGTTAAACAGAGAAACGGCATCGATAGACTTGATCTTTCTCATGATCTTCCTCATCAATAGACATTTCTCATGATTGTCATGATTCAAATTTTTTCCAACGTCAATTGCCCCCTTCCCTATTTTACATTTTCAGAACAATTAGGGACACTTCAATCTCTAGCAAGATGTCAATAACTCACTCCATGGTGTATCCAGCAAAAATTCATTAAGTTTAATGGAAAAAACAGTAAGAAATACAGTAATTTCATGTGGGATGGTAAAAGTTGATAAATGCATAAATTCAGGATTCTCAAATGGGTGAGTGGGGGCTAACCCCCCAAACTGCCCCATTATCTATCTATCCTGGAGGCCAGTCAGCCATCTCTTGTGGCATATTAGATATTCATTTCACATCAAAAGAAAGTAAATCCATGGAACTGAACACATATGGTGACCTTATTGGATGAAAAGCGCTTTGATTTTGCTACATTTTTGTTAGGATTTTGCCTGATCTTTGTTTGGATTATGCCTTACTTCTGTTTGGATTCTGCCTCATTTCGTTTGGTTTATGTGGCAGTTGGTGGCACAAAGAAGTGTTTGGTTTTTGTTTTATTTTTGTTCGGATATTGCAACAAAAGTGTTTGGATTATGCAGCAGTTGGTGGCACAAACAAGTGTTTGGATTATGCTGTTTGGATTATGTGCTGTTTGGATTTTGATGCAGACTCCTATCACCCAGCTATATACATAGCTACCTAGAGCAATTCTTGAGTAATTTCACACAAAATCACTAATTTTCATACCTTTTTACAGATGTTAAACTTCAAAGTTACTCGTTAAAGTGTTTTATTGTCTAATTTTAGCTTTTTGTACTATGTGCTTACATACATATTTTTAGCTAATTTTCACCCACTTTTTAGCAATTTTTCTCCCTCCTCTTCTTTCCATACCTTGAAAAAGGAGTATTTTGACGTGCCATGACCCCCCGAAATAAATAATTTTTTCAGCTAATTATCTATCGTCCAGAGTGACTGCTACCTTTCCAACCCCCTGGAGGGTCAAAATTCAATATACCCCTGCATAAATTGCTCATAAGGCAAATTTATTGTGGCTGAAAACAAATATTTTGTTGTGGGCGAGAGGTCAACAAGCAGGGGTTTGTATGGGGGGTTGGGAGGGGGGTTACCCCTCAAACCACCCAGCTATCTATCTATCCTGGAGGCTGTGCAGCTATGTATCCCAGAGGCGAAATTTTGGGCTACTACCCCCTTAACCCCCCCCCCTCCCAAATTAGCCAGCTATCTACCTATCCGGAGCAATTTTTGAGAAATGTTACCCAAATTGTTGCTCAAAATCGCTACTTTCCGTGCCTTTTTATAGATTTTGATTTCCAAAATCGTTAGTTCATGTTCATTTTTGCTTATTTTGGATACACATGTACTTATATACCTATTTTTAGCCATTTTTCACCTACTTTTAGGGATTGTTCTCCCTTTTCTTCATTCTACACCCCGAAAAATCCTTTATATTGAACCCCTGCGAACCCTCCCCCAAACCCCGCCCAGAAAATTTTTCAGCTATTTGTCCCTCCGGAGGAGCGATTTGCTATCTATCCAACCACCCAGAGGGTCGAAATTCAAGATAACCCTGTCGACAGGTACACTTGTTGACTGGAATTCTTCCTGGATGCATTTTTGTTCCTGTCCAAATGCAATTTGTAGAAAGGCCACTGGTCTTATATTTGTTGAAGCAGAGGCAGGAAATTTGAAACATTATCATCAACATTTGGAAGTTTACAAACGTCAGCGAGCACGTCCATTGGACATGCATCATCGGTGAATTTGCAATGGAATTTAAAATGCTATTTTCTCGAAATCGTTTTTTGGAGTTATCGACTTAAGTATATACTAGGGGCTGTAAATGTTAGACTGTAATAGTTAGAACGGAAAGAAAGAGCAATGGCACTTTCCGGACTGCGCAATAAATATAGGTAGGTAATTAATGAGTTTTATCGCTCAAAACTAGTGGTGGAGTTGTGACAATCTATGGTGCTTAGTGTGTCTGTGTGGTTCATAGCATTTCATCAGTGGCGCCACTCACTTTGCAATCCACGCTAAATACAAATGATACAAGTGTTTACACTGATGCGAACCATGAAACGCCATTGAATTTCCAAATCTGGACCAAACACAAACATGAATGGAGTCAAAACGCCAGAGTTGTTTAAAGTTCCAAACTCTTTCAAAGTAGATGAAAACATAATGTCTTTATTTTTTACTCACTGTCTGAGTACAGAAAACGTAGAGTAAACATTTTTTTACTTATACTCATGAGTAAACGTACATTTTCCCCCAGAAAACGTAAAAGTGAGTATTTTTGAAAACTTTGCCCCAATTTTCAAAATCAAAGTCACTAATTTTCATATTTTTGGCTCATTTTCACCTTCAAATTCGAAAATTTTGAGCTTTTTTTTGGCTACCGTATTTCCTCGATATACCCCCCTCAAAATGGACACTATGAATTTATAACCACTCTCGAAATACCCCCCAATTTCAGTCTATAGAGAACATATATAACGAAATCTCCGTGAAACGCAGAACACACATTAAAAACAATGAGTGTGTTATGTGAGAACAGGGTTTATACCGTCTACATACTTATATGAGTCTATAGAGTCTTATAAATGGCGGTTTTTATTGCATTTTTCAATGTCTGTGTATGTTACAAACAATGATTTAGAACTGGGATTACAAAAAATTTCTGGTGAAATAATAACCCTCCTCGAAATACACCCCCTCGTTTGACCCCCTCAAAATTTCCACTCTGAAAAAATAAACCCCCCGGGGGGTAATTTGAGGAAATATGGTATATATGATATTATATACCCATTTTTGGCTATTTTTCTCTACTTTTGCCTATTTCATTCTGTTGTCTTCCCTGCCTTCCAAAAACCGACATAATTGCCTATCAGAATTACGTTTTCTGTACTCGAGTACTTTCAAAAAGTATACATAAACGCGAGTACAGGAACTTTTTGGAGGAAACGGAAACGTATTTACTCTGTACTGGAGTACATGTATTTATCGAGTAAAAGTAAATACCTACGTTTTAACAACTATGCAAAACACTGTGCAGCACTTGCAGCTAAACACTGTGCAGCTACAACTCACAGGATATGCCATTTCACGCACACTCCACATATTTACATATTCTTCCTTTCAAATGATAACATTCTACAGGTATTTAAGATTGTGCCAAAGTTTCACCGATAAAACGCCACAGGACAAATGTACTTTCTAATGATGATTGTTACAATGGCTAGAGTGGAGGGCGAACGGAAAAAAACTGAAGAAATCTATGGTCAAATGCACCACGTTGTGTGCGCTGGGCCAATGATAAAGAAAGTTATACCTGTGTGGTATAGAGTAGATCTTATCATAAGTAACTTTACCTGCTCAGAACACTTAAAATTCTTTTTTTATGATAAGGATAGCGTAAAAGTAAACACCAGATAGAACAAAGGTTAACACATTTGGCTACAGGAAAGATTGCAGTTGGTAAATATAAAGCACCGGGACATCACCTGTGGCATTTTGTGTCAAAACAAACCTTCGAGAAGTTGTGCCTAAAAAAGATAAAGTTTATAATCGCTTAAAAAAATATAATAAAGAAGAATGCACGCTTCAAATGTCGCGTATTTTTTAAATGTATGATTTTCCGTTACTTCCTTATTTCACTTTTCAATTTCCTACGACCAAAGAAAACATAAAAACACTACTGTGTTACACGCAAAAACTGTTTCATTGAAACGCAACGGCGATATTATATTTAGGTAGGTATTTGTAAACATGTCTGGACGATAGGTAGTAGATTTATTTATCGATCGGCTGTTTGAAAGCGGTTCCTTAAATATATACTTGCGTACGGAACGGAATGCATTACATTTTGTGAGCACAATAGTTATGGTTAGGAAAACCACAGCCTTCACTTCGCCGGCCACTGCGGAAGAATGAGTTTTATTAGATTCTGGGTTTTGGTTCCGGCAGCACATGTCTCCCACTGTATTGTGCCCATTTTATACGGGTCGGTCCAAACTCCAAAAAAGTCACAAATGTCATGTAAAATGTTCAGTAATTTGTAAATGTTCAATTTTGTTTAAAATTTTGCATGATATTTTACAGGGTGCGGGAGGGACTGACACCAGATCCTTGCCAGTTAATTGGCAGTTTTGGGTCAATTTCTAATCAATAAATAAACACGTGCACACTGCGTATGATGTGATACCTAAGTATACAGCTATACCAATATTTATTTATCGCCATCGTGTCGGTCCACGGAAAAATTCGTAAATACAGGGTGCACCATTGCAAAGAACCGATCCACATTTGGAAAAATAGTCTTGGCCTGAATTTTCCAAATTCTCAGATTTTTCACCGAAAAGAAATCACATTTCGCATTTCGCTGCTATGCACTAGTATTTGCTACAGGAAAGTAGCAGAGAGCTTAATCAAACTTTTGTACAAGTTCATGCTGTACTTACGTATTATTATTGATTATAATATTTGACATATCTGTCAAGGCTGTGGTAGTTTCTCAACAGTATTTGTCTAGGCATTTTTAAGTGGTGGATAGAGATACGAAATCTTCATAAAAACGTCGTTAAAAGTTAAAAAAACAGTAAATATGTGACAGTACGCCACTTGAAGATTCATCTAACCAGATATATAAATACAGTTCCGTCTCAACACAAACAACTTCTCTAAACAATATCCTAAGTAAACATATGGTGACAGCTGGATGAAGTTTTTGTGCCACATTCAGATTGCACGTGAAAGTCTCCTGTTCTCAGTTAAAAGCCAAATACCGTATTATCTCGAAATACCCCCATGGGGGTTTATTATTTCGCCAGCAAAATTTGGGGGGTATTATTTCCTCAGCCTTTTTTGAGGGGGGTTTATTAGAGGGGGAGGGTTAATTGAAGGGGGGATTATTCGAGGTAATACGGTAGATGAATGAAAGCGAAAATACTGACACATGACGTGATGGCCCAAAATTGTCTTTGTGTGTAATTTTAGGCGGACATCTTGTACAGAAGTGGACATTCAAGATAATTGGACGAAAATCATCAAACAATAGCATTTCACAGGAGGAAAAACAACCCAGACATTTGCACAAGAATCGGCAGGAGACTGTCGACGTCAACGTCGTGATCGTTGTCCGTGGTTGAATTGTCAGTGTTTTTGCATCTATGCCCTTGCTTATTTGTATTATTGTCGCCATATCTCCGTTTATGGAATATCAAGCTGGATCAAACGAAATACAATAAGATCTTCATTCTGACATTACATTTGTATAAAAATTTGTTTTAGTAATTAATATCATTGGAATCGCGTGCGATGCATTGTGAATCAGCCTGGGTATCATGTGTACCGTATTTCTTCTAATAGAACGGCACCTCCAATAAAACGGCAGGTTTTGGCATTTTTTTACACCCACGAAAAAATAGAATGGCAGCCTCTAATAGAACGACACCTCCAATAGAACGGCAGGTAGAAATTACGTTGTAAGAGTTCCAAAACACAATAATATATGAGAAATTAGTGGTTAGCTCATCCAGGCTGTTCAGAACTATGATTAAAGGGGTTGTTTTCACATTTGGTTTTGTTTGAATTGATGATCTACTGAGATTAAAATGTCGCTCATGTTTCACTAAAAATATTATGTGCAAATGAAAATTGTGTGAAAAAGTTTGATCGGCAGCCTACAAAAGAACGGCACCTCCAATAGAACGGCAGGTAAAAAGTTGACGAAAAAATTGAACAGCGATGTTCTATTAGAAGAAATACGGTATCAATTTTTGGGAAAACTCCTTCGAAGACCAGGCAATTGGCCTTGCTTGCGGACTATTCTGTTGATGAGGCGCAGTGATGTAAAAAGGAGGCCAGGCCACTTTACATCCTGGATAGTTTACATTCTACCACAAAGCGACAGTTTACATCCTATGGTACATTCTGTAGGAAATTGTGTTGTCTGTTGTGCGTATCATTTCGATTTCAATTCATTTCGCACTCGCCGCCAAATCAAATTCCGGTGCATGATAATAACCCATGCTGATTTTGTGGAGCCATGCACTTTTCACAAATTTTTCACGTTTGTTGCATGACCATTGAACGTAAAGTGTGCAAAAAGTAGGGGATGATACATTTTTTACATGACGTTAACAGACGCGGTACTGTGGAATGTAGAGTGTCCAAATACAGAGAATGTGAACTGTCTAGGATGTGAAGCGACGCTAGCTCCTATTACATCACGAATAAGGTGGCACGAAGTGTATTTTTGGACGGTCAAGTCACTTCATGCTGCATATCATCATATCAAATAGCTCCTGTGTGTAAATCACACATAAGTTGAACATAATTGCAGGTATTGAGTTATGGGCTTTGGAACGGGGTGAATAATTTCATAGTAGTCTGATTCGCGATGTAGTTTCCGACCGATTCAATGTATTTCTTACCAAATGAAACTTTTAAATGTCTTAAATCGTCTAAATGACCATTGTCCAAAATGTCAGATCATTTTGTGATATAGATTTATAACACTCAAGTCATCTAAAGGTGCAACAGTTGTCTTATGCTAGGTGTATTTGTAACAACGGTGACATTTGATATCACGCAGTCAATTTCATCAGAACCATCTTCACAATCCAGTCGGCCGTCGCAGCGCTTTTGCGGTTGAATGCATCTGCCCATGGTGCACAAGAATCCGTCATTCGTGCATTCTGTATGTTTTACAAGACTGAAACCTATTATACATCTAAACCCATCACACATCTAGACCCAGCACACATCCTATTTTACCCATCACACATCTAAATCCAACATGGATGTGTGATGGTCTTAGATGTGTGATGGGTCTAGATGTGTGATGGGCAGGGAGTTAGTGGTGTCACAATATGCCTGGGCTGGGTGGAAAAATGGTTAATTTAAAAATACAGTCATTTTGGCTGACCAATGGCTGTTTTTGTTTGCACTGGAGATTTGTGCCGCACTGCATGTGTATTCATTTGCAATGGATCTTGGCAAAGCATGTTTATAAAGTTTGTGAATTGTGGGGTCATTCAAAAATTTTGCAAATTTGAATTTTTGAATTTCTCTAAAAATCAATTTTTCCAGGGTGAAATAGAAATTCAAAAAGTCCTAGAAAATTCAAAAACATTTTAAAATTGTCTAATTTTTGTTTGCCATTGTTAATTGTGACACCACTAATCTCTCGCTCATCATACATCTAGACCCATCACACATCTATGTGGGGTTTACATGTGTGATGGGCTTAGATGTGTGATGGGTAGATTTAAATGTGTGCCGGGTCTAGATATGTCAACGGTTTATATGTGGGCTGGCACAGGGTCGTTTTACAATAGTTCCGTATGTCATTTCCACAGACACTTGGACGTTGTGAACTGATCACCTGTGCAGTCGAGTTCGTCCGATTCGTCGGGGCACAGCGGGTCCCCATTGCAGCGGCGGCGAAAGGTGGTGCAAATGCTGCCGTCGTAGCACAGGAAGCCTTTGCACTGTTCCTCTGTGGTATTCAAGTAGTTAGGTAAACGTTTGGCTCTACACGCTAGTTTTCAACCGAAATTGTAAAAATACTATAGAAATTTTACAAATCAGCTTTGGACGCATTTCAGTTTACCACACCAAAAAATACTCATTCCCGTAAACTTAAGTGCGTTCAAAGCAAAGCGTATTAATCAGTTTTCCAAGTTTCGGTGGATAACTAGATCGCGTGTGCAGACACTTTCCGGTTTTGCATGGATTCAATTTTTTTGTAAATATCAATAGAAATGGTAATAAAATACTTGTGCAATTTCTTTCGTCTGATCCGTCGCCAGGGCAACCCCTGAGTCCATTGCACCGTTTCTCTGCATTTATGCACCGCTCCCCATTCTTGCACAAGAATCCCTGGCATTGTTCTTCTGAAAAATTGAATTCCTACAGAATGAATTTAAAAAGCCAAAATGACAGCGAAAACCAGGACTAACCTGTGCAGTTACTTTCATCTGAACCGTCTACAGAACAACCCCGCAGTCCGTTGCAGTGCTCGTCCACGGTCAAGCATTTGGACCCGTCCGTGCACATGAAGCCTTTGCACGTGGAAGCTGAAATGAAGAAATAATTCATCGGGGGATTGATTTTTTAGGATCACTTTTAGTTAACTTATCAATCACTTGACATTCAATTACCTACTTTGTGCTATTCATTTAAATCAAAGCATAAAACAACATATACCCTATATCCTCGAATAAGTCCTCCCTCTCGAATAACTCCCCCTCTCGAATAAGTCCCCCCTCTTGTGAGCATGAGGAAAAATTAACTCCCCCTCTCGAATAACTCCCCCTCTCGAATAAGTCCCCCCTCTTGTGAGCATGAGGAAAAATAAACTCCCCCCTCGAATAACTCCCCCCTCTCGAAGTACTCCCCCTAAAAAACTTCCGACGAAAAAATAACACCCCGGGGGACTTATTCGAGGATATACGGTATACCTGTGCAATTAAATTCATCTGATCCATCCATACAATCACGTCGACCATCGCAAACAAAGGCATCGTCGACGCATTTACTGCCATCGGCGCACATTTGACAGTCTGCAAGAGAAAAAGTTGCCTGGCAATGCATGCTTTGTTTATTTACCGTATTTCCTCGAATTACCCCCGGGGGATTTATTGTTTCAGAGTGAAAATTTTGAGGGGGGTATTTCGAGGGGTGAGGGTTTATTATTTCGCAGGGTTTTTTTTTGAAATCCCAGTACTAAATTGTTGCTGGTAATGTACACAGACGTTGAAAAATGCAACAAAAACCATCATGTATCAGACTCTATAGACTTATATAAGTACGTAAACTGTATAAACCCTTTTCTAGCATAACACAGTCATTGTTTTTAACGTGTGTTCTGCGTTTCCCGGATCACAAACCATAGCTTTTGTCATTTACGTTCACTATACACTAAATTGGGGCGGGGGGTATTTCGAGGGGGGTTATAAATTCATAGTGTCCATTTTGAGGGGGGGGGGGTATTTCGAGGTTAACGGTATACATATGGAATAATAGAAAAGTAATCTTCTTACAATATTTCCTCGAAATTCCCCTGGCGGTTTATTTTTTCACAGTGGAAATTTTGAGGGGAGGTCAAACGAGGGAGGGTATTTCGAGGGGGATTTATTTTTTCGCCAGAATTTTCTTGAACTTCCAGTACTAATTTGTTGTTTGAAATATATTTTCCCAGAAGTAAAAAAATGCAACGATAACCACCGTCTATAGACTAAGGTATATACCGTCTTTCTTCTAATATAAGAGCGCCGTTCTATGTTGTATATTTACAAAATGGCAAAGTCTATGACAGGGTCATATTTACAGTGAAAGTAGTATACCGTCAATCGTTCCACTCGAGTAAAATACCCAAGCCGCATAAAATATTTCTACGTGCTTACTTGCTTACCATGTGTGCCAAGGAAGGTTCCATCATCGATAGAAACGGTGTTGTGAATAATTATCACTGTCGCCATCAAAAACACGAGCAGTAACGCTGAGAAGAGGCTGAGGAAAGCGCACAACCTGCATAAGGCATTTTGAGAAGATTACAACACTCTGGTTTTTATCATACCTACTTAGTTTTTACATAGATTTGAGGTGGGCTCTGTCTTTTTAAGTGAAGATTTCTGCTAACCAATTTGAATCTCTGGCACAAAGTCTTGTTCCAAGTTTCCTAAAAAATCTTTTTGCCATGTGCTGACGTGAAACTGCACCATCTTGGCCACAACTACTGAATTTTGGTGCAATGATTGGTGAATTTGCATGATACACAATAGTATCTGCCAAAGATGATTTTTTAGAACTGCACTCTGAGAACTTTCTTAGTGCGTTTGGTGATGTGTTGGAGAGCTGAAACAGTTGGATTATTCAGTGATTCTACCCATTCAAGTGTCCTGGAATTGCAAAATAATAACAAAAGTCACCTGTCTAGAGCATCTGGTCAGTTGTTTGGATAAAAAATCTATGCATTTAGCAAAATCTGGTCTATCTGATGGCGAAGTTTGCCAACATTCATCCATCAAAGTGTAGCTGAGGGGTAATGTCAATTAGCAGTTGTGAAGCATCACTTAATTAAGAAATGAGACTGCTCACATCTCCGGTGGCGCGAAGTTTGTCCATGGAAGCCTCTTTCCGCTTTTCAAGTAATCATAAAAGTCTGCAGCAGTTGCGAAACTGTCGTCTGCAACTGAATCAGGATTTGCATAAGGCGATTCACAAAGTGAGAACATTTCCCACAGTGTAACTCCAAAGGACCACACATCCGATTTTGTGCTGCAAAATAAAAATGACCAGATATGAGACATCCATGATTGAAAAATTGTGTTTCACACCTGAACTTGAAAGGTGGTTGTAGACACTCCACGGCGGTCCATTTCAAGGGCAATTTTACCTGCAGAGCATTCTGCATCGCGTAGTAGTGCGAGTGTTGAGCCCTGCGACGACTTAACCCAAAGTCGGATATTTTGATCACTCGATTCTCGGTGAGCAGCAAATTTCTTGCTGCCAAATCTCGATGAATAATCTGAAAATTCGTATCTGCCAGAAGTGGAACTAATTAACGACATAAACACGGTCTAAGGACCAAAACCTGTTTCTCAGCCAGATACATCATGCCATTTGCAGTTTGCAGCGCGAAGCTCAGCAGATCACTGGTGAATAGCGCGGCCGATGTGCGATTCACATGCACTTCATTTTCCCACGAGGGGATTACTTCCGCCTGATAATTTTTTTAATGAATTTCTATGAAACCGTTTGGCAGTAAAATTTTTGACATAAACATTTTTACAAATAGCATCAACGTTTTTATTTCATGGCGCTTCATCAACGTTTTTACTTCAGTAGAAAGGCTGTTCTTTTGAAGAATGAAAAAATTTTGATAGTTACAGCTACAGCACTAGATATCAAAACTAAATTGAGAAAGGCAGTCAGCATATGATGTTTAAGAGTTTCAGCATTCTTCACAACTTGGACGGAAAAAATATTCACCTTGTAAATAGTAGCCAGAGATCTCCAGCTTGCCATTAAAGTATCGATATCTGCAGAACTTGCATCAATTGCCTGTACATATCCATTGCTCTCCAGTTTTGCAATTTCATTCACAAACTGCTTTCCAGTTTCATTGGGACATTTCTCCAGATCAATTCTAGCCAATGAATCGGAATTTTTGTTTGCACTGCTGTTGTATCTGCTGTTGAATTGCCTCAGGAAGGAGTGCACATCCCCCAGCTCACAAAGTTGTACCACAACCAAAAACTCGCCTGCAATTTTGTAAATATCTATGTTCACTATTTTTAGATATCACAAATAATGAATGTACAGGATTGGTGTTATACAGAAGATAAAATATTCGTGGCCAACCTTGTACCAAAAAGTTCTCTCTGACAGATCCTATTACACCCAGTACATTTGGATGATTGCCAACATAGATCAGTACCTTTAGTTCATCCATCAGCACTTGTTTATCTTGACAGGAATCTGTCTTTGGACACTGGGGCACAAAAAATGTATGAGATTTGATGATACAAGTAATGAATTTAAACCACAAATGTACAAACCTTGATTGCAACAGGATACTCACCATTGTTGTTCAGCATTTTTCCAGAATATATTATGCCAAAGTTCCCTTCACCCAAAGCCTGAATGCGAAGCAAACATATAAACTTCTGAGTATTGCAAATCACAATTGCAATCCCAAAATTTACCTGCTCAATCATGATATCAGATCTGGCCAGATCAAAGGTTGCGTCATACGGTAGAGCGTTGATTTGGTCATTGGCTGGTTCATCTGCTGAGAAACTTTTATCTGGCGATTTCATTAACTGCTCAAATTGCATCCTGTTGGAGTTTTATAGGTACTTTTGATGAAGTCCATCTCCCTTGATGAAAGATGTGAGATTATCAAAGCAGTGAACTTACTCATACACCTTCCTTTTCGTCCTGTACCTCCTGAAGGCAGCAAAAAAGATAACCATGAGGACAAATGAAGCTACGCCTAGCAAAACCATGGATAGAACCAGCGCCAGATGGCTCACATAGGCCATTTTGGAATAGGTGAATAATGTAGGTGACAGCAAAAATGACTATGCACTGAGTGTTTGGCAAAATATTGGCGTCACAAATTACTACCTAAAAGAATGCAGTTTTGAAATAGTGGTCAAGTGAACGAAGCTGTGCATATTAGTATTTTTGGACATAAATATTTACACTGCATTCATATGTTCAAAACTTAAAACTTCAATTTAGAATTTATTTATTTACATTACCTAACTGTAAGCATGATTTTACCATGCGTTTGTTTACCCAATGTTATCAAATTGCAGAGAGGTCGGAGTGCCAAACTTTTAAGAAAACTGTCATTTTTTATTTGTTTACACACATTAGAATAAAGCTCAATTTCGCCACAATGTGCACCTGCCATTGGCCCCACACGTACCATGTATTTTCATGAAAATGGAAGGATCACAATCTTACGAAATCAAGTCCCTGTTACCTACATACATCTTAAATCGTGCGATTAAACCATTCCTTTAAACATCACACATTCGTAAACATTTGTTCCTATCCGTACCCGATTAAACATCTCAATAACTTCCCGATCTCAATCCGAAAGCGGCCATGTTTCAAGGATAGTACTTTTTCAAACAGGCCATTTTTTACTACATAAATAGATGAGACTACGAAATGGGCTCTCGATTCTCCATTAAAGGATAATTGTTGTTTATCAATCATTCAGTTAGCAGAGTGAAACCGAATGAATTCTTCATTAAATGCCTCCATGAGTGGGCGGCTTGGCGGTATCGTTGCGATGCTTGAAAATGAAAAATGTATCCTCGGCGGACAGCAAAGTATGTGCAGAATCCTACCATATCTAAATGAATAAAATCTTGTGATAAATTTCGAAATTCACGAGGTATTCCATAGTAAAAACGAAATATTATTGAAAAAACTGTATAATTTTTGATTCACTATTCAGGTGGGTTATGGTAGGTTTCCGTACTAAGTGTGATGTCCGCCTAGTATACCAAATAAATAGTTGAAAGCATGTAGGAGAAGCACGTGCATTGTAATGCCTCAATCGCGATAAATGTAGCCATATATGGTGTTTAGAAAGTAAACACTTACCTAAATACATAAATACTATACCTGATAAATACCATACCTGAAGACTTTCACAGGAAAAATTTGTTTGCGGTTGCATTGCATGATGTTGTTGTCAACGATGGGAAAACACAGAAATTGAACACAGAAACTCATTGAGTTTCTGTATTTTTGGATTACACAGAAACACGGAAACTCCCAAATTTTGAAAAACTCAAAACTCAAATGAGTTTTTTTTAGAACACAGAAACACAAAAAATGCAGAAAAGTTTGAGTTTTTTCATCAAAGTGAATGAATAACACAAGGTACACTCCTGGAAAAATGTCTTTGTCCTCCTGAACGGGAGCAATATAATTCAATGTCTTCCCTGCTAACGTGTGACCCGTGAGGATATATACATTGGATGAATTCTTGTAGATTAAGGTGCCTTTATGCCACATGTCGATTTTTAGTTTTCTGCGTGCGTTGCTGCTCATTTGACAGCCATTCAAAGTCAAATTTCTGGTGGAAAAATGTCTTTGTCCCTTTTGTGAAAATGTAAAAACAAAGGGAAAAAACATGTTAAAACAATGAGTAAGGCCTGTACTGTTATAATTTTGATCACTTATTTACAAATTTGAATTCTAAATGGTTCAATACAGCTGACAACCACTGCGATCTCACACTCACTGTGATTTGGACAATCGCCTGCCATCAGTCGGCAGACAAATATCGACCCGGCATGGTGTGTATTTTTGAATTAAAGAACAATACGAAATGTTGGCACAGTGCCAGCTCATGGCTGCACACATTAAGCAAAATGTAAAAAATGCAAAAAATCGCAGAAGGTTACGGTTAATGATACATTGGCTATATACACAGGATGGAGGTCTTAGTTCTACTGTGGGGGGTCGACATAACCCCCCCCCCCCCTATGTATGAGTTCCACCCCTCAGTGACACATGCCTATTCAATGTTTGGCACACCATTGAACCAAAAAATCAGAGGGACAAAGACATTTTTCCAGGAGTGTATGTGCATACATAAGGTATGTCCATACATAAGGTATACATGTAGGCATGTATAGTATGTAAAAACGCACATAAGGTACCATACCCAAATTTTATGATAGAATAAGTATCCAAACAAAAAAATAATAGATGAAATCCACATCTGCTCATAAATTGGGTCCGGACAATCCCCACCTCCTCGACAATGATAAGGACCGTGATTGAATTGTTGAGGAGTGTCTTTCATCATGACATTTGACACTTGACTTTACACTCTACAGCGCTTGTGATTGCCCCCTAGTGACCACAATGATGTTTTGGTCAAATTTTTGGTGGACATTTTTGTGGACTTGTTTGACACTTGAATCAATATGCAGATGTTATGTGGGGACAAAACCATAGTTGTTGAAACGTATTTACGTTTACTCGACAAATAAGGATACTCGAGTACTGCGTAAATACATTTACGTTTCCTCCTGAAAAAAACACCGGTACTCACTTACTCGCGTACTTTTTGAAAGTACGCGAGTATAGAAAACGTATTTCAAACAGATCTTTAAATAGGCTTTTTCATGGCATAAAGGAACCAAAGGGAGAGAAAAGCTTAAAATATGGACAAAATATCCAAAATAGCATAAAAATAAGCAAAAACAAATTAACTAGTGAATTTGATGGTGAAAAAGTTCAAAAAGTAGTGATTTTGAGCGAAAATTGAGACAAAATTTCTCAAAAATACCCACTTTTGCATTTTCTGGTGACAAAAGTAATTTACTCATTTTTACTCAGGAGTAAAAGCAAAAAATAAATACTTAACATTTTTTGTACATACATGTGTGTAAAAAATAAATACTTTATGTTTATGTTTACTTTTGAAAAAGTTCGGTACTTTCAACAACTCTGGGCAAAACATGCGTAAATACCAATGTTTAATAAGAAAACTGCTGTTTTCACATTGAATTGCTGTAAAATGGAACTTTTTGAAAAAACTCGAGTTTTTTTACAAAAAAAACAGAAATAAAAACAGAGTTACTAAAGGTTATCATGAAAAAATCCCTTAAGCGGCGTTTACACTGCGAGCTGTGCCAGCAAATTTTTTTTGTCGCCAATGGACTTTTTGTCACGACAACGCACAAATTTTACAGAAATTTTGCCTGTGCCGACAAAAAAGCCTCGTTCAACAGAAACCGAACCGACAACAAAAATATGACGAAAAAGCCTCGTTGAATTCCGGGCGAACCGACAACGAACATTTGGACGGATGGGGAAGTGTGATCATTTTTGGAATGAGGTATACTCGGCAGACACGATACTCTACAAACAGATAGGAGTTATGTACCTTTTTTTATCAAACTCGAATATCTATGTCAAACTGAAAACTTTAAGGAACGAATTTTCCCAAAAGAATTAAGAAAATGACAGATTTCTCTGTATGCCGGGCTGACGCTACTATTTTCAAGTGAATATGTGGCGTTACCGGAGCCAGAAATATTGCTATTTATCTTAAGCGGAACTTATAGCAGACTATTTCACCAATTGCGGCGAACGTTTCGAATGTGGCCTTTAGATTCAGAAAATATCTCGCTCGTTTCGTCTGAACAAGTTCTAGCGCGGCTGTATTTTCCATGACACATATACTCAGCGGACCGCAAAGTATTTATGTGCAGAATCCTACCATAATTTAATGAATAAAATCTTGTGAAAAATTTTGCAATTAATTATTCCATAGTAAAAGTGAAATGAAATATGATGAAAACTGTATAATTTTTGGTTCATTATTCAGATGGGTTATGGTATGTTTCCATACAAAGTGTGATGTCCATCGGGTATACCTATTTTCTTTTTTTGTATTTCACACCGGAACGAGTTGGATAGCAGCTGAAATTTATGACGTATCACACTGCGGGAGTGTTTCCTCAAGGAAAAATGTATGGCATAAAGTAACTCACAGAGTATATGAATTGCACTATTTTTAGCAAAAACAGGGCAGCCTCCCAGAAAATACCTAGCCCCTCAAATTATCCCTCCTGCGCAAATCCCCTACCACCTCGAATTATCCCCCCCCCCCCCGCGTAATTACCTATCCCCTCAACTTATCCCCTCGTGAATTATCCATCTCCTTGAATTATCACACCACGTGAATTACCCATCCCCTCGACTTATCCCCTCCATGTGAATTACCCATCCCCTCAAATTACCCCCTCCCCGTGTGAATTACTCATCCCCTCGAATTATCCCCCCCATGAATTGTCAATCTCCTCGAATTATCCCCCCATGAATTGTCCATATCCTCAAATTATCCCCCCCATGTGAGTTACCCATCCCCTCGAATTACCCCCCTGTGAAGTACCCATCCCCTCAAATTATCCCCCTGCATGAATTACCATCCCCTTGAGTTATCCCACCTGCGTGAATTACCCATCCCCTTGAATTACCCCCTGCGTGAATTACTCATCCCCTAGCAGTAACCCCCACCCCCGTGTGAATTACCTACCCCTTGAATTATCCTCCCTGCGTGAATGAATTATCTACCTCCTCATAGTAAACCCCCAAGGTAGGTGAATTACCCACCCCCTCAAATTACCCCCCAAGTGAATGAATTATATTTGGCAGACATCACACTTAGTATGAAAGCCTACCAGAACACATCTGAGTAATGAACCAAAAATTTTACAGTCATAATATTGAGTTTTTACTATGGAATAATAAATTATGAATGATTACAAAATTTATCACAATATTGTATTCATCAAATTATGGTAGGCTTCCATACTAAGTGTGCTGTTAGCTGGGTGTGTTAAAAATGAAATATGATGATGAAAAACTGTATAATTTTTTATTAATTATTCAGATGGGTTTTGGTAAGTGACCATACTAGGTGTTATGTCTGCCGAGTATGCCTACCTCCTCTAATTACTCCCCATGTGGGTATTACATACCTACTGGAACTATCCCCCACATGTAGGGTTCAAATGATATGACTTTTCGATATCGATATTCAATATTTGATATTTTTCTGAGACTCGATATTCGATATCAATACTATATGGAACCTTGATGTTGATATTCAATATAAAAAATTGACTATATTTGATATCAAAATTTCTCTTGGTGTGCTGACCGTGGCAAAATGGATGGATAAAGAAATACAGAGAATTGATAATTAGGCTTATATTTGCACATTTACTTATTTGCACTATTTTACATTTTATGCACTATATTAATTTACCACGCAAATTGTATTTCCTGCACTATATTATTTACCCATGGAGAATATTCGATTAGGAAAGTGTTCTATAAGATATTGATAGGTTTATGTGGAATGTTTAGGTTAAAAAGTCAAATAAGTTATTATTAGGTGTATTAATATGAAATTAGGCTCATTCAACTCGCCGTAATTTTCTGATCATTATTATATATACATTTACATGGTTTACTTGCAATTTGGGAAAGTCAAAAGTTGTAAATATTTATGTGCCACGTATTTATTCAGGCCAGCGTCCTAATAGAGAAATAATGCCCTGTGCGTAACTCGCATTTACTGTACGTATTTACGAAGCCCTTCGCGTAGGCATAATTGTTATAACCCTGCTCATAAGTTATATTATATTTACTTTGATATTATAATACCCTGCTCAAGCTGAGTATATTATAGACCCTGCTCAATTACAATACCCATTTACTCCAAATAAGTCCCAATTTGTTAATTATGAAATATACGTTTCAGGAAGTGATTATTATTATTGTGTTGAATATACCATGTTCTATTTACGACATTAGGAACATTCGCACTACTATTTACAGTTTTCGAACCCTATTATATTAGTTCCAATGTGCGTCAATGTTTTCTGACAAATTGAAGCAAATTAGTAAATCGGCCGAGTTTGCCGACTTCGCGCCTCTCAAGATTAATAGTTTTTCTATTAGCCCAATTTGTACCTGGTATTTCTTTACCATAATTGTTTGAATGTATGCACGCACAGTATAAGGCAACTGTTTCGGCTAGATGTGTTTATTTGTTGCATTTGTGAATTATTTGTGTATTTGTATTAGGAAATTACTGTAGCTGTTTTTCTATACATGATTTCCGTGTCTTAGCTACTCTGGAAGTTTTTACTTGAGTCTGCGGACCCCAAGCTACTGAACGAAAATAAGCTAGCGATAGAAACTTCGAATAGGAAGCTCGCTAGGCTTTGCGCTTTTGTAACACGCTGTATCTGATCGAAATAAAGTACCTGAAACAATTCGAACCCCCTTTTTCAACACACAACTACGAAATAAACTCAACTTGGCTGTCGACAAGTGGACGTTCGGCTACAACGGGAAATCAACCACTCTAAAGGCCGTTTCTCACTACGGTCTTGGAGTTGCCGGATTCGGTGGTAGAAGACGCTGACTTCGGTGGCTTCATCACACTTGGTATAGCAAGGCATATTTCAAGTGGCATATTGTATTTTCATGTGGTTTATTTTCATGTGGTAACTTAATTTAGGGACACAATACAGGTTCAATCTATCAAAAAATGGTCAATATTCAATATTGATATTTGATATTTTTCCACATTTTTGATATCGATATTTGATATTCAATATTTTTTCAAAATTTTTGATATTGATATTCAATATAAAAAAATGGTAGATATCCGATATTCGATACAACATATCATTTGTACCCTACGCACATGAATGAATTGCTTACCTCTTCAAATTATACCCCCTGTTCGAATGTTTACTTACCTCCTTGAATTATACCCCCTCCCATCAATGAATTACTCATCAAATTTGTTTTATTCATATGGGATTTTACAAACATTCAAATTTTTGTAAAATTTTACTAAAATTTTACAAAATTTGAATTTTAGTAAAATTTTGCTTAAAAAATTCCAAAAATTAGAATTTTAGTAAAATTGTATTTTTATTTCATTAATTTTATTTTATTCTTCAATTTTCCATCTTATTTTCATTTTTTTTCTGAGATTTTGCCAACCCTGGTCATAGTATACAATATAGAGCCACAGTGCCTAGGGTTCAAACGGGATTGACTTTTCGGGATTGGGATCAGGATTCACTTTTTGAGATTTCGGGATTGGGATCGGGATTGGGGTTTCGGGATCGGGATCGGGATTGGTATTTTGAGATTTCGGGATCGGGATCAGGATTGGCCGGGATTGGGGTCACGGGATCGGGATCGGGATTGGCATTTTTTTGGGATCAGGATTGGGGTCTAGGGATAGAGATTTTCGTCACTGTTCTGGCATTCACAGTTGTTCATTAAGGTTTCAAAACACTGTTGGATGCCAGAAAAGTGACATAAAATGGACGATGGGGGTTTGCGTTCACATTTTTACATGCAAAAATGTCATTTTTTCACTTTTTATAATTTCCACTATTTTTTCCAGGATCGGGATCCCGGACTTGGGAGATTCTCAGGATCGGGATCGGGATTTGAAAGTTTTCGGGATCGGGATCGGGATTGGTATTTTGGGATTTTGGGATCGGGATCGGAATCAGGATTGGGGTTTCGGGATCGGGATCGGGACTGTTAAATCCCAGAATTTCACGGGATCCGGGATCAAGATTGGGATCCCATTTGAACCCTAACAGTGCCCCCACAATTCTACAGTGTGAAACGTCACTGCCAATGTATTACCCAGATTTGTTATAAGTACTGAAGTTTTTCAAAAGTATACATAAATGTAAAGTATTTATTTTTTACTCACCCCTTGAGTACAGAAAACATAAAGTAAATTTATTTACTTTTACTCTTGAGTAAACATGAGTAAACATACTTTTCTCGTGGAAAACATAAATGTGAGTATTTTTGAGCAAATGTCGCCCCAATTTTCAGTAAAAATTACAACTTTTCACAACTTCTTGCATACATGTTAAGAATGTAGATGTTTTGGTATTTGTATTGGTGTTGTTGCTTTATTGGTTGCTGATCTTCTATGTGAGCTCACATAAATAGTGAGACAAGTGGAAATCACTGATCACAGGGTGTGCTCGTTCTTAACATTCTAAGCAAATTTTTGGCTAGATATGGGCTTGTATATTCATTTTTGTCTATTTTCACTATTTTTAGCATATTCTCCCATTTTTTTTCCTTCTGTGCCTTCAAAAAATGATATAAAAGCCTATCTGGAATATGTTTTCTGTACTTGCATACTTTCAAAAAGTATACATAAAAGCAAGTACTGGAACTTTTTTCAGAGGAAACGTAAAAGTATTTACTCAGTACTTAGTATACATATTTAGCAAGTAAAAGTAAATATGTTTTAACAACTATGGTATTAACCTTCTTTTGTAACCTAATTTAAACACTATTCTGTGCCCAACTTCACTTGCAGACATGAACATTTGACAAAAGATGATATGCATAAGTCTACAAAAAAACAAATATATTTGACAGAAATCACCACTTATAATGTCATTCCATGGCTCCACATCCATTCTATGGCCATATATACTACCACAAATTACTACCATGTGTCTAAAAAAACCTTTTTATGTAAACTCATAAACTATGGGTCTGGGAGCTTTTGAAAAACAAACAGTTTTATTTAAAAATGGAATCATTGAAAAAACATTTTTTCCATCCCCACTGAGTACTCGAGTATATGTATTTATCCAGTAAAAGTAAATGTTTTAACTATGCTGCCAAGTGCAAAGGTATAAATATAACAATATTTATTGGTAAAGCTTGATTTGTGAAGTTGGCAGTAAATTGGCAGAATTTGCACCATTATATAGATATTATCAGTGATAAAATGAACTTTTTTAAAGTATACATAAATGTAAAGTATTTATTTTTTACTCACCCCCTTAGTACAGAAAACGTAAAGTAAATTTTTTACTTTTACTCATGAGTAAACACAAGTAAAATACTTTTTACCCCATAAAACGTAAAAGTGTGTACTTTTTAGGAATTTTGCCCCAACTTTCACTAAAAATCTCTATTTTTTATACCTTTTTGATCATTTTAACCTTCAAATTCACTAGTTCATGTGTTATTTGCAGAGTTGCGAAAACGTATTTACGTTTACCCAAAATACACGTTTATTTGGGTATATATACTTACGTTTACGTTTACGCTTTCCAAAAATACCATTACGTTTTGTTACGTTTTCCTGGCACAATTACCCGGGTACCAGCGAAAACGTAAAAAATATGTGAACGGAACTTTATTATTTGACAAATGTAGTGTTATATGGTCAGTTCAACATGCTTAAATGTGAAGAGGTTGCCAATTCCGCAAGTGGAGAACTAGAACAAATTATCAGTGAGAAGTCAAAGTTGAGAGAGACGTCAATTTATTAGTGAGAAGGCAGGTAAAAAGAGAAAACGTTTTTAGATTGTTCTTGTGACCTTGCCACTTGCCACTTATAAATTTACGTTTTTTTACTTATCACTCGCCATTCAACTTGTCATTACCTCTCACCTATAAATTGTTTGTTTTTTTAGTTCCCCACTTGAGGGATTGACACACTAGTTCACACTTAACTACACCCACTGGTTGACAACGATGCCAAATGTCAACACGTTCCGATCGAACTCAATATCCTGATCCCATCATTCTGTTTAAAATATAGGTAATATCAATGTCAATGAAGATAATAGGAACGTAAATAGATAATGTTGTAAAAACGTTGTTTTTATATTAACTGATAGTGGTAGCACTTGATAAAAAAATTTACATTTACGTTTTATTTTACGTATTCCCAGGTATTTAAAAAATACCTTACGTTTTAGTATTTATACTCCAAAATTTGAAAACGTATTTACGTTTACGTTTACGTTTTCCAAAAATACCAGTATTTGAACAACTCTGGTTATTTGTCTACTTTCAGCGAGAAAAAAAATTTCTCCTATTTTTTGTTTTTCTTAATTTTTTCCCATCTATGCCTTGTAAAAGCCTATAACAAAGTCTATCTGAAATACATTTTCTGTACTCGAGTACATTCAAAAAGTATGCGTAAATGTGAGTACATTTTTCAAAGTATACATAAATGTATTTACTCAGTAGTTGAGTACAACTTTTTGAGTAAACATAAATATGTTATATTTGGCGTACATGATACTATACAATGAGTTGCATGATGTCATATCATGCCCGCAGTATCCAACCTGTAGAACTCTGTTTTGGTGACTTGTGCTTACGCATAAATATACGGAGTGAAACTGGTCAATTGTGCCCGCACAATTCAAACCCCCGTCAAAGTGTAGTTGAGTTTTTTGGTATGATGCCATCCAAGCGTCGTCTGGATGGACAGCATCTGAATAAATACAAAGCGGGAACGTTTTCCCAATTCAAAATTTTGAACGTAACAAGTTTTTTTCAAAATGAATCGATCGATTGGGGGGGGGGGGTATTTCGAGTGGGGGCTAAAAAATTTTTAGTGGCCATTTTGAGGGGGGTGTTTCGAGACGGGGAGGGGTGTTTCAAGGAAATATGGTGTATAAATACACACCTGGGTTTTTTTCCTACTTAATTTGGTCCATTTTGCCATTTTTTATTTTTGTCGGTTTGGGTCTCGTTAACGAGACCCGAACCGACAAATCGAGCAAAAACGCGCTCAGTCGCGTGCGTCTTGTGTGAGTTTGTTGGCACATTGCCGTCACAAGCTGTGAACGTGTTTTTATATTTTATTGTGCCAACATTTATCATTCCAATGGAAAGGCAGGTTTTGCACATTTTTACACACAGGTTTTGCACACTAAGCAATAGAATGGTAGGTAGATATTATAAGGGTGTATACTCGACGGACATGATACTCTGCCATCACACTTATTTATGTCTCATGTTGGAACTGTGCCAATGATGATAAAAGCATGTGATTTTTGTGTAAAGAAGAGGAAAATGATTGTTGTGAATGAGTTAACGAATAGCCTGATAACAGCGATCACTTTTTCAACTTTTTGTGAAAACTGCATGCATAAAAAATCGTTGGCATGCTTCCAGCGGGAACCACGCATGCAGGGTGTAAAGTAACTGGAGTATAAACTAAGTTTCTTATTTTTTGCCATCTCATACAAATATTTACACATTCCTGCATTCCATTCTGTTGTACATTCACCGGTTTTGATGCCCTTCAAGTATGTTTGGGTTTGGGGTCTGGGCTTTGACAAAAAAATTTTTTTCCTTGAATATGCCCCCAGTCCTGAGATAAGGGGGGTCTATAAAAACACGGTCATTTTGCATGGCCGATCAATTCTGGAGCTTAATAACTTGTCCATTTCTGGGCCGATTCTGACCGTTCAACATTTAAAATGATCGACACAACCTGTAGAGTACATTTTTGAGGTCGGCTTGGTGATGTCAACATCCCTTATGCCGATTTGACCCGGTTTTTCAATGCAAAAAATGTTTCTGAACATGCTATCATATCATTTAGACGACAAGAATTCATACCGGAAAAATTATCTCAACATCTCTTTCCAATAAAACATTGTAACACTTCAAACTTCTGCTTCAGAACTTCAAAAATCACTAATCCAACCTCAAAAACGGCATCAACAGGTCGTGCCAATCATTGTGCCAAGTGTTGAACAGTCAAAATCAGCCCAGAAATGGCCGAGTTATTCGCCTTCAAATTCTAGCGACCAGCTCAGTCATGTAAAATGACTATCCTTTATTAGACCCCTTTTATCTCAGGACTGGGGGATTATTTGAGGAAACAAAAAATTTCTGTCATAGCCCAGACCCCAAACCCCAACATACTCGAAGGGCATCAAAATCGGCCAACGTACAACAGAATGGGAATATTCATTTCTGATACTGCAAAACATATAAGAAACATACCGTATTACCTCGAACTATCCCCCCCTTGAATAAACCCCCCCTCGAATTAACCCCCCCTCAAAATCGGCTGGGGAAATAATAACCCCCCCCTCGAAATACCCCCCTCCTGAATGATGGACATCATGTAAACAATGTACATGATGTATTTATTACTACTAATTTGCATTGCAGTTACACTGCCTTACAGTTACAGTTACAAAGACCTCTAAGACCTAGGGTGACCCACCCTGTAGTGAGTCGCTGCACCTCCCCCCATTGTTGGGGAGTAAGGGTGTCTTACAACTTTATATATACAAAGTTTCAGCTTTATAACACCCCCATATAATAGAGATATTGCATTCGAAGTGAAATAAAAAAATGGGTGGTGAACTTGTCCGGGAAGGTGTTTACTAATTTGCATTGCAGTTACACTTATACGCTCATTTGTGTACATATGTACACCTAGAGCCCAAATATAACCTACTTTCTCACGTTTATTACCGTTTTTGTGTATGAAAACGCGTATTCTTTACTATGAATTTCACGAAAATTTCTGACAATATAATATAAAAAAACCTCGAATAACCCCCCCCCTCGAATTAACCCCCCCTCAAATTTTGCTGGCGAAATAATAAACCCCCATGGGGGTATTTCGAGGTAATACGGTAGTTTACACCCTAATACATTGGAAGAGTGACAAAAACTAAAATATAAAAAATGAATGGTGAGAATAATAAACACCCCCTCGAAATACCCTCCCCTCCAGAATGATTTACATGATGTATACAATGTGCATGATGTATTTTTTACTGCTTATTTGTATTGCAGCTGCACATAGACTTGTTTGTGTAGCAATGTACATTTTTTTGTCCAAATACATCCTGTTTGGATGCATTTATTACCTGTTTTGGGTATGACAATGCCAACTTTTTACTACTATCCTTACAAAAATTTCTGTTGAAATAATACTGCCCCCTCAAATAGACCCCCCTCGAATTAACCCCCCTCAAATTTTTCTGGCGAAATAATAAACCCCCATGGGGGTATTTTGTGGTAATATGGTAAATAAGTATGTAGCTAGTATAAACCCTGACATTTTACAGGGTCTTTTACGTGACACATGACATTTTACACTTTGCAGGGTCTTTTACATGGTCTTGAACTGCCCCCTGGGGGTATTTCAAGGAAGAAAATTCAATGGGGGGATAATTCGAGGTAATACAGCATATGCATTCCCCCTATCACTCACTACACCACTCCCTCATACACTTTTATAAGCAACTGTGGTAAAGTCGGTGTCGTCACAAAAAATGAAAAAAAACACGTTCGCAGCTCGTGGCGACAATCAACAGCAAAAACCAGGCTCACATGAAAACATTTTTTTTCTTGTGACGACAAGCGCTCAATCTCACATTGTCGCCAATCAAAAGCTTGTGCCGACAACAAGATTTTTTCAATCAAAAAAAGCGAACCGACAACGTGAAATTTTTAAAATGCTTATAACTCTGGAACAAAATGGCCGATTTATCTGAAATTTGGCATGTGAGTGCAACTAACTAGTGAGTATAATGACCTGTTTTTTCTCGCAGATATGGAACTTTATTCTGGATTTATGGAACTTTTTCACTTTTCGAATTGTCGGCACAAGTCGCAGTGTAAACGCAGCTTTAAAATACCGGTATTCATTTTTTAAAAACTCAAAACATAGAAAAGTGTTTTTTTCTGGAGAAATTGTCCATCGTCGGTTGTTGTAACATTTCGTGACTCATTTCTACTTACAGTTCAACCAACAGAAAAAATATGAAATCAATACCCATTTACGTCATCTCAACAATCAAATAAAATCGCTTCATCTGCTCTGCAAAAGTCTTTATTTGTAGATGTTGATATCTGTAGTCCACTGCATTCTTTGTATATTTAGCGTTCAGTCGGATCAGTATTAAAGATTTATTTAGGTAAATAAGTTGACAGTGCGGGTGAAAACAAATATTTGGCTGTATTATACAAAAACCCTTTGGTAAATTGTAATAGGGCTCGTTCAAGTATTCACAGTAGGTAATTGTAGGTAAGTGTTCATCTTCATAGCTCGAGTGGAAATTCACAGAACTGAACACTTTGAACTGAGCACGCAGCAGAACACTTAAGAAAAAATCAAATTCTTCTCCGCCTGGCAAGGAGCCAACGCCTCAAATGGAATGGGCCATCCTGAGTTTTAATGCTGTCGAATGGATTGACGTTCGGCTGGGCATTTTCTGATATCTGTGCAGGATTGACTGCATTTTTGGCAGCCTGTGCAACCTGAAACGAAGATAAGAGTATGAAAAAGACTGAATTATGCATGAATGGCGTGAAGTGATTAGCTTTGAAGCAGTGATTGGCTAAAAAGTGAACTAGCAATTCGATTTAAAGCAACCCTGTCAAAAGGCAAGAATTTTCTAAGTGTGTTGGCTTCATTACAACTGATTCTCCCTGCTACCTAAACATCGAATAACTCCACCCTTGCCACTGCATGACAGTTTCTTTGGCTTCAATTAATGATCGGGTTAAGTTCTGCGCGCCAGTGGTAATTAGGTCATTAATAAAGATGGCATAGTGTCAGAGATTAACGCCAATCTTTAACCACTATTATCTGTTTTCCTGCAGGCCACTTAAAAATCCCAGGAAACCAGACAATAAAGGTTTATATGATAAGACAAATCACTCTGAAAAATGGTAAAGTGCCATGCCAGTGATTACCACTGTGCGTTGTTCTTCTAAAAATGGACCAGCGAAAAAACACTTTCATGGCAATGAAATACTTTTAATAGTTCAAAGAGAGAAGGAATTGATAACATGATACCGCTAAAATCTCACCTGTTCCTGTACATTTGTTGCAGGGTTCAGCCCATCCAGAGGATTTGCATTTCCCAAGGGATCCAGATTTCCCAGGGGATTCACATTTGCGCCATTTGTTGGGGCAGTTTCCAATGCAGCTTTGCTAAAAGAGTTAGCCCAAGATGGTTGCTGATTGTTTGGAACAGGTAGATTTGGCTGTGGTTGTGGTTGTGGCTGCGGCAGTGGCCGTGGCTGTGAATTAACATGTTTAATTGACAAACGATGATGAAACTAAAATATAAACCTGGGTATATTTTTCAGAATAAAATTATGTCGGATTTGATACATTTTTTGAATATTTTTTTGAGGAAGTCGATTACTGAATCGACATGAATGAATGAATATGAATGTGTACAAGTGTAGGGTAGTGTTGATAGAAAATTATTTGTGTTTCACAGCAAAAAATGTGAAATCTTCACGCCGACACTTCACCACGCTTGCCGACGCTTCCACACACACCACGAAAATCTGCGTGAAGGCACTTCACGCTTCTTAATATGGCACTCCCACCCAAATGTATGCGTAGGGGAAGCGTGTGGAAGCGCGAGGGCGGTGAAGTGTCTTCCACATTTTGGATGCGCGTGAAGCGCGCGGTGAAGCTAGGTGAAGCGGGTGGAAGACACTTCACCGAGATTTTCGTGATGTTGGTGGAAGCGTGTGGAAGCGCGCCGCTTCACGCGCATCCAGCCCGCTTCCACACGCTTCACGGATCCATTTTTTGCTGTGTTTCTTGACACTGATACGAATAGTGTGGTATTGATTGAGCCCTAAAGAAGAATCTTTGTTTCCGAAGTTCACCCAGGTCTGGAAGTATTTAGTGGGGTGGGGGATAATACCAGGGGATGGTGTGGGGGATAATTAGAGGGGATGCGGTGGGGGTAAATTCCAGGGGATGGATTTGCAGAAATATTGTGTGTCATAATACATTATCCATGCAAATTACGTCATCGAGTAAAAATACGCACATTGCGTGGTGGCAACTGCGGTTGTATATTCGGCTGCGTGCCACTCGGTTGCACCGGTTGCCAGTTTTGTGGGACCAAATCTGGATCCGTTTGCGACTGCAACGTGCGTTGCGGGGGCCGCTGCCAGCTGCGTGACCGATACAGTAGTTTAATAATAATACGTCAGGTGCCAGCGCCATGGCGCTTTTCCATCACTACTCGTGGCAACACCACATACCCATCCCCAGTCTCCTGGTTGCTGCCCCAGCCACCCAGATCCTCTGTTCTCCATCCCCCATTATCAGACCCACCTTGCCCCAAGTTGCTGTGTCTGAATTGTCCCGGATCACAGCAGGTGCCCGCCTGACCCCTCTGATCTCCCTCCGAGGGTAGCGAGGGGGGTGTGGCTGGCTTGAGAAAGGGGTTTTCTGGTGGCAATTGAGCTGCAGGGTCGGGGAATAGTGTGGAGGTCAATAGTGAGGGCTGTGGAGGGGGAGGTTTTTGAGGGTAATTTTGACATATCGGAAATACATTTTTAAAAATGCATGAAAGCATGTTACATCGAATGTGGTTTTCGGCCACAAGGGCGACTCGTCGAAGGGCAGCGGCGGACCATTGTCTACCCTGCCGGTGTTGATGACGTCGTCCTGGAAACGGCCGTAGTTCGGAAACATAGGAAAACATAACATTAGGAAACACAAAAATCACTGACTATTGGTGCTGTTTCAGGAATGCCAACCCCTCCCCCAGCCGAATTCTCATTGGCAGATTGTCGCAGAAGGTTCAAAAATAGCTGGTCCCTATTTGTCAATGGTTTGCCCAGCTCGTCTATCGGGTCTATTGTTCGTTCCTCGGTGATCGTGTAGACTCGTTGACGGGTCAACTTTGTAAGAGAGGGGGTTTAAGTAGGTGAAAAGTAACGTGAGTAGAACGTTGGAACGTTGTGTCGACATTGTGTGCAGTGCAGCACAGGACAGACACTACAAGTGCGGCCGCGGCGTTCCATTTGGAACGCGGCCCACTTACCGTGTGGCTGTAGGCCAAGGCCACAGTGCTGCAGAACAGCAGAATGGAGTTCAACATACTTTCCGGTAATTTTTTATGTTCTTCTGAAGTCAAAAGTTTCCTTTTGTTTTGTGTTTTTAACACAAAAATGTGTACAACGCGTGATGGGCTGTAACACGCTGTAGCACATGCAATACAATACAATTTACCGTATTTACTCGAATAATTCCCCCACTTAAATAATTTGCCCCCTCGAATGATTCCCCACTCCTAGACGAGTGAGGAAATATAATTCCCCCACTTGAATAATCACCCCTCCACTATGATGGAGAATATATAATGCACGTTTATTAAAAAACAATCGATGAAATCAAAGCAAGCAAAATAGCAGTGCCTCGTTTGATTCATCGAATACAAATGCAGCACATTCGGTGTGTAAGATGCAAAGGAATGTGCACTACGAATGGAAATTGGACGTACATGTGTATGTTGTGTGACGGAAATATACTTGAAAATTTTGAGGAAATAATAATTCCCCCACTTGAATAATTCCCCCCCCTCCCCTTGAATAGTTCCCCCCTCAAAAATGTCTGACGAAAAAATAATTCCCCCGGGGAATTGTTCGAGTAAATACGGTAAATATTGACGTCTTAGTATTTTCTTTTTTATTACACATGGCAGTGTGGCAAAAAATGACATGTGCCAATTTTTATCGACATGACCTCACCGCATATAAGTTTGCTCAATGTCGCACATGCAGAATTTTAATGTTGTAAATATTTATGGAATTTGTTGACAGTTTTACTGCACAATGAATATTTGCTACTTGGTCGGTTCAGGAAATACAGGGTGGCAACTATCCGTTTACATTTTTCTCAAACAAAATTATTACCGTTTTTCTGTTCGCTGGCAGCTGAATTTTTTACCTTTCCATTCATTTGAATTCATTCAAGTCCTTCAAAAACTCACTTATAAAAAACAACAGTACTTTGAAATGTGTAAACATTCCGTTTCCGTTTTCCGCCTCAATCATCGACTTTTCTGTCTTTTTTTTCCATTTTCCAACTCAATTTTCTGTCTTTCTACCTTGTTTCCGTTTTCCAGCTCAACATTGTTTTTCCACCTCATTTACCATTTTCCAGCTAAACTTTCTGTTTTCTGTTTCAGCCAAACTGGTAAACCAGCATGTAGGCTTTTCAATTATGATTTCTTTTCTTCCAGCAGAATTTCTGCAGTTTTTTTAGAACATATTTTTTTTCTGTTTCCCATTATGCCTACTCGAAATGAAGCAGCTTAATTCAGCCATCTATTACTTTTCTAATTCGTTTACTCTTGATTCCAGTCGCGGACGAGTTTGCAGCCAATATTTTGCACTTTTTTAAATGAGATATACCTATGTATATTTGCTCAGAAAATACGCTGCTCCGGTAATTTCGTAACGAAAAACACTACAGCGGCCAAAACAACAATAGGCACAATTTATTAGAAGTTTTATAGACTTCTGAAATGCTCAAGACGATAAAATTCTCAACTGGCTACGCATATTAATTAATTAATTAATTTAAGATTAGAGTGGATCAACATACAAGCAATTTTGAAAAATTACTCATATATAAGGGACAACCAAGTCAAGGTCTGGTCCTTCCACACAGGATACAGTATAATATACGTTCAATGTCAACACAAGAATGAAGAAAATTCCAATGTCAACAAGAACATAGAGAATGTCACCTAACATTGTGTCAATCACCCTTTGTTATCAAGCAACTTGCCAATGGCACACCACCCAAATCCAAAGTGATTTATGAACCGGGAAATGATGTTCATCCCATGATCTGAAAAAATGTGCTGCACCCGATATTATTTATTGAGGTCTTACACATGATCACATGGAAAACACCGTTAGAACCAATCAAAGATTTGTACAAAATATTTCGTTTGGGCAGAATAGCATTGAGGAATTTGATCTATCCGCCCAAAGAGTGTGTATTTCCACATCTAATGCAATTTTAACATATGACAGTGTAAAATTTGTTTTTTTTGATTCTGTAAATCATCACATCAATACCACCTGAATTGACCATTAAAAATTGACCACATTAATCACCACAAAATTTTCCATGCAAACATACTGCTGTAAATGACAAATGACAGTGCATGAATATATATACAATCGCCCTGACTGAGTATTATTCAGACTTAGGTGATTGTGATACTCAGCACTCATTTACCATTTACTGCAGCATTCAATTACCAGTACTATCCACGAAAGTATAACCCAGTGCAGACTAACTTATCTATAAAATCTCTGTGTCTGCTGCAAACATTTCCATCAAGTAAATCATATCTAGATGCACAGTTATACATACATTTAAGAGTGGCAACATCATTTCGCATTCTGTCTAATTTTGGGCAGGTATAGAGTATATGGGTCACACTGCTAGGTATTTTGCAATTGTCAGTGCTACATGCTAAACATAATTTTCTACCTGTAATCACATGATCGCGAAGCCCATTGTGCCGTGCGGCAAACCAGTTTAACTGAGTGTATTTTAGGCTTTTTGGACTACATTGACTATGTGTTTCTGGGCGTATGTCAGCAATCTTTTGGCTTTGCACTGCCTGCAGTGATGTCACATGTCTATTTTGTTCAACCATTCGTTTTAGGTTGATCTTTGTCAAACAAAGTGCTGTTTGGTTAGTGATTCTCACATGTTTACATGCCCCCCTAAATTGACTTTCTGATGTTTCACATGTTTTTGAGAGTCGGGCATTCCCACATAATTTTTTGTCTGAATTAAGCGATATTTTGAGGAGTCTTGAATTATCTAGTAGATGCATGTATCTGTGATATGTTATGACCATTTGGTGATATTTGTCGGAGGGTAAATTCCCGCCCAGGTCAAGTGTTAAACTTGCTGAGCTACATGTGTTTGGCAAGCGGACACAGCGTTTCATTGTCTTGATGTATAATTTATCCATTTTAGATAGAATTTTTGCATCTGCACCAGTGACTTCTAATCCATACATACTTTGTGGCTCGACATAGCCCTTGAAGCATATTTTTGCATAGTGCAAGGGCGTAACTGTCTTTTTAGAAGATAAAATTGCTAATGAACTGAATTTCAACATTTTAGTGTAAGAATCAAGTATATGTTTGTGGAATGGATTATGCTCCGAGGTGATGGTTATGCCGAGGTACTTAGTCTCGTCACATTCATGTATTTCACCTTTGATTTTTTCAGCTGACCAGCCCAGGGGCCATTTCATCTGAGTTGAATGTTCCCCCCAGCGTAGGACCATGGATTTTGATGTATTTATACTTACGTTCCAGTTCCACGCCCAGTCGCTGAAGAGGTCTAATATTTTCAGCAATCCAAGTTCTGTATTTGACGTTAAACACACATCATCTGCAAAGAATAATCCAGGGATTTTACTTGTATTTTTGTCCAATTTCGCACCTAGTCCTGACTTCTGAAGTATGTGTGCCAAGTCGTGCATGTAAATGGTGTACAGTGTTGGGCTCAAGGCACAACCTTGCGCAACTCCATAAGGGTAATCAAGGTCTTCACTTGTATAGTCAGCATATGTCATTTTTACCTTAATATTCGAGTAAGCATTAGCAATCGCTGTTACCAGTTTGCTTGGTATACCCATATCCATCATTTTTTTCCATAATTTGTCTCTAACAACACGGTCGAATGCCTTCTCCGCATCCACAAAACATGTGTAAAATTTATTACCATTAGCCTTTGCATAGCTATTGCATGTTTTTAGGATTTGAACATTATCACACATTCTTCTGTTTGGTCGGAAACCTCCCTGCAGTTCTGTGAAGACATTGGTTTCTTCACAAATTGTTATTAAACGCTTATTTAATAGTGTCATGTAGAGCTTCTTAATGTTACATGAGATTCCTAGGGTTCGGTAATTTTTCATATTAGATTTTGGACCCTTCTTGTGAAGTAAAACCATTTTGCAAATTTTTGCTTCTTGTGGGATCTCTGACCCATTCAGCCATGAGTTGTACATCAACCGTAAATTTTCCTTGAATGATACACTCATGTGCTTAAAGTACTCATGATGAATGTCAGTAGTCCCCGGTGATTTGTTATTTTTTAAATGTTTAATTGCATTATCTAGCTCTGACATTGAGAATTCTGAGGTGGCACCTGTATCGATTAGTACTGATGTGTCTAGTAATTTGTCAACTGTTGGACATTCTGTGTTCCCTGGGTTCAGTTTCATAACTGTAGCCCAAGCTTTTTTCATTTCTACGTTCATTTCGGAGTGAGACTTTATTGGATCACCATTCTCGTTTTCCATTGTGTGTACTATCCCCGAGTTAACATTTTTGTTTTTATTCACATGTTTATAGATGTGATTAATGTTTTGATGACTTGCTGAAACCAATTTATCCATAAGTTTTTCATTATTCTCCCGTTCTTTTCGTTTTTTTACACAGCGTAATTCTGCTCTAAGTCTTGTTTGATTTTGTTTATGTTGAAGCTTCCCTGTTGTCTTAAATTTGCGGCGTTCCTTAGCCATACGCCGATGCAGTTTTTGGATTTCTCTGTTAGGCCTATTACCTGAGCCTGTAGTTAATTGTTTGCGCCCAGTTGTAGACTTAATTGCTGCTTCATGAACACTTTTTATCATATCTGTATAATCTGTTGCATGAGCATTTCCCGTGCATGTATGAAATATCTCCCATTCATCTTGATTTGGTTTTAATATTCTAGCTTTTGGTTTTATTTTTTCTGGGTTCATGTTGATTTTCATGATTATAGCATGATGGTCTGAGATTAAAGGACATTGTTCACCACAGTCATCTATGCACCCTGTTATGTCAATATCCGCTGAGGAGAAACAAAAATCAATTATTGATTCAGCATTTTTTCTTTCAAATGTCCACCGACCTTTTAAGCGTTCATTTAGCAGGGTTGGTGTGTATTCACATATCCAATCCCTGATTAATTTTCCATTTTCATTCACATCCTGTTTGTTTCCCAATATACCTAACTCATCGCATCCAATGTGACCATTGAAATCCCCTATTAATATTGTTATCTCATTGTTCTGTCTGGATCGCACAAGAAGGTGTCCCAGTGTATCTAATATATCACTGTTTAATTTTTGCACTTCCATTGATTTTTTTGCCTTGCTGTTATTTTCTAAATAACAAGCAAAAATGTTATAAGCTTGCCCATGGTTCGTTAATATGCGAACACCTGAGATATAATCAGAATGCGAAGTAGTGTTCACTGTGTATCGCAATGTGTTTTTCAGATACATTGAAATACCGCCTGTTTTTTTGCCACTCTTAAATGTATGTACAGCTGATATGATATCTTTGAAAGTACGCGTGTACAGAAAACGAAAACTATTCAAACGAATTGAAGTAGCTGTGAAAATCGCAGCGGCAATGATCAAAGTTGCGACGGGTAGGGAAAGCGATGACTTCCACGTTTGCTCTACTCACCTCTGTTTTTCTGAGTACAAAATTGAAAAAATACTAGCTTTCAAGGTTTTCCCTGAGTAAAATTACTGGTAGTTACGTTTACTCATGTTTTACGCAGCGTAAAAGTATTTTGAAAATACTTGACGTTTTCTGTACTCAGGGTTGAGTAAAAAATAAATACTCTACGTTTACATTTACTTTGAAAAAAGTTCAGTTCAAAAAGTTTTTAACAACTCTGGGCATTTCCAGGAAATATGGTAATTGCATTGGCACATTGAGTATGCGAATTTGCAGATTTGCGGAGCACTGTGCCTCAGTATATTCCGATAGTCCAATAGCTTTGTTTTTGGATACTTTTACTAGATTAGTGTTACAAAGCATGCAGTTACAATAGCTTAGTACAAGACGATTGTGAATAGACCTGTTTATACCATACACAAATGGATACATTTTCATGTTCATGCTTATCCAGTATGCAGTAAATAAATCAAATGTGAACATATCCACTTACCCCAAAATATAACAAACACTTTTACTGGCTATTTTATGAATGTATCACACCAATCTTGGTATTGTAACACAAAACATTATGAAGTCAACAGACTTTTCTCTACAAAATAATATGTAATGAAACAGTCATCATAAATAGATGTGCGCCGCTTCAAACACATACTGTGAACCGAATGGAACCCATCCATTCAAATTCAAATTAAGACATAAGTAATCATATTTACCCAAGTGGAACAAAATTGAATGGTGAAAATTCTGTAGACTACAATAAGACACACAAAGCAAAATTAACAAACTGTTATGACATTGTAACAAAATGCAGTAAATGCAGTATTTACTGTAAAGTCCTGGTAGATAAATGACTAGACAAATAAAATGAGAAAAGAATACTTTAAATGAACATAAATAAATATGTACAGAACAACCAATTATCATCAACACATTGCTTCCACAGAATTTTCAGTCTGTATAATGCTGACAACCTGACCACTGTTTTCACCTGTCAACAATGGCTCCCTGTGAACATCAACCTCACCATTTATCTGAAACTTATGCCCCACATTGTTTTGTACACCATTGGAGTCTGTCATAACAACACTATTGTCATGTTCACTATACTCTGAAGCTGCACTGCGTACACTATTCTGCTTAGCCAGTATATCCTGTACATTTCTGCCTCTCCTGCCCCTCAAAGTGGATTGACTCTGACCCCTGGGAGTGTATCCAATTGACCTGGGGCTCATTCTCAGGTTAGGGTTGGTTACTGTCCGTATGGGAGGGGGTGGCGGCTTGTTCTTTGTTCTCATAGTAGGCGTGGGCGTTGAGCGGTTTTTTATGCCATTTTTCTGTTTAGTACTGGAGCCATTTGGAATGACCGAATTCGCAGCACTTGGTTGGTGAACCCTGTGAATGGTAAGGCAAACTGCATTTTGGTTGGACTGTTACGCAGAGAGCACTCAACGACAATCTGGAATGAAGCCGGTGTTACAGCACAACGACAAATAGAAGCTGAAGCAACTAATTCAGTGTCGACAAATTACAAATACTCAAGAACGCTTAGAGATAACAATCACCAAATTGAGATGTTGAAAGCACAAACCGATATCTACATCGTGTCCAAAAATTATCTAAAAAACTCCAGTAGTTTTCGAAATACAAATTTTTTATTTTAATCTATATTTTAAGAACCACTGGAGCTTTTTGGATAATTTTTGGACATGATGTAGATATCGGTTAGTGATTTCAACATCTCAATTGGGGATAGATATGTCTAAGCATTCTTGTGTATTTGTAATTTGTCGACACTGAATTTGTCGCTTCAGCTCCTATTTGTCATTGTGCTGTAACTCCGGCTTAAAGCATCGAAATCGAAGTAACCAACTCAGGCTCAGTGTGCAGCAGTGCATCAGCTCCAGTTTCAACCCACTTTTGTCCACCTCCATTCTGCACACTTCCATTCTCCACGTTCCCAACACTGGTGGTATTCAAAACGGTGACGCTTCCATTTGAAGGATTCACATTGCTAATCATACTCGCGGTACCGTTTGTTAGGGCGTGGTGACCATTCTCAATTGGCATATTTTGAGGTGCTAGAGACGCTTCGGACCTGCAATAATGCCAGGAATTTAATTAACCCGACACAACTAACGGGTTCAAACGGGAATCCTATCCCGAATCCCAAAACTTTCCGGGATTCAGCCGTTCCGACCCCGATCCCGAAACTCCAATCCCGATCCCAATCCCAACATCTGAAAAAATAAATTCCCGGTTCCAAAAATTTTCAAATCCCAATCCCGATCCCGAAAAAAATTATACAATCCCGATCCCGGAAAGAATGGTCAATTTTATTACATGCCATTTTTTCATTGATAAATGTGAATGGAAACCTCCAATGTCCACTTTATGCCACTTTTCTGGCATTCAGATGTGTTATTAGGCCTGTTTTGTCTAAAAATCAGGGAAAAACGTGTGTATAAGAACCTTTTCAAAATGCCAATACCGATCCCAAAAAATGCCAATCCCGGTCCCGATCCCAAAAGACCAGTCCCTATACCAATCCCGAAATTGCAAAAAAAAGAATCCCGATCCAGAGAAATCAATCCCGATCCCAACAACTCAAAAAGCCAACCCAGATTCCGATCCCGAAAACTCAATCCCGTCTGAAACCTATGCACAACCATAACTTAACAATCCAATGATCAGTAGACCATATTTTTACAGATACGACGAATCGGGCTGCCACAAATTTATCTCTGGTTAAATAAATTTTGTCCCGCGTCTAGACGGATAGCAAAACGCGAAATGAAGGAATAATGTACCTGCAATCGACAGTTTCCCTGTTGCAACCGCACAGCACGCGCGCCGTGAACACCAATAGAGCCTGGCAAACTGCCAACACCGCGAATCCAACTGAAATAAGTGTATGAACGGTAAGCACGAACTTGTAATAGAATACGGGACGCAACCTGCAAAAACAGCCCAGGCGGCCGGTCTGGGACTGATGCCGACTGCAACAATCAACTCGAAGCCCCATGTGGATGCAAAAAGTGCTGCGGCCACAGCATTTGACAACGATTCACGGCGGACGTATGACAACTTCAGGTATGCGCCGCCACCTCCGGGAATGCCTGAGGAATTACACAATAAAGTGCTTGAGTTTGTTATTCTTATCGTGGCACTTTTATGAAGAGTGATCGAAATCAAACGCACATTTCACAGATGCCAGCCTTCTCCAAATGAGTACGGCGGCGGAGCAATTCGCAATGAACATCACCATGTTTGGGACCAAATAGAATGCAATGCTTGCCGGCGGGCCACATCTGAAGTATGGCACGATGTCTTGAATAGTTTGAAGGAAATTCACCAAGCGATTTTGCAACAACCTGTCGGGTGTGTCCGTCGATTCGCCCGACCGCCCGACGCCGTTGATCAACAAGTTGACTGCGACAAGTATGAGCGGCAGCCCTGCGATCCACATAACTAGTCATGTAAAATTGGGTTTACCATTATGAAAAGCTCGACCATTTTGGAAAACTGTTTTCTCAAAACAGTACGAAACACTGTACATATTTGTGCAGTATTTCGTACTGTTTTCTGAAACAGTTTACCAAAATGGTCGAGCATTTCATGGTGGTAAACTAGTATGTGTGGGCACATTAAGCACCCATCAAGTGCTACCCGGGGCTGAGTTCACATCCCACAGAAACAATTCAACTTACCCCAAGCACAAATCATTCTCCTGAACATGCCGCACGGGGCTTCAGCGCCCATTCTTTCAGCAGGAGTCACGCTCTTTCTAATCACTCTCAAGTAATTGAGAGCTTCAGCCAGAAGCCAAGCATGTGCAGCGGCTATGGCCCAGTGCAAAAATGGCGATAATTTTGGACAGCTGGTAGCGCAGTAATGTGGTAAATCGGCACCAGCGTTTTTGGCATTTGGTGACAGTGGCTGTAAGATTTGGTGGATTACTGTAGAATTTTGCATGTGGGAATATCATGAATGGAAATGAATTGTCTTATCTAAAGTCTTGCAATGTAGCATCTAAATACAGTGTGTTCACTTTTGGGTATTGGTCTATGTTTTGTGATGAGTGAAAAGCGAAGATTTTTTGAAAACCAAATATTCATTGCAGCCTCAAACCTAAAATCAAACGGCTCTATTTTCTCACCTCCACTGGGGTTCTCACATTTCTGTCCATGCCACCATATAAGGAATAGTCCACAAAGCTGACTCCGCCTTCTCCCCTTGCCGCCATATCTATCCCACCCATTCCACTGTCATACATCGGAGCACTTTGGGACCCTCCCATGCCGTAGTATACACCCCCTGGTCCAGAATTTTGAGTGTGCGAGTGTAACAGGGGTCCGGTGGGCGGGTGCATGCCGCCCATACTTTGGTGATTTTGAGCGGGCGCCGACGCGGGCGGCATTACCGGGTAGGAGCCCATGAATGGGTCGAACATGGGGGCCGACAGCATCTGCTATCAGGGGTGGCAGCGATGTTTCCACGTGTAAAATTTGACAGATACAGAGACTTGTAGAGCCTACAACGCAAACTGACCATTTGCTCATTCATTACCACTTCGACATTCGTTCCGCCTGGGCCCTGTCCCAAAACGGGGAACGCGTGTTCCCAGTGTCCCAACCCGTAGACAACATAGACTGCGATTTGCGTCGCGGCCACGCAAGAAAGTATCGCGCCACGCCGCGAATGTCTCAGAGTGCTGCGGTTTCGACGGCAGAAATGGTCACAAACATTTGCCTCAAAATGAAATGATTAGGGAAAAACGTACCGGAAAAACAGCGAGCTGCCGATAACCACCAGCAAAATGACACTGGCGGTAGCGCAGCCAAGAAGTATAAAGACAGCCCAGCGCGCAGAGTCGGTCACTGGCGGCGGGGTGATGCCCTTCAGTGTTTTGGTAAGCAAATTTTAGGAACTATCTTCTATTTATTCCATGACCATAAAAAAACTCGCTCTTCTATTAGAGCCCTACTCTTTTATTAGAAAAAATACGGTAAAAAGTTATTTTAACCCATTTATTTAATGAAAGCTCATTAAATATAAAAAACAGCATTTCTACTTACAGGTATAATGGAAAATGCTCCCAGCTGCGTGGTTTTGCAGCGCACCATGCCATACATGTCCTTTTGTGATTCAGTAGTCACACCTTCTGATGTCCATTCGTTTTCTGCGCGGTAAAATTATTCTTACTTTACTAGTACAAACATAAGTTATAAAAATCAACTGTTGAAAGGAGTTATTGTTAGAACAGAATAACCTGGGGGCAGGAGTATGAAAAGTCCATGTGGAATTCTCATCATGTTTAGGGCCATCATAAATGTTTCATTAAATCTAGTGGTACTCCCAAAAAGTCAATCAGACAGTATAACGAGGTAAATTGTCAGTGCAGCAGCACTGATGGGCAGCAGCACTCGTAGGAAATAAGCTACGGTAAACACCCAATAAATATGTTGGACTGTTTCACCTCTATTTGAAAAAGTGGCAATCTCCTATTTTTTATAAAAAGTCTTTATGTATAAATAAATACATCAACCGAGAGACTACACAGACTTGCAGCGATACACTGGTAATGGGAAACTTATCAGTTACAATGGAATTTTTATCATGCTGCGTTAGCATGCTACGTACATGCGCAGGCATTAGCCATTTATCAATTGTAAACGGCGTTATCCTGTGTGTTCCATGCTTGCACGCACATGCGAAAATTACTTTGGCCCGACAAAATTGCCCCTCCTATTTTCAAAGTTCCCGAGCGCAGACAGTCCGCGACTGGGGATAAATTGAGAATGTCTGAATTTTAGACTGTTGCAATGGTTTTTTGTACCTTTCATATTTTCGGCTGAACTCACAACAACAATTTTTGCATTATTTATAACTTCGTTTTGGTTCAGTTTTGCCTTGACCGGACGTGAGCAGACCTTAATAATAACTTTCACATAAAACCTTGAGTTGAGATGCGCGTTGTTTCTTTTTAATAGTGTGTAATGTTTTTTAGCTTTCTTGAGGGGTAAAAATTTTCAGGGTTTGGGGGTAGATTAGGAGGCGTAGAAATCCACATTATAGGGGTGAATAGAACACAATGCCTAAAAATCTTGTGCCAACACGAAAAATTTTGTGGAGGTGTTTCAAAATCGATCAAATTATATTTTTATATCAGAATCACCCACCTGTTTCGTCATACACGACGCAGGTAAAAGTAGGCTCTAGCTGCAGCACCGATGTTTTTGGAGGGTAGTACTGCGATGGCGGTCTGACACCGTAGAAAATAGCCTCTGAAAGCTGCGGATATTCGATCGTCCTACTATTCTCAGAATTTTGGCTCTGTGCCAAAAGTGTTGCCCTCTTTGAGTTTGTTGGAAACGTGTTGGGCAGCTCGATTATCTGTGAAAGTGGAACGAAATCCAGCGATGAAGGAATCCAGTCACGTGAATCACACCGTAGTTAAGTATTATCGAAACAGGGAAGCATCGCACTGCATCTAGCACGCGAAAATTGTGGTAATTGCCAGTGATAAATGGGATCGTGCTGAAATGATGGACTGCGAAGTATAAACACTGCATGTCCGATAATTTAGAACCTCAGGAAACCTGAAATTATTTGAGAAAACTTGTTGTTCCTATCAGAATTTTTCAACAAAATCATTTCATAAAAATAGACAATCATAGTGAGAACTAAACTTGAATGCGTTACTGCCACACAATGAAATGCGCTGCAATGCTTCCGTGAGTAAATTTTTTTGAGTTAAACAAAAAATAACTATTTTATTTTCAGTGGCAAAATAAAACACAGATAAATATGTGCTGCACCCACAACTAAGTTCAACTAAACAGCGGACGACCACATTATGAATGGCCATAATTCTCAAAGCGTCAGTTCATCACAGCAGTTCATTTCACTGCACAAGTATGATGCCATAGAAATTTTATGACCCCATTTCAAAAGTGGGATGAGCGTCCCGTCCCAGTTGTCTAGGTGCCCACCTACTCACAAACCGCTACATACTATCGCCATACATTGCTTCCTACCGGAGTGGTAATATACTCATAAAAATAGAGCCAACCCAGTGCGCCGCATGGTGGCTGGGCACAGATAGAGGTCCTAAAAGGAGTGTTTTTCAGAAAATATAATTAAATATTATCTCAGAAAATCTCCCAAAAAATATAATTAAATCTCTTAGGTGGCAATCCCAAGCCCTGTAAAGTGTAAAGTAAAGTGTCAAATGTAAAGTAAAGTGTCAAATGAAAAGTAAAATGCAAAGTCAAATGTCAATTGTCATGCAAAGTGTCAAATGTAAACTCAAATCTAAAGTGTCAAATGTATATCCAAATTTTATTATCTGTATCCAAATCTTATGTTTTTGTATCCCAATCTTATGTCAAAAAATAAATTTTGGTTACAAAAACAGAAGATTTAAATATGAAAAATAAGATTTGGATACTGAATTGACACTTTACTTAAGATATGACTTTACATTTAACACTTTGCATGATATTTGACATTTGACTTTGCATTTGACACTTTACTTTACACTTTACAGGGCTTGGGACCGTCCCGTGAAAAACCGCCGAGAACATATAAATATCCCGTGATTTTTGGAACACTAGCCACAGAACACAGCAGGACATTGCAATAATAGTAAGCACTCACCTCCAAAACGGGCCAGCTTCCACCCAACGTTCCACTGTCCTCATCGAAGCCCTCGTCCGGATAAAATGTATCATTGCTCAAGTAAACTAGCGCCAAATGACCCAAATCTGTTACAGTGCCAAACTTTTTGGGCAATCTTTCTCCAAATTGAACGTAGGCAGTACCAAATTTGCCCAACTTGAAATGACCCAAAGCGGCCGGTCGGATGGGAGTGATTGCTGAAAGTTGAATGAGAAAATTTACTGTCGCGTACATAAATACATACATAGTGGGATTCGTATACGTAGTTAGGTACGTGATGGCAGGAAATTGTAAAAAAAATACAACGGCGCATGATAAGGGTAGAGTCAAAAGAATGGAGGCTAATTAGCTCTGAAGAATCGAAGATTAGTGCGTCACGGAAGGAGCGGTGCCGCACTGCCGTAAAACTACTGATTAGTATGATCAGTCAAAAGTCTGTAGTGGTTGAGATCAGTCATTTCTTTAACGACACATTTGTTGGGATCTACCTATCATAAAATTGACAGTAGGATAAGCATGAGGGTGACAAGTTATTTCGAATGTGATAGTAAGCCAGAATGCTGTTAACAACAGCATCAGTGTACTTAAACTGCGAACACGATTAAAATTAAATGTTGGCACTGTGCCAAAAAGTACTTCACATAAACGTTTCGGACTGAAAAGAGATACACTGTACAAACGAAAAGAATCCGACCGGTCAAACAAATTTTTTTAGACGTAACTATTTAGGTATTTGTTTCAAAGTGGAACAACATTACATCGCAAGAAGACCGACGAGCTTCTTCTACTATTTTTTGATGACTGATGCTTTTCTAACTGATGCTCTGATATGAAAATGTTGCTCGAGTTTCATATGTAAAAGGCAGGTAAAAGTTGATGAAAAAATAGCACTCTTTTACTAGAAGAACTACGGTATATATGCGTGTTCATATTTACATGAAGGTACATAAATGTTTGCTGTGGAACTTTTGTTCCTGTGGACATGAAATGAGCTCTGTACATCAATATGTTAAATATTTAAATAGGTATGTTTGCAATGGCTACAGACATTGCGTCAGTCAGGAATTATGACTCAGAAGGGAAGAGAACATAAATATTTACCTAAAATAGAAAATTCGGGCAGGCTTGTGTACGACAGCTTACAACTGTATAAACATATATAACTACGAAAGTATCGTATTTCCTCGAAATAGCCCCCCAGGGGGTTTATAATTTTGAGGAAAGTTAATTGAAGATGGCTTATTCGAGGGGGTTATTGATTAGCCAGAATTTTTGATGAAATTCCATCATTTGTAATATACTCAGACGTGGAAAACTCCAACAATAACAATAGCGTATGTCTATAGACATAAATAAAACTGTAAGTACATAGACGGTATAAGCTATGTGCATTCCCAATGCAACTCGGTCAGTGTTTTTAACATGTATCCTGCATTACACAGATCACAAACTGCAGTTTTTTCATTGACATCTTGTTTCACTCATTTCGGGGGGGGGGGGGGTATTTTTAGGGGGTCTGTTATTTCCCCAACTGGCTCAAACCAGGGCACAAACCTCACACTTCGAGGGGAGTTTATTCAAAGGGGGCACTTCGAGGAAATACGGTATTCTTAAGGTATAAAGTACCACTACCAACGCGACTGAGATTGCTGTCAGCGGAATTGCAGGGTCTAGAGGTGGTCAGAGTTTAAAAAAGCGTGTTTAAAACAGTCAAATGTCCAAACCGTTTTTAAGAAAATTAAACCACAGCTTACATATTAAGTACTGATCAACTATATATTTTAAATACAATGTTTTTGCAGGCAAGCACGCAATTTCGCATATAAATACAACTTAACAGCGTCAGTTGTCTCATAGGTTTTGTTGTTGACATGACGTTTGGTGTCACTGTCAAAGTTTCCAGTTCTACATGTAAATATGTGACAATAAAATGTCGCATGTTTTGTAGTAAAACAAAATCCAGCCAATGTGCTTCCACGTGCTTCTGAAGTATGGAGTGTCACTCTCAATGTATTAACCTCTTATAGCTTTATTTAGACACTATTCCATATCCAACTTCACTTGAAGTCAAGAACGTTTGACAAAACGCAATATAGTGAGAGTCCATAAAAGCATTCTTATCATTTGCGTTGCCATCATTTGTAACTTTTCTACTTGCGGGATAGCCCCTTGACCGTCAAGGCGTGCTGAAAATGCCCTTAAACAATAATTCATTGACAATATATTAGCTTTTTCCGCCCGGCTTGAGCAGTGCGCTGCACGCGCCGGGAAGGGATAAAAATTACCGACAATGAATTTAGAAAAATTAATGCTGGTTGGCTGTCAACATAATATACATAGATAGAAAAGATAAACACGCAGAAAAGGCATAAATTGGTATGACGGAGCTGATTCAATAATATCAATTTTCAAACCTGTTTCAAAGCTTAGGTTGAAAGGCAATATCAGAAAGCAATATCCACCGCGCGCATGTCCAGTTTGAACCCCATTTACATAATGCATGCACTGCACTGCCTAGATACATGAAATTACTTGGGCTGTTCGGCAAATGACGTGCATTGGGTCATATAATTTCTCATTGCTAATTGCGTTCAGCGAATATCGAAAAACATTGGCGGCGTGTCACTGCAGTTGGAACGAGCAACTGTTTGATAGAAACTGAACAAGCTAGCTAGCTTGACATTTTCTCAAATTTTCCCCGCATTTTTTACGTTTGAAAAGTAGCTGATCTGTGCTGAAATCGTTGAAAAGATATGCACACTCCAAAAGAAGAGGTGAATGGAAAACTAGCAAAAAAAGCGCTTTCATGAAAAAAAAACACAAAAAATCAAAACCATCATGTTCAACTGAGATACAGACCATGACCGGTATTTCCCGAACAGCCCAAACACACCAGCTAGTCGCAGTTCAATACGAGCTGATCACAATTTCTCGCCGAGCTAAGTTCACGCACGAACGAGTGCCATCCGACATGTTATCCCATTTTTAATTGAATTTGTGCCGAGCTCATAAAATGTGTTGACAATTTCAGCTCGGAAGTGACAAAAACTTGAAAGGCAGGTGGTGCAAAACGAAGCAAAACGAAGCGGGGAAGCCTTCTAAAGCAATGCTAATGGAACGTGAATATTCATTATTCATGCGAAATCCCCGGCCTCCCTGGAAGTATAATACATTAGCCGGCACTTCCATTATGAAGCACTGTCCCAGAGAAGTTGGGACAAATATCGACACCACACCACAACCAAGGCAATAGTGATTGTGAAACGGGTCGGCTTGGCCGCTTGCATTACACATGCAAACAAATCCTTCTAGCCAAATAAATAAGCATGCATCCGTGACTTATACACATTATGTAAGTATTTAGGTATGTAAATACGTATCAAGTATTCGCATACGAACTGATTCACTGAATAATGACTTCAGAGATGAGATAATGATGGACTAAAATATCTTTTCAATCAGTTGAACAGAGTCGTTCGTAGCTTGGCACGATGGCAAAATTTGTTCAAAGTCATTCTAGAGACATGTTCACCCTAACTAATATTTACACAGACAAACTACCTATGTACATATTCACAAACGGTAAAGAGAAATAAGTACAGATGAAAATGACATTCACATGGGGTGCAGGTTGCAATGTCATGGAAGCTTAGCCGCGCAGTAGATCGCCCGCTGCAATGGAACGCGGGAACGGAATGCGTTAGCGAGGGCTTAGTTAGCGGCCGTGTCGCGCACGTTGAAACAAAATGCGCAAAACGCTCCACGGGAAATCGGTCTGCACTCTGCAGTGGTAGAAATTTATCACCCCAACAGAACAATTTTGGGGTAAATTGAGCGATGAAACATTTACCAATGGAGCAGGGATGTATCCAGGATTTTTCACGGGGGGGGGGGGCAGAAATGATTGACACCGATGCGCTTGTGCGCAAACTTTTTGCAAAATAGCTTTGAACGTGGCATTTGAAGATCGCGATTCCAACGCCGATAAAACTTTTTTTTAAACATATTTCAGTTTACCAGAATGATGAGTCCAACACGTCAACTACTGCTGACAGATATGACAAATGATTCATGATGGTCAACGATGGGTGAGTTCTCAAAATAAAAACACTTTCTGTATTTTGAGTTTTTCAAAAATGAATATCTGTGTTTTGAGTTTTTTTCACGTAAAAAAACTTGAGTTTCTGTGTTTTATTTAAACTGGTGGAAAATATAAATGAGAAAATCACTTTATTGTATTTTACAAATCCCACATGCAACCTGTTAGGCTCTCATCTTGTGTGAGGGTGCCCCCACGTATTTACTATATATACCCTAGGGGGCACCCCCCTCAGGCCACCCTTGCTGCATAAAAAAAAATTTTTCCACATTTTTTCTGGAAAATATAAATGAGAATTCATACAAATTTTTGTTCCTGAAGAAATTTATATTTTTAATATCTTTTTTTCTGGACATTTGAGACCAAAAAGTTTTTTTAACATTGGTAGATTGTAAGTATGTTTAACTTTTCTACCCCCTCAGAACCCCCAGAAGCCCCACACAATGATGGCGTTGTTGATGAAATCCAAAAAATTTTTTTGAGAAAAACATAGGTTTGAAAAAGTGGACAATCCACTATCCCAAGCTATTCATGGAGCACATGGGGGCCAGAATTGGCTCGCTCAGTGTCAGGGGCAACATATGGCTGCTCCTGGGCCCCGTTTTTGCACTTAAGTATTTTTTTATAGCAAACGATAAAAACAGCCCTGTGTAAAGAGGGCACTCGCGTGACAGCGTGTCCAGCACCTGCAGTGTCGTGATGCAAATTACAAAATACTTGTGCCCATTCAATGTGGGCACTAATTATCTGATAAAAACCTGTAGGGGCCAATGGGCAATGTGCCCTGTATCTAGTGTGAGTGGGACAGACAAAAAAAGAGGTCATGTCCAGAAAATAAAAAATCACAGATTTTTAATCACAACCACAATTTGGGTAATCACAAAGTTTAAAATCATTGTTGACATGGCTCTGTGGCATGTGTCTGTATATTGGGGGTGATTTTTGTGTGGGGGAGTGGGCAGGGGGTCAAGATATACCCCCTAATTACCAGTGGGTCAAAAGATGGCTTTGGGCAAGCCACAAGGACTTTTAATTTTTTGAAAAAGCACCAACACAAGTGTATTCATCACTTGATTTGTCACCACACCAAAAAATGGCTGCATACTTCACCACAGCTATATTTTGTGTGGTTTTTTGAAAATTCTCATTTATATTTTCCGGGAAAAAATTGGCAAAAAATCTTCAGCAATCTGTAGCAGCAGAACAGGGGGGTGCCATGGGGTGCCACTTGGCATATATGTAGGCAAATGTTGTGGGCACCCCCACAACAAATGGCAGCCATATTGGACTGCACGTTTTCCGGTGAGATTGTTATGAAAAATGAGGTACCTGATTTCTCATTTAAATGTGCCACCAGTTTATGTGTTTTTTGAAAAAACTTGAGTTTTTTGGTAAAAACTCAAGTTTTTTGATAAAAACTCAAGTTTTTTAATAAAAACTTAAGTTTTTTAGTAAAAACTCAAGTTTTTTGATAAAAACTCAAGTTTTTTTTGGTAAAAACTCGAGTGGTTCTACAAAAAGTTGCATTATACAGCATTTTACTGTTTAAACAGTGGTTTTCTTATCAAAAATTGGTTTTGCATACATTTTGTCATGTACTGGAAAATTTTTCATTAGTTCACTGGAAGTAGTTCCAAATGGGTGACCAATACCTTTGACAGCTTGGGAGGTGAGGAGCCCTCAGCTCAATTGTGTGAGCTAGCAGACCCTGGTGGACACTCCTCAACACTTCTATCACAGTCCCTAATATTGTCGAAACCACCAGGAGATGCGGACAGAATTATTTTTTGGATACTTATTTCATCGTTAAACTTGGATACTATGTACATATTTACACACTATACATACATGCATATGTACCTTATGTATGCACATGCACACATTGTTCAGTTCAAACCTCGTGCCTTCAATTGCTTGGATAAAAACTCAAAAAACATTTCTGTATTTTCTGTGTTTCCGTGTTTCCGTGTTCTCCAAAAAAGAACTCATTTGAGTTTCCATGTTTTTCAAAATTGTTGAGTTTCTGTGTTTCTGTGTTAAACAAAAACACTGAAACTCAATGAGTTTCCATATTTAATATATGTGTTTTTGCCATCGTTGATGATGGTATTCAAGGTTCAAGATCAAATGCGTTCAAAACAGATTTATCAGCTGTTGTCAACTAGTTTGCGTACCAACGGCAGCAGTAGGGAGCGTTTTTCAACCACTTTTTTTTAAAAGGTAACTTTTTTAAAAAGCGCAAGGCTCCCAAATATATTTTTTACTAGACTTATGAAGTAGGTGTTTTGGTTAGACTTGGTTGGTTTTGGGTAATCCTCTAAATAGCTTTGGCTATCTATTTAAATATCTACCCCATCACTTTAAACTATCTATTTACCTATGCTGAATGAAGAACAGGGGACTTTGACCCTTGCAGGCGTTCAGATAGATAGTAAATTGTTCCTCTCTGGGAGATATGTAGCTGAAAAAGTTTTCTGGGGTGTTGTTCTGGGTACAATATATAGGTTTTTTTAGGATATAGAAGCATAAAAGGGAAAGGGATCTTAATAGGAGTAAAAATAGCTCAAAGTAGTTATTTTACAAATAGTGACTTTGAAGGTTAAAATTGGCATAAGGGTCACCATGAATTGTTGCCTGGTTGCACTTCTGCGAAGTACACTGTGTTTTGTGTCTCAAATTAGAATTTAGAAATGTGTGGATTTTTCGTCAAAGCAAAAAAGCTTTTTTAAAGCGGGTCGTTGAAAAAAGCGCTTTGTCTATCACTTTACGGGGAATATTTTCAGCATGTGCAACAACCAAAACTATTCAATGGCGTCACAGGAACACTCGCTTAACGGATCTGGCGCCAGTCGCCTATTTTTGAGTGCAACGCAAATAGGATGTAAGCTTAACAGCAACTACTGCACATAAAATGTCTACCTACATGAATTGTAATAGTGTCGAAACAAAATGACATAGATGAAAATATTAATCTCCTTCCATGAGTGCTGAATAAATAATATTGAATAAAATGTCAGTTCAATTACAACATAACCGCTTGGTTACCATTTTACCAAACGATTTGGACGGCACTTATTAAAATTATTTTATCAAAGTGTAGTAGTCTCTTTAGCACTGAAATTTAAGGCTAAAACGATGTATGCCAAATCCTGAATCCGTGTATGTTTGGGATTTTCTGTTCCTGGTGTTGAGACCGTTAAAAAATCCCCATCGCTGGTTCGGAACATGTGCCCTTTTTAAGGTATAGAAGGCAGAAAGCGGAAAAAATCGCTAACAAGAGATTAAAAACAGCCACGATAGGTTAGAAATAGCTACAAAACCAGGTAGATAGCCGAAAAAAAGCGATTTTGAAGGTGACAATTGACAAAATGGAGCAAAAATTAGCGATCTTGTGTGAAAAGCGTGGAAAAACTGCTCAAAATTTGCTGATAGATAGCTGAGCGATTGGGGGGAGCTCAGGGGATAATAGCCAAAACAATTCGCATCGATATAGATAGATAGCTGACTGAGCGTCTCTGGGATGGTTAGACAGTTGGCGGATTTGGAGGGGGCTGCCCTGCCCCTCAGCCCCCCCCACAAGAGGAGACCCCGCCCAACCAATTCACCCACTCTACAATCCACACATTAATACAGAAAATCGAAACTGCCGTCGTTATAATGTCAACTCGTATATTGTGATAGCAGAAATTGTTTTCTTTAGACAATTACGTCGATTACGCTCAAGTCGATTTATGCATGAACCTACGAATGCGGCGAAATTGCCACGTCATGCCACGTTATCTCATTCATTCTAACTTCTGGTCATGCCTTGCCTTCCAACCATTGAATACAAACAGCCGTATCTAAAAGTGCATTCAAACGTATCCAACTGAGCTAACAGAGAGGCCACAGTTTGGGAGGTAAGGAAGCATTACAGTTACGGTACGGCAGCACTTTGATTTTATCACCCAATAAATCGGTGCTAGAAAATTGCGGCATGCGTGAGATGTGTAGTGTATGTGTCTATTAAAGGTATATAAAATTTGCATGGGTGTTTAGGTAACATGGCGAATACAGGTAACACGCAATGCGATAGCACGAACAATAGCTGCATGGTGTTTACAGCAAAAACTACCCAGCCTAATCACCATTGCGCAGTGAAATGAAAGATCACAAGCAGGGAGTCACGGAAGACAGAGTTCCGATGTACAGAAAAACGAGCATCCAATGAAACAGTTCAATTTCGAAGTCACGCGAATAGACGTCGTAAAACGACGAAGTTTGATCGCACTGCCCACCATTTCCGAAAACCATAAACGTCAGTGAAAGAGATGCGGGCTTTGCAAAACATGGGATTGGGAATGAAGTGTGGCCGGAACTTTGAAATACCAAAATTATTATACAAGTAAACAAAATTCAAACTGAGAATATGATTTAATATTTTTGTGAGCCAGTCGTGTAAAACAGAGCTTGAAATTTTTACAGATTAGCATCCTGCAACCAGCAAAATTTTGTCCAATAAGGAAACCCATTTTTGCCGCATACGTATCTATTCTTATAAAAATGATGCCAACAAAAATTTATGATTGTGCAAGGCGAGAAGTGGACAGTTGAAAGCTCTTTTGGTCGCTTTAGTATTTCAGTGTGGAGTGGGTTAAGCCGCAGGCTATTTTTAAATGGAAAGCGCCGCAGCGAAGCCCAGCCAAGTTAGGACGGTCAAAACTAAACTCAGCCAACGTAAATAAATACAACCTTCAAAGCCATAGATCATCCTCTGATAAAATCACAATCACACAATTTTATAACGTAAATAAAAAGCGCACCGAAAATACACCGACCGGAAATGGCGCACCGTAACAGCTAAAACAAAAATAAATGACGTCACTGTGACAAGAAGCCCAACAGGGCGGCCGGGACACAACACAATACAGCAGATGCCAATGTATCACAATTGAAATCGACACTTGCGAGCCTGAGATCCCACCACCAACGCGCGCGATTCCGTGCGATAAATGAGCCATTTTTTCATGCACAATGTAATGGGGTAGAATGGGAACTGAGAAATATATTTTCCATTGCTGAAAAATGTTGTGAGAAAGGGTATTTTTGGCTATTTTTTTAAATTGTCGGAAAAATTTCACGTTTTGGCTTGAGGATAACTCGATGATAACATGCCGAGGCGAATTTATTCTCAGTGCGCACACTCTAGGGTTTCTTTCGGGCCATTTTCAAGGAAAAACAAACAAACGGCACCGGCACACTCGTGTACTACGCATTGAGTTTTCCCTCCGGGAAAAATCTCCAACTTACAAGTAACTTAAAAACTCAAAAGTCAGAAAACTACCTTTCAAACCCGACAAACAACTGTGCACGGCATCGAATAGAAACAAGGCTTTCATTGCATGAAGGTATGAGCTTAGACCGAAGCCACACACGGCCCGGGGGCCCTTGGGGCTTTTTGCATGGGAGAATGTCGCCTTGCATCGCATCGCACTGCTTAGCTGCGTGCACTGCACTGCGATACAATAGTAAGCAGACATTTCTTAGAGGCGCGGCAAAGCGGTGGGAAATGTGTGTCCTGGTGCCGGTCCCAGACCCTGTAAAATGTCAAATGTCACGCAGTGTCAAAAGTCATGTAAAATGCCCGGTAAAATAGCAAACACGTTTGCCATTTTACCGGGCACTTTACATGACTTTTGACCCTGCGTGATATTTGACATTTTACAGGGTCTGGGACTGCTCCCAGGCTGCGGCGCCAAACAGCCTCGCTCTTTATAGTGGCGGCGTTTCCGGCGCCTAGAACAGTGCCACGGGAATTTTTTTGCTAACAAGCAAATGGCGCACGGCCAGGCGTCAGCGCCAGCCCCATGGCGCCGTTCCATAGCCACCAGCGGCACAAGGTTGCGACTTTGGCAGGTTAGGTTCTAACACATTTCGTTGATAACGACACATTCTATTACCCGGACAGAAATGCATGAAACGCCCGCCAGTCTACCGGACCACCCACTACTAAAGTGCGCTAAGCGAATAAGATAACTTTTCTAAAACTTAGGCCACTTATTAGCCTGGTGTTCAAGCAGAACAATAAAGCAAAAAGCTCAGTGCACTACGCTTTATGCACGGCCGAACGGAGAAAAGGCAAGCCGCGAGTCCAGACAAACACAGAAATATGGCCTGCCATCATTAATCATGGTTTCAGACCGGAAATATATGGCTTGAATAATAAATTGCATTTCAAAAAGTCTGACGCTGAGAAAGTGCCAATCCGCAGAAAAGTGCAGGCTGGAAGAACATTTTCTCAGTGTTTTGCGATCGTATAAGCCAGCCAATTGTCAAAGTGGTTTAGTCTAAATAGAGTTTCCTTTCTTTTCACTACCAGTTTACCAAGTAAACATTAACGAATATTTTGGTGCTTAAAAACATTACGGAAAAAAACTGAACAAACCAATATTATCATCGTCCACAATTCTAGGGCCACCCATCATTACGTATTGCCTTAAAAGTGTCCTGTATTTCTCCCTGGTTCCGCTACTATCAGCATATAGGCCATCCATTCTAAGCCCCGCCCACCCGGGGGAACTTTGCACCGAACTTATTGACCCAATAAAAAGCCTGGCCAGGTCAGGGTCACTGACGCATGCGGGCAGAAGATGTTGCAACGTGTCGTGAAGCCTTTCGGCCGACACGATTTTCAAATTTTGCGACATCAGTCTGTGCCACATCGTGAGATGTGTGCTGAGTTGATCCTGAGAAAATTAGCGATGTTGAGTTAATGAAATAGACGTACTTTTTCTCTGTCAGATTAATTAACAAACACATTCCATTGCAACTGTAATCGCGCCAGGTCCCGCACCCAGTAAATGCTATGTAAAATGTCAAAGAAAATTGATCACTTACAGCGGAGTATCAAATAAATACAAAACAGAGTACAAACACAATATAAATTCGAAACCATTTTTCGGCATATTGCATCTTACTCGACACCGTTTGATAGACATTTTACGCGGTGCGGGGCGTAGCACTTAGCACCCTATAAATGTCAGACAAAGCTTGAATTCTCGGAGTCAGGAGAGATAGGTAGGTGCCGCCAAACAAAGGGTACCAGTAATTTACTGGTTGTGTAGAAACAACATACGGTATTAAAACAGTCTGTTTGGTCTGAACTTGCATGAAGTACCTAGTACCAGAGTTGCGAAAGCGTATTTACGCTTACCCGAAATACCCTGGTACGCTTACGCTTTCATAAAATACCCGTACGCTTTTTTACGCTTTCCCGGCCAAAATACCCGGGTACTAAAAGCGTAAAAAAGCTTTTCACACGGTTCAGTTTTATACTTTCGAAAAAGCATGAAACCACAAAAAAAGAGTGAACGAAACTGCGTACAAAAAAATTACTGCGTGCATGCAGCAATTTGCTGGAAATAGTGGCACATTTACAAATTGTGTCGCAATATGAATGTCTTGCTAATACTGTGTCGTCGAGCAAAATCGTGGCTTCAGATACGAAATTTTGGGCTGAAAATGGATTTCGACGACGATGTTGTCGCCGTCGACAGCACTAACTCCAAGTTGGAAGATAAAAAGATGACTTACCGTGTCTCTTCTAATAGAACGGCAGCCTCCAATAGAACGGCACCTCGCATAGAACGGCAGGCAAACCAAGTTGACGAAAAAAATTGAACGGTGCTCTTATATTAGAAGAAATACGGTAAGTGGCGCTGCCGATGAATTGCCAAACAACATATGAGAGCAGACTACTAAGCGGACATCCGAAAAATGTTGCTGAGAGCTTGATTTGGAAAGAATTCACTGAGAAAACGTCTCTTAAAATTGTTTTACGCTTACGCTTTTATTTACGCTTTCCCAGGTATTTTAAAAATACCTTACGCTTTAAGCGGGAATTAGAGCTCAGCGTCGATTCGACGTGAAATGATGACGTGAAATGACGTCGTGAAATTAATTACACAAGTGTGGATCATGCTACGGGTCTACAATTTTCTAAGGATAATATATGAATCAATACCTTAATCGTGTCCAATACTGAGTGTTATCAGCCACAACTAGAGCGAATTGAAAAATTCTATTTTTATCATTTCACGTCATCATCATTTCACGTCACAGTGTCAGGGAACAACTTGACATTTCACGTCAGACTGCTGCTTGCAATAGTCTGACGTGAAATGTCAAGTTGTTCCCTGACACTGTGACGTGAAATGATGATGACGTGAAATGATAAAAATTTAATTTTTCAATTAGTTCTAGTTGTGGCTGATAACACTCAGTATTGGACACGATTAAGGTATTGATGCATATATTATCCTTAGAAAATTGTAGACCCGTAGCATGATCCACACTCGTGTAATTAATTTCACGACGTCATTTCACGTCGTCATTTAACGTCGAATCGACGCTGAGCTCTAATTCCGGCTTAAAGTATCCATACTGAAAATTTTGAAAGTGTATTTACGCTTACGCTTACGCTTTCCAAAAATACCGGTATTTGAACAGCTCTGCCTAGTACCGAAAGGATCCATGGCAACTTCAAAAACTGTTCAATTGTGATGGCACAACAAGGGGAAGTAAAGCACCAAAATCTATGACACCATTATTGGACAGAAGCGCACCTTTGTCCTGCATCTGGCCTCATTACTATCTGAACCTTCCAAATCCGTGTCAGCCCACACAGTAACCTCCAGGGCAGCATCCCAAATGCACTTTCTGCCCACAGACGAGCCCAACGGACCATACGGACAGGGCACACTCCCAGTTCCGTTTGCAGGTGTGTCCGGCCATGCGAGTGGTCCAATTGCAGAGTGGGTTCCCGGGGTAGCAGTGGCGGCGCAGTGAGCTGTGTTTTGTTTGGTGGGGTACACTGAGGTAAGGATGTACCCAGAGGGTTGGGATACAGGGAGTGCTGAGAGCGCTGCCCCCCAGATTCGAGGCACCACATAATGTTTATGTTGTAAATTGATAACGCTAGTTATTTTCTTGCAGATCCGATGATACTACCATTGGCGGACAAGATGATGCTACCATTCGAATACACAAACCAGTTGACACACACTAGTTGACACATGTGTGTCAACTGGGGCCAGTTCCGCAAAATGAGAAAGAGAAGTGAAATGGCAAAGGCGAAGTGGAACGGCAAGTGAATTGGCAAAAGCGAAGTGAAAAAAGAAAAAGTAATTTCTCATCGCTTTCGCCATTTCACTTGCCGTTTGACTTGGCCTTTGCGCTTTCACTTCGCCTTTGCCATTTCACTTCTCACTTCATTTTGCGGAACTGGCACCTGGTCTGTGTCAACTCAGATTCCGGCTTCACGTGCCGCAGAGCGATCTTCCAATGTACTTGCCGTGCTATGAAACAAACTCCAACTCCTCTTTCTTACCAATCCTCCAATTACAACAAAATCAAGAACATAATACATTTTTCACTCACCAACTACACTGCACAGGCCGCCCAGATAGCCGGGATAGCAGAGACACTGGGGCCCCTTTCCATGGCCATTCACAAATTGTCTCAGTTCGTTATCATTGTGTTCGTCTCTAAAACACGCGGGCGTACCACCGCCGCTGCAGTCGCCGGTACAGAACGGCAGTGAATGTGATGAGTCTGGTCAAAGTTGCATTTATAGGGATGGGTTTTAGGACACTGTAGGTGTGATAATAGTTTGACGATTTAAGAGTTTGTCATTGGGTGCTATATGTTGCGACGAACACGAGTGCTTTTTCGGCATAATTTGGCAACACGACAATGGATAGCATGCTCAGCAGGGGTTTAAACGGGATCGCTTTTTCGGGACCGGAATCGGTTTTTTAAATTTACGGGATCGGGTTGGCATTTCAAAGTATCAGGATTGTGATCGGGATCAGGGTCACCACATTTTGCACAATGGTTTGTTTTTAATAGTTTTTCTTTAATTTTTCACAACAAAGGTATGATGACACACTTGGATGCCAGAGAAATAGCGTATAAGATGCACACTGGAGGTTTCCGTTCACATTACTCAGTGTGAAAAATACTTCTGGCAAATGTTTCCGGGATCGGGATAATGAAAATTTGATCGAGATCATGATTTGAAAATTTTCAGGATCAGGGTTGGCTTTTCGTATTTTTGGAATGAAGATTTGGGCTTCAGGATCGGGACCAGGGTTGGTTTTATAAAAATTCATTTTAGTAAAATTGTATAAAAATTGTATAAAAATTTTTTTTTATTTTTATTTTATTCTTCAATTTGCCATTTTATTTTTATTTTATTCTTCAATTCTCCATTTTATTTTTATTTTATTTTTATTTTTCATCTTAGTTTGTGACCAGGATTGATTTTTGTAAAATTCATTTTACTAAAATTGTAGTAAAATTGTATAAAAATTGTATTTTATTTTTATTTTATTCATGTTTCATTTTATTTTATTTTATTTTATTCTTCAATTTTCCATTTTATTTTTATTTTATTTTTATTTTTTTCTGAGATTTTGCCAACCCTGATCGGGACCACAAAATCCTGAAAATTTTCAGGATTCAGGATCGGAATCCGGTTGAACCCGACCCACGACTTTACCGGACTTTGTGGGATGGGTAACCACTTACTTCTTGCCAAGAAAGGTCTTCACATGTACGGAACTTAAACGTAAATATACAGTGCATTTCCTCCTGAACCGAACATACCGACATAATCGCCGACATTTAACACCAACGGATGGCTTGGCGTCTCGCCAAATGCGTCGATTGCTGAAATTGTAACGTAGACCTGACTGCCCGGCGATAAGGCAGCTCTGCTCATGTGTCTGCGAGGTGATGCGATAAAAGTCCCTGGTGTTATTCTTCGAACAGGAGCTCAAAAGTTGGAATTTTGCCAAAAATTGACGTCCAAAAACTTAATTTGTCCAGAAATGGAGACGTGTAAAAAACAAAACTTTTCTTGACATACTGACGCAAATAAAAATTTGCTCTATGAATATATAAATAATAATTTGCACTGCGTTTTGCTATAATTCCACATTCAATTACTCAAATGCGCATTTCTTATTCGCACCTCAAAACTCTGTCAGTATGCCTGGCTCCATCGGTCGGAGCCTCCATCTTGCCCATGTACAGCATGCTATTTTCCAAGTTTGCCCATCTCCCATTCCTCTCATTTCTGCCCCCACTTCTTTTCATTTTGCTGCCAGTCTCCCTGGGCAACACGTCAAGAGTGTCATGTATGTAAACTTTGTAGGCCATTGGATTGCCAAAGTGCGGACGATACCACTCGATTATTTGGTATGACGTCGTCGCAAAATTGATTTTCGGACGCGATGGTGCTGTAAAAAATATTTCAGGTAGGGTGTTCGATGAATAAGTGGTGAAATTTTTCACTTTATCACAAAGTCAAGTGACAAGTTATGGAACATATCGATTTAAAACTCAAAGCGCAAGAACTAGCCAGTTGCCCGTCCTAAACACTGTAAAATCTAAAGTCAATTGTTAAATGTCATGTAAAGTGTGATACAAATTTGCCAATTGTCGTGCTAAGTTAAGTAATAAAATCTTCTATTTTTTGTTTTGATTGACATTTTACATGACACTGACTTTACACTTTACAGGGCCCGGGACTGCGCCCAGGCCGCGGCTATTTCTCTTGACTTGGATATCACTTGACAAAAGTATGGAAGTGGCTAGCATGTTGCTAAAGTACTCACCAGCCACGGTGACCGGCACCAATCTGATTGGGACATCCGAGCACAACTGCGGACTGCCGGAGTCGCATGCCCTCACTTTGCCCCTAATTGCTTTGTAAATTTTGGTGTCACTGAAATCTTTTATCAATGTGAGTTTGCCATCATGTTTGGCAATGGATACGTAATTGGTGATAATCGTTTTGTCTCGATCCTCCTTGCTTGTTTCAGCGATGCTAACGTCACTAACATATGGTTCGAGTGTGTACCTCAGAAGTGAATTGTAGATGACCGTGTCTACGTCCACAGCCTGCGATTTTCAATCCAAAATTTACATCGCGCGTCAAGTGATCATTCAAAATTTCCCACAAATTTCCTCACATACCTTGATTTTCTGCAACTGAGCACCAACAACTGTGTTGGCGGGGACAAAAAGATCATAAACTTGCTGCATAAATTGCGGCCTGTGTGAATTTTGCGCAGAAATGGCCACTCTTATTTCAACAGTTCTGAGTGTTCGATCAGCGCAGTAAAACGCCACGGCCACTGCCACTGAAGTTCCCACAGACAGGTGTAACGGCGCTACACTGGTCAGGCCCCATCTCTGCGTTAAAAATGGCCAATTGAATTGTGACAGGAACTCATCCGTTTTTGCATTACTACCCATTAAAAAAATATTTCGTTTCTGGACAGCGGTGATGCGTTGGCGCCCTGGCTTTGGCGAGTTTGAGGACTTCAAAGT
>OZ038457.1:15472236-15813335 GCA_964036195.1 Sphaerolaimus hirsutus
CTATGCCAAGGGCTATGTAAAGTATATGCTAGTCAAATATGCAGGGCACCATTTCTCTATTAGGACGCCCATTCAAAGAACGTATGTAAAGTAAAGTAAAGAAAATATATTATAACAAGGTTTGATGCTTCCATTTTACATGTAAACCATACAAATTTATATATATAATAATAACCAGAAAATTATGGTGAGTCGAATGAGCCTGATTTTATATCCATAAACCTAATTATAACATAATTGACTTTTTAACCTGAATATTCTCAATAATCCTACAATAACTTATAAGACACTTTCTTACTCAAGTATTTTCCATGGAGAAATAATATAGTGTATGAAAACTGAAGATTAGTTGTGGTAAAATAATATAGTGCATGAATAGAATTAGTTTGTGCGGATAAATTACACAGTGCATGAAATAAATATGGACAAATTACTCCTAATTGTTACTTCTCTGTATTCTCTATCCATCCATTCCATTCCACTACGGTCAACACACCATTTTAAATGCTGGCGCCAGGCACCAATAGCACCACCAGAAAATGGCACCAAGCACCAAAAGCACCATGGCGCTTTCTCAGATGCTGGCGCCAAGCGTTAAGCACCAATGGCGCCAGAGCATTTTAGCGCCAAGTGCCAAAAGCGCCATGGCGCTTTTTGCTTTGGCGCTAGCGCCAGGCGCCAAAAGAGCCATGGCGCTTTTCCATCACTACATGTGCCTATTATGTTGGAGCAGAGTAAAACACATGCAAACATCAAATGCTCCACTTGATTAATCGAACATTGACTACTCAATCGCATCAATGTGAACTTTTTCAATTTACAAGTGTGTCCCATTGCAAAATACAGTTTATGCCACAATAAATACCCCATTGTAAAAACAATTGTAAGAATAATCTGTCACTTACATAGCCATTCAAAGTAATTATTGCTGTGCACCACAGATCATCATAAATCACAATCTCGATCATTTGGAGATCAAAAAATGTTTCTGCAGGCCATATGCAAAATAATAATAGTGTGTAAACTAGAAATGGGCATAGACCACATGCTGGGGGCACTCCCAGACCCTTTAAAGGACCCTGTAAAGTGTCAAAGACCCTGTAAAATGTCATGTGTCATGTAAAACCCAGTAAAGCGTCATGTGTCATGTAAAAGACCCAGTTAATTGTCAAATGTCATGTAAGAGACCCTGTAAAGTACCATGTGTATCCAAATCTTATGTTTTTGTATCCAAATCTTATGTTTTTGTATCCAAATCTTATGTAAACGGTAAGATTTGGATACAAAAACATAAGATTTGGATATGATAAGAAAAGATTTGGATACACATGACACTTTACAGGGTATTTTACATGACACATGACATTTTACAGGGTCTTTGACACTTTTCAGGGTCTTTTATAGGGTCTAGGAATGGCAGCTGAGAATCAGAACATAAATATGGAAGCTCCAGGTGATTATGATCATTTTAAGTGTTTATTGGTGAAAATCGGTTGAGAAATGGCTGAGATATTGAGTTCTGAAATTGCATGCATTTTCATTCAACTGGATCAAATCAGCATATGAAATTTACACATCACTAATCCAACCACAAAAATTGAATCTGCACGCTGTCCTGGTGATTTTAAGTGTTGACCAATCCAAAACAGCCCATAAATGACCAACTTTTTAAGCTTCAAAATCAATGTCCAGATTAGGCATACAAAATGAACACCTCTGTATAGACCCCCTTTATCTCAGGACTGGGGGATTATTTGAGCAAACAATAATTTTTGGTCATAGACCAGACCGCAAACCCCAACATACTTTAATGACATCAAAATAGGCCAATGTACAACAGCATGTAAAAAGTCCCTGGACAGTGTTTGCCATTCGCTATGGTCATAAAATCGTAACACGTTAATATATTACCGTATTTCCTTGAAATACCCCCCGGGGGGTGATTGTTTCATAGTGGTCCCGAGAGGGGGGGGGGTTAAACGAGGGGGGGGGGTAATTCGAGGGGGGGGTTATTATTTCACAAGAAAATTTTTGAAAACCAGGTACGAAATTGTCGTCTGAAACGTACGCAGACGTCGAAAAATGCAACAAAAAACGCCATTTATAAGGTTCTGTAGACTAATATTAGTATGTAGATGGTATGTACACTGTTCTAACGTGACACCGACATTGTTTTAACGTGTGTTCTGCAGTACACTGAACACAAACTACAGTTATTGTCATGTACGTTCCCTTTACACTCAATACGGTAATATATAATTTATTTATATAATATAAATTTTCGTGTGGTACTGGGGCCAAACGACCCCGGTCGGGGACCAAAATTTGTTGTATACTGAAAAAAAATTTTCTCACCGGGGTCGTTTGGCCCCGACCGGGGACAATAACCACAAAGCATCAAAAAGTGCCATAAATTATCGTGTGGTACCGGGGCCAAATGACCCCGGTCGGGGACCAAAATTTGTTGTATACTAAAAAAAAAATTTTCTCACCGGGGTCGTTTGGCCCCGACCGGGGACATTTCGATATTGCCGGGGACCGGACCCCGGCAAGATTACATGCACTATAAAAAAATACAGTGATTAACAAAAATAAGAGCGTTAAAAAAATAAGAACCGCTTATCGCCCTGAGCTGAAATTTTGCATGCGCGCTCACTACATGCAGGAGTACATGCATGCAAAAATTCAGACAAATCCAACAAAAATTTGACACTCCCCCAAAGAAAATACATCAGAGCATGTAACCATCTTGCGAAAATTTTGTGCATGCTAATTTGGTGATAATTCACCTAATTAACATGCAAATAACACATAGACACCAATTATCAACTTTTGAAAAAATTTATTTTTTGCCGGGTCCCGGTCCCCGGCCGGGACCTGTGTAAATAGCCTGAATTTGATGGTGAAAAAGTTCAAAAAGTAGTGATTTTGAGCGAAAATTGAGACAAAATTTCTCAAAAAATACCCACTTTTGCATTTTCTGGTGACAAAAGTAATTTACTCATTTTTACTCAGGAGTAAAAGCAAAAAATAAATACTTAACATTTTTTGTACATACATGTGTGTAAAAAATAAATACTTTATGTTTATGTTTACTTTTGAAAAAGTTCGGTACTTTCAACAACTCTGGGCAAAACATGCGTAAAACCAATGTTTAGTAAGAAAACTGCTGTTTTCACATTGAATTGCTGTAAAATGGAACTTTTTGAAAAAACTCGAGTTTTTTTTACAAAAAAAAAACAGAAATAAAAACAGAGTTACTAAAGGTTATCATGAAAAAATCCCTTAAAATACCGGTATTCATTTTTTAAAAACTCAAAACATAGAAAAGTGTTTTTTTCTGGAGAACTTGTCCATCGTCGGTTGTTGTAACATTTCGTGACTCATTTCTACTTACAGTTCAACCAACAGAAAAAATATGAAATCAATACCCATTTACGTCATCTCAACAATCAAATAAAATCGCTTCATCTGCTCTGCAAAAGTCTTTATTTGTAGTTGTTGATATCTGTAGTCCACTGCATTCTTTGTATATTTAGCGTTCAGTCGGATCAGTATTAAAGATTTATTTAGGTAAATAAGTTGACAGTGCGGGTGAAAACAAATATTTGGCTGTATTATACAAAAACCATTTGGTAAATTCTAATAGGGCTCGTTCAAGTATTCACAGTAGGTAATTGTAGGTAAGTGTTCATCTTCATAGCTTGAGTGGAAATTCACAGAACTGAACACTTTGAACTGAGCACGCAGCAGAACACTTAAGAAAAAATCAAATTCTTCTCCGCCTGGCAAGGAGCCAACGCCTCAAATGGAATGGGCCATCCTGAGTTTTAATGCTGTCGAATGGATTGACGTTCGGCTGGGCATTTTCTGATATCTGTGCAGGATTGACTGCATTTTTGGCAGCCTGTGCAACCTGAAACGAAGATAAGAGTATGAAAAAGACTGAATTATGCATGAATGGCGTGAAGTGATTAGCTTTGAAGCAGTGATTGGCTAAAAAGTGAACTAGCAATTCGATTTAAAGCAACCCTGTCAAAAGGCAAGAATTTTCTAAGTGTGTTGGCTTCATTACAACTGATTCTCCCTGCTACCTAAACATCGAATAACTCCACCCTTGCCACTGCACTGACAGTTTCTTTGGCTTCAATTAATGATCGTGTTAGGTTCTGGGCACCATTGGTAATTAGGTCATTAATAATGATGGCATAGTGTCAGAGATTAACACCAATTTTTAACCACTATTATCTGTTTTCCTGCAGGCCACGTAAAGATCCCAGGAAACCAGACAATAAAGGTTTATATGATAAGACAAATCACTCTGAAAAATGGTAAAGTGCCATGCCAGTGATTACCACTGTGCGTTGTTCTTCTAAAAATGGACCAGCGAAAAAAACACTTTCATGACAATGAAATACTTTTAATAGTTCAAAGAGAGAAGTAACTGACAACATGATACCGCTAAAATCTCACCTGTTCCTGTACATTTGTTGCAGGGTTCAGCCCATCCAGAGGATTTGCATTTCCCAAGGGATCCAGATTTCCCAGGGGATTCACATTTGCGCCATTTGTTGGGGCAGTTTCCAATGCAGCTTTGCTAAAAGAGTTAGCCCAAGATGGTTGCTGATTGTTTGGAACAGGTAGATTTGGCTGTGGTTGTGGTTGTGGCTGCGGCAGTGGCTGTGGCTGTGAATTAACATGTTTAATTGACAAACGATGATGAAACTAAAATATAAACCTGGGTATATTTTTCAGAATAAAATTATGTCGGATTTGATACATTTTTTGAATATTTTTTTGAGGAAGTCGATTACTGAATCGACATGAATGAATGAATATGAATGTGTACAAGTGTAGGGTAGTGTTGATAGAAAATTATTTGTGTTTCACAGCAAAAAATGTGAAATCTTCACGCCGACACTTCACCACGCTTGCCGACGCTTCCACACACACCACGAAAATCTGCGTGAAGGCACTTCACGCTTCTTAATATGGCACTCCCACCCAAATGTATGCGTAGGGGAAGCGTGTGGAAGCGCGAGGGCGGTGAAGTGTCTTCCACATTTTGGATGCGCGTGAAGCGCGCGGTGAAGCTAGGTGAAGCGTGTGGAAGACACTTCACCGAGATTTTCGTGATGTTGGTGGAAGCGTGTGGAAGCGCGCCGCTTCACGCGCATCCAGCCCGCTTCCACACGCTTCACGGATCCATTTTTTGCTGTGTTTCTTGACACTGATACGAATAGTGTGGTATTGATTGAGCCCTAAAGAAGAATCTTTGTTTCCGAAGTTCACCCAGGTCTGGAAGTATTTAGTGGGGGTGGGGGATAATACCAGGGGATGGTGTGGGGGATAATTAGAGGGGATGCGGTGGGGGTAAATTCCAGGGGATGGATTTGCAGAAATATTGTGTGTCATAATACATTATCCATGCAAATTACGTCATCGAGTAAAAATACGCACATTGCGTGGTGGCAACTGCGGTTGTATATTCGGCTGCGTGCCACTCGGTTGCACCGGTTGCCAGTTTTGTGGGACAAAATCTGGATCCGTTTGCGACTGCAACGTGCGTTGCGGGGGCCGCTGCCAGCTGCGTGACCGATACAGTAGTTTAATAATAATACGTCAGGTGCCAGCGCCATGGCGCTTTTCCATCACTACTCGTGGCAACACCACATACCCATCCCCAGTCTCCTGGTTGCTGCCCCAGCCACCCAGATCCTCTGTTCTCCATCCCCCATTATCAGACCCACCTTGCCCCAAGTTGCTGTGTCTGAATTGTCCCGGATCACAGCAGGTGCCCGCCTGACCCCTCTGATCTCCCTCCGAGGGTAGCGAGGGGGGTGTGGCTGGCTTGAGAAAGGGGTTTTCTGGTGGCAATTGAGCTGCAGGGTCGGGGAATAGTGTGGAGGTCAATAGTGAGGGCTGTGGAGGGGGAGGTTTTTGAGGGTAATTTTGACATATCGGAAATACATTTTTAAAAATGCATGAAAGCATGTTACATCGAATGTGGTTTTCGGCCACAAGGGCGACTCGTCGAAGGGCAGCGGCGGACCATTGTCTACCCTGCCGGTGTTGATGACGTCGTCCTGGAAACGGCCGTAGTTCGGAAACATAGTCGCAGTAAACAGAAAAATCACTGACTATTGGTGCTGTTTCAGGAATGCCAACCCCTCCCCCAGCCGAATTCTCATTGGCAGATTGTCGCAGAAGGTTCAAAAATAGCTGGTCCCTATTTGTCAATGGTTTGCCCAGCTCGTCTATCGGGTCTATTGTTCGTTCCTCGGTGATCGTGTAGACTCGTTGACGGGTCAACTTTGTAAGAGAGGGGGTTTAAGTAGGTGAAAAGTAACGTGAGTAGAACGTTGGAACGTTGTGTCGACATTGTGTGCAGTGCAGCACAGGACAGACACTACAAGTGCGGCCGCGGCGTTCCATTTGGAACGCGGCCCACTTACCGTGTGGCTGTAGGCCAAGGCCACAGTGCTGCAGAACAGCAGAATGGAGTTCAACATACTTTCCGGTAATTTTTTATGTTCTTCTGAAGTCAAAAGTTTCCTTTTGTTTTGTGTTTTTAACACAAAAATGTGTACAACGCGTGATGGGCTGTAACACGCTGTAGCACATGCAATACAATACAATTTACCGTATTTACTCGAATAATTCCCCCACTTAAATAATTTGCCCCCTCGAATGATTCCCCACTCCTAGACGAGTGAGGAAATATAATTCCCCCACTTGAATAATCACCCCTCCACTATGATGGAGAATAAATAATGCACGTTTATTAAAAAACAATCGATGAAATCAAAGCAAGCAAAATAGCAGTGCCTCGTTTGATTCATCGAATACAAATGCAGCACATTCGGTGTGTAAGATGCAAAGGAATGTGCACTACGAATGGAAATTGGACGTACATGTGTATGTTGTGTGACGGAAATATACTTGAAAATTTTGAGGAAATAATAATTCCCCCACTTGAATAATTCCCCCCCCCCTCCCCTTGAATAGTTCCCCCCTCAAAAATGTCTGACGAAAAAATAATTCCCCCGGGGAATTGTTCGAGTAAATACGGTAAATATTGACGTCTTAGTATTTTCTTTTTTATTACACATGGCAGTGTGGCAAAAAATGACATGTGCCAATTTTTATCGACATGACCTCACCGCATATAATTTTGCTCAATGTCGCACATGCAGAATTTTAATGTTGTAAATATTTATGGAATTTGTTGACAGTTTTACTGCACAATGAATATTTGCTACTTGGGCGGTTCAGGAAATACAGGGTGGCAACTTTCCGTTTACATTTTTCTCAAACAAAATTATTACCGTTTTTCTGTTTGCTGGCAGCTGAATTTTTTACCTTTCCATTCATTTGAATTCATTCAAGTCCTTCAAAAACTCACTTATAAAAAACAACAGTACTTTGAAATGTGTAAACATTCCGTTTCCGTTTTCCGCCTCAATCATCGACTTTTCTGTCTTTTTTTCCATTTTCCAACTCAATTTTCTGTCTTTCTACCTTGTTTCCGTTTTCCAGCTCAACATTATGTTTTTCCACCTCATTTACCATTTTCCAGCTAAACTTTCTGTTTTCTGTTTCAGCCAAACTGGTAAACCAGCATGAAGGTTTTTCAATTATGATTTCTTTTCTTCCAGCAGAATTTCTGCAGTTTTTTTAGAACATATTTTTTTTCTGTTTCCCATTATGCCTACTCGAAATGAAGCAGCTTAATTCAGCCATCTATTACTTTTCTAATTCGTTTACTCTTGATTCCAGTCGCGGACGAGTTTGCAGCCAATATTTTGCACTTTTTTAAATGAGATATACCTATGTATATTTGCTCAGAAAATACGATGCTCCGGTAATTTCGTAACGAAAAACACTACAGCGGCCAAAACAACAATAGGCACAATTTATTAGAAGTTTTATAGACTTCTGAAATTAACAAGACGATAAAATTCTCAACTGGCTACGCATATTTACCCATCAAACATTTTTGTCGATTTCGTCGAAAGAACATGAGATCCCAGTATTGGTTTGTGAAAAAAGTAAGCGTATCGCGTCACACTTACACCAGCTATGGGCGATTGCTGGAAAATAAATAATTACCCTCCTCGAAATATCCCCACCCCATTGAAATTTTGTTAAGCTGGGCTGATTCACTAAATATGAATGATTCTGTATGAATAGAACATGAAAAGTGATTTAAGTTCTTCACGTGTGGTGTTAGTGAATGCGATGAAATTGTCATGGACTGCAATGAAAATGTAGACAAAATAAATATCCCACTTCGAATTAACCCCTTTTTCAGATTTTGTTGATTTCCACCTGTGGGCATTTCCATAGTTGTTAAAACGTATTTACGTTTACTCGACTTTTACGTATACTCGAGTACTTCATAAATAAGTTTACGTTTCCTCCCGAAAAAAATACCAGTACTCACTTACTCGCGTACTTCTTGAAAGTACGCGTGTACAGAAAACGAAAACTATTCAAACGAATTGAAGTAGCTGTGAAAATCGCAGCGGCAATGATCAAAGTTGCGACGGGTAGGGAAAGCGATGACTTCCACGTTTCCTCTACTCACCTCTGTTTTTCTGAGTACAAAATTGACAAAAATACTAGCTTTCAAGGTTTTCCCTGAGTAAAATTACTGGTAGTTACGTTTACTCATGTTTTACGCAGCGTAAAAGTATTTTGAAAATACTTGACGTTTTCTGTACTCAGGGTTGAGTAAAAAATAAATACTCTACGTTTACATTTACTTTGAAAAAAGTTCAGTTCAAAAAGTTTTTAACAACTCTGGGCATTTCCAGGAAATATGGTAATTGCATTGGCACATTGAGTATGCGAATTTGCAGATTTGCGGAGCACTGTGCCTCAGTATATTCCGATAGTCCAATAGCTTTGTTTTTGGATACTTTTACTAGATGAGTGTTACAAAGCATGCAGTTACAATAGCTTAGTACAAGACGGTTGTTAATAGACCTGTTTATACCATACACAAATGGATACATTTTCATGTTCATGCTTATCCAGTATGCAGTAAATAAATCAAATGTGAACATATCCACTTACCCCAAAATATAACAAACACTTTTACTGGCTATTTTATGAATGTATCACACCAATCTTGGTATTGTAACACAAAACATTATGAAGTCAACAGACTTTTCTCTACAAAATAATATGTAATGAAACAGTCATCATAAATAGATGTGCGCCGCTTCAAACACATACTGTGAACCGAATGGAACCCATCCATTCAAATTCAAATTAAGACATAAGTAATCATATTTACCCAAGTGGAACAAAATTGAATGGTGAAAATTCTGTAGACTACAATAAGACACACAAAGCAAAATTAACAAACTGTTATGACATTGTAACAAAATGCAGTAAATGCAGTATTTACTGTAAAGTCCTGGTAGATAAATGACTAGACAAATAAAATGAGAAAAGAATACTTTAAATGAACATTAATAAATATGTACAGAACAACCAATTATCATCAACACATTGCTTCCACAGAATTTTCAGTCTGTATAATGCTGACAACCTGACCACTGTTTTCACCTGTCAACAATGGCTCCCTGTGAACATCAACCTCACCATTTATCTGAAACTTATGTCCCACATTGTTTTGTACACCATTGGAGTCTGTCATAACAACACTATTGTCATGTTCACTATACTCTGCAGCTGCACTGCGTACACTATTCTGCTTAGCCAGTATATCCTGTACATTTCTGCCTCTCCTGCCTCTCAAAGTGGATTGACTCTGACCCCTGGGAGTGTATCCAATTGACCTGGGGCTCATTCTCAGGTTAGGGTTGGTTACTGTCCGTATGGGAGGGGGTGGCGGCTTGTTCTTTGTTCTCATAGTAGGCGTGGGCGTTGAGCGGTTTTTTATGTCATTTTTCTGTTTAGTACTGGAGCCATTTGGAATGACCGAATTCGCAGCACTTGGTTGGTGAACCCTGTGAATGGTAAGGCAAACTGCATTTTGGTTGGACTGTTACGCAGAGAGCACTCAACGACAATCTGGAATAAAGCGACAAATTCAGTGTCAATAAAGTACAAATACTCAAGAACGCTTAGAGATAACAATCCGCAAATTGAGATGTTGAAAGCACAAACCGATATCTACATCGTGTCCAAAAATTATCTAAAAAACTCCTGTAGTTTTCGAAATATAAATTTTTTATTTTGATCTGTATTTTAAGAACCACTGGATCTTTTTGGATAATTTTTGGACATGATGTAGTTATCTGTTAGTGATTTCAACATCTCAATTGGGGATAGATATCTCTAAGCATTCTTGTGTATTTATAATTTGTCGACACTGAATTTGTCGCTTCAGCTCCTATTTGTCATTATGCTGTAACTCCGGCTTAAAGCATCGAAATCGAAGTAACAAACTCAGGCTCAGTGTGCAGCAGTGCATCGGCTCCAGTTTCAACCCACTTTTGTCCACCTCCATTCTGCACACTTCCATTCTCCACGTTCCCAACACTGGTGGTATTCAAAACGGTGACGCTTCCATTTGAAGGATTCACATTGCTAATCATACTCGCGGTGCCGTTTGTTAGGGCGTGGTGACCATTCTCAATTGGCATATTTTGAGGTGCAAGAGACGCTTCGGACCTGCAATTATGCCAGGAGTTTTATTAACCCGACACAACTAGGGTTCAAACGGGATCCCGATCCCGAATCCCAAAACTTTCCAGGATTCAGCGGTCCCGATCCCGATCCCGAAACTCCAATCCCGATCCCAACATCTGAAAAAACGAATCCCGATCCCGTCCCAAAATTTTTCAAATCCCAATCCCGAACAAAAATTATACAATCCCGATCCTGGAAATAATGGTCAATTTTATTACATGCCATTTTTGCACTGATAAATGTGAATGGAAACATCCAATCTCCACTTTATGCAACTTTTCTGGCATTCAGATGTGTTATTTATCAGGCCTGTTTTGTCTAAAAAACATGTATATAAGAACCTTTTCAAAATGCCAATCCCGATCCCAAAAAATGCCAATCCCGTCCCGATCCCAAAACCCCAGTCCCGATACCGATCCCGAAATTGCAAAAAAAACGAATCACGATCCAGAGACATCAATCCCGATCCCGATCCTGAAAACTCAAAAAGCCAAACCAGATCCCGATCCCGAAAAGTCAATCCCGTTTGAAACCTAGGCACAAGTCTAGGGTGTCAAAAATTTTTTTTCAGCGGTCAGAAAACGGAAAAAAAAATTTGCACTAGGCGGAAAACAGAAACGGAAAAAAATTTTCAGCGGCCGGAAAACGGAAAAAGAGGCCGGAAAAACGGAAACGGAAAAATCAAATTTGCATGGAAATGGAAAAACTGAAATTTTGCCGGAAAACGGATAAAATTGGCTGAAATTTTGTTGGAAGTGGAAAAAATTTGCAGTAATTTTGCTGGAAACAGAAATTTTTTTACATCATTGACAATCTGCATGAATTTTTACCAGTTTGGCTGATCAGAAAACAGAAAGTTGAGCCAGAAAAAAGTAAAATGAGGCGGAAAAATGGAAAATTGAGGTGGAAAATGGAAAAAGGCAGAAAAACTGGAAATTGAGGCAGAAAACGGAAAAAAGGCGGAAAAACTGAAAATTTAGCCGGAAAACGGAAAATGAGCTGGAAAAACGGAAACAGAAAAAAATGTTGCCGGAAAACGGAACAGAAAACGGAAAAAAATTTCAGCAGCCAGAAAACAGAATGGAAAACGGAAAAAAATTTGCCTGCGGAAAACGGAAACGGAAAACGAAAATTTGACACCCTAGGCACAACCATAACTAATCCAATGATCAGTAGACCATAATCACAGATATTTATGACGAATCGGGCTAAATATATAAGTTTCTGGTTAAATAAATTTTGTCCCGCGTCTAGACGGATAGCAAAACGCGAAATGAAGAAATGATGTACCTGCAATCGACAGTTTCCCTGTTGCAGCCGCACAGCACGCGCGCCGTGAACACCAATAGAGCCTGGCAAACTGCCAACACCGCGAATCCAACTGAAATAAGTGTATGAACGGTAAGCACGAACTTGTTGAATAGAATACGGGACGCAACCTGCAAAAACAGCCCAGGCGGCCGGTCTGGGACTGATGCCGACTGCAACAATCAACTCGAAGCCCCACGTGGATGCAAAAAGTGCTGCGGCGACAGCATTTGACAACGATTCACGGCGGACGTATGACAACTTCAGGTATGCGCCGCCACCTCCGGGAATGCCTGAGGAATTACACGATAAAGTGCTTGAGTTTGTTATTCTTATCGTGGTACTTTTATGAAGAGTGATCGAAATCAAACGCACATTTCACAGATGCCAGCCTTCTCCAAATGAGTACGGCGGCGGAGCAATTCGCAATGAACATCACCATGTTCGGGACCAAATAGAATGCAATGCTTGCCGGCGGGCCACATCTGAAGTATGGCACGATGTCTTGAATAGTTTGAAGGAAATTCACCTAGCGATTTTGCAACAACCTGTCGGGTGTGTCCGTCGATTCGCCCGACCGCCCGACGCCGTTGATCAACAAGTTGACTGCGACAAGTATGAGCGGCAGCCCTGCGATCCACATAACTAGTCATGTAAAATTGGGTTTACCATTATGAAAAGCTCGACCATTTTGGAAAATTGTTTTCTCAAAACAGTACGAAACACTGTACATATTTGTGCAGCATTTCGTACTGTTTTCTGATACAGTTTACCAAAATGGTCGAGCATTTCAGGGTGGTAAACTAGTATGTGTGGGCACATTAAGCACCCATCAAGTGCTACCCGGACAGAGTTCACATCCCACAATTCTACTTACCCCAAGCACAAATCATTCTCCTAAACATGCCGCACGGGGCCTCAGCACCCATTCTTTCAGCAGGAGTCACGCTCTTTCTAATCACTCTCAAGTAATTGAGAGCTTCAGCCAGAAGCCAAGCATGTGCAGCGGCTATGGCCCAGTGCAAAAATGGCGATAATTTTGGACAGCTCGTAGCGCAGTAATGTGGTAAATCGGCACCAGCGTTTTTGGCATTTGGTGACAGTGGCTGTAAGATTTGGTGGATTACTGTAGAATTTTGCATGTGGGAATATCGTGAATGGAAATGAATTGTCTTATCTAAAGTCTTGCAATGTAGCATCTAAATACTGGGTGTTCACTTTTGGGTATTGGTCTATGTTTTGTAATGAGTGAAAAGCAAAGATTTTTTGTGTACCAAATATTCATTGTAGCCTCAAACCTAAAATCAAACGGCTCTATTTTCTCACCTCCACTGGGGTTCTCACATTTCTGTCCATGCCACCATATAAGGAATAGTCCACAAAGCTGACTCCGCCTTCTCCCCTTGCCGCCATATCTATCCCACCCATTCCACTGTCATACATTGGGGCCCCTTGGGAACCCCCCATACCGTAGTACACACCCCCTGGCCCGGAATTTTGAGTGTGCGAGTGTAACAGGGGTCCGGTGGGCGGGTGCATGCCGCCCATACTTTGGTGATTTTGAGCGGGCGCCGACGCGGGCGGCATTACCGGGTAGGAGCCCATGAATGGGTCGAACATCGGAGCCGACAGCATCTGCTATCAGGGGTGGCAGCGATGTTTCCACATGTAAAATTTGACAGATACAGAGACTTGTAGAGCCTTCAAAGCAAACTGACCATTTGCTCATTCATTACCACTTCGACATTCGTTCCACCAGGGCCCTGTCCCAAAACGGGGAACGCGTGTTCCCAGTGTCCCAACCCGTAGACAACATAGACTGCGATTTGCGTCGCGGCCACGCAAGAAAGTATCGCACCACGCCGCGAATGTCTCAGGGTGCTGCGGTTTTGACGGCAGAAATGGTCACAAACATTTTGCCTCAAAATGAAATGATCAGGGAAAAACCTACCGGAAAAACAACGAGCTGCCGATAACCACCAGCAAAATGACACTGGCGGTGGCGCAGCCAAGAAGTATAAAGACAGCCCAACGCGCAGAGTCGGTCACTGGCGGCGGGGTGATGCCCTTCAGTGTTTTGGTGAGCAATTTTTCTGGATTATCTTCTATTTATACCATGACCATAAAAACACTCGCTCTTCTATTAGAGCCCTACCCTTTTATTAGAAAAAATACGGTAAAAAGTTATTTTAACCCATTTATTTAATGAAAGCTCATTAAATATGAAAAACAGCATTTCTACTTACAGGTATAATGGAAAATGCTCCCAGCTGCGTGGTTTTGCAGCGCACCATGCCATACATGTCCTTTTGTGATTCAGTAGTCACACCTTCTGATGTCCATTCGTTTTCTGCGCGGTAAAATTATTCTTACTTTACTGGTACAAACATAAGTTATAAAAATCAACTGTTGAAAGGAGTTATTGTTAGAACAGAATAACCTGGGGGCAGGAGTATGAAAAGTCCATGTGGAATTCTCATCATGTTTAGGGCCATCATAAATGTTTCATTAAATCTAGTGGTACTCCCAAAAAGTCAATCAGACAGTATAACGAGGTAAATTGTCAGTGCAGCAGCACTGATGGGCAGCAGCACTCGTAGGAAATAAGCTACGGTAAACCTCCAATAAATATGTTGGACTGTTTCACCTCTATTTGAAAAAGTGGCAATCTCCTATTTTTTATAAAAAGTCTTTATGTATAAATAAATACATCAACCGAGAGACTACACAGACTTGCAGCGATACACTGGTAATGGGAAACTTATCAGTTACAATGGAATTTTTATCATGCTGCGTTAGCATGCTACGTACATGCGCAGGCATTAGCCATTTATCAATTGTAAACGGCGTTATCCTGTGTGTTCCATGCTTGCACGCACATGCGAAAATTACTTTGGCCCGACAAAATTGCCCCTCCTATTTTCAAAGTTCCCGAGCGCAGACAGTCCGCGACTGGGGATAAATTGAGAATGTCTGAATTTTAGACTGTTGCAATGGTTTTTTGTACCTTTCATATTTTCGGCTGAACTCACAACAACAATTTTTGCATTATTTATAACTTCGTTTTGGTTCAGTTTTGCCTTGACCGGACGTGAGCAGACCTTAATAATAACTTTCACATAAAACCTTGAGTTGAGATGCGCGTTGTTTCTTTTTAATAGTGTGTAATGTTTTTTAGCTTTCTTGAGGGGTAAAAATTTTCAGGGTTTGGGGGTAGATTAGGATAGGATTGGGACGATATATCGTATCGAATATCGAATATCGGATATCGACTATTTTTTCATATCGAATATCGAATATCGATATCGAAAATTTTGAAAAAATATCGAATATCGATATCGAATATCGACCATTTTTTCGATATTTTCGATATTCTATCCTCCCTGGGCCTGACTTCAAATAAGCCCAGAATGGCACTTTTGAAGGCGATTTCATAAGCAATTTTACCAAATTTTGCGCGCAAGCGCGCACTTTGTTCTCAGTATTTTTGTTTCAGCACTTGACACAACATCAAATCTTGTATAAATGCACAAATCTTATATATGTGTGTTGATTAGCTAATTACACCATTTCATGGCTGGGGGCGGCCTTTTCATTACCAGATCTGTCAGATTTTAATCATCATTTTCTCATTTTGATCCTTGTGAGCCATTTAAATTTGTATCATCTACTTATCAGGAGAGATGATCAATTGGGTTTGTGACCAAATGGAAATACAATATGCCAAATGAGATATGCCCGGCTATAAGAAAAGCAAAATATCGAAAATATCGAAATATCGATATCGAATATCGACCATTTTTTCATATCGAATATCGAATATCGATATCGAGGGTCCATATCGTATCGATATCGAATATCGAGTTTCAGAAAAAAATATCGAATATCGAATATCGATATCGAAAAGTCATATCGTCCCAACCCTAGATTAGGAGGCGTATAAATCCACATTATAGGGGTGAATAGAACACAATGCCTAAAAATCTTGTGCCAACACGAAAAATTTTGTGGAGGTGTTTCAAAATCGATCAAATTATATTTTTATATCAGAATCACCCACCTGTTTCGTCATACACGACGCAGGTAAAAGTAGGCTCTAGCTGCAGCACCGATGTTTTTGGAGGGTAGTACTGCGATGGCGGTCTGACACCGTAGAAAATAGCCTCTGAAAGCTGCGGATATTCGATCGTCCTACTATTCTCAGAATTTTGGCTCTGTGCCAAAAGTGTTGCCCTCTTTGAGTTTGTTGGAAAGGTGTTGGGCAGCTCGATTATCTGTGAAAGTGGAACGAAATCCAGCGTTGAAGGAATCCAGTCACGTGAATCACACCGTAGTTAAGTATTATCGAAACAGGGAAGCATCGCACTGCATCTAGCACGCGAAAATTGTGGTAATTGCCAGTGATAAATGGGATCGTGCTGAAATGATGGACTGCGAAGTATAAACACTGCATGTCCGATAATTTAGAACCTCAGGAAACCTGAAATTATTTGAGAAAACTTGTTGTTCCTATCAGTATTTTTCAACAAAATCATTTCAAAAAATGACAATCATAGTGAGAACTAAACTTGAATGCGTTACTGCCACACAATGAGATGCGCTGCAATGCTTCCGTGAGTAAATTTTTTTGAGTTAAACAAAAAATAACTATTTTATTTTCAGTGGCAAAATAAAACACAGATAAATATGTGCTGCACCCACAACTAAGTTCAACTAAACAGCGGACGACCACATTATGAATGGCCATAATTCTCAAAGCGTCAGTTCATCACAGCAGTTCATTTCACTGCACAAGTATGATGCCATAGAAATTTTATGACCCCATTTCAAAAGTGGGATGAGCGTCCCGTCCCAGTTGTCTAGGTGCCCACCTACTCACAAACCGCTACATACTATCGCCATACATTGCTTCCTACCGGAGTGGTAATATACTCATAAAAATAGAGCCAACCCAGTGCGCCGCATGGTGGCTGGGCACAGATAGAGGTCCTAAAAGGAGTGTTTTTCAGAAAATATAATTAAATATTATCTCAGAAAATCTCCCAAAAAATATAATTAAATCTCTTAGGTGGCAATCCCAAGCCCTGTAAAGTGTAAAGTAAAGTGTCAAATGTAAAGTAAAGTGTCAAATGAAAAGTAAAATGCAAAGTCAAATGTCAATTGTCATGCAAAGTGTCAAATGTAAACTCAAATCTAAAGTGTCAAATGTATATCCAAATTTTATTATCTGTATCCAAATCTTATGTTTTTGTATCCCAATCTTATGTCAAAAAATAAATTTTGGTTACAAAAACAGAAGATTTAAATATGAAAAATAAGATTTGGATACTGAATTGACACTTTACTTAAGATATGACTTTACATTTAACACTTTGCATGACAATTTACATTTGACTTTGCATTTGACTTTACATTTGACACTTAATTTACATTTAACACTTTGCATGATATTTGACATTTGACTTTGCATTTGACACTTTACTTTACACTTTACAGGGCTTGGGACCGTCCCGTGAAAAACCGCCGAGAACATATAAATATCCCGTGATTTTTGGAACACTAGCCACAGAACACAGCAGGACATTGCAATAATAGTAAGCACTCACCTCCAAAACGGGCCAGCTTCCACCGAACGTTCCACTGTCCTCATCGAAGCCCTCGTCCGGATAAAATGTATCATTGCTCAAGTAAACTAGCGCCAAATGACCCAAATCTGTTACAGTGCCAAACTTTTTGGGCAATCTTTCTCCAAATTGAACGTAGGCAGTACCAAATTTGCTCAACTTGAAATGACCCAAAGCGGCCGGTCGGATGGGAGTGATTGCTGAAAGTTGAATGAGAAAATTTACTGTCGCGTACATAAATACATACACAGTGGGATTCGTATACGTAGTTAGGTACGTGATGGCAGGAAATTGTAAAAAAAAGACAACGGCGCATGATAAGGGTAGAGTCAAAAGAATGGAGGCTAATTAGCTCTGAAGCATCGAAGATTAGTGCGTCACGGAAGGAGCGGTGCCGCACTGCCGTAAAACTACTGATTAGTATGATCAGTCAAAAGTCTGTAGTGGTTGAGATCAGTCATTTCTTTAACGACACATTTGTTGGGATCTACCTATCATAAAATTGACAGTAGGATAAGCATGAGGGTGACAAGTTATTTCGAATGTGATAGTAAGCCAGAATGCTGTTAACAACAGCATCAGTGTACTTAAACTGCGAACACGATTAAAATTAAATGTTGGCACTGTGCCAAAAAAAGTACTTCACATAAACGTTTCGGACTGAAAAGAGATACACTGTACAAACGAAAAGAATCCGACCGGTCAAACAAATTTTTTTAGACGTAACTATTTAGGTATTTGTTTCAAAGTGGAACAAAATTACATCGCAAGAAGACCGACGAGCTTCTTCTTCTATTTTTTGATGACTGGTGCTTTTCTAACTGATGCTCTGATATGAAAATGTTGCTCGAGTTTCATATGTAAAAGGCAGGTAAAAGTTGATGAAAAAATAGCACTCTTTTACTAGAAGAAATACGGTATATATGCGTGTTCATATTTACATGAAGGTACATAAATATTTGCTGTGGAACTTTTGTTCCTGTGGACATGAAATGAGCTCTGAACATCAATATGTTAAATATTTAAATAGGTATGTTTGCAATGGCTACAGACATTGCGTCAGTCAAGAATTATGACTCAGAAGGGAAGAGAACATAAATATTTACCTAAAATAGAAAATTCGGGCAGGCTTGTGTACGACAGCTTACAACTGTATAAACATACCGTATTTCCTCGAAATACCCCCCCCCTCGAAATACCCCCCCCCCTCGAAATACCCCCCCTCAAAATGGACACTATGAACTAATAAACCCCCCCCTCGAAATACCCCCCCCCAAATTTAGTGTATAGAGAACGTAAATGACAAAGGCTGCGGTTTGTCATCCCGACAATGCAGAACACACGTTAAAAACGATGACTCTGTTATGTGAGAACACACATGTTATGTTGTCTACACACTTATAAATGTCTTTAGAGTCTTATAAATGGCGATTTTTGTTGCATTTTTCGACGTCTGCGTACGTTTCAGACGACATTTTAGTACTGGGATTTCAAAAAATTTCTGGCGAAATAATAAACCCCCCCCTCGAAATACCCCCCCCCTCGTTTAACCCCCCCTCAAAATTCTCACTCTGAAACAATAAACCCCCCGGGGGTATTTCGAGGAAATACGGTATATAACTACGAAAGTATCGTATTTCCTCGAAATAGCCCCACAGGGGGTTTATAATTTTGAGGAAAGTTAATTGAAGATGGCTTATTCGAGGGGGTTATTGATTAGCCAGAATTTTTGATGAAATTCCATCATTTGTAATATACTCAGACGTGGAAAACTCCAACAATAACAATAGCGTATGTCTATAGACTAGGGTTGGCCGATGTTTTTTTTAAACGTTTTTAAAAAAACAACGTTTTTTTATATAAAAAAAACGTTTTTTTTATAAAAAAAACACGACGTCCGAAATGTTTTTTTTAAAAAAAACATCGACCTAAATTTTTAGTACTAAGCACTAGGTATTTTGCAAAATTTTTGCGCGCAAGCGCGCAATTTCAGACCCAAATTGACATTGGTGGTTGTTTTAATTGGTTTTGTGGCATTTTTAGTATCAAAGTATCCATTTCTATGTGCTACCATGGGTTAATAAGCCGTCATATGTTGCTGTAGTATATAATATTGAGGTAATGTGCTTCCATGTACCTCCACAGTGTGTAACTTCACTCCCAAAGTAACAACCTTGTTTTATAACCTTGTTTGATCACTATTCCGTGCCAAACTTTACCTGAAGTCACGAACATTCGACTATAAGGCGATATACGAACGATATGTCGACGAAAAATGGATATTTTTGACACAAATCACCACTTATAATGCTATCCCATGGCTCCACAGACATTATATGGTCATATATAACACCACAGAGTATTGCCACTGTCTGATATACCTATATATGTTGACACAAGGTCATATCTGGGAGCTTTTAAAAAAAACGTTTTTTATTTAAAAAAACGTTTTTAAAACAAACAAACATCGAGTTAAAAAAAACGTTTTTTTTCCAACCCTACTATAGACATAAATAAAACTGTAAGTACATATACGGTATAAGCTCTGTGCATTCCCAATGCAACTCGGTCAGTGTTTTTAACATGTATCCTGCATTACACAGATCACAAACTGCAGTTTTTTCATTGACATCTTGTTACACTCATTTGGGGGGGGGGGTATTTTTAGGGGGTCTGTTATTTCCCCAACTGGCTCAAACCAGGGTACAAACCTCACACTTCGAGGGGAGTTTATTCAAAGCGGGCACTTCGAGGAAATACGGTATTCTTAAAATATAAAGTACCACTACCAACGCGACTGAGATTGCTGTCAGCGGAATTGCAGGGTCTAGAGGTGGTCAGAGTTTAAAAAAGCGTTTTTTAAACAGTCAAATGTCCAAACCGTTTTTAAGCCAATTAACCCACAGCTTACATATTCAGTACTGATCAACTATATATTTTAAATACAATGTTTTTGCAGGCAAGCACGCAATTTCGCATAAAAATACAACTTAACAGCGTCAGTTGTCTCATAGGTTTTGTTGTTGACATGACGTTTGGTGTCACTGTCAAAGTTTCCAGTTCTACATGTAAATATGTGACAATAAAATGTCGCATGTTTTGTAGTAAAACAAAATCCAGCCAATGTGCTTCCACGTGCTTCTGAAGTATGGAGTGTCACTCTCAATGTATTAACCTCTTATAGCTTTATTTAGACACTATTCCATATCCAACTTCACTTGAAGTCAAGAACGTTTGACAAAACGCAATATAGTGAGAGTCCATAAAAGCATTCTTATCATTTGCGTTGCCATCATTTGTAACTTTTCTACTTGCGGGATAGCCCCTTGACCGTCAAGGCGTGCTGAAAATGCCCTTAAAGCGGCGTTTACACTGCGAGCTGTGCCAGCAAACTTTTTTCTGTCGGCAATGGACATTTTGTCACGACAACGCACAAATTTTACAGAAATCTTGCCTGTGCCAACAAAAAAGCCTCGTTCAACAGAAACCGAACCGACAACAAAAAAAGCCTCGTTGGAACCGATGCAAACCGACAACGGCTGACATGTCATACAAAGTGTCAAAGGTCATGTAAAACGTCCTAAATTAAGTCAAATATGCAGTAATAAAAAAATTGACAATTTACAGGGCTTTTAGCATGACTTTAGACAATTAATTGTTCACTATCATCCACAAATGATTACACACGTTTGACTGTGGCGCCCTTGGCACCTGGCGCCATGTTCCTGAATGGTGAAATGGTGATATTGTTTCTGGCGCTTTCCCATGGGAAACAAATCGTCGTCACAATATTGTCGTCACAGAAAACACGTTCGCAGCTTGTGACGGCAACACGGTGATGAACCGACACATAATCGACGCGCTCGGCGTCGTTTTTGCTCAATTTGTCGGTTTGGGTCTCGTTAACGACTCCCAAACCGACAAAAACAAAATAAGACAAAAAATGCCCCACAGAAGTTAAAAATAGGGTGGGCGCGCAAGCGGGAGATAATAAAATTGATTTTTAAATATAGGTAAACTCGGAAGCATAGGGGATTTTCGGGGTAGCATTTTAGGGGGGGGGGGTCCGCCAAAGTTCGCATGGCTATAACTCTGTAACCACTTGGCGAAATTTGACGAAAATTTAACATAATGATGTTTCAGGTCGGGGCGGTATTGAAAATCAAATTCGACTGTCTACGACTCCCCTGACCCGAGATAAGGTGGGTCTGAAAAAAGGCACTCTTTTCGGGTGTCGCCTTGAACACGCAAACTTTGAATGTCAATAACTCCGTCAGTTCACAGCCAATTTGGTTCATTAAACTTCTAAAATGAAGAAAAATTCTTGGAGATTCCATTTTTGAGGTCATTTTGGTGATGTACAATTGCGGTCATATCGATTTGACCCAATTTCTGAATGCCAAATTTTGAGCAAATCTTTTTATTTGAACATGCTATCATATACTTTAGACAACGAGAACTCATATAAAATAAAAATGAGTTCAATATCTCTTTCCAATCAAAAGTTATAGCGTATCAAACTTTCCCTCCCATCCACATAAATAACTGCATGAAGAACAAAGCATGCAACTTCAAAACTACATATCTCGACCTCTTCTCAGCTGATTTTCACCAACGAAATCTTAAAATGATCAGAATAACATGGGGATATCGTTTTTATTATTATTTTATTTGTATAAATTTTCATTATGATAATTTCATTCAAGGGTCATCATTGTTTTCTTGTACGGGAGAACTTATACAATACACAGATAATCTGGGAATAAAAATGATATCTCCATGTCATTTAAAGTGTTCGTTGGTGAAATGATCGAGATATGGAGTTTTGAAGTTGCATGCTTTGTTCTTCATGCAGTTATTTATGTGGATGGGAGGGAAAGTTTTATGCGCTATAACTTTTGATTGGAACGAGATATTGAACTCATTTTTGTTTTATATGAGTTCTCATCGTCTAAAGTATATGATAGCATGTTCAAATACAAAAATTTGCTCAAAATTTGGCATTCAGAAATTGGGTCAAATCGATATGACCGCAACTGTACATCACCAAAATGACCTCAAAAATGGAATCTCCAAAGATGTTTCTTAATTTTAGAAGTTAAATGAACAAAATTGGCTGTGAAATAACGGAGTTATTGACATTCAAAGTTCTTGTGTTTGGGGCGACAGCGAAAATCGAAAATTGTGTCTTTTTTCAGACCCACCCTATCACGGGTCAGGGGGGTCGTAGAAAGTTGATTTCGATTTTGAATACCGCCCTGACCTGAAACCTCATTATGTTAAATTTTCGTCAAATTTCGCCAAGTGGTTGCAGAGTTATATCCATGCGAACTTTGGCGGACCCCCCCCCCAATAATAAATGCCAACCAGAAAATCCCCTATTTAATGATGGCAAACCCTCTGGAAAACGTATTTAAATTTTTTAAATGTTTCTTCAAAAATGACTTTTCAAATTTAGATTTTTTTCTGAAAGTGGTTTTCAAATTTTTGAATTTTATTTTTCAAATTTTTGAGTCTTTTTTAAAAGTTTTCAAATTTACAAATCTTTTTGGTCACTTTTTGAATTTTTTTCTTAAAATTACTGCATTTTTGAATTTTTCTGGTGAACATTAAATACACCTTTACATTTTACAGCTTCAAAGCTGTTACCACTGGTACATCCACACAGTTTTGTTCTGCACCTACAGATGAATTCTTGCAAAATTGATGTTTTCATTAAGTAAAATATGTATTTTCATCCAAAAACACTTTTCAAATTTATGAATTTTCAAATTTTCGAATTTTTTGAAAATAAATTGATTTTTATGTATTTTTTTAAACTCATGCTCAAAAATTCAAAAAGTCCAAAAAAAAATGTAAAAAGTTTGAAAAGGTTTTTGAATTTTCGAATCTTTTTTTGCCATCGTTAAATACCTATAAGCAAAGATAAAAAATCTTATTTTTTGTATTTTCTCCTGTCTATTTTTCCAGAGAAATTGAATTATACCATATTTACTTGAAATACCGCCCTCAAAATGGCTGCAATGAAATTATAAACCCTCCCTCCATCTATCTATTTTTCCCGGAGGCTGCTCAGCAGGGGTCTTGTAGATTTGGACCCCCACAGGGGTACAGATAGATAGTAAATCGCTCCTCCAGAGGGATAGATAGCTGAAAAAAATTTGGGGGGGGGGGGGGTTGGGGGGGGGTTCAATACATAAGCTATTTTGACGTTTATAAGCTAAAAAAGGGAAAAAATCGCTAAAAATAGGTTAAACATAGCTAAAAATAGGTTAAGAGTAGGTACAAATAGGTACAAAGGCACATAAATAGCCAAAAATAGCTGAAAATGTGCGATAAGACATACACATTGATTATTCTGACAGTGAAAATATATAAATAGGTATGAAAAGTAGGGTTCAAACAGGACCGTGGTCCCGGTACATGGTTTGGCAAAAAGTCTAAGAAAAACATAATTTTCAATGACCTGGGTTAAAAGAATTATTATTTTTTTTATAAAATGTTTTTTCAAAGGTTTCCAAACATAGTTACAATGTGATCAACATAAATATACACGTAGAGAAAAATGTCAGACAAATAGCAGTATCATACGATGTCATATATATAGCAATATAATGTCTGTGGAGCCATGTTGTAGTATTAAAGTGGTGATTTCTGACAAAAACTCTATTCTAGGTGTTGTTACAAGTGTGTTGTCTAACTTGTTACTTAAATACATAGCTTTTCATCAAATATTCATGACTTCAAGTGAAGATGGGAATGGAATAGTGCTCGAATAATGCTATAAGAAAAGGCTATTAAGAGGGGGGTCCTTCACACAGTGGAGGTGTGTGGAAAACATTGGCTGGATATCAGTACCAATAGGGTACAAACGAAACCGCGGTCCCGGTACATGGTTCGGCAAATCCCAGTCCTGGTCCGGACCCCCCAGTCCCGGTCCCGGTCCCGACAATTGAAAAAAGTGAGTCCGGGTCCCAGTCCAACTCCCCAGTCCCGGTCCTGGTCCCGACATTAAAAATTTTCTGGTCCCGGTCTGAGAAACTGGTCCCATTTGAACCCTAATGAAAAGTAGCGATTTTGAGTGAAAATTAGGGTAAATTTCTCAAAAATCGCTCCAGGATAGATAGATAGCTGGCGATTCTGGGGGGGGGGGGGTTCAGGGGATAGTAGCCAAAAATTTCGCCTTGGGATAGATATATAGCTGAGCAGCCTCCGGGATAGATAGATAGCTGGAGGATTTGGGGGGGTAACCTATTTAAAGCTATGTTTCACCTATTTTTAGTGATTTTCCCCTTTTTTAGCTTCTTAACCTCAAAATAGCCTATATATTGAATGCCCCCAAACCCGCCCCCCCCAAAATTTTTTTCAGCTATCTATCCCTCCATAGAAATGATTGACTATCTATCTGAACCCCCACGGGGTTCCAAATCTACAAGACTCCTGTAATTAGGTTCGTAGACTCTTATACATGTCAGTCATTGTTACATTTTTCTGTACGCATACAAGCACTTTGTCTGCGTACATGACAGACAACAAATTAGTACTGGGAATTCAAGGAATTTCTGGCAAAATAATAACCCGCCCCAGAAATATCCTCCTTTGTTTTAACCCCCCCTCAAAACTGCCACTCTGAAAAAATTACCCCCTGGGGTGTAATTTGAGGAAATACAGTATTATATTTTTGGGAGAGATTTTTTGGAATTACCATATTTACTCAAATAATTCCCCTGGTGAATTATTTTTCTGTCAGACATTTTTGAGGGGGGAACTATTTAAGGGGGGGGGGAATTATTCAAGTGGGGGAATTATTATTTCCTCAAAATTTTCAAGTATGTTTCCGCCACACAACATACACATGTACGTCCAATTTCCATTCATAGTGCATATTCCTTTGCATCCTTACACATCGAATGTGCTGCATTTGTATTCGATGAATCAAATGAGGCACTGCTTTTTTGCTTGGTTTGATTTCATCAATTGTCCTTTTAATAAATGTGCATTAATTAATCTCCATCATTATGGGGGGGGATTATTCAAGTGGGGGAATTATTTTTTCCTCACTCATCTAGCAGGGGGGAATTATTCAAGGGGGGGGGGGGAATTATTCAAGTGGGGGGAATTATTTGAGTAAATACAGTATCCTTTATTAGACCCCTTTTATCTTGGGACTGTGGGATTATTCGAGGAAACAAATATTTTTTTGTCATAGCCCAGACCCCACACTCCGACATACTCAAAGGGCATCAAAATCGGACAATGTACAACAGAATGGGAATGTTCATTTCTATGACATCTCAAAACATATAAGAAACATAGTTTACACCCTAATACATTGGAAGAGTGACAAAAAAACCAAAATATAATAAATGAATAGTGAGAATTTTCAAATAGATATTTAATTCACGCATTCAAACAGAGATTTATTGTTGACAATGAAAAATGTTGACAAAAAAATAGAATAGCACTCTTCTATTAGAAGAAATAAAAAACCATAAAAGTGATTTAGCATCACTTTGATAAAGTACTGTATTTCCTCAAATTACCCCGCAAGGTGTTTGTTTGTGAATCTTCCAATTTGTTTGAGCTATCCTTTTAATCTTGTTTCTTTGATTTGCGTGAAAGTTGCGGTGAAAAGTCGTGCATTGCAAAATTTAGTTGGGGGGAATTTCAAAGTGTAAATTTTGTAAATTTTTGTTCCTGTAATGATGTCATTATGATGTCGTAAAATTCACCCTAAGTAAAGTTTGCAATGCAGGCATTTTAAAGGTATGGTTCTTTACATAACTTTAAACATCAAACCCTTCCCTTTAAAGTATCGTAAACCATCTCTTCAAGTGTTTAATAAAAAAGTTCCAAAAAGTGAATTTTTTGTCATCCATCTGTTGGGGAGTGGTGTTTTTTTTTAGAGAATAAGAGATTTTTTTAGAAATTTTTCTCATTTATCTCACGTTGGTAGGGTTCAAACGATATATTCTATCGAATATCGAATATCGGATATCGACCATTTTTTAATATCGAATATCGAATATCGATATCGAAAATTTTGAAAAAATATCGAATATTGATATCGAAAATTTTGAAAAAATATCGAATATCGATATCGAATATCGACCATTTTTCAATATATCGAACCTGTATTGTGTCTCCAAATGTACTTTTCATTTTCATTTTGAGATGTTTATGGTTGATCTGATGTGCTTATAGTATTGTATTTGATGAGTAAAAGTACAGTATTTATAATGTCATTGTTGTTGGAGTGCTAAATTTGAAGCCAGAAAACGCTGATATACTTTTTTTTGCAACATGCCCTTAAGCAATTAGGTTATAAGGATGAACTGTAATATCTACCAATTGTTATTTGTCTGATACACTTTGATTCATCATGTTTTTCTTCTATTTTCTACCATTGAGTGATTTAAAGCTTGTAAAAATCACTTGTACCATTCACATTTCAGTAAAGATATGATTAAACATGTGTGCAACCACATGAAAATACAATATGCCACTTGAAATATGCCTTGCTATACCAAAAGCATATCGCAATATCGAAAATATCGAAATATCGAATATCGAATATCGACCATTTTTCAATATCGAATATCGAATATCGATATCGAGGTTCCATATCGTATCGATATCGAATATCGAGTTTCAGAAAAAATATCGAATATCGAATATCGATATCATAAATTTTGAAAAAATATCGAATATCGAATATCGATATCAAAAAGTCATATCGTTTGAACCCTACACGTTGGTAACACATCCCCAAAATTTTAGATTTATACACCTCCCACAGACAGCTCAGAACTCAGCGGGTGCCGGACCTGCTGTGGGACACCATAAAAGCCAAAAAAAAATTGCACGACGGGCGACCCACCCTGAGGAGGGTCGCCGCGACCCCCCAAATTCATGCGAAGTAGAGGGGGGTTGCACCAATACCTCCCCCAAGTTTCAGCTTCTGGCGCGCCCTAGAACTGGAGATAGGGTGTCACAAGTAAGATCAAAAATAGGGTGCCGGACGTGACCGGGAAGGTGTTTAGAAGCAACTGTGCAACTCAGCACCTGTTGTAAAATTTACTCATTGTCGTCACACAACAAGGAAAAAAAACACGTTCGCAGCTCGTGGCGACAATCGACAACAAAAATCAGGCTCCCATGACAACATTTTTTCTCGTGTGACGACAAGCGCTAATCGCCGCATTGTCGCCAATCAAAACCTTGTGCCGACAACAAGATTTTTTCGATCAAAAAAAGCGAACCGACAATGTGAAATTTTTAAAATGCTTATAACTCTGGAACAAAAATGCCGATTTATCTGAAATTTGGCATGTGAGTGCACCTAACTAGTGAGTATACTGACCTGTTTTTTCTCGCAGATATGGAACTTTATTCTGGATTTATGGAACTTTTTCACTTTTTGATTTGTCGGCACATTTTGCAGTGTAAACGCCGCTTAAACAATAATTCATTGACAATATATTAGCTTTTTCCGCCCGGCTTGAGCAGTGCGCTGCACACGCCGGGAAGGGATAAAAATTACCGACAATGAATTTAGAAAAATAAATGCTGGTTGGCTGTCAACATCTCCACCTATACAATTTCGAGAGAACTGCACGCTAAGGATGCTTCAATGCAAAAGATAGGAGGCACAATCACAGGCCTCATTGTGCCCGATTCGTGTGTGTTTTTGCACACAATGCAGTCACTATTTATTAGTACAAATGCCCTTTACAAACACGATCCACAATCTTGACAAACAGGGTTAGTAGATGGCAAAGTTGCTTCCCAAGAATGCAATTGCACATGTATAGGGGGTTGACTTGAGTTTTTAGGGGCTGAGTTTACAATTCAGGGTTGAGTTGATGGGTGTTGATAAATTAGGGTTGAGTTGACAGAAGTTTAAAAATAAGGGGCTGTTGACACAAGTTTAAAAATTAGAGGCTGAGTTTATGGGAGTTGAGTTGATGGGTGTTTGCCAAATTAGGGGCTGAGTTTATGGGAGTTAACAATAACATTACCATAATCCTTAAGTGAGGCCCCCGGGGCTAAAAAATATGCATGAAATGGTGCATTGTGGGTTTCTAATTGCACTGATTTGATATATAATACACTCCATTTTGACACTTCATAACCCTGAAAACTACATAACCATAACCCTGAAAATGAACCACTGGGGCCAAAAACTTTCAATTTGTGAAATGATGCATTTTTGGGTTTCTGGTTGCACTGATTTCAAATTTAGGTTTCTGATTGCACTTATTTGATATATGCACTCCATTGACACTACATTACCATAACCCGAAAAATGAACCCATGGGGCCAAATACTTTCAATTTGAGAAATGATGCATTTTCAGGTTTCTGATTGCACTCATTTGAAATATGCACTTCATTTTGACACTACATTACCATAACCCTGAAAATGAACCACTGGGGCCAAAAAATTTCAATTTGTGAATGATGCATTTTTGGGTTTCTGATTGCACTGATTTCAAATTTGGGTTTCTGATTGCACTGATTTGATATATGCACTCCATTTTGACACTACATTACCATAACCCTCAAAATGGACCCATGGGGTTAAATACTTTCAATTTGAGAAATGATGCATTTTCGGGTTTCTGATTGCACTCATCTGAAATATGCACTTCATTTTGACACTACATTACCATAACCCTAAAATGAACCCCCTGGGCCAAAAACTTTCAAATCATAAAATGATGGATTTGTGAGTTTCTGAGTGTAGTGATTTCAAATATGCCCAGGGCTTAAAAAATTAGAAATTGTGAAATGATTCAATGTGGGTTTCTAATTGCACTGATTTGAAATATGCACTCCGTTTTGACACTACATAACCCTGAAAACTACATAACCATAACCCTGAAAATGAACCTCTGGAGCCAAAAACTTTCAATTTGTGAAATCATTCATTTTTGGGTTTCTGATTGCACTGATTTCAAATTTGGGTCTATGATTGCACCAATTTGATATATGCACTCCATTTTGACACTACATTACCATAACCCTAAAAATGAACCCATGGGGCCAAATACTTTCAATTTGAGAAATGATGCATTTTCGGGTTTCTGATAGCACTCATTTGAAATATGCACTTCATTTTGACACTACATTACCATAACCCTAAAAATGAACCCCCTGGGCCAAAAACTTTCAAACCATAAAATGATGGATTTGTGGGTTTCAGAGTGTAGCTATTTCAAATATGCCCAGGGCTTAAAAAATTAGAAATCGTGAAATGATTTGATGTGGGTTTCTAATTGCACTGATTTGAAATATGCAATCCATTTTGACACTACATAACCCTGAAAACTACATAACCATAACCCTGAAAATGAACCTCTGGAGCCAAAAACTTTCAATTTGTGAAATCATTCATTTTCAGGTTTCTGATTGCACTCATTTGAAATATGCACTTCATTTTGACACTACATTACCATAACCATAAAAATGAACCCCCTAAGCCAAAAACTTTCAAATCATAAAATGATGCATTTGTGGGTTTCTGATTGTAGCGATTTCAAATATGCACTCCATTTTGACACTACATTACTAAAACTCTGAAATTGAACCCCTAGACCCAAAAATTTCTAATTGTAAAATGATGCATTTTGCAGGTTTCTTATTGCACTGATTTGAAATGACTCAATTTCAACTCTACATTACTGTAAGCCTTAAATTGAACCCATGGGGCTAATAAATTAGAAATTGTGAAATGATGCATTTGTGGCTTTTTGATTGCCTTGATTTGAAATATGCACAAATTTTGACACTACATTACCATAACCCTGAAAATGAACCCCCAGGGCCAAAAATTTTCAAATCATAAAATGATGTGTTTGTGGGTTTCTGATTGTAGCGATTTCAAATATGCACTCCATTTTGACACCACATTACTAAAACCCTGATAATGAACCCCTGGGCACAAAAACTTTCAATTTGCTAAATGATGCGTTTGTGGGTTTTTTATTGCAGTGATTTGAGATGTGCACTCCATTTCTACTCTACATTACCATAACCTTTTAAGTCTAACCCTTGGGGCTAAAAAATTGAAAATTGTGAATTGATGCATTTGTGGATTGATGATAGTGATTTTTTGAAATATTCATACCATTTTCACACTACATTACCATAAACCTGAAAATGAGTTTACGGGAGTTTCGAAATTAGGGGCTGAGTTTATGGGAGTTTCCAAATTAGGGGCTGATTTTAAGGGAGTTTCCAAATTAGGGGCTGAGTTTATGGGAGTTTCTAAATTAGGGGCTGAGTTTATTGGAGTATCCAAATTAGGGCTGAGTTTACAGCAGTTTCCAAATTATGGGTTGAGTTTACAGGAGTTTCCAAAATTGGGGGCTGAGTTTATGGGAGTTTTCAAATTAGAGGCTGAGTTTATGGGAGCTTACAAATAAGTGGCTGAGTTTATGGGAGTTTGCAAGTTAGGGGCTGAGTTTACGAGAGTTTGCAAGTTAGGGGCTGAGTTTATAGGAGTTTCCAAATTAGGGGCTGAGTTTACAGGAGTTTCCAAACTAGGGGCTGTGTTTACAGGATTTAGAGGGGGTCCCCATGGGGTGCCATTTTTGGGGGGTCTCCAGGGGGTGCCATTTTCTGGAGGTACATATGGGGGTGCCATTTCAAGGGGGTCCACATAGGGTGCCATTTTTTGGGTGGTCCCCAGGGGTGCCATTTTTTGGTGGTCCTCAGGGGGGTGCTATATTTTTTTTGCAGGGGGGTCCTAAGGGGGTGCCATTTTGGGGTGGTCCCCAGGGGGTGCCATTTTTGGAGAGTCCCCAGGGGGAGCCAACTTTGGGTGGGTCCCAGGGGGTGCCATTTTTGTGGGGGTTCCTAGGGGGTGCCATGTTTGGGGGGTCCCCAGGGGGTGCTATTTTGGGGGGTCCCAAGGGGGTGCCATTTTTGGGGGGTCCCTAAGGGGTGCCATTTTTCGGTGGTCCTCAGGGGGTGCCATATTTGTGGGGCCCTAGGGGGTCTCATTTTTGGGCGGTTCCCAGGGGGTGCCACTTTTGGGGGGTTCCCTGGGGGGTGCCATTTGGAGGGGGGTCCCCATTGGGGTGTCAGTTTTTGCAAGCCTCTGAGTAGTGGGTACCTATAGCAGGATTCTCTCCAACCTTCAGTTGGGTTTTGTGGTTCTCTACAATTAATACCACAAGGATTTACAAACACAAAAAGAACAGCAAAGCACAAATGTAACCAATTGAAGATTACAACAAAGTTTGACACCTTGCAAAAACCACACTATCATATCACAAAACCTATACCACACAGAATGCACACTGCACACCATCATACCAAATCGCAAACTGTCCACATTTTACTACCGAGTTTCATGCCCAACCATTTTACAGTTAACAGTTTTACATTTTACCAACCAAGTTTACAAAAATCCATTCCAAAACATTGCATCTTTGGTATTGGTCTTGTTATTGTTGGTACATTACATTAGGGTTCAAACGGGATCCCGATCCCGATCCCGGATCCCGTGAAATTCCGGGATTTATCAGTCCCGATCCCGATCCCGATCCCGAAACCCCAATCCCGATCCCGATCCCGATCCCGAAATCTCAAAAATACCAATCCCGATCCCGATCCCGATCCCGAAAATTTTCAAATCCCGATCCCGATCCCGAGAAACTCCCAAGTCCGGGATCCCGATCCCGGAAAAATTAGTGGAAATTATAAAAAGTGAAATAATGACGTTTTTGCATGCAAAAAAGTGGATGCAAACCCCCAGCGTCAATTTTATGTCACTTTTCTGGCATCCAACAGTGTTTTGAGACCTTTATGAACAACTGTGAATGCCAGAAAAATGGCCGAAATCTCTATCCCTAGAACCCAATCCCGATCCCGGAAAAATGCCTATCCCAATCCCGATCCCGATCCCGTGACCCCAATCCCGGCCAATCCCGATCCCGATCCCGATCCCGAAATCTCAAAAAACCAATCCCGATCCCGATCCCGATCCCGAAACCCCAATCCCGATCCCGATCCCGATCCCGAAATCTCAAAAAGTGAATCCCGATCCCGATCCCGATCCCGAAAAGTCAATCCCGTTTGAACCCTACATTACATACTGCATTTCAAAACACATGCCTAGCATGTGGGCAAACTTAACTAAAGTATCATATTTTCTCCAATGGTATTAATTGTAGAGAACCACAAAACCCGACCGAAGGTCGGAGAGAATCCTGCTAGTAATATACATAGATAGAAAAGATAAACACGCAGAAAAGGCATAAATTGGTATGACCGAGCTGATTCAATAATATCAATTTTCAAACCTGTTTCAAAGCTGAGGTTGAAAGGCAATATCAGAAAGCAATATCCACCGCGCGCATGTCCAGTTTGAACCCCATTTACATAATGCATGCACTGCACTGCCTAGTACATGAAATTACTTGGGCTGTTCGGCAAATGACGTACATTGGGTCATATAATTTCTCATTGCTAATTGCGTTCAGCGAATATCGAAAAACATTGGCGGCGTGTCACTGCAGTTGGAACGAGCAACTGTTTGATAGAAACTGAACAAGCTAGCTAGCTTGACATTTTCTTAAATTTTCCCCGCATTTTTTACGTTTGAAAAGTAGCTGATCTGTGCTGAAATCGTTGAAAAGATATGCACACTCCAAAAGAAGAGGTGAATGGAAAACTAGCAAAAAAAGCGCTTTCATGAAAAAAAACACAAAAAATCAAAACCATCATGTTCAACTGAGATACAGACCATGACCGGTATTTCCCGAACAGCCCAAACACACCAGCTAGTCGCAGTTCAATACGAGCTGATCACAATTTCTCGCCGAGCTAAGTTCACGCACGAACGAGTGCCATCCGACATGTTATCCCATTTTTAATTGAATTTGTGCCGAGCTCATAAAATGTGTTGACAATTTCAGCTCGGAAGTGACAAAAACTTGAAAGGCAGGTGGTGCAAAACGAAGCAAAACGAAGCGGGGAAGCCTTCTAAAGCAATGCTAATGGAACGTGAATATTCATTATTCATGCGAAATCCCCGGCCTCCCTGGAAGTATAATACATTAGCCGGCACTTCCATTATGAAGCACTGTCCCAGAGAAGTTGGGACAAATATCGACACCACACCACAACCAAGGCAATAGTGATTGTGAAACGGGTCGGCTTGGCCGCTTGCATTACACATGCAAACAAATCCTTCTAGCCAAATAAATAAGCATGCATCCGTGACTATACACATTATGTAAGTATGTAAGTATTTAGGTATGTAAATACGTATCAAGTATTCGCATACGAACTGATTCACTGAATAATGACTTCAGAGATGAGATAATGATGGACTAAAATATCTTTTCAATCAGTTGAACAGAGTCGTTCGTAGCTTGGCACGATGGCAAAATTTGTTCAAAGTCATTCTAGAGACATGTTCACCCTAACTAATATTTACACAGACAAACTACCTATGTACATATTCACAAACGGTAAAGAGAAATAAGTACAAATGAAAATGACATTCACATGGGGTGCAGGTTGCAATGTCATGGAAGCTTAGCCGCGCAGTAGATCGCCCGCTGCAATGGAACGCGGGAACGGAATGCGTTAGCGAGGGCTTAGTTAGCGGCCGTGTCGCGCACGTTGAAACAAAATGCGCAAAACGCTCCACGGGAAATCGGTCTGCACTCTGCAGTGGTAGAAATTTATCACCCCAACAGAACAATTTTGGGGTAAATTGAGCGATGAAACATTTACCAATGGAGCAGGGATGTATGGGCCTCCACACGCTAGTTGACATCGCATTTTTCGCATGTAAAATGTCAACTCAGAGTCAACTGAAATTTTTCTCAGTTGACTCTAGTTGACAACGTACACACTAGTGATAATGTCAACTAGTAAATTTGGGCAGTACAGATATTTGTGTCACTGGCCGAGTCAACTAAAGCATACGCGTATGTTTTTTTGCGTACGCGTATGTTTTTTTGGCATACGCGAACGCAGAAAAACGTACGCGTATGTTTTTTTGCGTACTTATACAAATGTTTGCGTACGCGTACACAATTTATGCCTTTTGAATTGCCAAAAGTGTAAAAGTGAAAAAGTTAATTATGAATGTGATATTATTAGTGTTTTTTATGTCAAATGTGATATGTTGTGATATTTATGATTGTTATTTACTGTTGTTTTTACGTTTTTGAATGAAATTTTCCAAATTAGTTTTTTTATTACATATTTATTGAAGACACATACTAAAGTGAAAAATCACACAATCATCGATCTGGATCAAGTAAACGAACTTTTTTACGAAATTTTACATTTTGAAAAATTGAAATCAACGAAATTAAGTAACAGAAATTGCTGAAAACTTTAAAAAGCAACAATTTTAGAATTGGAAACAACAAAGTAAAGCGTGTACTGCTCGGGTTTATTGACAAGTTTTGAATATTTTGACAAGTTTTGAATTGTTTAAAGAAAAACGAACAACTAAGAAAAAAACAGATTTAGAAAAGAGAAAGAAAGATTCTTATCAAGTTGTAAAATTTTGAGAGAAATTGCAAACAGAATCTGTTGAACAAAATTTTTTCTGCTTTTTACTCAGAAATATTTAGATAGTACATTTTAAAAATTAAATTCTGAAAATTTATAAATGTTGTTGTTGTGGTTTTGTAAATCTTTACATATCAAAAAATTTGTAAGAAGAAAAAAGAAGAGGAGATTCATTTTAAACTTGAACAATTTGGAGATTGAAAATAGCAAACATGAAAACTTTAATTGTTGCATTTTTGCATATTTTCAAAAAACATTTACAGCTTTTGACACAACTTTTTGAAATTTTTATTTTGAAAATTCAAGGTAAAAAAATTCAAAATTTAGTTATTCTTTAAAAGTTGCACTTTTGTGTCTAACAAAGAATTCATATCTGCTATCTATTTACTATTAACAACAAAACAAAAAGTTACCAAATTATTATAAAAACAAGCACATTCAAATCTTTCCAAAAATTCAAAAATACTCAAAAATCATCGCAAAATACCAAACAAAACCACTAATTCCAGAAAACATTCAAGCCATTTCACTTCAGACACCGCCCACTGCTGCCACTCTCCTGAAAGTATCAATAGAGTTAAGAATGGATTAGTCTATAAAATGTCAACTTATATATTGTTTACTTCACTACCATGCCCCACACAGGCTACTTGACAACGACAGAAAATGTCAACTGTTTCCTGTTCCAATCCAAAGCTTGCTTTTCAATTCCTGAAAGCGAGCTTTGAATGGGGATCAGTTTGGTTTGGAACTTTACATTTGGTGTTGATGTCAACTAGCCTGTGTGGGCCCTATTTTTCAATTATGAGGTGGAGCCAACCACTTACACACACACTCAAACTTATATAAGTTGACGTTTTCAATCTATAAATATAACTATAAGCAACATAAATGACAACATGCAACCGTAAATGTCAACTAATCTGTGTTTACATTTGCAGTTGACATTTTCATTTACAGTGTTCATTGAATTGACTTTTTGGCTGTTTCAAAAGTTTCAATAAAAGTGAAAATCATGATCGAAAATGTCAACTGAGCTGAAAGTGTACGCTGCGTACGCTAGTATACGTTTTTTTTCATTTCAGTTGACACAAGTGTTGTGCGTACGATGTCAAGTACCCAAAATCGTATGAAAACGTCAAAAAACGTATGCAAAAGTGCGTATTTCCGGCAGTTGACTCAGCGCTCGCCGACTTTCCAAAAGTAACTTTATTTATCCAATTTACATTCTATTTATACGAAATTTTAGGTACACATAGAGAAAAATAATGTGCATCTTTCATAGAAGAACTTTTTGCAAAGGAACAGTTCAAAAAAGTGTGAGAATTTTTTTTGTTGAAAATTTCCAAGTCAGTTGACATCGCGTTTTTTGTATACTATGAGTGCATACGCATATTGACATAAGCTACATAGACATTTTGTCAACTTCAAATTTTTTTCTACACTTCATGTGTTCAGTAAACAATGCTTTTCAATACTAATGTTCTGATTTTGTTGATGCAGAGGTAGCTGCACCAGATATTACTATCACAAGGGACACTACTTGGTGATTCTGTTCATTTCTGCAAGTGCTGATTTGTGTGTGCAGTATGTGCATCCTTAAATTTATTTTTACACTTATATTTTTTGCTATATTATTATTATTTTTTAAATTATTTTTATTTAAATTTTATTTTTTTATTTGTTTTAAATGTTTTTACTTATATTTTAATGTCCATTTTTTTAAATTGTTTTTTTTCTTAAAGTTTTATTATATTTATTTTTATGGGTATTTTATCTATTTTTTATTTTTCAATTATTTTTATTTTTTTAAATAAATTTTATTGTTTTCATTTTAATTTTTACTAATTTTTTTATATTTTTACGTGAATTTTATAATTTTTATTATTATTATTTCATATTATAATTACTTTTTATTTATGAATTTTATAATTTTTATTATTATTTTTTTCTTTCTATTTTTATAACTTTTTTATTTATATTTCAATTAAATTTTCCTTATTTAATTTAATTTTTTATGTTAATTAATTATGTTTTTTTTATACAAAAAGATACTGTATACTGGCAAGATTTCTGAGTTAATGAGTCGGATTTAAAAGTTATGTCAACTGATCCATTTCTAGGTGAAATGAATCAGTTGACATATTTTTGTAAACTGTCAGTGTCAACTCATCAATTTTTTTCAGAGTTAGATATTTAGGTGTTAAAAATTGAAAAAGCTGCCGTTTTTTGAAATTTCTTGTGTTACTTGCTTCAATAGTCTTAGTATATCAAATTTCACATTCAGTGCTGTCATAACTTGCCAGGAAAACTTTTTAAAATTATTGAAGTTTGAAATATTGAAAAATTCATATCTTTCTTTTATGTTATGTGATTCTTTCAAAAAAAATACTGCTGTGTTAGCATTTCTTTCGCCGTTCATTTGGTTATGTTGGCATTATGATATGATTCCGTGTTGCGTGATGAAAAATAAATTTCCATTTAAAGAAAAAGATTTTTTATTCTTTCAAAAAAATTTATTACAAATAATAATTACTACAGAAAAATTCACAGACATTTATAGTACATGAAACAACTATCTAATTAACAAGCATTCACACATGTAAACGATAAAAAATTATTGAATATGGAACATGAAAATAATTTTTCATTTGGTTATGCTTCACACAATATATGATAATTAGGTGTCAAAAAATCAGATTAATTATGGTTTATCACATAACACTCTTTAAATCACACAAACTGCATCGTAGAAAGCAGGGTCAACTCGTTTCTGAGAATGGATTTTTCCAGTTGACTTTTTCAATGAAATACATGAGCTAAATGCCAAAAATATGGGTTAACGCGTATGCTCTTTTAAAAAAGTCAAGTGGTGAGTGATTGTGTCAACTGAAACACTAGTTGACTCTGAGTTGACTCTGAAATGCGATGTCAACTAGCGTGTGGAGGCCCTATCCAGGATTTTTCACGGGGGGGGGGCGTAAATGATTGACACAGATGCGCTAGTGCGCAAACTTTTTGCAAAATAGGTTTGAACGTGGCATTTATAGAAGATCGCGATTCCAACACCGATAAAACTTTTTTAAACATATTTGAGTTTACCAGAGTGATGAGTCCAACACGCCAACTACTGCTGACAGATATGCCAAATGATTCATGATGGAATTCAAGGTTCAAGCTCAAATGCGTTCAAAACAGATTTATCAGCTGTTGTCAACTAGTTTGCGTACCAACGCCAGCGGTAGGGAGCGTTTTTCAACCACTTTTTTTTAAAAGGTAACTTTTTTAAAAAGCGCAAGGCTCCCAAATATATTTTTTACTAGACTTATGAAGTAGGTGTTTTGGTTAGACTTGGTTGGTTTTGGGTAATCCTCTTTATAGCTTTGGCTATCTATCTAAATATCTACCCCATCACTTTAAACTATCTATTTACCTATGCTGAATGAAGAACAAGGGACTTTGACCCATGCAGGCGTTCAGATAGATAGTAAATTGTTCCTCTCTGGGAGATATGTAGCTGAAAAAGTTTTCTGGGGTGTTGTTCTGGGTACAATATATAGGTTTTTTAGGATATAGAAGCAGAAAAGGGAAAGGGATCTTAATAGGAGTAAAAATAGCTCAAAGTAGTTATTTTACAAATAGTGACTTTGAAGGTAAAATTGGCATAAGGGTCACCATGAATTGTTGCTTGGTTGCACTGCTGCGAAGTACGCTGTGTTTTGAGTGTCAAATTAGAATTTAGAAATGTGTGGATTTTTCGTCAAAGCAAAAAAGCTTTTTTTAAAGCGGGTCGTTGAAAAAAGCGCTTTGTCTATCACTTTAGCATGTGCAACAACCAAAACTATTCAATGGCGTCACAGGAACACTCGCTTAACGGATCTGGCGCCAGTCGCCTATTTTTGAGTGCAACGCAAATAGGATGTAAGCTTAACAGCAAAGCTACTGCACATAAAATGTCTACCTACATGAATTGTAATAGTGTCGAAACAAAATGACATATATGAAAATATTAATCTCCTTCCATGAGTGCTGAATAAATAATATTGAATAAAATGTCAGTTCAATTACAACATAACCGCTTGGTTACCATTTTACCAAACGATTTGGACGGCACTTATTAAAATTATTTTAATCAAAGTGTAGTAGTCTCTTTAGCACTGAAATTTAAGGCTAAAACGATGTATGCCAAATCCTGAATCCGTGTTTGTTTGGGATTTTCTGTTCCTGGTGTTGAGACCGTTAAAAAATCCCCATCGCTGGTTCGGAACATGTGCCCTTTTTAAAGTATAGAAGGCAGAACGCGGAAAAAATCGCTAACAAGAGATTAAAAACAGCCACGATAGGTTAGAAATAGCTACAAAACCAGGTAGATAGCCGAAAAAAAGCGATTTTGAAGGTGACAATTGACAAAATGGAGCAAAAATTAGCGATCTTGTGTGAAAAGCGTGAAAAAACTGCTCAAAATTTGCTGATAGATAGCTGAGCGATTGGGGGGTGCTCAGGGGATAATAGCCAAAACAATTCGCATCGATATAGATAGATAGCTGACTGAGCGTCTCTGGGATGGTTAGACAGTTGGCGGATTTGGAGGGGGCTGCCCTGCCCCTCAGCCCCCCCCACAAGAGGAGACCCCGCCCAACCAATTCACCCACTCTACAATCCACACATTAATACAGAAAATCGGAACTGCCGTCGTTATTTATAATGTTAACTCGTATGATTTGATAGCAGAAAATGTTTTCTTTAGACAATTACGTCGATTACGCTCAAGTCGATTTATGCATGAACCTACGAATGCGGCGAAATTGCCACGTCATGCCAAGTTATCTCATTCATTCTAACTTCTGGTCATGCATTGCCTTCCAACCCTTGAATACAAACAGCCGTATCTAAAAGTGCATTCAAACGTATCCAACTGAGCCCACAGAGAGGCCACGGTTTGGGAGGTAAGGAAGCATTACAGTTACGGTACGGCAGCACTTTGATTTTATCACCCAATAAATCGGTGCAAGAAAATTGCGGCATGCGTGAGATGTGTAGTGTATGTGTCTATTAAAGGTATATAAAATTTGCATGGGTGTTTAGGTAACATGGCGAATACAGGTAACCGGTAACACGCAATGCTATAGCACCAACAATAGCTGCATGGTGTTTACAGCAAAAACTACCCAGCCTAATCACCATTGCGCAGTGAAATGAAAGATCACGAGCAGGGAGTCACGGAAGACAGAGTTCCGACTTACAGAAAAACGAGCATCCAATGAAACAGTTCAATTTCGAAGTCACGCGAATAGACGTCGTAAAACGACGAAGTTTGATCGCACTGCCCACCATTTCCGAAAACCATAAACGTCAGTGAAAGAGATGCGGGCTTTGCAAAACATGGGATTGGGAATGAAGTGTGGCCGGAACTTTGAGATACCAAAATTATTCTACAAGTAAACAAATTCAAACTGAGAATATGATTTAATATTTTTGTGAGCCAGTCGTGTAAAACAGATCTTGAAATTTTTACAGATTAGCATCCTGCAACCGACAAAATGTTGTCCAATAAGGAAACCCATTTTTGCCGCATACGTATCTATTCTTATAAAAATGAGGCCAACAAAAATTTATGATTGTGCAAGGCGAGAAGTGGACAGTTGAAAGCTCTTTTGGTCGCTTTAGTATTTCAGTGTGGAGTGGGTTAAGCCGCAGGCTATTTTTAAATGGAAAGCGCCGCAGCGAAGCCCAGCCAAGTTAGGACGGTCAAAACTAAACTTAGCCAACGTAAATAAATACAACTCTCAAAGCCATAGATCATCCCCTGATAAAATCACAATCACACAATTTTATAACGTAAAAAAAGCGCGCAGAATATCCACCGACCGGAAATGGCGCACCGTAACAGCTAAAACAAAAATAAATGACGTCACCCTGACAAGAAGCCCAACAGGGCGGCCGGGACACAACACAATACAGCAGATGCCAATGTATCACAATTGAAATCGACACTTGCGAGCCTGCGATCCCACCACCAACGCGCGCGATTCCGTGCGATAAATGAGCCCTTTTTTCATGCACAATGTAATGGGGTAGAATGGGAACTGAGAAATATATTTTCTATTGCTGAAAAATGTTGTGAGAAAGGGTATTTTTGGCCATTTTTTTGAAATTGTCGGAAAAATTTCACGTTTTGGCTTGAGGATAACTCGATGATAACATGCCGAGGCGAATTTATTCTCAGTGCGCACACTCTAGAGTCTAGGGTTTCATTCCGGCCATTTTTAAGGCAAAACAAACAAACGCCACCGACACACTCGTGTACTACGCATTTAGTTTTTCTCTCATGGCAAAATCTCCAATTACAAGTAACGTAAAAACTCAAAAGTCAAAAAACCGTCTCTCAAACCCGACAAACAACTGTGCACGGCATCGAATAGAAACAAGGCTTTCATTGCATGAAGGTATGAGCTTAGACCGAAGCCACACACGGCCCGGGGGCCCTTGGGGCTTTTTGCATGGGAGAATGTCGCCTTGCATCGCATCGCACTGCTTAGCTGCGTGCACTGCACTGCGATACAATAGTAAGCAGACATTTCTCAGAGGCGCGGCAAAGTGGTGGGAAATGTGTATCCTGGTGCCGGTCCCAGACCCTGTAAAATGTCAAATGTCACGCAGTGTCAAAAGTCATGTAAATGCCCGGTAAAATGGCAAACACGTTTGCCATTTTACCGGGCACTTTACATGACTTTTGACCCTGCGTGATATTTGACATTTCACAGGGTCTGGGACTGCTCCCAGGCTGTGGCGCCAAACAGCCTCGCTCTTTATAGTGGCGGCGTTTCCGGCGCCTAGAACAGTGCCACGGGAATTTTTTTGCTAACAAGCAAATGGCGCACGGCCATGCGTCAGCGCCAACCCCATGGCGCCGTTCCATAGCCACCAGCGGCACAAGGTTGCGACTTTGGTAGGTTAGGTTCTAACACATTTCGTTGATAACGACACATTCTATTACCCCGACAGAAATGCATGAAACGCCCGCCAGTCTACCGGACCACCCACTACTAAAGTGCGCTAAGCGAATAAGATAACTTTTCTAAAACTTAGGCCACTTATTAGCCTGGTGTTCAAGCAGAACAATAAAGCAAAAAGCTCAGTGCACTACGCTTTATGCACGGCCGAACGGAGAAAAGGCAAGCCGCGAGTCCAGACAAACACAGAACTATGGCCTGCCATCATTAATCATGGTTTCAGACCGGAAATATATGGCTTGAATAATAAATTGCATTTCAAAAAGTCTGACGCTGAGAAAGTGCCAATCCGCAGAAAAGTGCAGGCTGGGAGAACATTTTCTCAGTGTTTTGCGATCGTATAAGCCAGCCAATTGTCAAAGTGGTTTAGTCTAAATAGAGTTTCCTTTCTTTTCACTACCAGTTTACCAAATAAACATTAACGAATATTTTGGTGCTTAAAAACATTACGGAAAAAACTGAACAAACCAATATTATCATCGTCCACAATTCTAGGGCCACCCATCATTACGTATTGCCTTAAAAGTGTCCTGTATTTCTCCCTGGTTCCGCTACTATCAGCATAAAGGCCATCCATTCTAAGCCCCGCCCACCCGGGGGAACTTTGCACCGAACTTATTGACCCAATAAAAAGCCTGGCCAGGTCAGGGTCACTGACGCATGCGGGCAGAAGATGTTGCAACGTGTCGTGAAGCCTTTCGGCCGACACGATTTTCAAATTTTGCGACATTAGTGTGTGCCACATCGTGAGATGTGTGCTGAGTTGATCCTGAGAAAATTAGCGATGTTGAGTTAATGACATAGACGTACTTTTTCTCTGTCAGATTAATCAACAAACACATTCCATTGCAACTGTAATCGCGCCAGGTCCCGCACCCAGTAAATGTAAAATGTCAAAGAAAATTGATCACTCACAGCGGAGTATCAAATAAATACAAAACAGAGTACAAACACAATATAAATTCGAAACCATTCTTTGGCATATTGCATCTTACTCGACACCGTATGATAAACATTTTACGCGGTGCGGGGCTTAGCACTTAGCACCCTAATAATGTCAGACAAAGCTTGAATTCTCGGAGACAGGAGAGATAGGTAGGTGCCGCCAAAAAAGGGTACCAGTAAATTACTTGTGTGTGTGGTTGTGTGGAAACAACATACGGTATTAAAACAGTCTGTTTGTTCTGTTTTTGCATGAAGTACCTAGTACCGAAAAGATCCATGGCAACTTCAAAAACTGTTCAGTTGTGATGGCACAACAAGGGGAAGTAAAGCACCAAAATCTATGACACCATTATTGGACAGAAGCGCACCTTTGTCCTGCATCTGGCCTCATTACTATCTGAACCTTCCAAATCCGTGTCAGCCCACACAGTAACCTCCAGGGCAGCATCCCAAATGCACTTTCTGCCCACAGACGAGCCCAACGGACCATACGGACAGGGCACACTCCCAGTTCCGTTTGCAGGTGTGTCCGGCCATGCGAGTGGTCCAATTGCAGAGTGGGTTCCCGGGGTAGCAGTGGCGGCGCAGTGAGCTGTGTTTTGTTTGGTGGGGTACACTGAGGTAAGGATGGGGTCAGGCCTATTATGCATCTAAACCCATTATGCATCTACACCCATTATAGACACATTATACCCGCAGGGGTAAGTAAGGGGGCAGGTTTTCCACCCCCAAACTGCCCAGTTATCTATCTAAACCAGAGGCAAATTTGATTGGTTACTTTTCCCTGAACAGAACCCCCCCCCCAAGCAAATTGCTTAGCTATCTACCTATCTGGATCGCTTTTGAGCAATTTTGCCCTAATTTTCACCCAAAGTTGCTAATTTTCATACTTTTTATATATTTTCACCTTTAAAATCACTAGGTCATATGTTTGTTGCATATTTTCAGCATGCCGGGTATGGTTGACTGCATTCTTGTTCTAGATACATAATGGCACAGGCCCGTAAGGATGTACCCAGAGGGTTGGGATACAGGGGGTGGTGAGGGCGCTGACCCCCAGATTCGACGCACCACATAATGTTTATGTTGTAAATTGATGACGCAAGTTATTTCTTGCAGATCCGATGATGCTACCATTGGTGGACAAGATGATGCTACCATTCGAATACACATGTGTGTCAACTGGTCTGTGTCAACTCAGATTCCGGCTTCACGTGCCGCAGAGCGATCTCCAAATGTACTTGCCGTGCTATGAAACAAATTCCAACTGCTATGTACCTCTTTCTTACTAACTCCCACATTATAGCAAAATCAAGAACATAATACATTTTTCACTCACCAACTACACTGCACAGGCCGCCCAGATAGCCGGGATAGCAGAGACACTGGGGCCCCTTTCCATGGCCATCCACAAATTGTCTCAGTTCGTTATCATTTTGTTCGTCTCTAAAACATGCGGGCGTGCCACCGCCGCTGCAGTCGCCGGTACAGAACGGCAGTGAATGTGATGAGTCTGATGAAAGTTGCTTTTATAGGGATAGGGAGGGGTTTGAAGACACTGTAGGTGTGATAATCAACGATGGAAAAAACACAGAAATTGAACACAGAAACTCATTGAGTTTCTGTGTTTTTGTTTTACACAGAAACACGGAAACTCATAAATTTTGAAAAACTCAAAACTCAAATGAGTTTTTTTTTGGAGAACACAGAAACACAGAAACACGGAAACACAGAAAAGTTTTTTGAGTTTTTGTGTTTTTTTAGTGAAGCGGTTGAATGCACATTAATTCAGTTAAACTAAACAAAAAAAGATATGCATGTATAGTATGTAAATATGTACATAATGTATTCATATTTTATAATGGTACAAAAAAGAAATCAAAGATGGTGTGCACATCTCATGGTGGATTTGACATTTTAAGTTTTGACATTTAAGTATACCTTATTACCTCAAATTAACCCCCCTCAAAATGAACTGATGAAATAATAAACCCCCCCGGGATGATGTACATCATGTATCCAATGAACACAGTGTATTTATTACTGCTAATTTGAATCACAGCTACACAGACTGTACTAGGTTGTGTAGCTATCTACATGTTTATTTCAAATATATCCTGTTTGTATGCATTTATAACCAGTTTTGGGTACATAAATGCCTACTATTTTCTATGATCCTTACAAAACTTTCTGACAAAATAATAAACCCCCATGGGGGTATTTCGAGGAAATATGGTAGTTGTAGTTCAAATCAATTCCAATTCTTCCATACAGTGCACATCCATTGCAGAATTTTGGAGTACTGTGTAAATTGTCATTCTGGGCAATTTGTTGCTGGTGTTGTGATGTTGATCTCCTCATTGTGGACATTTTTAAAGACTTTTTTCACACTTGAATGAATACACAAATGTTATGTGGTGTTAAAACATGTGTAAAACAAATATTTTATAAGAAAACCACTGTTTCCCGATGAAAATGATGTAAATCAGAATTTTTTGCGGGGAAACTTGAATTTTTTGAAAAAAAACTCGAGTTTTTTAGAAAAAACTCAAAGAACTCGAGTTTTTACAAAAAACACAGAAATAAAAACAGAGTTACTCAAGTTTTTTTCGAGAAAAAAACTCAAAACACAGGTATTCATTTTTGAAAAACTCAAAACACAGAAAGTGTTTTTTATTGGAGAACTTACCCATCGTTGGTGATAATAGTTTGACGATTCAAGAGTTTGTCATTGGGTGCTATATGTTGCGACGAACACGGGTGCTTATTCGGCATTATTTGGCAACAAGACAATGGATAGCATGCCCAGCAGGGGTTTAAACGGGATCGCTTTTTCGGGACCGGAATCAGTTTTTTTAAATTTCGGGATTGGTATCGGTTGGCATTTCAAGGTTTCAAGATTAGGATCGGGATTAGGGTCACCACATTTCGCACAATCGTTTGTTAATTATGGTTTTTCTCTAATTTTTCACAGCAAAGCTATGAAGACACAATTGGATGCCAGAGAAATAGCATAAGATGCACACTGGAGGTTTCCGTTCACATTTCTCAGTGTGAAAAAGACTTTTGGTAAATGTTTCCGGGATCGGGATTATGAAAATTAAATCGGGATTCAGGATCTGGGTCCCGTTCAAGCCGACCCAGGACTTTACCGGACTTTGTGGGATGGGTAACCAGTTATTTACCTCATGCCGAAAAAGGTCTTTACACGTACGAAACTTAAACGTAATTATACAGGGGTGGGAATCTTCAGTTACCGCTGGAAAAACGCGATAGCTTGACCTACGGTTGAGCTATCACAGTGAAATTTTAACACAATAAGGTAGACTCCATAGGACACCTATTCTGAAGTTTGCGACCCAAACGGCCACATTTTGGGTAAGTTGCGGAACACACAGTTTTTGTGAAATTTGTGACTTGGCGTCGCCCATAGGATAAATCGAGGGTGGCATTTGAGGGGGGGGGGCACCGGTCTTTGGTGACATCTAGGGTTGGAAACTCGATGTTTTTTTATAAAAAAAACGTTTTTTTTAATAAAAAAAGTTTTTTTTTAAAAGCTCCCAGATATGACCTTGCGTCAACATATATAGGTATATCAGACAGTGGCAATACTCTGTGATGTTATATATGACCATATAATGTCTGTGGAGCCATGGGATAGCATTATAAGTGGTGATTTGTGTCAAAAATATCCATTTTTCGTCGACATATCGCCTTATAGTCGAATGTTTGTGACTTCAGGTAAAGTTTGGCACGGAATAGTGATCAAACAAGGTTATAAAAGGAGGTTGTTACTTTGGGAGTGAAGTTACACACTGTGGAGGTACATGGAAGCACATTACCTCAATATTATGTACTACAGCAACATATGATGGCTTATTAACCCATGGTAGCACATAGAAATAAATACTTTGATACTAAAAATGCCACAAAACCAATGAAAACAACCACCAATGTCAATTTGTGTGTGAAATTGCGCGCTTGCACGCAAAAATTTTGCAAAATACCTAGTGCTTAGTACTAAAAATTTCAGCCAATGTTTAAAAAAAACAACATTTCGGACGTCATGTTTTTAAAAAAAAACAACGTTTAAAAAAAACGTTTAAAAAAAACATCGGCCAACCCTAGTGACGTCCCATTCTGTCGTACATTGGCCGATTTTGATGCCCTTTGAGTACGTTGGGGTGTGAGGTCGGGGCTACGATCAAATTCTTGTTTTCTCTCGAATAGTACCCCAGTCCCGAGATAAGGGAGGTCAAGTCACAAAATTACACTAAAAACTGTGTGTTCCACAACTCACCCAAAATGTGGCCGTTTGGGTTGCTAACTTCAGAATAGGTGTCCTGTGAAGTCTACTCTATTGTGTCAAAATTTCACTGTGATAGCTATACCGTAGCTCAAGCTATCGCGTTTTTCCAGCGGTAACTGAAGATGCCCACCCCTGTACAATGCATATCCCGCCCAACCGAACCTACCGACATAATCGCCAACATTTAACACCAGGGGATGGCTTGGCGTCTCGCCAAATGCGTCGATTGCTGAAATTGTAACGTACACCTGACTGCCCGGCGATAAGGCAGCTCTGCTCACGTGTCTGCGAGGTGAATCGATAAAAGTCCCTGGTACTATTCTTCGAACAGGAGCTCAAAAGTTGAGATTTTGCCAAAAATTGACGTCCAAAAAATTTATTTGTCCAGAAATGGTGACGTGTACAAAACAAAACTTTTCATGACATACTGACGCAGATAAAAATCACAGCGTTTTGCTATAATTCCACATTCAATTACTCAAATGCGCATTTCTTATTCGCACCTCAAAACTCTGTCACTATGCCTGGCTCCATCGGTCGGTGCCTCCATCTTGCCCATGTACAGCATGCTATTTTCCAAGTTTGCCCATCTCCCATTCCTCTCATTTCTGCCCCCACTTCTTTTCATTTTGCTGCCAGTCTCCCTGGGCAACATGTCAAGTGTGTCATGTATGTAAACTTTGTAGGCCATTGGATTGCCAAAGTGTGGACGATACCACTCGATTATTTGGTATGACGTCGTCGCAAAATTGATTTTCGGACGCGATGGTGCTGTAAAAAATATTGCAGGTAGGGTTTTCGGTGAATAAATGCTGAACTTTTTCACTTTATCACAAAGTCAAGTGGCAAGTTATGAAACATATCGATTTAAAACTCAAAGCGCAAGAACTAGCCAGGTGCCCGTCCTAAACACTGTAAAATCTAAAGTCAATTGTTAAATGTCATGTAAAGTGTGATACAAATTTGCCAATTGTCGTGCTAAGTTAAGTAATAAAATCTTCTATTTTTTGTTTTGATTGACATTTTACATGACACTGACTTTACACTTTACAGGGCCCGGGACTGCGCCCAGGCCGCGGCTATTTCTATTGACTTGGATATCACTTGACAAAAGTATGGAAGTGGCTAGCATGTTGCTAAAGTACTCACCAGCCACGGTGACCGGCACCAATCTGATTGGGACATCCGACCACAACTGCGGACTGCCGGAGTCGCACGCCCTCACCTTGCCCCTAATTGCTTTGTAAATTTTAGTGTCACTGAAATCTTTTATCAATGTCAGTGTGCCATCATTTTTGGCAATGGATACGTAATTGGTGATAATCGTTTTGTCTCGATCTTCCTTGCTTGTTTCAGCGATGCTAACATCACTGACATATGGTTCGAGTGTGTACCTCAGAAGTGAATTGTAGATGACCGTGTCTACGTCCACAGCCTGCGATTTTCAATCCAAAATTTACATCGCGCGTCAAGTGATCATTCAAAATTTCCCACAAATTTCCTCACATACCTTGATTTTCTGCAACTGAGCACCAACAACTGTGTTGGCGGGGACAAAAAGATCATAAACTTGCTGCATAAATTGCGGCCTGTGTGAATTTCGCGCAGAAATGGCCACTCTTATTTCAACAGTTCTGAGAGTTCGATCAGCGCAGTAAAACGCCACGGCCACTGCCACTGAAGTTCCCACAGATAGGTGCAGTGGCGCTACACTGGTCAGGCCCCATCTCTGCGTCAAAAATTGCAAATTGAATTGTGACACGAATGGATTCATCTGTTTATGCATTACAACCCTGTTAAAAGTATTTCCTTTATGAAACGGCAGTGTTGCGATGGCGCCATGGCTTTGGCGAGTTTGAGGACTCCATAGTCGAACACTTCATCACAAATGCACCACTTGGTGACCAGCGCCATTATCTACAGGGCTGAGCGTCAAATTTTTTGTTGATTTTCCATCACAGACTGTTTGAACACCAATTAAAAATAATATTTTTGTTCTGTAAAATTATGTTAATTACCTATTCAAAATGTGCGCATTTCAGTAAAAAATGGACATCTACTGCAATCAACGCTCAACGGTTTTAAGTAAGATACACTATAAGTTATTCTATCTCAAAAATCTGTGATGAGAAGTCTCCTAAACACAAAAATCGTGCCCACCGCTCAACCTGCATATCCCACACAACTCTGCCATCCAACTCCGGTGCGGCGCTAGTGAGTTGACCAAAACAGCCCCTATTCCTGAACTCATTTAAAGCATCAATTGTGCCATCATCCAGGGTCAGAGGGGTGCCCGAGGGTGCCCCAGGGTACAGCCGCGCTGTCAAAGGCCTCTTCAGGTCTGGATGTAGGGAATAAGTTGTCTCCGTGAGGGCTGTGGGACTGGCTTTTGCATCTGTGCTGATAATAGCCAACGTGAGCAGGTTTGATGTTGGATTGAGCACTGCAAAGTGGAAATGGGATGGGATTTGGCTTTGGTTTGTACTTAGGATGGTTGTTGTTACAACTGGGTGACTATAAGTATGGTGTGAAAGATTATGACAAACCCGAAATTAAAAGGATCAGTGTTGGAACGGCAACCATTCTCAAGTACAAAATTAACGTATTCAGCTTGATTAGTTATTAGTTTATATTGGTTAAGTCATGCGAAAATTCGCCATTGAGTGTTTCTCGCCATCAAAATGAGTAGTTTTTAGTATTGGGCTCCAATCGTTCTGCAAAATGAGCTTTTGCCGCCCGATTAAAAGCACAGCAAACAAGCGCGGGATATATCAATCAAGCAATTTGTCACTTGCGGCATGCGAATTTTATTTTCATCAAAGAATCATGGCGCCATCACCATATGTACCACACGCATTCCTATGGGATTCGCGCTCGAATTTCTAAATTTGCAGAGCGGTGCGCCGCAGCCGGGATATTTAGGCTGCGCGCGGCAGCTACGCGAAGTCTCATGGGCACCATAAATGTTGCTCAAGTCATTATGCCGAATGGACTTCCTATTGTTTGATTTCTTCCCACTGAGCTCATTCGATCGAAATGGGCAGAAAGCCCCTTTTGATTGTTAGCATCAAATGCAAATTCAAATTTAGAGATACTATATTTGGGATAGTAAGTATTCGGTTAGTGAAACGAGTGAACATACCAGTTAGATCGTACCAGTGACGTAGGGATGGTCTTCGTGTCTCACCCAGACGCTGCACCCTACCTTGAATACGTCCTCAGCTTATACGATGGACATGTACCAGTAAAGTATGACAAGCTAATCATTATTGCATTGTGTAGTGATTCCTATTCTGACTTTGTTTCGACACTTTATCAACCGAAACCGACAAAAAACTACATGATTTTGTACGCCAATAAACTATAACATCCAGCCAAAACCCAGTGCTCATCTAAATAATCATAAACGCATGTGGGCCCAGCAACTTATCAGCCATGCACGGTGGTGATTGATCGCGGGCGCTACCGATCCGATCACATGTCTGCTTGCGCGTGTCACGGGCGTCTGCGTCACGTGTGACGCGAATGAGTACCATGGATTGTAAATAAACAGGGTGCACGCCAGCATAGGCGGCGCAAGGTCCCAATTTGTGCTTGTGACATTCACACTCACATTGGCCAAAATTTGACATTGCGGCACTTTTTACTAGTTAAACATAGATTATGATGCTTTTTGTTGGTATTTCTACTTGTGACACCAAAAATTCCGCTTGTGACATTCACAAGCGTACAAGCACTTAGTGGGTCGCCGTATAAATGAATAGTTCTTTTGAAAAAATCGCTGTTCACGCGAGGTCCGCCACCCGTTGTTTTTTTGATATAACGGGCTGCCAAACTAAAACTGTTGGGGGGAATTGATCGAAATTTTGAGGGGGTGTACACGACACCCCCCACTACTTTTCACGGAAGGTTGAGCCCCCTGGCGACCCCCCTGAGAGTGGACCACTGGAAAATAAAATGATATTTTTGAGAATTCGCTGTCCAGGTTTAGCACTGGGGACAGCAAAAATAAAAATTACATTAGAATGTCCCTTGGAGGACAATGTATACCACTGTGAAAAGTGTGTATTCAAAAAGGAAATTTTAAAATGAAAATTTGATCTGGTATGAAAGTGTATTTTACACCCATACACAAGTTCCAGATTAAATTTCGATTTAAGTCAAATCCTTAATACACACTTTTAAAGCTGGTTTACAATGCCTTCTAGGAGATGATTTAAGGTAAAAATTCGCGTAAACAACATTGCCTCAAAAATCAACCATGGAGGAGATTTGATGGGGTCACTGTAATGATGTCATCGATGACATCATTCCAGGAACAAAATTCGCCTTGTGGGACAGCTTTTGTGTTGACCCCCATCAAATCTCCTCTATGGTTGATTTTTGGGATAATGTTGTTTACGCAAATTTTTACCTTAAATCATCTCCTAGAAGGCATTGTAAACCAGCTTTCAAAGTGTGTATTAAAGATTTGACTTAAATCGAAATTTAATCTGGAACTTGTGTATGGGTGTAAAATACACTTTCATACCAGATCAAATTTTCATTTTAAAATTTGCTTTTTGAATACACACTTTTCACAGTGGTATACATTGTCCTCCAAGGGACATTCTAATGTAATTTTTATTTTTGCTGTCCAGTGCCAAACCTGGACAGCGAATTCTCAAAAATATCATATTATTTTCCAGCGGTCCACTCTCAGGGGGGTCGCCAGGGGGCTCAACCTTCAGTGAAAAGTAGTGGGGGGTGTCGTGTACAACCCCTCAAAATTTCGATCAATTCCCCCCAACAGTTTTAGTTTGGCAGCCCGTTATATCAAAAAAACAACGGGTGGCGGACCTCGCGTGGACAGCGATTTTTTCAAAAAAAACTATTCATTTATACGGCGACCCACACTCAGGTGGGTCGCCGACCTTCCCCAGCCCGTATATAGTAGTGGGTGGGTTTCGAGTATATGCCCTCAAAATTTCGAATAAATCCCCCCACTACAACTGGAGATATGGCGTCCGGCACCGACTCAGAATTTGGGTGGCGGACCTGGCGTGCACCCTGTTTATAATAAATTGACGCGTTATACTGGTTAAATTACTTTTGGATGTATTTGGTTGAATAGGAACTTCCGGATATTCGAAGATTAGGTGTCAAAGACAATACCTAAATATTTTCGAGCTATCACGACGGCTATCACGACGACAACTTCTAGACGTCAATGCCGGAAACGTCACCAAATTTTTTTATCACCTAGCTAGTAGCTACCCTGTATAAAGTAACGTAAATATGTATACGTTCTATTATTCACGTATTCGCACGCCATTTTGCGTACGAAATAACATTGATTGATAACTGTTCGACATGGAGCCATTCGATCACACGCAATGCACGGCACTGCGTCATGATATGCATCCCCACGAGCGACATTTTCATGTCATACAACAGCTGGAACGAATATAATGCTTGTCAGTGAGGGAGACAATTGATTTCACAGTTGATTTGGAAAAAAATTGCTGTAGATTGCTGGTGGGCAAATAAATTGATTAAAATGAAGAGAAGATGGTAAATACCGGTTGTTCTCGAGGTTTTGTAAAAATATATGAGTCGAATTATAAGTTATCGTGATGAGAAAAACCGAAATCCAAACATGCATAATCCAATCAGGCATTTTCCTTATCCAAATCATAATATTGAATATTTGTCCAAGGGGACATTTGCGAAAACAGAACAAACGGGAAAACCAAGTACTAACGAAAATAACACCACTTATCCCTGAAACTCTGCAATCGGACAAACACGTATGGTTTTCAGGACGTCATGAATGGCTATGTAAAATGCAACAGCTACGTTTCCGGCATAACAGGGTACGACAATGGAATAACTGTCCACTATGTGAAACGCTAGGTTGGTCGTTTTGGATGACACTGAACCATTATCTGGGCCAGTGCCAACATCCTACGATAGTACTCTGGCGCAAGTCATGGGTAAGCTCGTTAAGTGAAGACTGCTGTAGCCGCCTGTGCGGGGGGTCCCCCCCCGGACTGGAGGTTACTGACATGGCAGCAACGAATTCACGACACCATGACTTCCATAGCACTGAGAGTCGCGTTCCTAGTACAATCTTTGATGCGGCGGTGTGCCACAAGAAACGTAGTGAGGCGTCAATCTTCTTAGAAAACCTTAGGCCGTGTTTACACGGATTTCGTGTGACGACAAAAAAATTGTGTCGTCACAGACCTTTTTTCGATGAAAATGGCAAATTTTACATGTGTGACGACAAATCGGCCTCATTATTTCCGACAAAAATCAGCCTCGTGGCCTCCGACAAAAATAAATTTTGATATAATGCTAAAAAAATGCCATTTTTTGCTCTGATAGAGCCATAAGTATTGTTGACACAACATATTTATTTGAATGTGCCGTGAATTGCTTGCATTTTGCAATGACTTCTCGAGCCACTGGGTGATGGCACCCGTAGAATGTCGTCACAAGCAAAGCACGTTCACAGCTTGTGACGACAATTTTGAAACGCACCTGTAAATTAAATGGAATTTTTTTGAGAATTTGTCGGAACGCCTCGCTAGCGAGGCCAATTTTCATCACTCCGACAAACAAATTTGATGATTTCTAACTCCATCATTTTACAACCGACTTAGACCATTCTACACTTAAAATGACTGGGAGGACCTGTAGAATTCAATTTTGGAATCAGTTTTGTGATGCCAAACTTCCCCAGCTTATTAGATGAAGTTTTTAGAAAAATGAAAAACTTTGGGAGTTGGTGTTAGCACCAAAAGGCACTGCACTGGGTCTGGGTGGAGGTTTGAAAGTAATCATAATGTTGTTTGTTTCTTAGTGGGCTGTACATTAGGAACCGCATATTTCTATAAATTATGTACAGATTTTGATGGTCAGGCACTTAAAATTTTCAGATTTCAGTTGGCGATCTTCTGAATGAAACTATCAGAATGATAACAAATGATAGCTCAAATGTTAGGGTGTAAACTAAGTTTCTTATCTTTTTTTGCGATCTCATACAAATATACATTCCTGCGTTCCATTCTGTTGTACATTGGCTGATTTTGAAGCCCTTCAAGTATGTTGGGGTTTGGGGTCTGGGCTACAACAAATTTTTTTTGTTTCCTTGAATAATCCCCCAGTCCCGAGATAAGGGGGGTCTAAAAGGGTGGTCATTTTAGATGGCCGATGTGAACACCGACATTTGAAGCTTGATAAATCCTCCATTTATGGGCTGTTTTTATTCATTCAACACTTAAAATGATCAAGACAATTTGTAGATTCCAGTTTTGTGGTTGGATAAGTTATGTCTAAACTCCATGTGCCAATAAACTAAAGCTTAAAGTTAAAAGTGCTATAACTTTTGATTGGAAAAAGATATTAAAATTTGTTTTGGCCAGATGAATTGTTTTAGTCTAAGCTGTACGATAGCATGTTCAGAAAAAAGTTTTTGCCGTGTTCAAAAACCGGGTCAAATAGGCAAACGGAGTTTAGATATCACTAACTCGACCACAAAACTGAAACTACAGGTCGTCTCGATCATTATAAGTGTTGAATGAATAAAATTGGCCCAGAAATGGCCAATTTATTAAGCTTCAAAAGTCAGTGTTCACATCAGCCATGGAAAATGACCACCTTTTTGTAGACCACCCTTTTCTCGGGACTGGGGGATTATTCAAGGAAACAAACATTTTTTGTTGGCTGTCCTCCCCAAACCGCCCAGCTATCTATCTATCTATCCCAGAGGCCGCTCAGCTATCTATCTATCCCAAGGCAAAATTTTTGGCTACTACCCCATTTGCCTTTTTGCTCCAATTTTCACTCAAAATTGCTCATTTTCACGCCTGTTATAGTATTTCACCTTCAAAAACATGGTTTTCAGCTATAAACATGGTTATATACCTATTTTTAGCCATTTTAAACCTACACAAGTACACAATTAGCTGAAAATAGGCAATAAAACACATGAAATGGCGATTTTTAAGGTGAAACTATAAAAAGGTACAAAAATTATCGATTTTGAGCAAAAATTTGGCAACATTTCTCAAAAATCACCCCAGTTAGGTAGATAGATAGCTGGCCGATTGGGGGGGGGGTTATGGGATAGTAGCCCAAAATTTTGCCTCTGGGATACATGATAGCTGTATGTAACTAGCCTGCAATGGGTTCTTCAGACTGCACTTCTATAATTGCTTGTAGTGATGTAAAGGCACCGGGGCACCGGTGCCCCTGCTGGTGCGGTGCCCTTTCGATTTTCAGAGGTGCCCTGCCAGTGCTGGTGCCATTTGTTTCAGAATAGCACCGGTGCTGGTGCGGTGCAGTGCCAATTTTTGGCCAGTGCCCAAGGTGCTGGCACTGACTGAAAAAACTCAGGCACCGGGAAAGGCACCGGCAGGGTTTCAAGGGTTCAAAAAATGTCACATTTCAGAACATGCGTGTGTACACTTAAAAAGTGACGCAATGTAATGGACGTCAAAACATGCTTGCGATGCCTTTTAACGACATTGTTCAAACATTTATATATAGTGGAGAAAAGGAATGCAGGTCAGATATGAGTGATTCTGATGTTTTGTGATTCCCCAGTCCTGAGATAAGCTCTATAAAAAGTTGTCATTTATGATAGTGTAGGTATTTGTTCAGAGAAAACAAATTGGTGTTGGAAAAAAGGGTCAAATCTGCATACGGAATATAAGCATCACTAATCCGACCAATAAAAAAGAATATACAGATTGCGCCGATTAATTTTAATGTTCAACGGGCTAAATCGGTCAAGATATGGCCGAGTTATTGAGCTTCAAAATCGATTGGCCATGTAATACAATAACTTTTTATAGACCCCATTGTCTCGGGACTGGGGATTATTCCACAGGGATAACACAAAGGTCTGGTGGACCCCCCTCCCAAAGAACCCACCCCATCTATCCTATGCTGTGCTGACCGTGGCAAAGTGAATGGATAAAGAAATACAGAGAATTGATAATTAGGCTCATATTCGCACATTTACTTATTTGCACTATTTTATATTTCTTGCACTATATTATTTATCCATGGAGAATATTTAATTAAGAAAGTGTTTTATAAGTTATCGAAACATTTATGTGGAATATTTAGATTTAAAGGTCAAATAAGTTATTATTAGGTGCATTAACATGAAATTAGGCTCATTCAACTCGCCGTAATTTTCTGATCATGATTATATATACATTTACATAGTTTACTTGCAATTTGGGAAAGTTAAAACTTGTAAATATTTATATGCTACGTATTTACTTAGGCCAGCGTCCTAATAGAGAAATAACGCCCTGTGTGCAACTAGCATTTACTGCACGTATTCATCAAACCCCTTCGCGTAGGTATAATTATATTAACTTTGCTCACTATTTATATTTATATTTACTTGACATTCACGGAAATACCCTGCTCAAATTATACCTAAATATGTATGTTAAACCCTGCTCAATTATTATACCCATTTACTTGAGTAAGTTCCAATTGGTCCATTATGAAATATACGTTTCCAGGAAGTGATTGTTATTATTATATTGAATATACCTTGCTCTATTTACGTCATTAGTAACATTTGCACTACTATTTACAGTTTTCAAACCCAATTTTATTAGTTCCGATGTGCGTCAATGTTTTCTGACAAATTGAAGCAAATTAGTAAATCGGCCGAGTTTGCCGACTTCGCGCCTCTCAAGATTAATAGTTTTTCCATTAACCCAATTTGTACCTGGTATTTCTTTACCATAAGTATTTGAATGTATGCACGTGCAGTTTAATGCAACTGTTTCAGCTGGATGTGTTTATTTGTTGCATTTATGACTTATTTGTGCATTTGAATTTAGGAAATTACTGTAGCTATGTTTTATACATTATTTTCCGTGTCTTAGCTACTTTGGAAGTTTTTACTTCAGTCTACGGACCCCAAGCTACTGAACAAAAATAAGCTAGCGATAGAAACTTCGAATAGGAAGCTCGCTAGGCTTTGCGCTTTTGTAACACGCTGTATCTGATCGAAATAAAGTACCTGAAACAATTCAAACCCCCTTTTTTCAACACACAACTACGAAATAAACTCAACTTGGCTGTCGACAAGTGAACGTTCGGCTACAACGGGAAATCAACCACTCTAAAGGCCGTTTCTCACTACGGTCTTGGAGTTGCCGGATTCGGTGGTAGAAGACGCTGACTTCGGTGGCTTCATCACATGGCGCAGCGAGCAGGGTGATTGCATGACATTGTGCTATCACCAAGCCGGAACGGACATTGTGCGGCAGTTGGCAGAACTTCAAAAGTCCTGCTGAACATCAATTGGCCTTGGCTGAGCGTTGGCTGTTGATTTGCAGACAGCATTGTGCCAGAGTCACGGCACTCCTGTCTACATCTTGGGAGCGGTTCTACGCTCACGCGCAGAGGACACTGGAGTTCTGACAAGCCTGTCAGGATTTCAGGCAGCTTTCACCAGTGTTCTGGCAAGGTGCTAGACGCTGGGCGGCACCGGCATTTGACAAGGAGTCAATGTCGGACGGTGGTCAAACTTTCGCTGGACGCTCCTGGACATCTGGACTCCAGTGACCGCTCGCACGTCCTTCCTATGCCAAGGGAGGGTGACCTGACGGAGACAGGATCGCCACAGAGCCACGCTAGTCAAAGGGCTGTTTTTTGGGCATTCGCGGAGGTCCCTCGCTCCACTGGGTAAGAGTGGACTCATACCTCGAAAGTGCAAAAGTAGGGGTATCAGTGTACAAAGGGCTGTAGCTGACAGAGGGCTGTAGCTGACAGAGAGTGGATTTGAAAACCAAGTATTAGGATACTTGGTAGCGTGTAGGGGCTTTGCAGAGCTCCCATCAAATATACACGCTGTGCCTGCTCGGTACCATCAGATCAGACAGCACAAAAGTGCCAGAATTCTGCATTGCACAGGCGCAATTGCAGAGCAGTGTACAGAAACACTGCCCAGAATCAAAAAGTGCATCAGAGTGCACAGAAACGTGTCACAGGCGACACGGCAAGCGCAGCACTGCGCACAGCGGCACAGGAGCTGCTCAGGAAAGCAAGTGACCGGCGTGGTCACAAGGCACACAAGCGTGCCAGAAAGAGCGCCAGAGCGCTCAGAAAGAGTGTGTACGGACCCTCTTTGGGCGCACACTGCTGGGCAAATAAATTGTTTATTGTCCAGGTGGTTTTGACCGGTGTGTTGAAGTCAAAGCGTGTAAACAATCACGTCAGGGGCTTTAGGAACACACCTGGTGCCAGTGCAGTAAAGGTCAACGCGTGAGAACATGTCAGGGGCCTGTAGGACTGCATTGGTATTGTGCGTAGCACAACAAATCCGTGGTGCACAGAGCGCTACACAGAAAGACGCAGAGAAGCGTCACAAGCGTCACAGGAGACGCACTATAAAGAGAAACAGTGAAGGAAAATTCATCGGCAAGAATGGTTTCACCAACGGGTCACATCAGAAAGACCCTGGGGCCGGCAAAGCACAGGGTGGACAACAGATTGGCAAGAGAATATGCCAAATACGACCCAGAACTATTTGCGGGAGCAACGAAGGAAGAGAAGAGAACAGAAATGAGAAGAGTGATTGCATCTGTCAAACAGGAGGGTGCAAAATTGGAAAGTGCAATGACTGCAGTGAGAACTCAATTTGACGCATGGAGGGATGTCGTCAAGGACATTGACGAACCCGACCAGATGGAACAAGAACAGAAGATATACCAAGACTCGTATGAGGAATATGCAAACATGTCAGACTTGGTGACACAGAAAATTGCAGCCATGAATGTATACATCGAAGAGTTGCAAGACATGATCCAGCAACTGAGCGGAAGTACTATGTATGAAGTCAACACAGCATTCATACAGCAGATGGCTGCACAGATGGCTCTGACAGCTCAGGGAGCTGCTCCGGGGGCCAGTTCAACCAATGCAACCACAGCAAAGAGCGTCAAATTACAGAAACTGGAAGTGGAACAGTTTACTGGGGAAATTGTCAAATTTCGATCATGGTGGCAAATGTTCGAATCTCACATCCACAATCGAACAGATTTGGAGGACATTTCCAAGTTCTCATACTTGAGGAGCTTGCTGAAAGGCTCAGCATTCGGCATGATCAGTGGATTGAGTGTGACCGCAGAAAATTATGCACCCGCAATTGCAATGCTCAAGAAGAGATATGACCAGCCAGTTGTGGTCAGAAACACGCTGATGAGTAATATCATGAAGTTGCGACAGGCCAGGAATACCTGTCAGGATATGAGAATTTTGTTTGATGCAATTGAAAGGCTGCTCCAGCAGTTGGAGTCACTGGGTGAATCAGTGGAACATCCAATGCTGTTGAGCCAGCTGCAACAGAAAGTGCCACCCGAGGTTCTCAGAGAAATCCAGAAGGAACAGGGAACTGAGGAAGCCTTGACGGTGGAAATATTCAGAAAGCTGTTTGGCAAGCAGCTAGCGCTCAGTGAGGCTGTACAGCACGCACAGCAAACTGAGGCACCAGTTCAGCAATCGCGCCAGGGATTCGGGAATAATCCACGCGCACAACAATTCAATAATCGATTCCAAGGCAATGGGAATCGATTCAGAGGGCCAGAGAACCCAAGGACCAGCACAGGGAGCATGTCTGTGATCCAGAATGGTCAGAGTGCACCACAGGCTGGATTCATGAATCCTGGGAGGCCGTGTGTGTTCTGCAATGACACACAGCAATTACACTTTAATGATAAGTGTCCAAAGTTCAAAACTGCCAGAGAAAGGAGAGTGATTTTGTCAAAGGCAGAGCGATGCCTGAGATGCCTGCAGAAAGGGCATTACATGAATCAATGTCAATTTACGAGAAGTTGCTTCTATTGCAAGTCCAATAGGCACCACACTGCGGTGTGCCCAGAGAAATTTGGAGACAATAGCAATGGAAACGCTGGACGGCAAATTCCAGCATTCAAAGCAAATGGTCAACAGAGTGGCCAGCAATCAGCAAACAATGGCAGAAAGTCTGTGCCGATGGCAGGTCGACCAGCACAGAGCCAACAGAGAAAGGCCACAGTGAATTGTGTCACTGTGGAAGAAGCTGGACCAGAAGTGGTAGAGACAGAAACCATATCCAGCACAGTGGTTACAGAACCAAATACAAAGCAACAGAATACGTCAGTGAACCTGTCAGTAAACAGGAATATGTCAATGCTGATGACAGCCAGAACCGTGATTGAGGCTTCAGAAATGGATACAGAGATTGAGCCTGAACAGCCACCACTACAGATTCAAGCGTTCCTGGACACAGGATCCCAGGGAACGTACATGTCAGAGAAAGTGGCCAAGAAACTCAATTTGAAGAGTACAGGTGAACACCACATCCAGGTGTACACATTTGGAAATGAAAAGCCGCACTATAAAGTAGTACAGCAAGTGGAATTCAGAATGCGGCTCAGAAATGGCCAGAAAGTTGATATGGTGGCTGATGTGGTCCCGACGTTGACCACAGAACAAGTCAAAGTGCCTGTGTCAGAACAGGACGAAAAGTACCTGCAGAAGTACTTCCCGGATGAGAGTTATTTTGCAGACAGAATTCCCAAAGGAAAGGGGACAGAGTGCAAGTTCAAGCCAGACATTATAGTGGGCTTGAATTATTTCTGGGACTTGATGTCCAGAAACACCAGCACCACCAGACTTCCGTCAGGATTGTATGTGATTCCATCAGAATTGGGATTGCTGATGGGAGGTGGGCAGCTGACGAGCAACAGAAATCAATGGACCACGGATGGTGCATATCCGGTGGTGGTCAACACAATTGTGCATCAAATTCAGAGAGAAAAGTGGTACGAGGAAGCACCGTTGTCAATTGCTCCTGTACCAAATGTCAAAGACATGGACAGACTGGATACCATTGGCATAATGGACCAGCCAGATCTCGTCGAGGACGATGAGGCCATCAAGCAATTCAATGAGAATGTACAGAGAAACCCAGATGGACGGTACTCTGTAAAGTTCATGTACAAACCAAATTTGCATGAACTCCCAGATAACAAAGCAATGGCGTTCAAGAGGTTCAGGTACCTCACCAACAGGCTCAAGAGAGACCCAGAATTACTGGAGAAAATTCAGGCAATCATGAAAGCACAAGAGGAGCAAGGAGTAATTGAGAAAGTCCAAGAGGATATTATGGATGGCAGAAAGTTCCATATATTGCCTCATCAACCAGTGATAACGCCAGAGAAAACTACCACAAAGGTCAGAGAGGTATATGATGCCTCAGCAAAACCGCCAGGCATGCCAAGCTTGAATGAGTGCATGTACCGCGGTCCAGTTATACTACCACAGCTGGTAGGGATGCTGATGCGATTCCGATTGCATGGAATTGCACTGGTCGCAGACATAGAGAAAGCATTTCTGCAGATTAGTCTGCAGGACAGTGACAGAGATGTGACAAGATTTCTGTGGTACAAGGATCCCACGAAACCATCCATGGAGGACAACATTCAGATTTACAGATTTGCCAGAGTACCATTTGGTATAATCTGCAGCCCAGCGCTGCTGGCGCTGACAGTCAGATACCATCTGAATCAAGCTGGCACAGAAAATGCAAAATTGATCGATGAAAATCTGTATGTGGATAATTTGATCCTCAGTGTGGACACAGAGCAGAAAGCAATCGAATTGTACCAGGAATCCAAAGTGCTGTTCACAGAGGCACAGATGAATCTGAGAGAATGGAACAGCAACAATAAGAGCTTTACTTGGCAATTGGCAGAGTCAGATGTGGCCAAGGAAGTTGTCACAACAGTCCTAGGAATGAAATGGGACACAGAAAGCGACCAGATGTGGCTGAAAACGCCAAAGACAGTTCAGCAATCACAATTATCAGAAACTGACCAGAAAATCAAACTTCCCACGAAAAGGACAGTTGCAAAGGTGACTGCGGGATGTTTTGATCCAATGGGACTCGTCAGTCCTGTCCTACTGCCAGCAAAGAGATTTTTGCAGACGTTATGGCATTCAGGACCAAGTGCCAAAGAGTGGGATACTCCCCTGTCTGAGGAACAGACAGCAATTTGGCAACAATTGGAGACAGAATTGCTCAAAGTTGGACAGATCAAGTTCAATAGAAATTTGAATTATCAGAGTGGTGCAGATGCACAACTGCACATCTTCGTTGATGCCTCAGCAATGGTATACAGCGCAGCGGCATACATATGCCAGAAAACAGAAAATGACAGCGGCACATCAAGCCTGTTGTACTCCAGATTGAGACTCGCTCCAAAGAAACCAGAAGTGACAATTCCATGGCTGGAATTGTTAGCAATGTTGATCGGCAGCAGAATGTCAAAGTTTATTCACAAAGAGCTCAAGGACGTCAAATTCAGTCAAACAGTTGTATGGTCAGATTCAACCTGTTGTCTGAAGTGGCTAACAACAGCGAAGCCACTGGCATGTTTTGTCAAGAACAGATTGGATGAAATCAAGAAAATTCAGAGCGAGACAGAGAACATGCACATCAGACACATCGCAGGACTGGAGAACCCAGCTGACATGGCCACAAGAGGCATGAATATGTCAGAGTTGGAAGGCAGTAACCTGTGGTGGAAGGGGCCAGAATGGCTCATGACTGGAGAGTGGCCAGAGCCGAAAGTGGAGCCAGTTACGCCAGAAGTAATGGCAGAAATCAAGAAAGAAGAGCTCAAGTTCCCAAAAGCCAGTCCAATTTACCTGGGCACCACACAGCAAGTAGTCAGTGACCCAGATGCCAGCAATGTGCAAGCTGATGAAAGCAAGCAAAGCAACCCATTGGGAATTGAGATTCAGAGATTCTCATCACTGACAAAGTTACTGGATGCAACAGTATACGTGATGAGATTTGTGCGACAGATGCACAAAAGGCGCAGCAAAAATGACAGTCAGAATGGATTGTCAGAAATCATGGAAAGTATATGTGGTACAATAAAACCACAGGGAATTATCAGTATTGAAGAAAGAGAGATTGCGTTGAAATATTGGATCAAAGTGACACAACAAAATCATTACAAAGGAGTAGTAGAGATTCTGGCAACAGGCCATAGCAAAGGCAGCCAGAATGGCAATAAAACAGCTGCAGATCAGCAGTTGATCAAATGGCTCAATGTGCAAATACATCAGGATGGAATCCTGAAGTGCCACGGCAGAATGGAGCATACAGACCCACAGGAAGTCACAGTGCCACTCATACTGTTGCCAGCAACGGCTACAGTGACTCAGCTGATCGTCATAGACCAGCATGAGAAGTTGATGCACGCAGGAGTGCAACACACATTGGCAGCGATCAGACAAAAGTACTGGATTACACAGGGCAGACGGGTGATCTACAATGTGACCAGAACCTGCCCAACCTGTAAGAAATTGGGAGCGAAGCCGTACCAGCTTCCACCAATGCCAGATTTACCAGAAACCAGAGTTCAGAGAGCCAGACCATTCCAGTACACGGGCTTGGATTATTTGGGACCAGTTTGGTACAAAATGGACAAAGATCACAGGAAAATGTGGATCTGTTTATTCACATGTATGGTGACACGTGCAGTTCACCTGGAAAATGTGCTGGACATGACAGCACAGGAATTCCTGAACGCAGTCAGGAGATTCATCGCCAGGCGTGGAAAGCCTGAGGCAGTGATTTCAGACAATGCAACGCAATTCAAATTGACAGAGAAAGTGCTCAGCACAAGCACTGACAAGGCCATCAATACTGGAAAGGAATGGTCAGAAATGGTCAAAAGTGGAGCAGTACAGACTTACTGCTCACAGCAACAAATCCAGTGGAACATGACTACTCCTATGGCACCATGGCAGGGAGGAGTCTATGAGAGAATGGTGGGCATCACCAAGAAACATTTCAAGGCAGCTGTGGGGCACAGAATGTTAACCCTGCAAGAATTGTTGACACTTCTGCCAGAAGTTGAGGCAGTGATCAACAGCAGGCCAATCTCTTACATCTATGGTGATGTGAAGAGCCTCAGAGTGCTGACACCGAAAGACTTCCTGACAGGGGAAGGTCAGATTGGAGCACCACAGTTTGATGCAGACAAAGATGGAGAATTCGTGCCCAGAGTGGATAACGCAGCGAAACTGCAGAAATATTGGGAGACAACCCAGCAAACTTTGGATAAGTTCTGGGATCTGTGGCATCAAGAGTATATCCCGAGTTTGAGAGAAAGAACTCAGGTGACACACAAACATGGCAGATTGACAGCGACTCAAGAACCTAAAGTGAATGAAGTTGTGCTGATTTATGAAGAAAACATGCCCAGAGGTGCATGGAGGATGGGTCGCATCGAGCAGTTAGAGCCCAGCAAAGATGGACAGATTCGCTCAGCAAAAGTCAGAACTGCCAACAGAAATGTGGTCAGCAGACCACTCAATCAATTGTATCCGCTGGAAATCAATTCAAAGACAATGGATATCCCAGAGACAGCAGTGACAGTCAAAGTGGATTTACTGGACCCAGCAATTGTCCAGAAACATGTCAGAAATCAGAATTCAGACAGAAATCCTGTATCAGATCCTGCTCAGAAAAACTCAGCTTCAGATAGAGTCCTGAGGAGTGCAGCAGGGAAAGCCACAGCAACCACCAGCAGTCTGGTGGTTGGAATGCTGTGCATGGTATTGATGCTGACAGGCATGTCAGAGTCAGCAACGCTGAGAAAAGCTGGCAAAGCTTACAAGGAAGTATTTTCCAGAACATACGTTCTAGAAACCTCGACAGTAAGGCCACCATCATTGGCAGCGCATCATGGATTGCCGCCTTTGCCTTCAGAATGGCCACCAAAATCTGTCAGAGAAATGCAGACTTATGAGAGATTCAAGGATGCAATCAAGGATCATCCTGTGGAACAGGTGATCAGTTCACAAAGCCAGAAGTACCAAATTTGTACCAGTGGGAGGCATGGACATGCGCTTACAGTTCCTGAAGAAGTGCAGTGCCATATCCCACCAAGGAATTTTGTCAAGGCAATGAAAGTTACACTTTACGCACAGAGACAGATTCCACAAAAAGAGAAAGCGTATAGATGCTACATCAGAATCAAAGAGATCATCACACACACCAGTTTCTGGGGAGCGAAAGGTATTACAGGCAATTTTGAGAAATACCAGCAAGTTGGCGTGGTGGCCTGTAACTATGCAAGAATTCACAAGATGTTCAGAGGAACACCTTTAGTGGAAATGGAGCCCAGAGTGTGGACAACCAATCAAACCCTGAATGTGGAATATTCATGGTGTTGTCATGATAAAGAAAATGTCGTCAGTAACTTCTACATGGAAGAAGGAACCGTGGCTTCACTCGATGGAAAGACTGTAATCAGCGACTTACAAGATTTCAGCCAGTGAAGAGCCATGATGGGACATTGCAGAGACCACAATTATGGAATCACAGTGTGGGATACAGAGAACTTCAAGCATCAATGTGCATATGAGAGAATTGGCAGATTCAAATCAGAAATATCTGGCCAGACAATTATTGTGTCAAAGTTGCAAGCAGCATACTCCCACAGCAACAAGACAAAGAGACCAATTGGCTCAGAATGTGTTCCGGGAGACACATACTACACCGATCAAGGAGGTGTATTCATCCAGTTTGACAGAAGAGAAGATGTGCCTGTAGAATGGGCAATGCCAGGAAAGATAGTGGAGGCGAGAGAGTCGACAATCAGTGGAACACTGTATGCCAGATTGGATGACAGAAACTCCAAGTTTCAGTTCCTGCAACATGTGGTCAGAGAGATGACTCAGGCACAATTTGCGATTGTATGGCATCAGCTATGTCAACTTCGCAAGAACCAGCTGGATATGTTGACTCAGCTTTTCCGCATTGATCCAACACTGGGGATTCGAGCCATGCTGGGAAGACAGGATGTTCATGCAGAATGGGCTGGAGAAGCAATTATGTTTTGGGAATGCAAGGAAGTGCAGCCATACATAATTTATCAGACAGGAAAAGTGGGAGAGACATGCTACAAATATACACCAATGAGATTGGACAAAGACGGGCCCTTGTGGTTCAAGAGCCCAGGCAGCAGAGACTTGGTGGAGAAATCACCAGAAGAGGACTGCAGCCACACCACACCGCACCTGTACAGAAATGAGCATGGACAGTGGAAGTCTGCACATGGAATGGTGCATGTCACAGAGACGCCAATTGAAATGACATGGAAAGGACAGTGGCAAGCCTTCACGTTTGACGCGCCTCACCTGTTCACCAACATTGTCAACAGAGCGACCAATTTCATGGATGTCAGAGGCCAGATTCAGAGACTACAGAATTTAGAGCATGTGCAGAACCAGTTGATCGATTACACAGCAGATATGTCATTGGATCCCAGAGTGATCAGAAATTCAATAGAAGGCATTGGAGCTGGAATTGGACAGACGGCAGCAGGAATCGGCAAAGCATATGGTCACTATATATCTGGAGTGTCAAAAGGGTACACCAACTTTATGGGAGGAATGCTGAAAGGACCCTTTCAAGTGATCATCAACACAATCGCAATGCTGCTGGGAATCACAATCCTGATAGCTGGAATCGTAGCTGCAGGATACCTGTGGTACAATTGGAGAATTGCCACAGGGAAGCCAGTGATTCCACCATGCGTATATACATGCATATGGAAATGCATAGTGTGCCCGTTCAAATGCATATGGCTATGCTTCAGAGCCATCAGATATACTATCAGGAAATCAACTCAGAAAGAAACCAATTATCCACAAAGAAAAGTGCGCAAGACAGAATTGAGACCAGCAATCAAGAGGAGAGCCAGATCCAACTCAACACAGTCCGTCAGATTTGCCAGGAGAACAGAGACCGAGGACAGAATGGCAAAGTCACTATCAGCATACGTTCAGCCAGATGAAAGTTCAGCTGATGAAGGACAAGTCAGAGCCAGGAACAGAGACAGTGTTCACATGCCTGATATCCGCAAATTCACCGCACGCAAACGCGCAGGAAGCGATACGGGCAACTACTTGCTTCATCATCAGGCTAGGTCGGCGTTGGCATCACCAGCAACCGGACCTGTGACTTCACGCACGCCCACGACTTCGCGCACGACCACGTTCACCACCGAGGCGACTGTGGAAAAGCCACTCATCACTTTGGCGCCTACCACCACCAGCATGTGACGTTGCTGCAACAACGGGGTGCAGCAACTCTTCCGCCCGGAGTGTGCTGACCGTGGCAAAGTGAATGGATAAAGAAATACAGAGAATTGATAATTAGGCTCATATTCGCACATTTACTTATTTGCACTATTTTATATTTCTTGCACTATATTATTTATCCATGGAGAATATTTAATTAAGAAAGTGTTTTATAAGTTATCGAAACATTTATGTGGAATATTTAGATTTAAAGGTCAAATAAGTTATTATTAGGTGCATTAACATGAAATTAGGCTCATTCAACTCGCCGTAATTTTCTGATCATGATTATATATACATTTACATAGTTTACTTGCAATTTGGGAAAGTTAAAACTTGTAAATATTTATATGCTACGTATTTACTTAGGCCAGCGTCCTAATAGAGAAATAATGCCCTGTGTGCAACTAGCATTTACTGCACGTATTCATCAAACCCCTTCGCGTAGGTATAATTATATTAACTTTGCTCACTATTTATATTTATATTTACTTGACATTCACGGAAATACCCTGCTCAAATTATACCTAAGAATGTATTATAAACCCTGCTCAATTATTATACCCATTTACTTGAGTAAGTTCCAATTGGTCCATTATGAAATATACGTTTCCAGGAAGTGATTGTTATTATTATATTGAATATACCTTGCTCTATTTACGTCATTAGTAACATTTGCACTACTATTTACAGTTTTCAAACCCTATTTTATTAGTTCCGATGTGCGTCAATGTTTTCTGACAAATTGAAGCAAATTAGTAAATCGGCCGAGTTTGCCGACTTCGCGCCTCTCAAGATTAATAGTTTTTCCATTAACCCAATTTGTACCTGGTATTTCTTTACCATAAGTATTTGAATGTATGCACGTGCAGTTTAATGCAACTGTTTCAGCTGGATGTGTTTATTTGTTGCATTTATGACTTATTTGTGCATTTGAATTTAGGAAATTACTGTAGCTATGTTTTATACATTATTTTCCGTGTCTTAGCTACTTTGGAAGTTTTTACTTCAGTCTACGGACCCCAAGCTACTGAACGAAAATAAGCTAGCGATAGAAACTTCGAATAGGAAGCTCGCTAGGCTTTGCGCTTTTGTAACACGCTGTATCTGATCGAAATAAAGTACCTGAAACAATTCAAACCCCCTTTTTTCAACACACAACTACGAAATAAACTCAACTTGGCTGTCGACAAGTGAACGTTCGGCTACAACGGGAAATCAACCACTCTAAAGGCCGTTTCTCACTACGGTCTTGGAGTTGCCGGATTCGGTGGTAGAAGACGCTGACTTCGGTGGCTTCATCACATATGCACAGCAAAAGCTCCTTTATTGCACTACCTAAAGCTGTGTAGATTGACAATTTTTGTCATCTAATTGTTTTAGAAAAGTTGACCCGGTGCGGTGCCTTTCGGTGCTAGCACCGGCAACCTGGATGGTGCCATTCGGTGCCGGTGCCATTTTTTTTTGGAACGGCACCGGTGCCGGTTCGGTGCCATTTTTTGGCTGGTGCCCCAGGGTGCCAGGTGCCTTTTTCATGACATGGGAGAGGTGCCGGTGCGGTGTTGTGCTATTTTTCCCGGTGCCTTTAACATCACATCTTATGTGATGATTTACATGCTGAAATAATGACTTTTATTGTTGGCACCTGGCGCCATTGTTTCTGGTGTGCTTTTTTTGTCTGGTGCCATTTTTTCTGGCGCTTTTCCACCATTACACACTGACTATAATTTTTCTGAGCTATTTTGGCATTTAAAAACACATACACAATAAGTCACATTGTCGTCACATAAAAAACACGTTCACAGCTTTTGACAGTTATCAACAACTTTGATGATTTGTCACATGCTGTGCGTGACGACATCTGTGATCGTCACACTGTCGCAGCATGAAAAATAGAGTTTTTTCAGATTTGTCGGAAAGCTGTCGGAAGGCCCGGCGGAATAAAAAAAATTCAACAGTCCATAACTATTTAATGACTTAGCCAATTGAACTGAAATTACACACACATATACACCTTAGTATGATATATACTCGACCATTTTTACTTGTGAATATGGAACTTTATTCCGGAGTTATGGAACTTTAAAGAAATAATTTGTCGTAGCCATGAAATCCGTGTAAATGCCGCCTTATGGAAATATTAGCGGAATGGCCAGAACGCTGTGACGCTTATTCGTACACGAGCGGGACGGCCATTTCTGCACAATGACAAATAGCTGAACATAGATGTATAAAATTGGTGTAGGGGATTTTAGAGTTCAAGTTGCAATGACACTTCAATACGCTCAACGTGATGTAAGAGTTTTTCTCACCCGTAATCTGACTGATGTTTAAGATGCAATGTATTTCTGTCAATGTAAACTGGAAGGAGTCTATGAAGTGAAACCTGTGAAAAATATGAGAACTTGCAATCAAATTTTGTGACGGAAAATGTACGAAGTGTGGATCAATAACAAGTCTATCAAATCAATACAAAGATGTTTTTTTTTGAATGCAAAATTTCAACTAACCTTTGGAACTGGAAAAATAATGGAAATCTTTAGACTAAGGAGGTGATTAATTATGACAAGATGTATCTGTGTGGCGTATTTCGCTTATATTCGCATTAAAATTCACTTGCCGTTTGTTCTTTTTGTGCTCGCTCTTATACGCGAGTGTTCAACCCGGGTCAGGGGTATTAACGTGTTTTACACCGGTGTGACTGGCGATGTTGTTTGCCATTTTCCTGTATCGACTCATTTATTAGGACGCTAGGTAGTTTGTAGATTTTGTTTTTCACTGGCAATCGCAATACCTGTTATCTCATCCACATTCACAATCACATGCCATTTCTATGCTGTAGCAGTAAGCAACGAGGTTAAAATCTCACCAAATATGACCGCAGTAAGGGTAGCCGACGGGTGTATGTTGTTATTTTTACTTGCATTTGACTTGAATAGTCCGCGCCGAGTAAACTAATTGAAATTGAAACGGGTCAAAAGGAAAAAAACAGCACTACTTTAATGTAGATATTTACTGATAAGTGCATTTCAAATGCGTGAATGAATTGATTACGACAATACATAAATATTTGCAAACAATTGCTTGCATTGAACTGGAGCAAAACAAAGCCTAACAAAGTGGTTGGAGCAAGAACCTATTCACACAGAACCAGCAGCCTCCGAGAATGGCTAATTTATCACTTGGGATAAATGGTGTCTGTGTTGACACTTCAGTACGGAATGGCCTATAGATGGACGCTCGCCCGAAATTCATTTCATAGGATCAAATTAAGACAAAGCGTGATGTGTTGTGATGTGTTATGATTGATGTGCGCTGCACTGTAAATGCTACACTTCGAGTGCTTTGGAAATAGGTTCTGTTTAAAGCAGAAACAACATTTTAAAACAAGCTGCACTGAGTAAACATTGCGGAAACAAAAAAGCGAAATTAAAAATGCTTCGAAAAACTTGTTGCTAACCATCGCCAAGAGCATTTTTAACAGTAAGATTACAAAAAGAACACTAAAAGGTACAGTGACATTTGAACTTTGACATTTTACAGGGAATTTAACAGGACTTTTGACACTTTGCATGACATTTGACATTTTACATAGTCTAGGAGTGGCACCATGGCAAAGTGCACTGTGCACTGCACTGCACCAGCACCAAGTTACCTGTAAGTAGCGCCGGCACATCAATGTAAATACAACGTCCTTGAATCTCGCTTATTTGGAACTTAAAGCTCACAGTCACGTTAAAAACTAATCCACTAGAAATAATAGGTTATGTCTTGTTTCCAGCGTTGGTAGAAAATGACAAAAACAATTTTTAGAAGTTAAATATCACACAGTAATTACTTGCAAAAATGCAACACTACATGTTTGTTTATCTATGTACCTAATTGAAGCTAGAAATGTCCACTAGGAGTGATTATGCACTAAAACGATTAGAAAAACAACAGATATTTCCGTAACATCCTCGACATTCTTACCGAGCACACTGCGAAGCAACACAGAATTTCCAGCAAAGTTGTCACTTGTGCACCAGATTTGGTGAGAATGACCGCGCGCCGCACCTTGTCAGCGTGGCCTCTCATTTAAATGACAGAGCAATCGACGTGGTGCCGAATTTATCAATGATCTGAGAAGACAACGTTCTCCAGTCCCGTTTTGTTTTGTAGATATACTCGTGGACCGAAAAGTATGCGCCCAAAATTATGAGACACTACGCATTTCCCATACGGCGTATTCCACATGCAAATACGTTGCACAATTTTTCTCCTGTATTGCACGAACCTAACATTGCACATGAGTGCCGTCAGTTGCACATGGCAGAACAATGATTGCACATATATGGCGAGTCTCAAGTGGCAAAAATTGCACATGGCACCAGTAAATTCCCCATAATGCAAAGTATGCAGCAGTGAAATCAAAGGGATCAGTGAGTATTGAGCTGAATGTGCAAACCGGTGCAAGTAAATGTATGTGATTGTGCCTACACACACTAGTTGACAACTAAAATTTCCCAAACTGATAAATCTGTTTTGAACACATTTGAGTTTACCATACTGACTGATCTTTGATCTCTTGTCAACAGAATTACTCAATGTTAGATTTTTATCTGCATCAACTTATTCATTGAACAATGAGACTGAGTTTGACTCAAGCAATTGAAAAATCTATTTTCAATAATGGCAAACAAATCAGCCAGCTTAAATAAACTGTATTTTTAATAAAGCCCAAACACAATGGTGACAGAAAGTGCCAATGGCCATAAATATGTGGATAATCTGTATACTTGACACTATTATGCAATGAAGGGCAGCTGTGTTTTTGCATTAACTTGCATTGTTGTAAATACTGTGAATTTGGACCCTTCACATATGCACAAATTGCACATGGACACAGAAGATTGCACACGAGGGCTGTGCATACTTTGTGTTATGGCAAATGGATACCCATTTTGGCGTTGAATCTTTGCCCGCCATGGGGAATATTGTGTCCCCATGTGCAACTTATTAATTTGTGGAATGTGCGGCACTTATGGGAGGTTTATTACAAATGTGCAATACGCGGTTATGGGGAATCCACCATTCCCCAAAATTATATATGTCTTGGTTGATAACGCGCGAGCTGGATGCATGCACTTTCACAAAAGGAAACATACCGTATTACCTCGAAATACCCCCATGGGGGTTTATTATTTCGCCAGCAAAATTTGAGGGGGGGTTAATTCGAGGGGGGGGGTTATTCGAGGGGGGGTCTTATTATTTCGTCAGGAATTTTCGTAAGGATCGTAGTTAATAGTAGGCATTTGCATGCCCAAAACAGGTAATAAATGTGTCCAAACAAGATATATTTGGACATAAAAACGTAGATTAGCTACACAAACATGTCCATGTGTAGCTGCAATACAAATAAACAGTAATATACATCATGTACATTGCATACATGGCGTATTTATTATGTACATGACGTACATCATTTCGAAGGGGGGGGGGTATTTCGAGGGGGGGGTTTATTATTTCCCCAGCCGATTTTGAGGGGGGGTTAATTCGAGGGGGGGGTTAATTCAAGGGGGGGGATAATTCGAGGTAATACGGTATTTTAAAAAGAAAAAGGCGGAGTCGCGTACAAGCGACGAATGTTTCCTGTAACGTTTTTTGCTGGAATTTTTTTAAAAATAAACGATGACCTCATATTTGAGTGTTTCCTTCAGAAAAATGCATTGCATGCGGTCCGCCGAGTATACAAATTTGAATGTTTCAACGATTTAAATACTTTAATGTAAACACATCAGACAACTTTTGACTTTGAGCGAATGCGCGCAAAATCAATCTCTAACGCATAACGGTAATAAATTTTCTCAGGTCAATATTCAATTCAGTCCAAATAATCACATTCGGCAGGAAATAAGACAACATCAATAAATACGTGGGCGCCATCTAAAACCCGCAAACATGCGAACAGCAGGAAATTAGCAAGCATGGTGGTATGCATGCATTACACGGCGGCACATTATAAAAATTTCAATCAAAATTTCCAGTTTGGATAGATGCAGTTAAGCAGCTGAAAAAAATAAGAGGCGAGTGAGTGCATTTTCACGATCAGAGAAATGATATTTTTCACTTTCCCATGTATTTCAGAGCGGACCACACGGCAATTTAGCCTCCTAACCTATGGATAAAGTTGCATCATTCACTAGCACCGACCGCAATGCCTCTAAATACAACATCAAAAGCATTTCAGCCTACATCTCCGGGATACCAGTTGCTCGAGGCTCGAATGCAATGAGGCGCACACTCTAAAACTAAAAGCTTATGCCACTCCATTTCCGTTTCATGACAGAAATTCAGCGCGCGCGGCATCCATGTGTTTCTCGGTTTACCGCTGCTTATGCGTGCGCTCCGCGCGGACCCCCACCTTTGGTGTCGGTCGAAAGAAAGATTGTTACAGAAATCTGTATTTTAAAAATTAATTAGAAAAAGTTGTGGAGTTTTTCTCATTTTCTTTTGATGCCCGACGAAGCCGCAAGTAATTGTGCTGAAAATTTTGCGGAAAAACTTGCGTCCACTGATGTCTGCTCGATTAATACCTACCTGATGTGGCCATCAGTGGGGAGTAACTAGGATTGAAAAGCAGCTTGTATCACAAAAATTTCAAAACATTTCTTTAATTTTCACAAAAATACTCGCTCACGGCATAATTTTCAAGACCTTACAAACTTCCCAATTTTTGAATATTCAGATTTGATTTGATAACAATATTTTACAACGCTATTTGGAATTGCATGAACTAAGCACTTCTTGTGGAAGTGAAATGTCGCCTTCACTCCTGGTTGCCAGGGATGCGCTACCGTAAGCCGATGAATTTATAAGCGGTTGCCAGATACAACTCAGCATATTTAGTTTCCCAGCACTTGTAGGTGACAGGAAAAAGCTACAATGACGTAATAACGTTTTTGCTTGATGAATAGGAGTGCTAATTAGCACATTTGCAGAGCACTCAATTATACGCTCTACACAACTATCATTTCAATTCACTGTAACCTTCAATTCAACAACTTACTTTACTCTTAAACACGAAATGGAAGGTGGGGGCAGCGGGAACGCGAATGCATGCAAATTTTGGCGCGTGAAATATTGCACTGTCTGTATGCACAAGCACCCGGCGGCCGCACTTAGCACTCACTAGAGCGTGAAGCATTCATTTGCGGAACGTGTATAATACTACAGAAGGATAACAGTGTGGGAATTTGAAGTGGATCATTATTCACCTGACATTATGAGGAATTAATAAGTAAGTGCTGTGCTAATATTTACATTTCCAAGTGTGTCATTTCATACATTAGTCGGTGGAATGACCATAAATATCAATAAGGCGGTGAAAAATATCGCAAACACATGCAACTGCAAAAACACTGTTAAAGCTCACACTGAATGCATGGTTTAAGTTCGCTCGGAAACTCGAGCGTCGCGGCGCGCCATTTGAGCTTCTAGCCTAGCATTTTTATTTTAGCTTCATTTGTTTGCAAAAAGCTGACTCTTTTCTCGCATGATCTCTCTACAAAAGTGCGGAAAATGAGTGCGGGTGCATAGGATGGCGCCTTAGTTTGAGCTGCTTGATTTTGAATGAGAGTCCGATGGCGACTTGTGAATCTCATCCCGAATGTCTATCTGATCACAAGTTTCTAAAATAAAAGGCAATAAAACGATTTCATGGTGCAATTTACCATATTACAGCGAGGCTTCTATTCTATTTTTATTGTATAGTTCCCACGGGAAGACAATCAATTTTGCATGAATATGGCGACGGTAGTTTATTTATGAAGCGATTGACCTTCACTTTTGAACAAATCAAAGCGAAGAAGGCATTAAGACCGGTGATGGATCTAAAATGCGTGTGAATGCAATCATTCTGAATCTCGCAATGGAACTCAAGGCCCTCCGTCGTGTTTACTTGATGCTGACTTTGTAAAAATTAGCTCAATCCAACTTGACTCAAATTTCAGATAAGCAAGCTAATGTGCCCATGTCTCAGTTCAGCAAGTGTGCATGGAACACGATATGTTGCTAACTAAAACTAAAACATGACTAAAACTTGTCTTTGCAATGCAAATCTAAAACCCGATAAATAATCACCTCAATAAATCACGGTCATGCAATCCAAGCCGCAATGGCTGAAAACAATCTTGCTCTGTCTTGAAATGGTTCATTAGCAATTGCAAACGATTGAAGCGGTGAATTTCATTCATTGGGACACATGACCTAGAAAATTCGGGTCGGAATTGCATGGCACGCAAAGGAAATCAGCCAAAATTTATCGAGACACACCGTCAATTATGCCAGCTGCAGGCAGGTGTTTGACAGATTTTCCTTTAGCTGTCGCGATTAGGACCACACAATACACCGACCAGAAACGATACAAAAAACCATGTATCGCAAAAACATTCACAAAAAAACGCTGTTCAACATGCTAAATAAAATAATGACAATTAAAATGCGAACTGACAAAACAACTAAAACATACAAATTCAAACATCCAGAACAAAGTATTTAATATTATTTATGCAAAATTGTTCAGTAATAACATACCACAATCACAGATCATTGTAGATTTCGAACGCTTAGCAGCCCGTTGGGTCATCGAAGCGTAAAAATATACCAATATTAAGTATCTAGTGTTCAGTTCACTTAACATATTGTTCATGCTAAAATTGGCAGCTTGTGTTAACTAATTGTGTTTATGCGTGCGTGAATTCTGTTACGGACATTCGCACATGTAAAATGTGCGCCTTGTTTATCGAGAAATCGGCTTCCGGTCTTGGATTGGATTTTTGTCAATTTAAAATTACGCTCACGGTGTATGTGATCAATCATTCGATGTTAAAATGTCCGAAATAACATTACGCTCAATATCAGAATACCACTATACCAACCAAATTGCATATTCGACAATATTGAATGATGTTTCAAATGGTATGAAAGTAATGTAATGTAACGATGGAAATAAAATTTCTGGTTTTATTCAGATGCGGTACGGTAGATTGCACTGTAATATTGCGGCCAGCGGACTATAAGCATGAGTTTTAGCTATAGAAACTGGATACCGAACAAAACAAATCAAATGCAAATGGCATGTTGCAAATGGCGACAGTCTAATGAAAACTAAATGCCTTGGCGCTGTCGTTATTGACGCCAGTGTCTCCTGGCGCCATGGTCCAAAAAAGCACCATGGTGTGGGGAACGGAAAAGCACCACATAAATATTCAAATGCCATTCCACTCCACTCCCGTACTTTCCATAGCCAACGAGTTTCACTTATCCGGGTCTGAGCATCAAGTGTCAGATTACTTACTCTACGTCCAAATGAAGAGCGAGAATTTCATGCTTCAAAAAATTCTAGCAGTGATCAATGCGGATCAAAATCAAAATCAAAACCTCAGTTCGGTTCCGTTCCGTTTCACTGCACAGCTCTCACTTCGCATGGCATGGAGCTAGGGTTCAAACGGGATTGACTTTTCGGGATCGGGATTGTTTGTTGTTTTGAGTTTTCGGGATCGCGATCGGGACCGGGATTGGGGTTTCGGGATCAGGGTCGAGATCGGGATTTGTTTTTTTGACATTTCGGGATCGGGATCGGGACCGGGATTGGGGTTTTGGGATCGGGATCGGGATTTTGGACAAAGTTCCTTTATAAAAGTTTTTTTATTTGCACTAAAACTGGTCTAAAAATACACTTGGATGCCAGAAAGGTGGCATAAATTGGACACTGGAGGTTTCTGTTCATATTTCTCAGTGAAAAAATGATTTTTCACTTTTGTATAATTTCCACTAATGTTTCCGGGATCGGGATCGGGATTGGGGTCACGGGATCTGGATCGCGATTTGAAACTTTTCGGAATCGGGGCCCGGATTTGGGATTTTCAGACTTCGGGATCGGGATTTGTGCTTCGAAATCGGGATTGGGACTGCAAAAACCCGAAAAGTTTCGGGATTCGGGATCGGGACCCCCCATTTGCACACTACATGGAGCACGGATCTACAAAAGCGGGCAGATTTTGATTGCGCGCGTAATGGACTCTGTTCCATGCAATTTATGATGCACATGAATTGTTATGAGAGAATGATAATTATTGCTCTCGAGTTCTTTCCAGTCATTTAGTTTGTGATTGGCAGAAAAGCCTCTGTCTGATTCAAGTTGAAATAAGATGCAGATAACAAAGGGTAAGCAAATTTGCAATATTACTTAGAAAGGGGCTTTTTAGAGAGGAGTTTAACGTATGAGTCCACGTATTTATCTGAAATTAAACGCAGTCTGATTCAATGTGTTTTTCAGTGGCAGCTAATATTTATGTGCTAGGCCAACAATACCAGGCACACTGAATCTAGAAGTGTTTAATTTCAAACGAAATTAACGGCGTCGCCCGAGGGACGTATCGGGCGACTTGAACTGAGCGCCTGAAACACAATATTTTGGAAAGAGGATCATAAATAGAAAATCAGGAAATTCACCCCGTCTATGAAGTACGAATCAATATCAAGCGAACAGTGATCTTTGAACGCCCACTTAGTGATAAATAGCACATGCATAAACTACCAGGTGACCAGATCCAGCATATTTACGCGTAGGCGCACACCAGCCTAATCACGAGTATCATATCTCATGCTTCAGCCTTCGCTAACAACTCATTCCTACACGAATGAAGTACAGAAAGGGTCCTATGCCGTGCGCATGGGTGACATTTTCTGCGGCGCGCTACCACCGGTCCGCAGAAAGGTAGCCATAAATGAAGCATTTTGATTCATGCCATTTCCCCTTGGTTGATATAAAAGTGAAATTATGGAATAGAATGTTGGAAGTGAAATGTGGGGCGGGGCGGGCGGACACTTTCTGAATAAAGACAAGCATAAGTCTAGGTAGATTTATAAATAGTTAAATTACCCAGGTACCTGCGGCCGCGGTGCCAAAGTCGCACTAATTATTGCCTTCATTTAAAAAAGAGCCAACCTGTATGTATCCACTCATAATGAAGATAAATTGTCATTGTCTCTTTGGCAATTCAAAGTAATGCAACACCAGATTACTACGCTCTGTGCTCTAAGTTGCACGGCACTGCGGTCGCTCTGCACTACACAACCATTCGGCTCAATTCTTTCTAGAGTAGCAAAAACTTGTGCGCAACAAAGCCCAGCTACTCACACATAATCCATGCGCGCTCAGTTGTCACTTGAGCGGCAATCTACAGGATTCAAATGAATAAGGCGGGGCGGGGATGGGTCCACAATTTTGAAGGGTGATAGAGTGATGTGATGATTGATGAAAGTGAAAGAAAAAGGTAGTGAACACCACTGTATTGAACGGATACGGTACAACTGGCACACTCTCAAAAAAAAAAACATTTTACGACGGAGTATTGATTTCGAGTTTGTTACATTTACGTAGCCGAATAACGTATTAGGTATTTACCTGTATCCATGTAAACCACATTCATAACGGTGCAGCGGCAAGGGAAGAACACGTCTGAGGAAAATGCAGCCACCAACTACAGCACTTCCTCTGGCAGAAAGTCATGCATAGAGATAGAAGCATGAGCATTTATTAACTACCGCGCGCTATCATACGTAGTATACAGTATATTTTGTACTCAATATCACTGTATATGAAAGAAGAATGAAGAAAACTGCATACGTAGATGATGAACAGCAGCCGCGCCAAGCGCTGTCTGGGGTTGGTTTGATGCTCAAACGCAACGCCATTCTACAGACTAGAGATGGCCGGAGTTTGTTAAAACGATTTTTTATTTATAAAAAAAACAAAATTTTAAAAACGCAAGTATCAAAGCCTTTTCAAAACTGTACCCAAAATTTTCAGTACTTATGCACTAGATATTCAGCAATTTTTTGTTTGCGTGCAAAAGCGCGCAAACATCACGTACAAATTATCATTGACGGTAGTTTTCATGGGGAAAGCTCAGAATCCAAACAGCATAATCCAAACAAAAATAAGGCAAAATCCAAACGAAAATGAGGCATAATCCAAACACTTCTTGTGCCCCAAACTGCAGCATAATCCAAACAGAAATGAGGCAAAATCCAAACAAAAATGAGGCATAATCCAAACACTCACTTTGCCTATTCTCATGCATTCATGTATTTATGATATGATATTGATGTTGCCATTTTGACAACCACTGCATTGAAATTGCAATAATGGAAAAAACGATCCATTGGTTGGTTGGTCACTTCAAAGCTACAAATCAAGTCATTTTCCCATTAAATCTGCCCCTTAAATGTAAGGTGGTGTTCACTTCTTTGATGGAGTGCTTGGACGAGTGTTTGGATTATGCCTTATTTTTGTTTGGATTTTGCCTCATTTCTGTTTGGATTATGCTGCAGTTTGGGGCACAAGAAGTGTTTGCATTATGCCTCATTTTCGTTTGGATTTTGCCTCATTTTTGTTTGGATTATGCTGTTTGGATTATGCGCTGTTTGGATTTTGATGCAGACTCGTTTTCATAGGTTTTGTGGCATTTTCAATATAAAAGCTTCCATTTCATGCTAACACTGCTTCTTTCCATCCCTACTACTTACTACAGCCACTCCTGAAATCCAGCCAAACACCTACTACTGCCAAAACGCCTTTTAATTAGTAAAAATGCCAACAGCGCGATGGGGCAGTTGGCGTCAGGGCCAAAAACCCAGTATTTCCCATCCCTACACACAGCTTGCTTCATATTTACAACTTGCTTGCAGCTTCATTTCATTGTGGCGCCCTATATGATACAATAAAAGAGCGCCGCCGGTCTGCATGCGGTGTTGATGGGGTGAGAAAAACACGAGTGAAGTGCACCGCGCCTGAACTGCAGTGCAGTGCGTACGAACGAATTGTGATGAATCAATGGGATACTACGGCATTCGAGGGGAGATTTCAAGTTGTTTCAAGCGGTGAGGGGAGGTATACCCCCATCCAAAATTGTTCCAGGAAGCCATCTATCATAGACCCTGCAAGTTTTGTCTGTTATTGGGCATATATCTATGTCGATGTGATAGTTCTGGCTACATACAGCCCGCTCAAACACTCAGCTATCCATTTATATGAAGAAAATTTGGAGATATTACGGCAACTTTTACCTTGAAAGTCGCAAATTACTGTACCTTTTTGTTTTGATTTAAAAATCGCTAAAAATTGTACTTTTGTTGCCCATTTTCATATTCAACAAAACTACCTAATTCCTTTATTTGCCTCATTCATCATTTCAAACTAAAGCACCTATGTAAATAAATCTATGAGCTACATGAATATTTGTATAGGTGCATATTTCGAGCGCTTTTTCACTTTCTACACCTTCAAAAGGTCTATTTTTTAACCGCCGCTACCTACCATTTTCCATTTTTATCAAATAGTGATGTAGAAGCATGGGGGAGTGTTCACTGATCAAACAAACATATGAATCTCCTCGAAGAAACCTGACAAACCCTGGAGAAAACAAAATAAGCGATGGATTAACTTCATTATAATGTAATCATTATTAATTTTATCTACTCTACCGTTGAGCTTTGTCGAAATTGTGGGAAAAATTTCTATCCACTCAAAGTGGCCACCGAGAACCGAAGGGCCCAGCTTCAACGTTGTAGCCACCAGAAAAACTTGGCTAATGCTTGTTGAAAAAGATGTGTCAGAATGGGCAACACGCTTTGACAGTCAAATGGGTGGCCATTTTCCCGCCCATTCACAATGCTTCAATGCTGCTGCACTTTATACGGTGTGGCCCAAAACCACGTGTCGCGTTTGTGCACTCAGAAAATATGAGTTCATGTTCTCGGTTTGGAAACCACTTTGCAGGGTGAAAAACGACCTCAATTTTGACCGTGATTTGAATAAAACGGGAAAAAGAATTGCACAATGGAAGCAATACGAAGCAATGTAATATTCCTGGCGATAAATTTTGTCAGAAGCAAAAAGTCGATGCAATAAAACAAAATGCATGCCAAGCGGAGATAAAAGCAAGTGCTTCGCAGTTATTTATTGTTTTTGTATTCCGTACTGAACATACAATCAAAATTCAAACATATCACGGGAACTTTCATCGGGAAATGCAACAAAAAACATAAAATTTGCATATTCCGAAACGGAAGTGTCATTCAACGCCTCTTATCTGCTTCGCAATTCCGACAACGAATACAGTAATTGTCAGAACACAAGTGTATAAAAATTTGTGAACAGAAATACATGTGAGCTCCGCACATGTATTTACTTCCAGACGTCCATAATCAGAAATCTTTTTTGTTTTGTTTCTGCACTGTTTCTGAAAAAAAATCAACAATTATTATTTACATATAACAATAAAATTTGTGCAAAAAATGTATAAAATAAAAATAATGGATAATAAAAAACAACTGGTATAACCTTGAGAAGTTGAGGTTATTTGCCAAAAATTTGTGCGCAAGCGCGCATTTCCACGTAATATCATACCTCCAATGACTTTTTTTGTCAACATAAATATTTTGAGGTAAATATAATGGCGCTGCGCACACTAGTTTACCGCCAGATTTTGGTAAACTCCTAAATCGACTTTGAACGCATTTGAGTTTACCAGAATGAGGTTTCTGTCAACTGCAATCGATTGGGATTACGAATAACTAATTTCAGTAAACTCAAATGCGTTCAAAGCCGATTTATGAGTTTACCAAGATCTGGCAGTAAACTAGCGTGTGCACGCGCAATAAAGAAAGTCTGTATAAAGCGGACGATGTCGCCAACGATACCCCCGCCATGGCGCGGCGCCTACATGCCTATGGCGCCAGCGCCATGACTCAATTCCGGGGGCGGCCGCCCCCTGCGTATGTCCTTGCACTGGAGGATATACTATCACTCTGGACCCCCGCAGGGGTTAAAAATCTACAAACTTTTAGTCCCTGCGGATATTCAGATAAGGGAATATACCGCTGCAAACAGGGTCAGACAGGAACGGAGGGTGAGGCTGAGGGGGTCTGGGCATAGGGGATTTTGAGGGTAGCATTTTAGGGGGGGGGTCGGCCCCCGAGCACGTGCTAATAACTAAGGAATGGCTTGGTGGAAAATGTTGAAATTTTGATATATTATAGTTTCAGGTCGGGGCTAATTACAAGTCCGAGGAAATTTCGCTACGACCCCCCTGAATGGAGATGATGGAGATAAAATTGTCGTTTTTGCAAAAATTTTCGGTGTGGCTCAGAATATGTTAACTTTGCACAGCAATAACTCGGTGATTTGTTAACCGATTTTTGTCATTTAACTTTCATAAAGATCACAAATGTTTGGAGAGTTCATTTCTGAGGTCAAATCGGTGATATTCAATTGTGTATATATCGATTTGGCCGAATTTCCGAGTGTAAAATTTCGCGCAAAATTTCTTTTTAGACATGCTAACTTATACTCCTGATCGAGAGAAACTCAAAAACAAAAATTTGAGATCGATAGCTCTTTCCAATCAAAAGTTATGGCACTTCAAACTTTCACCTTTCATCCACACAAATAACCACATGAAGAACTTCAAAACTACATATCTGGACCATTTCTTGGCCGATTTTCATCAATAAGCACAATGATTGGAATAACCTGGAAATTTCGTTTTCGTTGTCTATTTATCTATATGTATTTTTATCCTGATAATTACACAGAAGAATTTGCGTTATTTTGTTGTACGGGAAATCTGATCGAATATATACATAAATAGACAACAAAAATGAAATGTTCAGTTTATTCCAATCATTTGAGGCATTGACGAAAATCGGCCAAGAAATCGTCCAGATATGGAGTTTTGAAGTTGCGTGCATTGTTCTTCATGTAGTTATTTGTGTGGATGGGAGGCGAAAGTTTCAAGTGCTTTAACTTTTGATTGGAAAGAGCTATCGATCTCATTTTTTTATTTTTGAGTTTCTCTCGATCAGGAGTATAAGATAGCATGCTCAAAAATAATTCTTTGCAGGAAATTTTGCATTCCGAAATTGGGCCAAATCGATATATAAAATATTAAATGTCACTGATTTGACCCAAAAAATGAACTCTCCAAACATTCATGATCATTTTAAAAGTCAAACGGTAAAAATCTGTTGAGAAATGGGCAACTTACTGAAGTGCAAATTTTGCATATTCTGGGCAACACCCAAATTTTTTCCGCAAAAGTACGTTTTTATAGACCCCTGCCCGATCTCCAGTCAGGGGTGTCGTGGCAAAATTTCCTCGGACTTGTAATTAGCCCCGACCTGAAACCATCATATATCAAAAGTTCAACATTTTCCACCAAGCCGTTCCTTAGTTATTAGCACGTGCTCGGGGGCCGACCCCCCCCCCCCCCCCTAAAATGCTACCCTCAAAATCCCCTATGGGTCTGGGTCAGCCGTAGGAGTTAACATTTTGGCTACTATACAGAACCCTTTACTTGGTCTGTTCAGCTATCAACCTCTGAGGCAAAAGTGTAAGCAATTTGGCGCACACTTTCGCTTACAGACAATATCCGGTAAGACTGCCTGTCTACCTGTATGTGAAAAGGGAAAACAAAAGGGTTTCCATATTGTATTTATTATTTGGGATATGTTTCCTCAGCTGGAGTAGTGTTGTTAAATTGTGGTACAATTTTTATAGACTGACGGAAAGAATTGTAAAATACATTTCACTGTGTAATACTCCTCTCATTGAAGAGCGCAACCAACCTTTGTTCAGACATTTTACATCTGTAAATCATGAAACATTGTGACACCATTGTTCAACTAAAGCTGTATGCGCAAAGTATAGTGAAACTGGACCCCAAATGTTTTTGAGAAAAAAATCTATGAAATCGATACAATTTACAAAATGACAATCAGCAAATATGGGGTTTCTAAATTTTGTTTACTTGCATCTTAGTGGGTTCACTCACAGCATAGTTGTTAAAACGGTTTTACGTTTACTCGATAAATACGTATACACACGTTCTGCATAAATACGTTTACGTTTCCTCCCGAAAAAATACCAGTACTCACATACTCCATACTTTTTGAAAGTACGCGAGTACAGAAAATTTATTTTAAGGGGACAGAAAATGTCATTTTGCCACACAGAAAGTGACAAACAAAGGACATTTTCCTAAGAAATACTTATCAGGGAAGAAAAACACACAGCTTTGATGTATTTCAGAGTAAAAATTGAAAAAGCACAAATTTTTACATTATTTTAGTGAGAAAAATATCCACTTTTACCTTTTCTGTGAGAAAAAATACCCATTTTTACATTTTCCCTGGAAAAAATACTTATTTTTAGGTTTTATCTGGAAAAAAGTATTTTACTCACTTTTTACGCGGTGTAAAAGTAAAAAAATACTTCACGTTTTCTGTACACATGTGTGAGTAAAATAAAAATACTTTACGTTTGCGTTCACTATTAAAAAAGTTCAGTACTATTAACAACTCTGGTTCACAGATGGCGGGCCGATTTTACACCAATCATGCAGTATTATTGGCCCTGCACACACTAGTCTTCACACGAAATTTCGAAAATTCATAATTGATGTTTAAACGTGTTTGAGTTTTCCACAATGAGTCATTTTTAATCTCCGTCAACTGTAGTTGATGGCCACCTCATTGTAGAAAAGTCAAATGCGTTCTAAGCTGATTTGTGAGTTTTCGAAATGTAGTGTGAAAACTAGTGTGCGCAGGCACAATGGTGCATTTTCATAGATACATTAAAAAATGAAAACCAGAGACGTGTTGCCAGTTTGATAATGATCCCTAGGATCAAACAAATCCCCAGCACTCGCAGGAATTTTGACATCACAGCGCACATTGTGTTTTTCTATTTTTAATTGTTTTTGTGTGGGCGTAAACTTATTTATGTACACAAAACACACGGGTATTTATTTACCCGACACTATAAATTTCTGCGGCAAATGAACAATCGGAGGGCAGTCACAAATAAAATTTTTCACAACTGTAGGTGCGTCCACAAATTTTTTTTCTGTTTTCAGGTTGTGAGGAGATTGAATTACATTGCATGGTTTTTACATACCAACAAACCTACGTATTTATCTACAAATTGAGTATCTTACCTAAAAAAACTAAAAGATCTTTTCATAATTCAACCAAGATAAACAGCTTTCAATATCAATCTAATCGGAAATTATTGTACATTATTTTCATATTTTACTAAAGGCAAGTTTTACTTTCCCACATGACTGACAGTCGCTGCGTGTGTAAAAAGTTTTCTGTTTTCAGTTTTCGTGTCACAAACAACATCTATCATCGAACCAAGTCAACCATTACTGCGGTTATGATAAAATACTTGTCTATGTTCTTGATTAATTATAAGCACTTTCCTTTTTCCAAAAGTGAAATAGAAAGAGCCCGCCTCTCGTTATAGCAAATTATAATATTTGCAATATTAAATTACCGTATTACCTCGAAATACCCCCAGGGGGTTTATTATTTCGCCAACAAAATTTGAGGGGGAGATAATCCGAGGGGGGGTTTATTCGAGGGGGGTCTATTATCTCGCCAGAAATTTTCGGAAATTTCCCATACTCAGACGTAAAAAAATCAAACAAATACATAGATGTAGATGTCTTTAAAGGCATATATAACTGTATACAACTGTATATACACTTAAACCCTTCCCTAACATTACTCAATCATCAGTTTTAACGTGTGTTCTGCATCGTACAGATCACAAACTGTTGTATTTGTCATGTACGTTAGCTTTGCACTCAATTTTAGAGGGGTATTTCGAGGGGGGGGTTTATTATTTCCTCAGCCGAATTTTAGGGGGGTATTTCGAGGGCGGGTTAATTCAAGGGGGGTTTAATTCGAGGTAGCACGGTATAATAATTCCAAATTATAATGAAAGTGGGAACGGTAGAGAGTAGAGAAAACAGTTTTCGTTCAATTGTGGGAAAATCAATTTTAAACACGTGTTAGTCACTTCAAAAAACAGTGTTCACGTCACCTTGTTTTTGAAGTATCTGACAGATAACTACAAAATTTAATTTACAAACTCTACATCTGACAGATAACTACAAAATAATAAAAAATTCAATATCACAGAGATACAACGACACTCGATCGACTCGCGAACCAAATTATTTCTACATTTTAAAGTTTATTCTCGTAATGGAGCTCAGCAATGTTTTGCGCGTAATCACGGCAAGTTCTCTTTTTTCAATGATTTTTGCTAAATATGTAAATATGTGATGCATGCGTAAAATCTTTTGAAGCTGGTGGTAGGGTTCAAGCAGGATTGACTTTTCGGGATCGGGATCGACATTGGGCTTTGGGATAGGAATTCGTTTTTTGAGATTTTGGAATCAGGATTGGGATTTTGGACATTGTTCTGATAAAAAGTTTTGCTCTAATTTGCCACAAGAATGGTCTGAAAACACCTGGTGCCGGTTCCGCAAGTGGACAAGTTAAGAGTTAAAAGTTAAGAGTTGAGTAAAATGACAAATGGCGAGTTAAGAGTAAAGTTAAAGTTTAAGAGAAAAGTTAAAAGTTAAGAGTTGAGTTAAATGTTAAGAGTTGAGTTAAAGGTTAAAAGTTGAGTTAAGAGTTAAGAGTTGAGTTAAGAGTTGAGTTAAGAGTTGAGAGACAAGTGGAAAATGGTGGTAAAATAAAAAAACTAAATAAAAATGTGAAAGTGGTATCGATACCCCTGTTCGCTGGCATGGTACCAATGTTGAATGCATAACATTCGAAAATAACGTATCCAAAAAAAATATCGTTAAAAATAATAAAAATCGCGGAACAGTGTTGCAAAATGGCGTTCACTGTTCACTTGTGTTGGATTGAGACAGAAGCGTTTTTTGAATAGGCCCTCATTTTCGGTTCCGAAATTGCGACGCAGCTGGTAAATCGGTGCCTGCCGCTGAAATTCCTCCGCGTCGAAATCACCGCTCTCAAGATCCGAATTCATTTTTTTAATTTTTTTAATTTATTACATTTTTCCCACATTTGTCTTTTAAATCAACTTTAACTCACCTTTTAACCTTTAACTCAACTCTTAACATTTAACTCAACTTTTAACCTTTAACTCAACTCTTAACATTTAACTCAACCTTTAACTTAACTCTTAACATTTAACTCAACTTTTAACTCAACTTTGAAAATTTAACTTTTCTCTTAAACTTTAACTTGACTCTTAACTCGCCATTTGTCATTTTACTCAACTCTTAACTTTTAACTCTTAACTTGTCCACTTGCGGAACTGGCCCCTGGATGCCATGAAAATTGCATAAATTAGACACTTGAGGTTTCAATTCACATTTCTTAGTGCAAAAAGTCATTTTTAGTATTTTCACTAATTTTTCTCGGATCGGGATTTGGGTAACAAGATCGGGATTTGAAAAGGTTCGGGACCAGGATCGGTATTTGGTAGTTTTAATGAGATTTTTGGAAAGGGATTGAGGTTTTGGGATCGGGATCAGGACTGCCAAATCCAAAAATTTTCCGGGATTCGAGATCCCGTTTGAACCATGGTCTACTCTCAAAACAATTGAAACAAAAATTCACAGGTACTGTCTGTATTTGCACTGGTTCTATGCACAGAAAAACAATGTTTGATCAAACCAGAGGCGGGAGTAAAATGCGACGATTCAGAATCGACAATCAGTGTGAGAAGGTATTACTATGAACCAAGACACGGGAAATGTCTGGCATTTTTGTACAGAGGCTGCGGAGGGAATGATAATAATTTCATCAGTAGAGCTGACTGCGTGGCAAAATGTGAGACTGGTGGTAAGTGTCAATGCTTTTTTTATTTACAATATAAATAGTAATAAGTGGCACTTCATCACTTCAGCCAGTAATACCACTTCACAGAAAAGCCTGGCTCCTGTCCAAAAGTTCCACGAGACACAGCAGGAATCTGCGTTGAGGCGTGCAGCAACGATCACGACTGCAAAGGCGTTGACAAGTGCTGTTCCAATGGCTGTGGACACGTGTGCCAAGCACCTGTCAATGCACAAGTGTCACCATGTGCTTTGATGCTGTGTGCCCCAGGTGAGACTGCAATTTTAATCATCACTGTTCGATTGCTACATTCCTTACCGGCAACCAACAACCAGGCACTACATGCGTTGTCAAGAATGGGCAAGGGACTTGCGAGCTAGTCACTACACAGTGCCCGGGTAGACCGACCACAAGGGCGAGGGAAGGCTGCGCCTTTGTCGCTGAACAAGTGCCCGGCCAGCGGTGCCCTAACTACGTGATGAAATGCAAGGATGGTAGGTCGATGGTTGATTATTTGTATCACATCCAAAACTACCTGCTGAACCCCCCAACCAGTGCCCCGTTGCGTCACCACCCGAAGTGGAGGTCGCATCTGCCAACCCGGAGTGTGCCAGCTAACTCCGGCCGTGATCGGCCCATGCGAAGCTTTGTTTCCCAGCTGGACATTCGACTACAAGCGTGGCGAATGTGTCCAGTTCAATTACGGTGGATGTCAGGGCAATGATAACAGGTTCAGCACCAGGGCGGAGTGCGAGAAGACGTGCTTGAAGGGCAAGGTATGGGGCTTTCGAGATTACATAACTATTTACTTTTCAGCATATGACACTGGCGGTGTAAACAGTATTGAGTACTGTTGGAAAAACAGCACTTTGCTAACCATAAAATTCACATTGACGCAGGGGTCTCCTAGGAGGGGGGGCTGCCCCCCCCAAATCGGCCAGCTATCTATCTATCCCGGAGGCCGCTCAGCTATCTATCTATCCCGAAGCAAATTTTTTGGCTACTACCCCCAAAGACCCCCCCCCCCCCAAATCGCTCAGCTATCTATCTATCTGGAGTCGTTTTTGAGAAATTTTGCCCCAATTTTCGCTCAAAATCACGCATTTTCGCACCTTTTTATAGTTTTTCACCTTCAAAATTGTACTTTCCGGCTATATACATCGTTATATACCTATTTTTAGCCATTTTATACCTACTTTTGGCTACTTTTAACTGATTATTACCGATTTTTCCCCTTTCTGCTTTTTTAACCTTGAAAAAGCCCATATATTGTGCCCCCGCCAGCCCCCCCAAGCAAAAATCTTCAGCTATCTATCCCTCCGGAGGAGCGATTTGCTATCTATCCAGCCCCCGCGAGGGCCAAAATCCTGGAGACCCCTGCATTGACGCGTCACATGGTTTTAAAACAGCAATGACCCTTAAAAACATGTCTAACGATTTTTTATAAAAGTACTCAATTTTGAAATGAGCGTTTTATCAAACCGCCCATCAATCGCCATGTTGCACACTGAAAATTACTGGTTTGATGTGGTAATTTTTTTTAAATTCCACATTGACAATTTCACATGACAAACTTGTCTCTGGCATAAAATTCTAGCATCAATCGCCACAAAACATCGCTACCCATTTACTCCACAGCCACCGACGGGAGGCCAAAAATGTGGCGCCAACCAGCCGTGTCCACCAGACCAGGATTGTCTGTACGGTCAATGCGCGAGAATGAACAAGGGCGATTGCGCGATGACCGACTGCCACCCGTGTTACAGCTGCGTGGCGGATTCAAAAGACAACGCGCATTGTGTGTGGACACCGGCGAATTGCAACTTTGAATGCGAAGGTGCGTTGACAGGGGTTTATGGATGTTGACCTACAGGGGGGGGGGGTAGGGTGTCAACTTTCCGTTTTCCGTTTCCGCTTTCCGCAGGCAAATTTTTTTCCGTTTCCGTTTTCCGGCTGCTAAGTTTTTTTTTCCGTTTCCGTTTCGTTTTTCCGGCTCATTTTCCGTTTTCCGGCTAAAATTTCAGTTTTTCCGCCTTTTTTCCGTTTTCCGGCTCAATTGTCTGTTCTTCCAACTTTTTTCCATTTTCTGACTCAATACTCTGTTTTCTGTTTCAGCCAAACTGGTAAACATGCATGCAGGTTCTCAATTATGTGAATTGTTTCTATTTTTAGCAAGATTTCTGCAAATTTTTTGATTTCTGGATAAATTTCTGCAATTTTTTTCCGTTTCCGACAAAATTTCAGCATATTTTTTCCGTTTCCGGCATAATTTCAGCAAATTTTTCCGTTTCCGTTTCCGTTTTCCGCCAAAAAGTTTTTGTTGACACCCTAGGGGGGGGGGGGGGGTTGGATAGATAGCAAATCGCTCCCTCGGAGAGATAGATAGCTGAAAAATGTTTTGGGGGTTGGAGGTAAGGGGTCCGCGGATTTTCAATACAATTTAGGCTTTTTCAAGGTGTAGAACGAAGAAAATATAGAAAAATCGCGATTAGATAGCTGGGTTATTGGGAGGGGTCAGGGGATAGCAGCCAAACTTTTGCCTCCGGGATAGATAGATAGCTGGGCGACTCCCCCTCCCCAACCCCCCATTTCCTACATCTGTGCATTGCAATTTACAGTTTACATCACATTCGATTAAAAACATTTTCACCCACCCCAAACAGACGGCAGCAAACCGGTGCAGTGTTTCGCAAACCCGTGCCAGGTAACCAAGTGCTCCGGTGTACCGAATGCAGTGTGCGCTACGAGTTACTGTGGAGGGTGCAAAGCGATCTTTTATGACAGTGAATGGAATGAATTGAGTGAAGAACAGTGTGCTAGAGGTGCGTGATTTGGTGATCACGGTTTATTTGTTGCTATGATGCTCATTCAATGAATTCTGGTGAATGCTTGCTTTATTTCATGTCTGGTGTGCTGTGATGAACCATTGTCAAATATTGTACATTATGAATAAATTACTCTACAACAAAAAAAAACTGATCGCTTTGAGCAAACTTCGTCCAAATGCGAAATACAAAATGCTAAACTAACGAAAAGCAACATGAAAATGACTGCGCATCATAGAAACTAGTTGACCGACAACACAAACATCTACACACTACCAAGTCCCAACGAACACTGCACAAATCAAAACCATACTCAGTCAACCCACGCGACACCCCAGCAATGTGCGACAGCAATAACCCATGCCCCCCAAATAAAAGATGTCTTTACGGAAGCTGTGCCAATGTAGGCGGTGGATCATGTGACAGAGTCAGATGTCAACAATGTCACATTTGCGTGGCCGATGATAGTGGAGATGCCAAATGTGTATTGGACTTTTCTGTTTGTGACAACCGGTGTCCAGGTTGGATTGGCTCCATGGATGGCGCTGCGCACACCACCGAAATTTTGGAAACTCATAAATCTGTTTTGTACACATTTGAGTTTACCACAATGAGAAATCTTTCAACTACTGTTGATGGCTACCAAAAATAGTTCATTGTGGTAAACTCAAATGCATCCAAAAAAGATTTATTAGTTTTCCATCATTCGATGGTGTATGAGTGTGCGTGGCTGCAATATGGGACATTTTCATCTTTGAGTGGTTATATAAATTGAACAGCTGCAGTGTTGGAACTTCTCTTTAAAGATAGGTTGCTGAAAAAAGCAGTTTGAGGGGCGGGACTGTCGGAACGGAGAGATTGTAGATTTTTTTTGGTTTTCACTTCTTAGTAATGAATCAGTACAAAGGGCACGTTCATTTCATGCGGTTCACTTCTCAGTGCGACAGACAGCCAGGATCTTTTTTGTCCTTACTGAACCCATGATTGATGATCGTGAATTAAGGATTCGGTCACGTAAATAGATATAACCGATAAATTGATACATTAGGTGACATGCACATGTGCGATGATTGCAAATAACATTTACAACATTCAGACGGCAGTACCCAAGTACAGTGCAAAGCCAACCCCTGTCAAATGACGAAATGCCCTGCTGCCGCGCTGCTTCCAGGTGCAACATGTGTCGCAAATTACTGTGGAGGATGCAACGGGATATTTTACGACACAAACTGGAACAGACTCAGCGGTGAAAAGTGTGCCATTTGTAAGTTACACATAAATATATGCACTGAACACAAAAGACACATTCCACTTTGGCTCCGCCTTTTCAGCACAACCAACACTGCCTCCGAGGTGTCAGCTGAGACCCATACCTGCGCCGCCGCCCGGTTGCAGATACGAAACCAGTACCGGACTTGACGGCTGCCCTGTATACAATTTGGTGTGCCCACCCGGCGCAAGTGATAGTAATAGCCAGGTGAGAAGCCTGTTGCCAGCTTGCTGTTTTGATATCAAGCAACTTTATTAACACAAAGTTCAAACACAGGCTTGCGGGACTGAACGTTGCGCTGTGGGACAAAAATGCATGCATTCACAACCACTAAAATGTGCAACAATAGGCTCGAGCCAATGCGCCGCCCTCACGTGCCTCCAGTGCCATGCATGCGTTGTCGGCAATGATGGCAGGGCGAAGTGCGTCAGGGACCCCCAAGCCTGTGGTGATCCCAGAAATCCTGGCATGGGCAGCTGTCCCAGTATGTCAACCGTTAATGGATTTGAATGAAGATGATATAAAGCACAACTCTACAAACATCCACACACTCACAGGAGGCAAGCCAGCAGCGCAATGCATATTGAACCCATGTAGACAATCTAACAGGCGCTTGTGCAATTTGCCGGGGTCTGTTTGCGTCGCTGATTATTGTGGCGGGTGCAATGCAAAATTCTATGACAAAAATTGGAATGAGCTAACGGCATTCGAATGCCAAAAATTGAATGATACCATGGAGAATCCATGCAATTATGTTAGCTGGAGTTATTTTTTCCACATGTCCAGATTTACATAAACCTGGTTCATATTTAGGTTGACTGTGTTCCTGGCACAAACTGTATAGAATTCAGAGGACAGGCCAGGTGCATCCCATCGGGTTCTGACGTGCCACAGAGTGGTAATCAAAAGTGCCTACTACCTCGCCCCACTTGTGCCAGTGGTGGAGAGGGGGGCACCTTCAAGTATTACTTTGACAGGCAAACTGGTTGGTCATGTAAATAAAGAAGCCTTTTTTGCGAATCAAAATTTTGATGTGCACATGGTAAATGTCTTTTCGCAATTTGAGATTTGATTTGCACATGTAGATAAATATGATTTTGAAATACGATTTGCGATCTATCGAACCCCAGTAAAAATCATGGGGACCAGCATCGGAATCCTTCCAGCAATGTTTATCTGTATGTGAAATAAACATTTTTTAATAGTTTTAAAGGCGCCAGCCTTACTATTTACAGACATGGGTTTAAATAGTGATGAAATAATTCTCCACATTTCAGAAAAATGTATCATATTCATACACTACAAGAAATGCTCTGGCAAGCCGTCAGCATCCGAAAATGTCTTCGATTCTCGAGAGGATTGTGCAGCAGCATGCTCTAATGTATCAGGTTGGCTGTATTTAAGACAAGATTTGAAAGTTTTGGAGTTCAAACGATACTATGGAAGAACCAGAAACTACTTTTAAAAATTGTTCATTATTTTTAAGTAAATATTACACTGCTGATCATAGAGGAAGACAAGTGTCTGACTGTCAATCCAGGCTGTCCGTCGATAAATTCAGTGGCGCCACTTCCAACGCGAATCGATGTACAGCGTGGTTGTCGGTATGAAAAGCAGTTGAACCCCAGATCTGGCTGCCAGGAGTGGATATTGATTTGTGGAAATGCTGGTGAGTGTTAGGGATGAAAATAGTCCAGGTTGTTTTTCAATGACCCTGCTTTTTAAAAAGTACTTTTTACCGTTTTAAATGTCCAGACTAGGGATGGCCGGGTTTTTTAAAAATAAAAAACGTTTTATTTATAAAAAAACCCGACCATCGAAACCGTTTTTTTAATAAAAAAACCTTGGCCAAAATTTTTAGTACTAAGCACTAGGTATTTTGCAATTTTTTCGGCGGACAGCACACCTAGTATGAAAACCTACCATAATTTGATGAATGAAATCTTGTGATAAATTTCGTAGTATATTATTCCATAGTAAAAACGAAATATTATGATGAAAAACTGTATAATTGTTGGTTCATTATTCAGATGGGTTATGGTAGGTTTTCATACTAAGTGTGATGCCCACCGCGTATACCCATAACCATTGGTGGTTGTTGTCATTGGTTTTGAATCATTATTAGTGTGAAAGCTTCCATTTGTTCATGCTAGTGTGTCATAATAAACCGTGATATGTTAGTGTAGTGCACTCATGAGGGCATTCCTGGCAATCACGTCGAGCATGTCAGGTGCCTGCCAAGCAGGGTGCAATTAAATCTCTCCTCACAAGATTTTGCCTGGCGTGCATGCAGGGCATGTCAGGTGCCTGGCAGAGAGGGCAAAAATCTGCGTGCCTAATTCAATCTGGGGCTATAGCTCCCAGCCATTCTATGGATATATAAAACATCAAAGTACTGTCACCTGTCTGATTTACCTGTATATGTTGACTCATGACTATATTTGGGAGCTTTTGAAAACGAAAAAAACGGTTTTATTTGAAAATAAAACCCTGTTTTTGAAAACAACAACAGGTTTTATTTTATTTTTAAACCTTGCGTTGAAAAAAAGCTATTTTTAACCCATTTTGAGATATTTTTCGCTCTTCTGTTTCTATACCTCGAAAAACCAAATAGTCAATCCAGGCTGTCCGTCGATAGATTCGGTAGTGCCACTACCAACGCAAATCGATGCACAACGTGGTTGCCGATATGAGAAGCAGTTGAATCCGAGATCTGGCTGCCAGGAGTGGATATTGATTTGTGGAAATGGTGAGTATCTACATAAAAAACATCATTGGGGCTCATCCCCCTCCCCCTAAAATTTTTCCATATATAGGGACGGAAAGGTGTTTTGGCGCTAGCGCCATACAAAGGCGCCACGCCATGGCGCTATTGGCGTTGGCGCCAGCGCCAGGAACCGCTTTATATGTATGTAAATATGCATACATATACAGGGAAAGTCGCAAAAAAATGTGTTCATTTCCAAGGATATTGGTTTACAGTGACCGATCCACCGACAATACAATCCATAGGAAAGAAATTGCGCGCTTGCGCGCAAAATTTTTTATGAAACATCGAAAAATTTATAGGAAAAGTCGCATTTTCCGGGACTTTTTAGGTCTCACCCCGGGAAGGGGGGGGGCTGCAGCTAGGGTGGCAACAAAAACTTTTTGGCAGAAAACGGAAACGGAAAAATTTTGGCACTTGCCGGAAAACGGAAACGGAAAAATTTTGGCACTTGCCGGAAAACGGAAACGGAAAAATTTTGGCACTTGCCGGAAAACGGAAACGGAAACGGAAAAATTTTGGCACTTGCCGGAAAACGGAAAATGGAAAAAAGGCCGGAAAACGGAAACGGAAAAATTTGCTGAAAGTATGCCGGAAACGGAAAAAATTTGCTGCAATTATGCTGGAAACGGAAAAAATTTGCTGAAATTTTGCCAGAAACGGAAAAAAATTTACTGAAATTTATATGGAAATAAAATTTTTTGCAGAAATCTCACTAGAAATAGAAAAATTCACATAATTGAGAACCTGCATGCATGTTTACCAGTTTGGCTACAACAGAAAACATAAAATTGAGCTAGAAAGTGGAAAAAAAGTTGGAAAAACAGACAATTGAACCGGAAAATTGAAAAAAGCTGGAAAAACTGAAAATTTAGCCGGAAAAGAGAAAATGAGCTGGAAAAAACGGAAACGGAAAAAAAAATTAGCAGCCTGAAAACGGAAATGGAAAAAAATTTGCCTGTGGAAAGCGGAAACAGAAAACGGAAAGTTGACACCCTAGCTGCAGCCCCCCCCCCCCCCGCCCTGGATACGTCCTTGTTTAAAACCCCTATATATTGCACCCCCATTTTAAAATATTTCACTGCTGATCATAGAGGAATGCCAATGTGTTTGACCATCAATCCAGGCTGTCCGCCGGAAAATTCAGTAGCGCCACTTCCAACGCGAATCGATGTACAGCGTGGTTGCCGGTATGAGAAGCAGTTGAACCCGAGATCTGGCTGCCAGGAGTGGATATTGATTTGTGGAAATGGTGAGTATCTACATAAAATAGCATCTCAATCTGAAGGATGGTGAAGATTGCACCCTGTTCGAGTATGCTTATAAAAGAACAACAGATGTATACATATATAATTTACAATGCAACAGATTATATATTTCTTTTCCGCATTCAAATGCATACACATGACTGCAATGCATCGGTGCAGTGTCCACTTTTTTTGGCTTAAGCCATTTTTTTATGTGATACGGTTGCCAACATGATAAATTAAATACACGTATTTAAATAAAAACTCTCAACACAACCCAGACAACTGCCCAGTACAGCCAGGAGCTTCTCCGGCATTGACATCTGAACAGAGACTGAGAAGATGTCGTTACGAATTGACACAAAACCCCAGAACACGGTGCAACGAGTGGAAACTGAATTGTAATGTAAACGAGGGAGAAATGGAAAAAAGGCAGAGGATTTGCAGGTGCGAATGGGGTCTACCTATGTCGACTAGATAAGAAAAAACTTTTTTAAACAACCCCGCTTTAAAAAAGAAACATTAACAAAAAAACTTTTTTCAACATCTCCCGGATATGATTATTGGACAACATATGCAGGTATATTAGACAACTGGCAGTAATTGCGCGCAGTAAATTGCAAAATATTTTGGCCAAGTTTAAAAAAGGGCTTCGGTGCTTGCGTTTAAAAAAAAACAACGTTTTTAAATAAAAAAATTTTTGAAAGACCCTCGGCCATCCCTAATGGTGACATATTTTCAGACAACCAGTAATCAAAGGGCCATGCGAAGCGGCCACAGTTAGGTATCATTTCGAAGTTCACGAAGGCAGATGTCGATCATTCACCTATGGAGGCTGCAGGGGAAATGATAACAACTTTGCGACTCTCCCAGAGTGTCAAAGAAGCTGTTCAGGCGTCGAACGTTTGTACGGCTTTTTATTTTTTTTTCCTGAGTAGCACAACAAGAACGTACCTACACGCAAACACACGTATACATGTATTTACCTATGAATAACTTACAGAGTGCCCGATAGCTCGCTTGATTCAACCAAGAAGTGGGTGCGAGTGGTTAGAAGAATTTAGCTACATTGGTCAATGCCCCACCTATGTTTTGTCCTGCAACACTGGGCCATGCGCAACGAACCCATGCAGTGGCTGCGACAGATGCGTCTTCGACGATACGAACTCGAGAGGATACAATTGTGAATGTAAGTTATACTCGGCGAACATCACACTTAGTATGGAAACCTTACCATAACTAATCTGAATAATGAACCAAAAATTATCCAATTTTGTCATCAAAATATTTCGTTTTTACTATGGAATAATATATTACGAAATGTATCACAAGTATTTATTCATTAAATTATGGTAAGATTCAGCGCAAAGTATACGCTCCACTCCATATACTTCTAAAAGTATGTGAGATGTATCATAACTTGTGCATCCACACAACTCAACCGTAACCCCCCCACCCCAGATTCCACGAGAGAATGTACTCCAACGCAAACAATAACCTGTGCCAATGTCGATTGCCCACCAAATGGCAGGTGTGAAATGGACTCAACGGGTAGGCCGAGATGCGTCACAGAAGTTGGCAGCAATAAACCGGATGAATGCTTCATGCCCCAAGACGAAGGACCCTGTGATGGGGCATTTGAAAGATGGTAAGCCCCGTCACTATGGCCCCACACACGCTAGTTGACATCGGCACCAAATTGGGATGGGAACCAGTTGACGTTTGATGTCGATGTCAACTAGCGTGTGTGGGGCCTATATCGTCGCGGTCGATATACGGTCGTTATGCTTAAAATTTATTCAACTTTTTTCGTTATAGGCATTATAGCAGTGTGTCAGATAGTTGCGAGCAGTTCGCATATGGGGGCTGCGGTGGGAATCGCAACAAGTTTGTGTCAAAAGAAGATTGCATGAAGAGATGTGGAGGGCCAGCGGCTATTGGGTGATTTTTTCCGATTACATTTAATTTAGTTTATTGTATCGATGCATATTTTGTATGTGCAACTTTCATCATATTTTGCGTATTATGAAGTTAGCGTATGGATATTTTGTAGCATATGTTTTTTTGTGAATAAACGTTCACACCCACATGTATTTATGTATCTATCTGTAGCGTATTATTGCAAATCCCAAATGACGAGAAGTGGTGCTAAATTCACTGGAAATAACAGCACCAAACCTCACCGCACTGGCAACTGCAATAATCCATAAAAAGGGCACCTGGCACCTTGTAGCGCCGGCAGGGACGTATTTATGCAGGATATTTGAATCTGGGGGAGGGAGCTGTGTTCTGAGTTGGAGAGAAAAGTGTTCTGGTGCAACGATTTTGAGGCCATTTTACAAAACTTTTGCGCGCAAGTGCGCATTTTGGCTTCGCATGACAGGCATTTTCACTTTTTCGCTTTTTACGGGTCGTGACTATCTCAAATTATGTGAAAATGCACTGAAACGTTCCCATGTTGCTGTATATAATGTATAGGAAATGTGCATTTCCCGGGATTTTTTAGGTCTCACCCTGGGAACGGGGAGGGGGCTGCAGCCCCCCCCCACGGGGCTCCTAGGGGGGGGCTGGAGGGGGAGGCTGCCCCCCCAAATCCGTCAGCTATCTATCTATGTCAGAGGCCGCTCAGCTATCTATCTATACTGGAGGCCAATTTTTTGGCTATCTACCCCCAAAATTGGCCAGCTAGCTACCTTTCTGGGGCGATTTTCGAGAAATTTCGTCAGCAGAATAACAAAGCCTTTGAACCTACTAGACCACTAGTTAATGTCCACTTCGTTCCTTGGCACGGTGCCAAGTAAACAACACGTGCCAATGACGTCATTTGTTTTTCCGGCAAATGTCCGGAATGGAAACTTATGTCCCGTTGACGTCATTGGCACGTGTCCAAGACTAGTTGGTCTTGTGCCAATATAGTTGGCGCTTGTCCAATACTATTGGCACTCGCCCAATACTAGATTGGCGCCTGTCCAATAGTGTTGGCACAAGTCCAACAATATATTGGCACGTGTCCAACACTGGCACTTGTCCAACGCTGGCACTCGTCCAATGTTGGCACCTGTCCAACGCTGGCACTCGTCCAACATTGGCACCTGTCCAATAGTATTGGCACTTGTCCAGCTTTGGCACTGGTCCAACATTGGCCTTGTGCCAAAGTTCGTAGTGCAAACATTAACTATGTATATTCATTGGCACAGGTCCAACGTTGGCACAGATCCAACATTGGAACATTTCCAATTTGGCACATGTCCAAGTATTGTCTAAGCTATTTTTGGCACATTTCCAGCTATAATGTGAGCTTATGGTGGATGAATATAATTGGAGATGTGCCAAAATGTCTTATATAGTATTTGGACATGTGCCAGTTAGACATTGGACATTAACTGGTGGTTTGGTGGGTTCAAAGGCTTAAATAACAAATGTAAAAAGCCAACTTTGCAATCTGGTATTGAGCTGAATATGTACTTACATTTATTAAGCTGAGGCAAATAAAAATTGTCGGCAAAATGTTTTGAGTTTGGCAATAAAATGCAATCTGAATGCAGTGCTGGTCTTTGTGTAGATGTGGACAAAGGCAATTACAACCACATGTGGTCCTTATGTGAAGAAACATCTGGTTTGTGGCAGTTTTAATATGATACTTTGTGTCTGCAACAGATGACAATAAACTTTAATGGTGTACATTTACTTATGCCTATTACTCTTTGTTTGGAGGAAATATTTCTGGGGAAGTGCAATAAAAAGTAATGTTACTTTGTAAAATCATCATCTTTGTTCTGAAAATATGAAGGTGGTAATAAGCTTTATGTAATCTACACCATGTGTTTTTGTGCATCTTTATGCTGCCATAAGAGAGTATATAAAGAGTGGATGGAGTTCATTCCAACATTCCAAGTGAATAACAACAATAACAAGAGCTGCATATAGTAGGGACCATATTATTGTACAACTATATTTACATTGCGCACCTAGTAGAAGAGTGTAAGCCATCTAGCTTGTTGCAAAAGTGAAATTTTTCCTGCATAAGTTTGTCACCACCTAATATAGCATCATATTTAAATTCATAATTGAAGCGATGTACATATTGAGGTGGTAAACTGTGCTGTAGTTGTGTAATCATATTTATCCAAGTTGGATGTGGTGATTCTGACAGGTTGTAGTATTGAATGGATTTAGTGATGTTTACAGCAATGGTACATATCTTACACTTTGTCATGATTTCTGCTAGTTGATTAGAATATATGCAAGCTTGTAGTAGGGATCTCACCAAAAGATCATTTTTACATACAAATGAAAGGATTAGTTGTAATGGTTGTAGGTTAATATGAGCTTGGTTTAAAAAATGGAAGACGTGCCTAAAAGAAGCATTTGTATCTGTGCCAATCACAAATATTGCAAGTTCGCACATGTTTTCTTTTCCTGCAAAATGAGGCCATAATTTTTGTAAATATTTGGCACATTCATGTTGCATCTCATCCCTTATGATGAAGCATACTCGTTTGATATGCATACACCATCTAATCATGTGAGAGATATGTTTTGGTATGCTTTCACCAAAGGGAATAGACAGTGAGAAGACATCATGTGTTCCACAACCAAAGTAGTTAATAACACACTGCATAGGGCCATCTTCTGTAATTGTTCTAGTTTGAAACTCGAAAAGTGTGATGAGTTTGCCCTTCATGATAGTTATGGAGTGATTACTATCAAACAGATAAACCAATCTATCCCTAATATATATTTCATCACTTCCAACATGTCCTCTTTTGCCAGTAGCCACACACTTTATCAGCATGAAAATGTGCCCCATTGGAATGTACGACAGCAGTGTAGCACCAACTTCTGCCGGAACTGTCTTTGTGAAGTATTGCATGATGCCATTCACATATTTGTCTTGATCCTATATTATAAGGCATATATATTTTTGTAATTAGGATAAGGTAGTAAGATTAACCTTTGTAATATATTGCCTCTTGCCCTTTATCACAGCCTGAACAGCAGGAGAAACATTTGTCATTGTTTCTGTTAACAATGGATGGTGACACTACAGGCTTTAGTAATTCAAGGAGTAGGAAAGAAATTTTGGATTATGTATTAAGAAGTAGATCAGGCAGTGGTATCCTGTACAGTAGAGAATTTTTCACTATTTTGAAGCCGCAGTCTCAACATGTGGAAAGGTTTAAACTGAATCTGGATGCATTTAGAGTTGTATTTCACAACCTAAATAGTCATCTAAACCTTGCCTTGGTATTGAGTGAAGCCATTGGCTGTGTATTCAGGTTTGGTATTGACTATAAATGTTTTTTATGCATGCTTTGTTTTTTCATATGACTGAATATTTATAGACACACTGTTGGTGAGCGTCATCCATCAAATTTATATGTGGGGATTTCATTGCAACATGAAAGTTTGCCAGAATGTGGGTCATGTCTTTACATTATGCTATTAGTATAGTGACACAAATGGATCATAAACTTGCAGCATACGTAGAGCATTTTCGTTTGGGATCACGATTTAGTGCTGTAGCTGCAGCACAGGATATTGCAAATTTATTGAATTCTCACCAGACAATAGATTTATCAGATAATTCTATGGTGCTATTTGTTAACACAGTTGGTAAGTATTATGTTATTGACTAAATTATTGCCTATTTCATGTATACAATATAAAAAAAATTTATTTTTTCAGAAAGATAATGGATCCAGCTGATCAACCATCATGTTCCTATGCGTCATGTATCCCTAGATCTGTAGATTTGGTAGATCAGCCATGTTCTTCTAATGCCACGACTGTATACAATATGGATAGATGCTTCATAGATGCTGACAATGAGTCTGATGAATCTGACACAATCCAACGAGAAGATTTGAGTAATTTGACAAATTATGGCACTGTGGGTAGATTAAGTGGAGGTAGGAGAAGGTCTATATATCAGGATGTTACCACCGCACGTTTGCGCCAATCCATGTTATTGAGTAAATCAAGGAAGCATTGTGAATTTGTTGTATCATGCGAGCAGACGCTTGTGTATGCTGTATGCCTGGCATTGGGCAAGATTAGAGCATTCAATCCCAATAGGGGTCGTGATTCTCGAAATTATTGGCGTCGCGTTCGACGTCACTGTGAAAAGAGTCCATCGATCGAGTTGGAAAGACTGGCATCGCAGTTGCGCACAGAAGCTCAACTACCACCTACAAATGTATTTGTGGGTCTGGAATCACTAAATAAAATTCAAGGTGCACCAATGATGGAGGATGTTGCCATTAGGGTTTTTAAAGAAGGGACGAAAGATCAAATATGGGGCGACTTCAAAATTCGAAGTCCACATGTGATAGATATTATGCTGTATCACCATGGTGGCAATATATTCTTTGCGGTGACATGGGGATTGGTGACATTTTTGAGTGCACAGGGCTACTGTGACACGTGCAAGGAGGTGTTCTTTGATCAAAAAAGGCTTGTTTATATTGTTTTGTCCATGTAAAAGTATATATATACATTTATATATTCCAGGCATGTGTGCCCATTTAGATGCAACTATTGTGGCACTGTTCCAATACCTTCAAATGTTACAAACACTAGCCTGCTTTCAGACTGTCCAAAGGTGAATGGGGAGGAAAAAACATGTCAAGAATGTTTGCGAAATTTTTACTCGACATTCTGTTATGAGTTAGTTTTGAATATAATGTCGGTACAACATTGAATGTATGACTATACAACTATATTGTTTTCATAGGCAACATTTACATGTACAAGGTGCGGGCAGGTGGGCTAAGCCGAAATGCTACAGTCAACGTCTATGTCCTGCATGTGGGCATTATTTTAGTCTGACAAATCGCAATGGTGCATATGTGAACACTCACAAATGTCCTGAGCAAAGAAGTTTTGGATGTGGCTATTGCAAAAAGCAGATTCCCATGAGTGAGCGACATGATGCATGCTACTTGCCTGTGCTGATACCGCATAAAGTCCAACGAGCAAAGAAAATTGTATTTTTGGATTTAGAAACTAGAATCTGTAGAGCAACTAATTTGCACAAGGCAAACCTGCTGACCACAATTGTGTAAGTCATTTAATGTATACGTTACTATAAGTTTTATAATTCAGATACTCAACTTTTTGCTTGTAACAGTTCATGTTCACTCTGTTGGCAGAAGGACATGCATGAGTCATGTAGGAGATGTGGCATTGCTCGACTTTCTGTATGGAGTGGCGAAAACTGCGTTGACGAATTTGTTGAAAGTTTTTTCTGCATGGGTATGTTATCAACGTTATATATAATTTCTAAAAAATTTTTATTATTATGATCAAATATTTTCAGAAAATGCTAATGCAACCATTGTCAGTCATTTTGGGAGCAGATTTGATTTCCAGTTTCTACTATCTGCATTGGTTTCCCAGTGCAAAACTCCACAGACTGTGTTTTCACGTGGAAACAGAATCTTATATGTCAAGTTTCACAGCGGAATCAAAATGATATGTTGGGCTAATTATATACCAACATCTTTGGAAAACTTGTGCAAATCATTTGAGGTTCCAGTGGCAAAGTCATTTTTTTGCTATGATTTGAACGAAGAGTATGTCACTGATGCATACTGTCATGTTAGGCCAAAGTGGGAATTCTCAGCATCAGGGCGAAATTCTAGGGATTTCGATGCTTACCATGATGCGCACTATGACAAAGTGTTTGACGTTGCTGAGGAGATGAAGGTATATTGTCAAAGGGATAGTTATGCCTTATCATATGCGGCAATGAGATTTCGGGAGGAGCTGATAAAGTTGCTAGATGTGGATTTGTTTGCAGAGTCTGGCACATTTACCATATCGGGATTGACACTGCGCGTTTTTCAAAGTATGTAAAGTTATTAATTTTTTCAAGATGCATTATGACATTGTTAACAGAGTTTTTTCATCTTTACAGCCAGATTTTTACAAGAGAATACATTGGCAATTTATCGTGGTGAAGCACTGGTCGATCGAAACAGTCGATTTTCAATGGCATTTCTCAGCGCATATAGTAGATATTTTGGGGTATGATTATTTAATGAAATTTGTGAGTAATAATTATATTCTATTGTCACTCCGCAGGTTCATGTGCAACATGCTGGCAATGAGCGTGAATATGTCGTACAGTGTGGCAACAATCGCCGCTTCAAAGTGGATGGTGCAGAATTTGAACCTGGGTCAGAGTTTCCATCCCGGTTGATTGACATCCATGGGTGTTTCTACCATGCATGTATCATGTGTACCAGGCATTTATCAGCAACGCGGTTTGTTTAATGCCATTAAATATGGATACCATAGATATATAACAATAATTAATCAACTAACGCAGACCACTTACATTGCTCGGTGGCAAAACGCCATTGCAAGTTCGGGAATATGACTATTTTCGAGCTAATAGTATCGTTAAGGCTGTACAACCTTTGCACTACGATTTATATTGGGAGCATGAATGTCGAAATGTGTTAAGTTCAAATAGACTATTGAAGCAGTTTTTCACAGAGGCACTATCTGATAAACCGTTAAATGTATATGATGCGAATTTTGGTTAGTTATAGGAAGTGGCAATTTTTTGTGGATTTTATAATTTTTTATATTTTTATTTTTAGGTGGCAGGATTGATACATTTCAAATTGGAATACACACCAATGTGGGCATTTGTGCACCAAGTGCAGATTTTTTGGACTTTTGCAGCTTGTATCCTGCAATGTGCCTGACAAAGCCAATGGCACAAGGACCTGGAAAGATAATTACAGAGGGGGGCATCACTGGCGACTTGAATGAATGGGTTTTGGTATGTGGCATATATTTTTTTATGCATTTATCTACATATATAATATATATGTTTTTGCAGGGCAATTTTGGAGTTGTGAAAGCCTGGGTTCACTATCCACAAGCTGATGTGTTCATCCCACCATTGCCATTTCGTGCAAATCTGCCAAATGGAGATGAGAAAATATTCTACAGCACATGTGCATCGTGCTGCATTGAGCAGAATTTTGACATTTGCAGGCATACATTCCACGAGCAAATATTTCGTGGCACATGGACAACGGTATATTAGTACATGTGCCTTATATTGCATATAAAGTTTTTATGGATGTGAAACGTTTCAGGTTGAAGTTGGTGCGGCAATCAGACATGCGGGCTTGAAGGTTATAAGAATAATTTCAGCCAATGTCTATGAGTCCCGCGTATGGACAAAGGAGGCTGGTGTGAGTTCAGGTCTGATCAGTGCATTCATGCTTGCGTTTTACAAGCTGAAATGTCAAGCTAGTGGTAAGTTTAACTCAACTTTTATAATGTACAATCTAAGATTGAAATGTTGTAGTACTTTTCTCAGATCTTCCACCGGGGAAAAGTGCAGAAGAGTACTCTCATGAAATCTTTCAACGATTTGGAATATATATTGCACCGAGGTCTTTTGCACCAAATCCAGTCAAGCGTTCAGTAGCAAAATTGATGATCAATTCACTAATTGGAAAATTTGCGCAGAAGAAGTCATCCCACAATACAGAATTTTTCACTGATCACGGAGGTCTTTTAAAGGTGCTTGAAAATCCAAATGTGAATGTTCATTGGATACAGGTATGAGATTGTAATTCTTTTTTAAAATGTTGTGCTACCCATTTTTTTTGTTTCAGCATTTTGGCTCCGCGGATCCTTTAAAATTGGGGACACAATCGTCTGTGATGGTGCAACATTCCATCAATCAAGACTCAAGTCTGGCACATGTGGGTCCAAATAATGCATTCAGCGTTCCAATCATCACAGCCCTTGTGACAGGATATGCCCGAGTAGAGTTGTATGAGGCAATGTTGAAGGTGCCTGAAGATGCACTTTTATATACAGACACGTTGGCTTGAATTTTTTGTATTTATTTATATATTAATTTTTTTATTTAAATGTGGATATATAATGTAGGGATTCAATAATGACATTGGATGGGTCAAACTTGCAAGCATTGTGTGGACATCACTTGGGGCAGTTGACTCCAGTATTGAAGGATCAATATAAATTGGATCACATCTGCATTGTTGGGGTTGGTTAATAATGGCTATTATGGGGTTTAAAATGATAACTTTTGTTTTCTTTGCAGCCAAAGCAGTATGCCTACACTGCAAAGCACACTATCAATGGTGGAACATATAGGACGGTGAGATTGCGCGGATTTGCCAGTGCAGCAGAAACTGATGAGCAGGCGCAACAGAGTAATCGCAAGCCCACAGTGTCCTACGAAAATATGTGTAATGCTGCCCGATCCCTTTTGGAGAAAACAGACAAAGAAATTGGGTGTTAATGAGCTCAACTTTCTTTTGTCGAAAGATTTCAAGATATCGATTGATGGACGAAAGAAGTATTATAAGCCCGTTTCCAATAAGCGCTTCTTTGTTGCCCCAGGCGTAGGTGGTGCATCATGTGTTAAGACTTATCCATATGGTTATAATCGCATATAGTGTGGTGTATGTGTGTGTACGCGCGTGCATTTATTTGTCATCGTCATTTTTTTATTTTTTTTTTATTTTTTATATTACTATTATGCCAATAGAAAATAAATAAAGTTGCAGGCATTTATTAAAAAAATTAATATCGCTAAATTTTAATACTACCAACGACAAAATCAAAATTGAGCCCAATTTGTTGCAGTCGTCATTGGATTTCCAATTGGATCCTGTTCGTGTTGTGTCAGAAAGTGAATATCAACATCTGCTAGAGTGCCAAAGCCAGTTGAATCACTTGAAAAGTTTGTTTATATTTAATAATGATAAGTATCGTTCAATTTTTCATCAATAATAATTATTGTCAAATGTGCAGAATGTCCGATTCTAACACAAATGTTGGCAATGGCAAATTTAAGCAGAAAAAGTCGTTCAAGCATGGAGAACAACATGACTCATCCAGAACAGGGGCATTACATGAGGCAGACACCAACAACGATGGCGATATGTTTATCCAACCCGCCACCAATGTTACCAACCCCTTTGTACCATCCGGTGGCGCAGGAAGAAAGATTGTTGTTCCAAGAGGAGGGGGAGGAGGAGGAGGAAAATCTGGCAAGAGTGGAAGAACAAGTGCCGCAGAGCAGCACACAGCCGACAGATTGCAGACCGCCAAGCCCAGATACAGTACAGTCACTCATGATGCTGATCCCCCCGGTATAATTGATATGTTTGCAGACTACACATGACTACCATATGCGGATAATAATGCTCACATTGCAGAATATCTTAACGCCAGAGAAGCTGCAGCCATCCACCAAAGACAAGCTCGGAAGAAGGTCGTCACCTTCGACAAAAGTGCCAACAGTGCCGGTGCAGGTGGAAAACGTCGTGGATCAGACGGTCATACCAAGCGTTCAGAGCCCGCACAATGGAGCCAGCGGGAGTTCTTTGCCGGAAGTATCGGAATGGACGAAGAAGAACGACCTCCCAGCAGGGCTATCCCCCCAGAAACCTTGCAAATGGATACCAGAGGAGGAAAACAAATTGGAGCTGGAGAAACAGAACGAGCTAGGGACCACCACCACCACCACCACAGTGGTAGTCGTGGACAAGGCGAAGAAGAAGAGGAACAAGAAGAAGAAGACTGTACCATTGTTGGCAGCGACACCAGTGAGCATGACTTTGGATATTGCGGTAGTGATTTACAAATGATGAAACGATCAATGCCAAGGCGCCTTGAAACAGACATCGCTGGGCTATCGCACAATATGGCAGGTGCAGAGTCCAATAAACAGAAAGGGGCAAATTGGAAGGAGGCGGAGTCACAAAACATTGAAAATGAGTCACAACAAAGCGCAAATGCCACAACCGGTGGAAAAAGTCAGTCTGTTGATGTGTTCACAGTGTCATCAGATCAAGGGAAAGGCGCAACGCAAGGATCAGAAGACGGAAGGAAACGCGGCAGCGACGAGCTTGAAGGTGACATGAATAAAAAGTATAAAAGTGCAAGGATTGCCGATGAGTCAATGCTATCGACACAAAAGATTGTTCACCTTGAAGATGGGGATGATGGAGATTATGGCAGTGATGAAGATGATGACATGTATTTGGAGGCGGCCAGACAGGCAAAGCTACCAAAAAAACAAGCAGATGTTACTCAGAAGCAAGGTGGTGGTGGCACAAAGAGAAATGTAGCTGGCAACAAGCTTGCTCCACCAAAGGATACACCCGGAAACAGAAAATATATTGGATTGAGTGAATTTGAGCGTGGTATTCCACGTGTGGATGCCTATGGTCGTGCTACAACCGTTGCTCGTATGTTAATTTTTGTGGTTACATTTGTCGCCTGCACATTAATGAATAAACATTAACATAATATACAGGTGGAAATTCTGCACTTTTCGACATGGCATTTGTGAGGCAGGATGTGTTGGATGGTCCTCCGTTTCCATTCCAACCTCCCAATGCAATTGTACTGTGGCTGTGCAGGACATGTCGGGATATTTCAAATCGTGCAAAGGGCAAGCGCTTTTCCAATGGGCGAACCACATTCATCATCGACATGTGCAAGGTGTGGTACTTTCGGTATTCTTTGTTTACTAGTCCAAAAATATTATTTTAACTTTTTAGCCATGCCGCATTTTGAATTGTGAAGCACGCGAATGCTTTCAAGATGAGGATGAAATTTATGGGACCCTGAAACCATCTGACATTGACAAGGCACTAAGGAAATATCCATATCCGGAACAGTTCACGCCGTTGGGTGGAGCGCCATTCAGTTTGACACGTGCTGAGGGACTCACACTTTTGATGTGCGAGCATTGTCGGTGAGTAAACATATTCATCGTGAAATTCATCATCATCATCATCATTTTCCATATTTCTCTCCCTCTCTCTCTCTCTCAGCCTTGTGACATCAACCAGGGAGTGTGTGCGAGATGTGAATGGGAGATGCCGGGTAAGTTAATCACTAATGACAAAAGTTTATGATTTAAAACAATTTGTATTTATTGTTTTCAGATGACTATTGACATGTGTCAAAGGTGCATAGATGCCAACAGTGAAATGTCCATGGCACTATATCCAACACAGGCTGAGTTGGACCGCCAAAAGGGTAGAAGGCAATATTTTAAAGGAATCAACAGTGATGAGGTTGCTGGCAAAGTGGTGCAGACACATGGAAAGTGCATCCGCGATTGAATTGTGATTTTTAGTTGCTGCATTTTTTATTACTGTGACTACTACTATGACTATGACAATGACAATGACGACAATACTAGGCATATTTAAGCATTTTTGTTATTGATCATAATAATTTGTTATTCATACTTGTTTTACATTTAATGTTCAAAAGTGTGATCAAATTAAACTTAAAAGCAGAAAGTGTTGCTACATACACACACACACACACGCAGCTAATTAATCAACTACGAGAATAGGAAAAATGCAGAGACTTCAACATTCCTTCCCAATGCTTATATTTGGATCATCAGATATGAATTTACACAAATCATTTCACTATAAATGAATAGTGTATATATATAAATAAATAAATAAATATATATGTACTATGTCATTTACAAGTTGAGGTTATCTGTATAAATATTCATCACGTTCTGGAAAAACCACACTACTAATTGAATTAATTAAAAATCGTCAGCATATTTACGATCACCCACCAGATCATTGCCTATTTCTATTTAGCTATTGGCAAGAAAAGTACTTAGCATTAAAGACATGTGCAGAGTTTGGCAGAATTGAAGATTTTTGCGACTCGTGGCGCACTGTGGTCAAATATAAAGAGGAGTTAGATGAGCGTTCAAATACAAAAGATTCCCATTTATTGCTGGTTTTAGATGATCTTTCAGCCAGTCTTTCATCCGCTACTGAGATTGACAACGACGATGACATAGGTGGAGAGAGGCGAAATAATACAGGGGCAAATAATCCAACGCGTCTTTTACGAGATTTGGCACAAGGTGCGGCTAGGCATCACAACATTTCTTTAGTGGCAACGCTACAGAGTTTGTTTGACACGCAGGTATGCTAATATGGTATTTGCATGTACATAAATACACATTTAGGTGTATTATTATTATTTTTTCAGAATTTGAAACAAAGTCGCAGCTCCAGCGTTTACTTCGTTTTATTTAGGTATGCCTATCTGCCACCCTCATGTATGTATGTATGTATGTTTCCATCACATTATTTTTTCTTTGCAGCTTCCCATCTGATGCATTAACGACAAAATCATTTGCTCAACGTTGGCAGGACCCAGCACTGTTCATTGGAGCATATAAGCAAGCAATTTCTGATAAAAATTTTGGATATTTATTTGCAAACTCAGATCCGTCAATTCCTGACGAGTTGAGATTGTCAAATTCACTTTTTCCCTGGGATAAAGATCTCGTATTCTATCAATGGGAAAAACTGTCAAGCGATATTGACATATTAGGTGCTACTTCCGCGGCTGGTGGCGACATTGACGAAAAATTTGGAGCTGTCACCAAAAATAAAGTAGGAGAAGAAGGCACAAAGCCTTCGGGACAATTGAAATTTGCACCACAATCACAACATCGACGACGAGGTGGTGGCGGCGGTGGTCACAAAGCTGGGCGAAAGGTTGTCGCAGTGCCCGCAGAAATAGCGATTGAACGTGTTTGTGATTCAGACGAGACATTTCGGAAAGATCTGTGCGCAGCCGGAGGGCCGTTAAAGGCAAAGTGGTCACATTTGAGGCGACGACGACAACAACAACAAAAGTACAAAACGCACGGTGGTGCAGAGCAGGAAAATTCACGTAACAGTGCACAAAATGACAACAACAAATGGACCTTCCAATCCAAGCCACCATATACAACAACCGCAATTGGAGCCGCCAAGCAAGCCGGCAGCACCACCGCTGGGAACCGCTAGGCGCCGGAAAAGTACTGGACGCCTTGCACGCAACTGGATGATTTTGGAAAAGCTGGCAAAGGTGCCATCTGCAAAAGAACGACGAAACATTATAAGTACAATTTCAGAAGATGCGCTACGATGTTTGCAGGACGTAATTGCAAATCTAATGTCTGGAGTGATACAAGTGAATAAAAATCGAAAGAAAATGTTAAAGAGATATAAGCAAAAGTTTATGTCAATTTTATCCAGTAATATGCGCGAAAACTCTCTTCGTCGTGCACTTTTGTCTCTATGTAATGGCCAGGCACTTGTTACATTACTAACGACATTTATTTCACACTACGCTCGCCCGTTGAAGAAGAAGTAAAACAGTTTTTCCAGTTTATTGTTATTGCCTTGTACATCGTTCTCCCCTTTTTTATTTTGACCACATTTTCACTTTGCTTTTTGTCATCGCAGCAGTCATTATTATTACTATTGTTATTGTTATTGTTGTTATTATTATTATTATTACCATCGACAACACACTATTGAACAATGAAAAACCTAAATACCAGCACTAGTACAATTGGCACAAAGAATAGGGAGAAGGCGGGTTTAAGACCACTAGATGATGCAGATCCAATAAAGAAGGCACGGATTGAAGCAGCCAACGATTCAAACTTGTATGCACAAACAGTTGCAGATAATGAAAGATTGTCTCGTTTTCTCCATGGTGCAGCACGTAAAGTTCGAGGACAACACTTGAAAGAATTGCGCAACACTATAGATCCAACCATACCTGCCATACCACCAGAGGCTGTACTCGAGGAAGCGCACAAATTGCAAGAAAACATACGTCTGAAGAGCAAAGGGGCCCCCGTGCCTTTTTCAGCAAATGCTGTACCATTACCTTATTCTGCATCGCTGATACGTGCCAGTTTTGCACCGGAGCATCGACCAATTGTGGATAAGGTGTTGAAAAATTTGGAACCTATAGCATCAAATGTCTTGGATCCATTAGGACGTGTAAAAGTACCAGGCCAAAATAAACCAGGCTCTGATGTATTCGATGTTTTGCACCATGCCATTGTTGGCCCGGAGATTGGGGATGCAACCACAACAGCGGCGCCGGATGGTTCCGACCATTTTTGGAAGCAAATCTTGGACAATGACGACAAATCTTCAACTTCGGCGGGGGGAGGGTCACTAGAGAAAAGATCCACCCTGGAGACTGTGGGTGAGAGTAGAGATCAACAAGGCTCCATCGATAGTACAACTACAGTGGCAAAGCAGGAACCTATTGAGCGACATGCTCAACAACAACAACAACAACGTGGAAATCGCGCACCATCAATAATTCTTGATACAGATCTCGATGATGATGATGATGATGAGGAGGATGATGATGATTATGACTATAATGATCCCAGTTTGGAAAAGGTTGAAACTATTGATGATGATGACGAGGGTGGCGGGGAAAATGCAGATGATGACGACGACGACCATGTTGCAGCGGATGGGACTGAATTCGGAACACCACAAGAAGAACCGATGACGGCTCCTTCTCGTAGGGCTGCATCATTGCAGGCAAAGCAAAGAATTGCTACAACAGCCGCCATGGGGCGGCGTGGCCCTAGACGTGCTGGTGGTACCGCTGGCCGTGGTGGACAAAATGTAACACCAACCTCCTCTTCTTCTTCTTCTTCTACACGAGGTGGTCGAGGTGCAGCAGCGGCGGGGGCTCGACAGATTTCATCACGTGGGGCTGCTGCGTTAGCCAGAGGACACTCTACACGTCCGATTGTAGGAGGAGCAGCAGAGTCATCGTCGTCGTCGCATAAAACGGGCGAACACGAGTCAAAAAAGGAACTTCCAAAACATTACTCTGAAATTATGAAGAGCTCACATTAATAATTACTACTATACCCCCCGACCAAAAAGTATTGCGATGCATAAGCAGTGGGCTGAAAACATTGGTGGTGGTAAATGGCTACGGACACAATATAATCTACCCAATGAAGCTTGGAAAGAGCACATATTATTAAATGAGCCGGCATATTATTTAAAAGGTCATCCATCATGGAGGCGTGGATTTGAACGTTTACCTATTCTCGTTAGTGGTCCTGATCGGTTCTGGTCTGTGGATTTGATGGTAATGCCAGAGCGTGATATGCATGTGAATGACAATTATCGCTATATTTTTGTATGCTGTGATGATTTCACAAATGAAGTTTGGATGGAGCCATTAAAGCAAAAGACTGGTATCGAGGTTACGCAAGCATTCAAGACAATAATGTCGCGTAATAATGGACGTGCACCCATGCGACTACGTTCCGACTTTGATCGCTGCTTCATGTCTGTACACTTTCAAAAGGCACTATATGCGGTAATTTGTTTATTTTTTTTCACATACACACGTGCACGCACACACACACACACACACATGTGGTCATTGTCAGATCAAATGTACGTTTGCACCGGCTGCTGAAGATGTGACTTGACTGCCAAAGCTAGATTCATTCATACGGACCATTCGGAAACGTCTTGAAATGTACTTTATGACGACGACAAGTAGTACAACAGCTGCAGCTGCGGCGGCGGCGGCGGACATTACACAACAGCAACCTAGCGGCGGCAGCGGCGGGGGTGGCGGAACCATTGTCCGCAGATGGATTCACATTTTACCCGCTATAGAAAAGCAAATGAATACCACTAGAACACGTGCACTATTTGGAGCTGCTCCAGTCGAGGTTTCACAGCCTAGAAGTACAAATGCGCACGCTTTATTAATAGCCCGCCAGTTGCGACACAAAAGAAGGCGTGCACAGCCAAATACAGTATACACTGGGACAAGTCGCGAAGCGGCAGATTCCGCACACGAGCGACTCTCATTGCTCACTGGCTGGGTGCGCCTGTCTAGACCGCCTCCCGCACACGGGAATCCAATAAAACTGGTTGCGCGCGAGAGATTCACACGTGAAGTTTTTCCACTCGGACGTAGATTTGCATTGCCCGACAGACCTGACACATATCTAGTATTAGACCCACAGGATGAAAATTTGGCCCCTTTAAAAGGACGTTTCTATCGACAGGAATTGATAGCCGCAAAGCAGCCTGGCAGTACATTGCCGCCTTTATCTTCCGCCGCCGCTTCTCCCATTGTACCTTTTACTACTACTAAGTCTGCCAGCGGTAGTAGGAATATCAACAACACTACAACAACAACAACAACAACAAGTAGTAATAATCAAAAGCAACGGAGAAGCAACAACAAGAATGGCAATTCTGTTAACAACAACAGCGATCATCACCATCAGCCTGGTCGTATTGCTAATCTTCACGCTGGTTCTAATCGCCATAGTCGCCCTGCTACTATTGACGCAGAAATGGCTCATGACAATAATACTAAAGTATTATCACTTCTCTCACTGGAAGAAATCATTCAGAGACAGCAACACGCACAGCAATCACAACAATCACAGAAACAACAAGATTGGAGTTCAAAATCATTTCCATCACTACGCTCCTGGCCAGGCGGCAGCGGCGGCGGCGGCGGGCAACAAAGGCGGGGGCGGCGGAAATCAAAATCGTCATCACCCGACAACAGGCGCGCCTCCCCCATCTCCGAGAGGGAACGGCAGAACGAACACTACGACCAACACCAACCGCCAACAAAATTGCGCAATATTGCGCAATCGACTAGCGCCGACTCCACCACCACCACCGCCACCAGGAATTTTAGCAACCGCAGCAGTGATGGAAAAGGTCAACCTCACAGAACCACCTCCCCCCATGCTACCGTCACGAGCAGCAGCACACTTTCAAATTGGCCCCCCAAGCCACAGCAATCTGATGGATTCCATCGACAACGACAACAACAACAAGGTGGTGACGATGAAAAAAGACGAAGAAGAAATCGACAATTACGACGAAAACGACGATGGCAGAGGCAGAGGTCTCATGATGCACAATATGAGACTGGCAGCAGAAAAAATGAATCAAAATCAACAGCAGCAACAAATCGAATACAAACAAGACAATCTACAAGAAATTTTCAACAGCAACAACAGCGGGAAAAATCAAAGTCAGATCATGAGCGCGCGCCGCCGACTCGCGACGCCTACGGCGCCGCCCCACGGAGAACCGGGGACGGGGGAGAGGGGCCGCCTTTTAGGGGGGCCGCCACCGCCACATTTGCAGAACGCCCCCGGAGGGGGCGTTCTGCAAATCTGAGCGGTGTTGCGGCGGTCGCCGACGGCGACCGCCGCTATGCGAGTTCAACCAATGCTAGTGGTGTTGGTGGTAGGAGAAGGAGAAGGAGTAGCAGAGGCGACAAAGCCACGCGTGTCATTATTGATCGTGATCGTGATCATAGTGATCGTAGTGATCATAAAGAACATAAAAGGAGGGGGAAAAAAAGCCAGAATGATCATAGTAGTAGTAGTGGCAAGAAAAGGAATAAAAAGTAGAAAAAATGTTGTTGTTGTTGTTGTTGTTGTTGTTGTTGTGTTGTTATCGTCCTTTTTTGTATTCTTGTCATTGTTGTTGTTGTGGTTGTAATGAAACTACTTTTTCGACCCCCACACACTTGTTTTCATTTTTTCAGCAGCAGCAGCAGCAGCAAGCAGTAGCCATTTACCGATTGACACCATTGAAAATATTTGCTACTAAAAAATAATACTACTACTACACACGCGCACATATACACACGTACATACACACACAATGCGCCAAATTGTCTACCTCAGTTCGGATAGGCAGTGGAACGAAAGGACAAGCACACACACATTTTTCTCCAACTTTTCAACGGCGCCACCGTTACAATCAGGTGCTACATTTGGCAGCAATTTTTTAAGCCCACATTTCTCTCACCCTCACATTTTTTGCAGGCGCAAGTCTATCTGGCATATCCTCTGCAGCATTATCGCCCATTGATGCTGGCAGTATCGTTGTTTTAGAAGAGGCATTTACACGCTCTGCAGACATACAAAACCGCGCCGATCATATCAGTCTGGTCGATTTGGAATTGAATGGGTGGCCTGTTTTTGAAGGAAAAGACACAACGCCTGCATTCATTGTGATTGATTGTGGCTGTAGTTTGTACTGGTGTCAGGTCGATCTTACGAGCGCACTGTCATTTCCGCCAAACAGTTCTGATGATTGGGCAAAAATTGTTGAGACTGAGCTCAATTCAACACTCGACGGAACCCCAAGGAGAGATAGAACAGGCGTGGACGAGTTGAAAGAATTGGATCAGTCCACGGCTACATTGCTCGCTCGGCTGGAACCAGGATTCCATCGCTGGCTCGAAGATGGGGCGAATAAAGCAGCCGCAGCAAAACACGACGCGGAGAAAAGGTCGACAATGCAAAAACAACAAGGCAACCAGGACAACATTGATGAATGCGGTGAAAAAAAATCTTGGCGTGATGGCGCTGGAGCAACCGAAGAAAAAACGTGGAAATCAACAGCAGCCGTTTCTGCCAAAAACAAATCAGGCGCTGGACATGTCAAGTCCAAATCTTCTCATGTCACAGGCACCTCCAATGAGCATAGTGCCTGCGGGGGGACCACCTCAGTTGAAAGGAGGAAATCAGAAAAAGAGAGAATTGGAGGAAAAGTTGGCGGCGGCGGTGAAAAAGAAACCAGCGTTGACAGCTGGGGCGGGTCGACTAAATCGACGACTATGTCCACTGAGGAACGAAGCATTGGGCTCCAGCTCGAAGCAAGCTCCATTCACGACATGGAAATATCCCCGAGTGAGGAGCGGACAGTTGGTGGCAAAATTACCACCAAGCAAGCAGGCAGCGCCGACAGGTCAAGTAGTGCAAGTGACCGCACCCCCACCCCCACCAGTAAACAACACGGCAGGGGGGTCAAAGACAGTGACGACAATGTGATCATTGTCGATGATGATTACAATGTTACAGCTGTTGATGACGAAGTGAAAGAGCAGAATGAAGGCATGATTGTATCTGAACAAAGTAGCATGAGTAGTGAATCAGATGACAATGGGGACACTGCCAACGATGGTGACAATGACGAAGATGACGACGATGACAATATGGTGAGTAACAAATGGTTGTACACATGGTGATTAAATGAATAAATTCATCACCACCATCATTTCAGAATGAGCGTACGCCCTTGCTGCCCACACCCCCTACCATGGAAGAAAAAGGACACGGCTATCATCGTTTCAAGCGCCAAATGCAGCAGCAGCAGCAGCAGCCAAAGACGACGACGGCCAAAAAGGGAGGGGGGAAAAATGCCAGTAATGTGCAACAAGACAAACTCGCCGACGCAGTTATCACAGTCAAACACATGCTCACTGGCAACAAGTATAAAATGCCCAATGTATGGGCATCTAGTATGGCCACATCGACACTGGACTACTGGATATTGAAAAAGTTGAAGGAGGCTGCAGGTGGCGGCGGCAGTGCAACGTCCATGTCCGATGTTACAATTGCGGTTGCATCAGATATTCTGAATGGCGCATTACCTTTGAGCACAGCTAGTAAAGACGACAAGGGACAAGCGACAAAGACATTGGCATTTGAATCCAATGCTGAGACTCCATCGCAAATTGGCATACGGCGCTTTGCAATAAAAAATGCGGACAAAAATCTCGTCACAAGAATGTACATGAGTCAGCATCTGGCTGCAGAGCTGGGCTTCATCACAGTTGGGGGAGGAATTTCCAATGCGCAAGCAAATCAAATTGATTGGCTAGATACAAACAGCGTACAATATGGCTATAGTAGTGGCAGACAGCGCACATATGCAACTGTGCCGCACCAAATAAATCTACGCCAGCGTGTGCAAGTTCGTTGCGACAGTGTGGAGCCAATGTGTACAGTATTTCAATCTGAAGAGACACCACTGCTGGCAGTGTTCACATGGAGACCAGCATTACATGCGCCAGATAGTGGTTCCAATGCATGGCTCAGTTCTCGACGCGTGTATGCCTATGAGCCGTATTCACCACATTTTGTGCAGCTAAAGCAGGTAATTTTTTCTTATTTGATGATTCCACAATTGTTATTGTTTAATAATTTGATGTGTGCGGCGGCGGCGACGCAGACTCCAACAAGTGGCTGTGAGAAAGGACTCAAGTTGACATTGTTCAATCATTGGGGGAAACCGTTTCGTGTCAATGGTGTCGTTTTTGCAAAGTGCGCTCTGACAAACTCAAATGCAAGGGGTGGGGTCGATTCTGATTGGATGTAATTTTGCTGCTGCTGCTACGTTGTTTTTGTCTTGTGTCGTCACATGTGTGTCGTGTTGTTGTATATATATATAAAATGAATCGCGATTATTTCAGTTGCTTTTTATATCATTTCTTGTTGTTGTTGTTGTTGTTGTTGTTGTTGTTGTTCTTGTTGTTTTTGTAAATACATTTGCTTGATTACATGCAAAATAAATTTTTCAGCAATTATTCAATTGTTCCATTGACAACGACGTCACTGCCATTGCAATATATTCAAGCTGGCTAACAGAACCGGTGGGCGGTTCTCATATCGTCCCACAGCGGCAACATCAAATTTTCTATCATCTACACACCGTCAAAACACTAGTTGCAAGTCATATTTACAGTTTGCACCACGTGGTACACATTGGGCCGATGAAATGGCCAACTTGCCAGATCAGATATTCACAAAAGACTATTGGACACAACAGTTTGATCAAAATACTGGCGATTTAGAGGCCACCAATCGTGACAAATGGTCATCTGCAATGGTGTCTGAATTATCTTCTCAAAAACTTGTTACACCAGATGCGCAGGATAGATCAGATGTGAATTTACAACAACAACAAGATTTATTCTCTCACACCACTGGAGAACCAGCTGCACCTGAGAGTAGCTTACATTCACAAAAACCACCAGCACAACAACAACAACAACAAGTACAACAACCAGAGCGTACCACAAAGAAAAAAGCACATAAAGGTGAAAGTGTCCAGTTGGTACGCCCACCAAAGAATAATAATAATAATAATAACGCCAACGCATCAAATAATGCAGCGGGAATAACGGTTTCTTCAGAATGGCTATAGTACAATCTGATGATTAGTGATCACATTTTTCCACACTTGACATGTTGATTTAATAAAATTATACTGTTTTACATCCCTCTAGACATGTCGTCGGTCTGTCTGTCGTCTCATATGTCGCAATATGCCCATGCCATATTGTTTTAATTGTCATGAAATATACCAAAATCCTGTACCTTTTCTCGCATATACGCACACACACACAGTCAAAAAGAAGAATTAATAACCACATGGCGTGGTAAAAGTATAACAACACACATCACAAATAATGGCTTCAAATCACCCTGCACGAATATTGAGCCCGAGAAAAAAACTATTAGATAGTGGTTCACATCTGTTACCATGTCCACCAGAGTTTCGACCGGGTAGGTAAATACATGTATTCACACGTGTAGATTCTCAACACGTCTTTTTTTAGATGCACTTCCACCGACACAAGCATACGTTAGTCACTGCGAGCGTGAACAACTACTTTTAATAAGCGATGGGAATGAAATGTCTCCATGTGAGTATATAGCAAAAATTACATAGACTTTTCTCAGCATGTGTGCAATCATTATCACAGATGTGTTCACAACAGTGGCCTCTAGCACTGGTCTGCTAGATTTTTCATCACTGCATCTACACCTGATGATGCGTGTTCAGACAAAAGATGGACATGAAATAAAGGAAGCCTATGAGGCAAACAATATATTTGCTAAGGAGCCCGTTGTATTAAAGGATGCTGTAGCATTTGTTCCAAATCCCCTCGAAAGTATCTGGGATGGCATTGAAATATTTCACAATTCTCTGCTTTTGAGTCGAGAATCAAATTATGGAAAAAAAGCCTACATAAAGAAAATACTACAAACAAGTGGCGCCTACAGAAGAACCCAATTGGAAGCTAGCGGGTGTGAAAATCAACACCCTTCTAAATGTATCTTTATTAGTATACTTTTATTATTATTATTTTTTATTGTTTTCCAGCTGGGTTGAAATGAAAGATTCTGAAGCTGAACTAATTGCCACAGATGCAACAGAATATTTTAAAAAAAGATCTGCACCAGTTTTTCGAAGCCAAGAATTTTATGGTCGACTAGCTTTGGACTTTGGAGAGCAGGTGACATGAAAAATCATTTTGGCATGTAGAGTGTGAAATGAGCTTTCACCTTTTGCTTGTCAATAATAATAATTTTCTACTGCTCCACTTGTTAAACTACACCCCCCCCTCCAGGCGAAGCCTTGGCATGCAGGCATGCAGTTAACCATTGTACTTAGGCGGGTACCAGATAGTCTAATGTTTGAATCGTTCAGACTACCAAGAGAATATATTGGCAAATTAAAAATACAATTTGACAATATCGAGCTGTCTGTGCGCAAAATCCACCCTGTGAGTATATATTTTAAAATACGCTTGTCTATCATTGTGAACACGTTGACAAAAAACAATCAGGTGACATCACTGTCTATTGCACTGGCTGATCGCGTCAAAACACACGGCATCTACCACTCATTTCGTCAGTATAATGTGGGACAAATGAATTTGGTCGAAGGTGCGAGGGCTGCGCCGCCAATAGCTCTAGGGACGCAAGTGGGGCGCCTCCCGCGTGGGATTATAATCTGGTGACAGTCCCAAACCCTGTAAAGTGTAAAGTAAAATGTCAAATGAAATGTCAAATACAAAGTGCAATTGTCATGCAAAGTTCAGTAAAATTTTTTTATCTGTTTTGATTGACACTTTACATTTGACACTCTACTTTACACTTGGCAGTGTTTGGGATTGCCCCCCAGCATGACTAAAAACGATGCGGCCAACCCACAAGCGACAAACGAGCCCTGGCACAACTATTCGCCCTTCTACATGTCTGATCTTTCGGTGCAAATAGGATCACGTCTATACCCAAATCGTCCACTCCGCTTTCAATGGAATGCAGACAAGAGTTCAGATATTTTCCGTGAATGTTACAGCCTCTTAGAGTCATGGAGTTCAATTCAAAATGAGTTGACAATGATAAAGTTCACATCATGTCATTTCTTTGTGTGCATAAGCCTATGCAATGACAAGGTTACAAGGTATGTGCCACAATCCATTAATCCTCACCTTTTTTACTAGTTCCACCACCAAATTTCACTTTTTTTGTTTTTAGCAACAGTTGGGAGGCTTTGAACACCGGCGACGCATTCCTAAATTTGACCTTTGCGCGACCAATTCCTCGAGGTGGAACGATATTGTACACATTGCTTGTGAATGATGCGTTCTTAAGAATTGGTATGTCTATTGTTATTTTTTATTTTATTGCTTTCCTATGCATACTTTACATTTCAGACCCCACGAACACCATTCATACGCAGCAGGTGCATGCCTAGTGATCTTTAGTGATTTTTTGTTTTCTTGCATTATGAATGAATAACAACTTCTTGTTTGTTTTTTTACCATTGTGTTTATACATACCACACTTTACAGTCTTTGTTTGTGAAAGTCATATATAAACAACACATTTTTCCCCTGGTCTATATATTTTCAATGTTGTTTTAGGGATGACTGTAAAATGTTGTATGTATAAACACAATGACAATATTTTTTTTCATATTTTTTTTTAGAGTAAAAGCTGAATGAATGAATGAATGAATGAATGAATGAATAAGTGTAGCACGTGAATAACCAAAAGGTAAAAAAATACAAGGCACATTAAACCATTCAATGCACAAAACAATAAAATGTAACTAGCTGTACAACATCTCACAGCCATATATATTTTTTTATTTGCAGAAACACTACTTGTTCTTCAAAATATTTTGATGGCTGTAAGATGTAAGATGTAATAACAATGTGACGGCAATGTTTTTTTCATATTTTTTGTTTTGGAGTAAAGCATATATGCACCATAAAGCAGCATTGGAAGTGAAACATACATTGGCCATAGGCAGCAATACAAGATGACATAGAAAAAAAGTAGAAAATAATTAAAAAATTGCCTGTACATTAGAGGGATGTGTGTGTGTATGTGTGCCTGTACCAATGTACAACAGGAAGAAACATTTTTTGAAAAATGGAAGAAAAAATAAAAAAGGCGTGCACCCTGTATCAAGTGAACATGGGGAGCTTCAAACCCCCATGTAATATTGTAAATAGCCCGAATTGGGTGAACTTGAATGAATACAAAATTGCAACTACATGTCTAAACATGTGCATAGTACATGCAATGCATTTCAATTTGTATAAATACACAAAATCTGTACACATAAGCTCATATTCTACTGATTGATGCTGCAGCTGCTGCTTTTTACATGGGTTTGCAGTTTGACATGCAAGCATCAGGCATCACAGAGACCAGGCCCTCACATTCGCAATGTGCGCAGCGCAAATACATGTGGTGTGTTGCCCCAACAGTGTTACAGAATCTGAGTGTGTATTTTATATTACATATCAAACAAATTGTAACAGTAGTACAGTACGAGTAAATATACCTGCAGTTTTGCCAAAATTCAAATCCATTGGTTTCGCGTGCCTCTTGTGACCCTGGTAGATGTTCAACAAAGCCCGACATGTTTGGCACGCCAGATTTGGGGCCACGTGGAAACGTCGTTCTCAGGGGGCTCCTAGGTACTTGGTGGGGATTTGGAACGACAATGAAAGATTGTGCCATTGACCTTTCGAGCTTCCTCCACAGTGTCACTTTTTGTACAATCATCTCTTGCACTTGTTTTCTGCTTGGCATTGCCACAGTGTTGCTGTCAACATTGGCAGAGCTGCTGGCCCTGACCCCAGTCTTGGTGGTGGCACATTCTATAGCTGGGGGCCGCATCTGCATATGGTGTTAAATTGTGATTGTGCTACAGGTGGAGTGTATTTTTTATGGAAGTCAGAAATGGAAAGGTGGAAATGGAAAACGTTACACTTGGAAAAACGGGAATGACGCTGAAAAAATGTAGTTTGTGGTGGATGGTAGAAATGGAAACCAGAAAAGGAAACTTGACACCCTACCAGCAGCAAATTGTTCAAGTGCCTCTGCAGGTCGATCGTGGGTGTGGCACGTGGAATCTTCATGTGTGGGGGGTGGGGGGATTATCATCAAAAATAGCAAGCCAATAAAGTACAAGCATTAATAAAAACCAACATATCCCTGCACATTGATTTTCTGCATGCCCGGCGACCAGCAGGCATATGGCAACTGGCAAATTGGATTTGGCGGAGAGCCAAAGCCCCTCTGTACAGACACATAGATGTTGTGGCACATTTCCTTCACTGGTGCTGTCATTGCTGGACCCCATGGTGGACAGTCTCTGGTCAAAAAGCTATTTGTTGGTAGTTCGGCGCCGTTCAAGTCGCGATTTCTTCGCAAAATCATGCAGATTGGACTGTTGAAATCAACCCTGTTTGTTCTCGACGATATCATACGTTGCAATCTGACAGGTAACCCCAGATTCAAGTGGGTGGCCATCAAATCCCCAACCACATTTATGCTGTACTCGTGTGGGATACGCTCCCGCACCATGCCGCCAACGCCAGATGGAGGTATTCCAGGCATTTCCCACATTAGGCTCCAGCCAAACTGTGGGAGATCCATCAACTGATCCTCAAACATTGCCTGTATGTTCAGCACGCCACGGAGTACTTCGTTCAGCTTGAACATTGTCTGGTGACGCAGGCATGCCACAGTTGCCTGTATCATAGCATTGTCTGCAGCCAGCACCATCTCAAAAGCCGCCCGATCTGCCCGCTGAATTGCCACATCTCGAGCAACTTGAGCTCTACGAATTTCATATTGGTCTTGTGGCGTGTAACGCGGCTGCTGAGTGTCCTTTTTGGCGTTTTCCTTTTTCTTCTGTTCAGTAGGTGGTTTTTTGGAAGTGCCGGTCATAACCTGAAGTCAATTCCACAAATGTAAAAGTGAAAAAATTGAGGAGTGAAAAAATGAAAAGTTTACTTCACCTTTGCGCCTTCACCTCCCTAATTATTTTTACCTCCACACTTGTGGAATTGACACCTGCTTTGTGCTGGCAACACTGCCCACATTTCTACAATCCGCCTTGACAAGTTTTGCAGTCATTGTTGGTGGGGGGGTAACCGGCTCATAAATTTGTACGGACGGCTCTGCTCTGTTAGAGTATTGATTTTTTGTGCTCAAGTCAAGGGCCACACATTCAACCTCTTGCGCCACCCTGGATGTAGGCTTTTCATTTGCTTTCTCAATCATGCCAGCAGCACACTCCATTTCCTCCTGCGTGTGCATCAGTTGTCTCAGTTTGCTTGGACTGATGGTGAACTCTGGATCAAGTTCATCCTTTGCAGCATCCATCATGCACTGTATTAACAGCTCTGGGGGCAACTTCATCAATCTGCCACGCTCCTTCACCCATCTCAGAAATGACTGTCTCCTGCTCTCTGCGCCACCGGTGCCCTGCACTACTACATCCGACGATGTAGCATTTTCATGTGTGCCACCTGTGCGAATGAAATGTCGTGATCGTTGTGTCAATTATAATGTGCGTTACAGAACTATAAATAACTAAAAAATCACCTGACGAAGCTCCTTTGTCAGTAGTGGTAGCTCGTCGGTCAGTGGATTCAACTGGAGGAGGTCCCATAATACATTCTCCTCTGTGTCCTGCATCAAATCTTCTGGCCTGCCCCCTGGACATGTGTTCGGTGTTACATCCGCTTCTGCTGCTTTGATGTTCGCCAGTGTCATAGCATCCAGTTGAGACATCACTTGCGCCTTCTCCCTTTCTAACTCTGGTTCCTGGCTGTTCAGAATGACCTGGCATCTCTGATTCTGCGCCTCGACCATGTCTGCCAGTTGTTGAAGTGGCGGCAGGCCTAGATGATGCCGTGCAATCTGTCGTAGGCGTGGACACAATGGCAGATTCACCGTCTCGTCTATGTGTAGTAGCTCCCTTATTTTTTTCAATTCCAGTGTCAAACTTTCGCCATCTGACGCCAGGTTCTGCCGATCTGGATTTGACATTTGCTCCTGCTTTGAACTTTTCAAGTAGAGTGTGTAGCCTTTCTCTGGCGACTTGCAACTGCTCCCCTCCACCTGTGCCACAACAGCATTCTCCAAAGCTGAGTCGTGTTGACATGCCTGTTGTCTCACTTCCGACATGGATGCTGTGCTTGGGCTGTTGCTGGTGCGTAACTTCTCTGTCTGACATGTGTCCTTTTCCGACTGTCTGCATCCACTTGCACTCTGGTAGTCTGCATTGCTCTCCACACTCGTGGTGCTGCAACTGCTTCTGCTGCTGGCCCTGTCGTTCCTCAACGGTTGTTGATCCCTCTCTGTCGAAGATGTTGCTGTACAAATGCAGCCTTTCCGAGACATTTGTGGAGAGAATAGTTTTCGACGTGGTGGAAACACACTTGTACCTTGAATCCTTTTGACATGTCGCTGTAGTGGTTTTGGTGCCAGTAGCTGCCTCAGTGTTGGTGTGCGCTTCAGTGGTACGCTCCTGGTGATCGACTCCTCCTCCTCCTCCTCTTCCTCCTCCAAGGCTGCGTCTCTTTGTGTGGTGACCTTTGGAGAATTCACAACAAGAATCTGTGTGCTCTGCAATTTCTGCATCCCCTTGTCCACATGCGCACTTGGATATGCACATGCCGGTAGGGGCAATTGGAGGGCTCCTGTCGATGTGCTTGGCTGCTGGTCCAACAACTTCTCCTCCCGTCTGATGTAGTCCTTCAGCTGTTCCAGATGCTGGCGACGAGTCATCTGCGGTCCTTCTATGGCTCTCACTACCATCACAGGCTCTCTGATGGTTTCCGATTCTGTTGTGTGCACGGGGGATGGTTGCTGTCGCCCTTCCTGTGTAGGGCTCGCATGCTGAAAATGTTGTCAATCAGTTACATATAAATGCTTAAATTTGACAAAGTTAAAGAAAAATAATACAATTTTTACTCACATTGCCCACGTTGCTTGATGGTTTCATTTGATTCACCACCTTTTGCACCAGACTTGCGGATGCTGGATTGTCCACCATTGACTGCATCTAGAATGTTTTATATTCTTTAATCGCAATGGCATTCATCATCATTACAATATATTGCAAAGTAGGAAACGATCATTCAAACACAAACCTGTTCCAAGTGTGTTTCTTGCATCAATCTGACCGCGTCCAGCGGCTCTTCTTCTACGGCGCCTTCTGGCTGCTCCGACCTCCTCCTTTTTCGAGGTCGTGGAGCTGTGCGGGCTGTTGTTGTCACCACTGTGGCTAGTGTTGCTGACACTCCCTGATTCTGACCATGCTGGGGAGGTACTGGAATTGTGGCCTGGCCTTCCACCCTTCGCCTCACATTGTGCGGGTAAAAGGTCGTTTCTGCATTCTTCCGATCGGTCCATTTTGTCCTCACCATACCACTTGATTGCGGCTGCTGATTCTCTTCTGGGCTGCTTTCTGTAGCTTGGCCCTGTGTCTCCCTCGAGTTTCCTTCTGCACCTCCGTCGCTCTGATTTGCCAAAATGCTCACAGTTGTCGCAACCGTTTGGTTGGGTATCCGATTGAGTGGTTGCACTATTTTCACCCGCAGATGGCGTACCCCAGGTACACTTGCACCCGCTGCAGCAACTACAGCCGAGCACGGCACTGGATCCTGATCCACCGGGCCGTTCTGTGATGGAATCCAAGCCGACACTTTCACTATGCCTGAGTGACCAAGAATGCGACATTTGAGTAAAGTTCAACATATAAATAAAAAAATATTGATAACAGAGAATATATGAACATGCAAACAGCACACCTTCGCCGGGGTCCAGCAATTCTTTTTCCCCGATTCTTGGATGTAACAACGTTCTCGCATGTGCCGATTGATTGGACATGGATCTGTAGGGCTTCCAGGGGCTGCACAGGCCCTTCAGATTCTTGTCGGTACGGTGGAGTCACAGCAGTGCTGCAACATGTTAAATGCTTGAAATGACTATGTCATAAACATTTGAGTTTACAAATGGAAATTTGGCTTACTTACCTGTCACAGTCTACGGGGGGATGTTGTGGTGCCTGTCCACGAGCACGACCACAGCCACGACCACCTTTTGCAGACGCCTCCACACTTACGAGCTCTGCCGCCCCTTCTGCGTGCCCGTGTCGCTTGTACGGTTCGAGTCGACAACAGCTAGTGTCGACCAGCTGCTTGACAATTGTCGATGCAACGAGCGCGGGCCGCCCTATACAAAGTTATTTTTCAACACGTTACGACAAACACAATTAGCTAGCATATTCTACCAACCTGACGGTTTGGATAGCTCTGACGGACAAATGCCACCTGACAGACCAAATTCAGCAGGTCCAAAAGCTGCAGCAGTAGCAGCAAGCACAACAGTTTGTTTCCCACTGGAAAATTCCCACCCACATTTGGTGCTGGTGCCGCAGTCGGTGCTGGCGCCGCAGTCGGTGCTCGACTTGGGCCAGCTGACAATGAGCGTGAACGCACTTTTGTGCGCCTGGGGGGGGTAAATAACACACTATCCACAACATTTACCGTCAGCATTGTTTGCACTTGAACAATAAAAAGTTACATACCGCTTCGCCTTTGTTTTTCTCAGCCTCCTGCCTGCCACGTTGATCACTTGCCAAATGTGTGGTAAAGCCGCTGTGTAAGTGGAAAATAATGTTTGCATACACCACCACACACATTTTGGATGTGTGCCATGAAGCATTAAGTATTTCTTCTAATAATGTTGCACAAATGCAACAGTTTTCATATGTTTTTATGCCCACCCAAACAATAGAATGACAGATAAAAAACGGTTGACAAAAAATAGAATGGCGCTCTTCTATTAGAAGAGATATCGTAAATGTATGTGCATAGTGAAATATGGATGAGGGATGGGGGGGGGGAGAGAGTGCTGCTATTTTTTTCAGGCAAATAGAGTAAGCGACGTTTAAAGTATTTTGAGGAAATGCGGGGCATCTGAGACAGGGGGATATGTGCACATGTTTTTATTTCATCAGAATTTTGGGTAGACAAACTGTATTGATTCATTATTCAGGTGGATTATGGTAGATTTCCAGATTAAGTGCCATATTTACCGAATGTATCTAGGGATCAAATCCAGAAATTTTAGGGAAGTATTTTGAGGGGGGGTTTAATTCAAGGTGGAGATAACTCGAAATAGTACGGCAAGTGAGATTTAAAGATATCTGATTTTTTGTTATTTCATCAGAATTTTTGGGGGGGTAAGGGGTATATTTTGAGGAAGTGCATTTGTGGAGGATATTTCAAGGTCTATTGCACTTAAAACACATGTCTACCTGGCCCCTATATAAAAAACACAAAGTATCGCAATGCGTTTTCATAAATTTTTATTTATACGCCCCCCTTCCCCACTTTCAAATCAATTCTATCATACATATCAGTGCAAAAACTAAACTACATGTGAAAACACATTCCACAAAATATTTTAGACGAAAAACAGCCGCTAAAAAACCGCCAATGTGGAAGTTAATCAAAACATGTTCTTATCAGTGAAAGGGTATCCAAAACAATATTTGGCCATTTCCCGAATATAAAATATCAAAAAATAAAAAACGTCTGTCCAGCGATCATTTTTCAAGTATTTACCAACTTATTTTCTACATATCTACTGAAAAACATCAAATTTAATCATCCCAGTGCCCAAAATGAAGAAATTGTTGTCTACTTTCGGACTTTTTGCCATTTTTGGTCGGTAAAATTTTTTGGCATCTCTCCAACTATAATTTCGAAATATTTTTCAAATATTTTCAGCATCCGGATTTGGCTCATTCCAAAGCATTTGCAACTTCTGTACCTGCCCCTACAATGCTTCTGGAATAATCCGATGCTTGCCAAGTGACTTGGAAAAAAAAAACTTCCACGTTGTCGGTTTCTACAAATTTAAAACTAAATTTTGAATCATTTAAATTTTTCATTTTTTAAAGGAAAATATCAAATATGAGTGGAATTTGGGCACGAAACTCTTACTACCTGCGCAGTTCTGTCAATTGGGCACAGTTTTTAAACCGAGGTATGTCATTTCGCATGGTCGTAAAAAGCATTCTCGTAGGGGTCTCCTAGTGGGGGGGGTGGTACCCCCCCCCAAATCGGCCAGCTATCTATCCCGGAGGCCGCTCAGCTATCTATCTATCCCGAGGCAAACATTTTTGCCTACAAGCCCCAAAGACCCCCACCCCCCAAAACGTTCAGCTATCAATCTATCTCGAGTCGTTTTTGAGAAATTTTGCCCCCGTTTTTCGCTCAAAATCACGCAATAGTTTTCACCTTCAAAATCGTACTTTCTGGGTATATACATCATCATATACCTATTTTTTACCATGTATACCTACTTTTGGCTGCTTTTAACTGATTATGAACGAATTTTTCCCCTTTCTGCCTTTCAACCTTGAAAAAAGCCTATATATTATACCCCCCAAAGCCCCCCCCCCAGAAAACATTCAGCTATCTATCCCTCTGGAAGAGCGATCTACTATCTATCCACCCCCCGCGACGGTCAAAAACCTGGAGACCCCTGTATTCTCGGCAGGACATGATACTCTGTTGTCGCACTCATTTATCGGCGTCTCACGTTGGAAACGTGCCAACAATGATGAAATATGCGATTTTTTGAAAAAAAGGGCGAACAAATCATTGTTGTGAATAAGTTTGCATATAGGCTTATAACAGAGTTGATTTTTCAACTTTTATTATGTTTGCATACGTAAAAATTGTTGGCACGCTTCCAGCGGGAAACACGCGTGCAGGGTGTAAAGTGAGTGGAGTATGTTGTATTTTTTTTTAAATGGTAATGTTTATTTCAAGGCCATAGGGAGGGGTGGGGGTGGGGGAGTGGGGTGGTTGTTTCAGTGTGGGCTTGTGGTGACTAGTGAAGCGAGGATTTTATTTATCCAGAATTTTTCAACGGATCAATTTTTTCCAAATTCGAAAATTTTGGAATTTGTTAAAGTGGAGTTTTTATGCCTGAATTTTTTGAATCGGGGATAGGGGACTATGATCAATGGGATAGGGGACTATGATCAATGGGATTATCATTATTACATTGCTGGATTTTCGTTGAAAAGGGGGGGGTTTTTTCAAAAAATCCGACGGTTGCCAGTTTGTCACAATTTTAACGAGTGTAGGTATTTTTCAGGGTGGATACTTTAGGGGTGGATGAAGTTCGTTTTCCACAAAAACTTGGGGGGGGGGTTTAAAAATTGCATTTTACTTTTTACCCCTCAATATACACCCCCACTTCGCAGAGTGGGCCCCAACACGGCCATAGAATGCCAGCTGCCAAGTTCACCACAACCCACCAACCGGCTTTCAACGTCACAGGCCGTCACCACACCACCAGCACACGGCTCAACCACGGCACAGAGCAGTAGAAGGACAGCACCAACGTTTGGCATCGAAAACTATCGCGCAATCCCGACAGATGTGGTGGTCATTAAAGAATCGGTTGGTCAAATATCTGCCTTGGTGATTTTTTAGTTTGCTCTGCAATATGGAAAGTGTTTTGGTTGATTGTTCAAAATACAGGTGCCAAAATGTGAAAAAAGTTGTGAAGAGTTGAGAAACATGTTTCAAGATGTTGTCTTGGAATCCGACCAAAAAATTGACAGTGCCCTTACAGTGCAAAGTTCCGCCATTTTAACAAAGATTTCAGAACAGAGCCTAAAAATCACAAATATGAAATCAGAAAGTCAGAATTTCTTTGCAAAAATTAGTGCATGTGACACAGACAAAGTCTTGGGTGAATTGAGATTGAATCAAAAACAGACTTTGGAAAATATCAAAACTTTGGAAAGTAGACAATTCAATGCATGTGTCACAAACAAAGTGCTGGATCAAATCAAGCAGAATCATGATCAGACTTTGGGAAAATTTGCAAAATTGAGTGCATGTGACACAGATAAAATCTTGGGTGAATTGAGATTGGATCAGAAAGAGACTTTAGAAAAATTCAAAAATTTGGAAAGTAGCCAATTCAATGCATGTATCACAAACAAAGTCTTGGATCAAATCAAGCAGAATCATGATCAGACTTTGCAAAAAATCTACAGTTTGGAAAGTAGTATGGTGCAACTAAAAACTTATGCTTCACAAATTTTGCAAAAACTCAATGTGACCACTACCAAGGACAATGTGGAACCATCAGTAGTGGTGGGTGTATGCTTATTTAATTCAAATGTACTTTGAATATTTTTTATATTATATAATCCACATAGAAAAATGTGAATAACTTTGGAAACTGTCAAAAAACGCTACATGATTCATTTGGTCAGCTGGAAAAGAATATGGAAAAGCAAAATCAGAATGTTATGTCAGCACTGATGCAGGCTGAAAAAAGCATCAGGAACAACCTTACCACACAGCATGTAAACCTACATATTTATCACTTTTTCTTCAAACATTTCATATGTCTCATTATATACCAAAATTGCACAGATCTCATTGGAAACAATTGTGAAGCATGTTGATCATTCAGTTGGATACATATTTTCCTCCATGTCAAGTGAATTTTTTTCTCTGAATGAAACTTTGGCAGATGTGCAGGTATGTGAAGCATAAGTTTAGATATGTTGCAAGTGTAATACATTCAATACTACTTTCTGAATTGCAGCTGACTTGTGCAAATGTTGACAATTGCAGCAATGATGTGGCAAAAAAATTTTCACACTTTATTCAGAAGCAGGAGGAAAAAAAACCTGCCCAAGTGCAAATTTCATCTGTTCACAATGACAATGTGATGGCTCAAGATCTGAAATCTTTGTTAAATGAAAATGATCTGGAAAAAACCATTGAAAAAACTATTGTTGCAGTTTTGGCCAATAATGCAAACATGACAAATTTTGAATTTGAGAAAAAGTTGGATACAATTGCTGCAAACGTCCATGTAAAAAACATATATTTTTTAACAACTTTTATATTTGACAATGAAAACTATTTCTTTTGCAGACAGGGCTGTTCCTGCTCAGCATCATTTCCGTATTTGGCTGCCTGACCCTATTCATGGGCGTTGCGCTGTTTTTTACACATTGTATACGCAAACAAGACCGCCAGGCAGCTGCCAATGATCCAGAAAGAGCTAATTTGTAAGTTTGTTTTTATCCTCAGAATGTATAATTTCCAAAAAAAACAAAAAAACCCAAATATAATACATATAACTTTCAGTTAACTTTGTCATAAAATAATCACCCCAATCACCACCACAACCCCCCCCAAATATTACCCCTAAACTTTATCTAAATCCACCTAAAACTGTACATCGCTATATTAGGCCGGAACGTGATTCGTGGAAAGATGGTAAAAAACGATATTTTCAGCAGGGGTCTCGAATGGGGGGGGGTTACCCCCCCCCCCAAACCGCCCAGCTATCTATCTATCCCGGAGGCCGCTCAGCTATCTATCTATCCCGGAGACAAAATTTTGGGCAACAACCCCCTAAACCCCCCCCCAACCCCCCCCAGAAAATATTTCAGCTATCTATCCCTCCGGAGGAGCGATTTGCTATCTATCCAACCATTCGGAGGGTCAAAATTCAAGATACCCCTGATTTTCAGACAAGAACCGAGAGTGCTGTCAGCATCCGAGCACCTGAATTCCGCATTCGACGCATCAAACAGAACCGCCAATACGAGTGCAACACGTTCCTCAAGGCTGACGGTATGTTTTTATGTGAAAACTTATGCATTTTGATAGAGAACAACGCTTTTACACCTTTTTAATTCTCATCTGGGGTCACTCCTAGATGCTTTAATAACTGTAAAATGTCAAATGCCATGCAAAGTGTCCATAATCATGGAGAACATCCTACAAAACCGCGTCAAACAATCTATAAGGCACTATTCGCGTCCATTTACACGCCACTTTGTAAATATTTTACATGTATCCAAAAAACACTTGGCTGTCTGCCAAGATATCATATGCTACGTAATCTAAATCGACAAACTTATCAAAAAACGTAAACCATTCTTTATGTACATAGATGGCTGTGCCGCCGCGAGTCGACACGCGAATGTATGCGGATTTTGAGCGACACCGTTCGTCTACCTTCGCCAGCGAACAGGCAGGTTGCAGTGGCATTGGCACTGCGTGGGCTAACACCACCTCAACCAGTGGTGGCAATACCGATTTTTATGATGCCTCTAATTTTGTCACTGATGTGTCTGAAGGACCACTGGCTGTTGTCTATCAACCTACCGTGCATGAGGCTAGGGAAATGAGCTGCCTGAGCAAAAATACCGCACTTTAAATACAACGTTGACCTACGTTTTTCTAGCTATTTTTGATGTTTTCTTGGAAATGAGGGGGTGGGGGGTGAAAAAGTATAAACAAAAAAGAACATTATATACTTTTGAAAAACATGAAGCCATCGTTAGAATGTTTTTAGTCTACAAAGAGAACCCAAAAACCCAACACATGGTATGGCAAAAGAAATGCTTTCAATTGCTGATTTATACGATCAGCCTACTTGTCTCAGTGCCGATGGAAACTTTTATAGGCGCGGGGCCATATTTGAACATATTTTAACGGTATTTGGACGTGTGAAATTTTTACTCAGGCAAACATTCCCGGAATGGTAAACTGTCAAATGCCAATGATCAGAAAACACCTACATTTTCGATCACTTTTCAAATATCGAAAGTGACAAACCATTTTCTCGATTTTTTTTATTAAAAAATATCGTTTATACATGTGATTTGACAGTTTACATTATAAACATCGACCTTGCTTACTTTCATGTAAACATTCAACAATGTGTGACGCAAGTTTTGATTATTCTCATTTTGTGTTTTATCAATAATTATTCATTTTCCATTTATTTATTTTTTTAGTTTACAGATTTTGATTGAAAAATTCCTATTTTGATAAAACTTCTCATTTTTTCATCGCAGTACGGCAATGATTCCTCACCCAACCGTAAAACTTTTTGCAACACTACAAATAAAATCCCACATAAAATCACCAAAACGATTCTTTGTGCTGCGCTACATTAGATGCAGCGGCTAGAATCATTTCCATATGCGGCTACTTTATTCGCAAAATTCTTTCCAACTACATTTCTGTGTGGCATTTTAGAGTGTGATCTAAGCCATATGTGCCCGCCGCCAAAATACATTTTGCAAAATCAAACATATTCGTTTATCTGATGAACCGACGAGAAGAAAAATATGTGTTGCGAACCCGCCCTTTATTCACATTAGCACATTAGCGACATTTTGCACGTACATGTCCAGTGGGGGGGAAAGGTAAAGGCACATCAATATATTTTCACAATCACATTTTCTCATTGTTGCATGTAGAAACCAGCATATCGACAAATAATATAAGATGACATCATTCAACAGAAATATGTAGCAAGGTAAAAAAGATTATCACAACTCATAGTGCACAATCGTATAACATAAGTAATATTCACTTTCAATCTGGATGACATCCAAGTTTTCTGCAGCCTGAAATAAGTAGCTATAGTTAGAATTTATTTTGTCATAAAGGCCCTTTAGTCTACCCAACCACATGTTAATGTCCAGTTCGATTCATATATATTTAAATTGTCATTTCTGCTAAATTGGCACTTGTCCAATGCTGACACTCGTCCAACATTGGCACTCGCCCAACCAGACAAAGTCTGGACATGTGCCAAATTGGAAAAGTGCCATTATTGGATATGTGCCAATGCTGGACATGTGCCAACAAATATATCCATCCAACCATTTGGCACATGCCCAGCATTGGCACTCGTCCAACATTAGCACCACATCCAACAGAGCCATATTATTGGACAGGTGCCAATGCTGGACGAGTGCCAGCGTTGGACAGGTGCCAACATTGGACGAGTGCCAGCGTTGGACAAGTGCCAGTGTTGGACACGTGCCAATATATTGTTGGACTTGTGCCAACACTATTGGACAGGCGCCAATCTAGTATTGGGCGAGTGCCAATAGTATTGGACAAGCGCCAACTATATTGGCACAAGACCAACTAGTCTTGGACACGTGCCAATGACGTCAACGGGACATAAGTTTCCATTCCGGACATTTGCCGGAAAAACAAATGACGTCATTGGCACGTGTTGTTTACTTGGCACCGTGCCAAGGAACGAAGTGGACATTAACTAGTGGTCTAGTAGGTTCAAAGGCTTTGTTATTCTGCTGACGAAATTTCTCGAAAATCGCCCCAGAAAGGTAGCTAGCTGGCCAATTTTGGGGGTAGATAGCCAAAAAATTGGCCTCCAGTATAGATAGATAGCTGAGCGGCCTCTGACATAGATAGATAGCTGACGGATTTGGGGGGGCAGCCTCCCCCTCCAGCCCCCCCCCCTAGGAGCCCCGTGGGGGGGGGGCTGCAGCCCCCTCCCCGTTCCCAGGGTGAGACCTAAAAAATCCCGGGAAATGCACATTTCCTATACATTATATACAGCAACATGGGAACGTTTCAGTGCATTTTCACATAATTTGAGATAGTCACGACCCGTAAAAAGCGAAAAAGTGAAAATGCCTGTCATGCGAAGCCAAAATGCGCACTTGCGCGCTTCGCTCAAAATCGTTTATTTTACTAACATTTTATACTTTGTCACATTCAAAATCGCTGATTTCGCTTATACACACGTTTATATACCTATTTTGGCTACTTTTAACCTGTTTCTAGCGATTTTTTCGCCTTTCTGCCTTCTATGCATTGAAGATCCTATACATTTTGCCCCCGCGAGCCCCCCCCCCCAGAAAATTTTTCAGCTACCGTATATCCTCGAATAAGACCCCAGGGGAGTTATTTTTTCGTCAGAGGTTTTGAGGGGGGACTTATTCAAGGGGGAGGAGTTATTCAAGGGAGGGAGTTATTTTTTCCTCAGAAACTTGGACTGAATTCATCGTATGTATGCATTCTGTCAACTCATGTAATCCATGTATTTAACAGTTCAACAACAACAAAAAGATGTTTATACACTGGGTACATGTCATGTATCTGCAATCGCTGCCATACGTTAACATTCTTCTGTATTTTCATCGATCATTTTTGTAAATTTTAAAGCATATTTTTCACCCAGAGGGGGGGCTTATTCAAGAGGGGGGAGTTATTCGAGGGGGGGAGTTATTTTTTCGTCAGTGTTTTTGAGGGGGAGTTATTCAAGGGGGAGGAGTTATTCGAGGGGGGGTCTTATTCGAGGATATACGGTATCTATCCCTTCGGAGGAGCGATTTGCTATCTATCCAGCCTCCGCGAGGGCCAAAATCTTGGAGACCCCTGGCCCCCGCTGGATACGTCCTTGTTGTATATTTTGAATAAAGACTGAAATCGGCTAAAATTTTGTCAACAAAATTTCGCTTAAGTAGGGGAATAAAATTGTGGTCGGTTCAGGTTTCGGGGTCTTTCAATGTTGCTAATTATTGTCATAAAAGTCATTAAGCAGTACGATACTATTGCCTAAATCATTCAATCTATCATCATTCAATTCTGAGGTCCATTTAGATTTTGCAGAGAAGAATATAAATCACAATTAGAAACATAAATGTTACTAGCACACTAGTTACTTAAATCCAGTAATCCAGTGTCACCAAGACAGCTTTATATTGAAATACATCCATCATGGTAAATACCTACATGTATCAACAATCCCCACTATGGTACATATTTATGTAAACACATACGTCTTACACCCACACACCATGAATGTAAATACAAAAAATACATACATGCATACACATATAAACCAGGTGTACTCTTCAAGTACATAGTGATCAATTTAGAATGAACCGCAAGGTAGATTCATCCAGTAGGCTCAACCACCCTGCATAATAAGCAGTTATTTGCATGGGGATGGAGAGCAAAGCATGGAAATGCATGCTGTTGAGTGGTCCTGTGATACACATTCACCATGGCAACACCAAGACATATCACAGCTGGTGAATTTGTCTATGTACAGCACCAGACGTGTCTCACAAACCAGAGCAGTTATATTTATTTCTTTGCATTGACGCTATCTTGGTGTTCCCGTGTTTCAGTCTTAGAATATTTCAACAACCACCAACTAAGTAAAGTAATGATTTTTTTCAGTGTGTCACATCACAACGATTGAGATATTTTAGATATCATGTAGATTCATCTACTACCAGGCGTACTTTTTAATGGTCAAATAATGTGTGCAATAAGTAATATACCAAAATATATTTATTTAAGATGTTTTCGTGATTTTAAGTGTCTGCAAAATGCACAGCCCCTTTGACCTGATGGATAACAGTGGTGTGCGCGAGTCTTGAGGGGATCTTGGGAGGTTTAACCCAAAAATCTAAAACATGATAACAAAGAAAATGTCAATGAAGCTGGGTAGGCATTGTTTGAAGATAGAACAAAAACACACAAAAGTACTGCCCCCACCCCTGCCAGATCTGCTGGTGTATGACTTGGCAATCTCTGAGGAAATTGTTACTGTTCACAGCAAAGAACCGTAAATATTGCGCGCATACAGAACCACGGGACACACCATAATGGTTGCATAAAGTAACTCAATCTTGCAAAACTCTATCTATAATAACCATGTCCAACGGTGTGACCAAAGTGCATTGTCTTCATATGTATCAACTGATGAAATTTCATACAAAAGTCTTTTAGAGTCAAATGCTCCATTGATTGTGGTTAAGAAATGCCACCGAATTAACTAATTTTGCCAACTCTACCGTGGAAAGCACTGATTTAATCCTTTCCTTATTAAGTGTTCAGTTCCGTGCCAGCAGGTATAGCGGCACGGGTGTTTTCTTTGACATTTGATCCTAGCTCACGAGCATTCAATTTCAATAAGTGAGAAAATTTTCTCTGTGATAAATAGATAGCGTGACCTGTTTATGTTTTCGTCTTTTCTCTTACAGGCATGTTTTTCTGGAGAATAAAAAACTGCTAAAATATCGAGGCTGCCTTACACAAGAACTTGTGGATGCCTTAAGTGATGATAATATTTCGCAGTTTTAATTTACTTCACACGGAACAAAGTTTTGGTTTGAGAGATGGGCACAGCAGCGAGTTCAAGCAGCCGAGTGAGAACTATTAAAACCAGTAGAGAAACTGACAGTAGATGGGCCAGGTAATTTGAGTACCCGAAGAACTATGTATAAATCAAGTAAAACGCTGCTAAATTGTATTCTACCGAGGGATGAAAAAAAAGTTTTCAAATACCGTTTAAAAAACTGTTGGAAATCTCCGATCATCGCCATCTCTGCTGTTCCGGAAACATTAAAAAAAGTCTCTTGTTAAAAACAAAATACATTCAATTTTTGATGTTATTTAATGTTTCATTTGAAACATGCCTACAAACATCCGTTTCAGCAAATCAGGAAAGTTGCCACAGTCATCCTCGCCCAACAGAGAGCCAGCAGCTGACACAGACAGAGCAAATGGCATCGTCAGAGTGTCCAGCGCTAGAAACAGGATGCTCACTGCAGTTGCAGGTGAATTCTTCATATCAGGGGTCTCTAATGGGGGGGGGGATTTGAGGGTTACCCCCAAACCGCCCAGCTATTTATCTATCCCCTTTTTTGGCAAATTTTTGGGCTACTATCCCCTTAACCCCCCCCCCCCCAATTGGCCAGCCATATACCTATCTGGACCAACTTTTGAGAAATTATACCTAAATTTCAGTTGGAAATCCTACTTTTTATAGATTTTCACCTCCAAAATCACTAGTTTATGTGTCTAACTGCCTATTTTCAGCTATTTTTAGTGTTATGTTCTTTTATACCTATTTTGAGCTATTTTTCAGCTACTTTAAGTGATGTTGTCCCTTTTTCTTCCTTCTACACCTTGGAAAACCCTATATCTATTGAACTCCTGCCACACGCCGTCCTCCAAAATTTTTCTATGCTAGGTTAGGTATCTAACACTAGGGAGGAGCGATTTGCTACATCAATCAATCAATCAATCGATCTATTCAATTCCGGAGGGTAAACATCTAGGATACTCCAGCTTCACACCATGCCATTGTCATGTATTTTTAACGTCACCCCACCCGGCTTGGCACAGTGCCAATTGACAAATGCGCAGGTCGCCTGCGCAGCAGTGAATCCACGTCCAGTTCGCATCAGAGGCGACTGCAGCACCTGCGCGCCGCACTGGACGCCTCCGAGCACAGGGCGAACGATGCGCAGACTAGAGTCAGAGCGCTCGAGAGACAGGTATAGATACCGTATTTACTCGAATAGTTCCCCCAGGAAATTATTTTTTCGTCAGACATTTTTGAAGGGGAACTATTCAAGGGGAGGAATTATTCAAGTGGGGGAATTATTATTCCATCAAAATTTTCACGCACATTTCTGTCATACTACATATTTACCTAGGGTGGCAGACGGTACGGCCTTGCGGTAAACCATACGGTACGGTAAATTTCCTCTTTTGCGGTAAACGGTACAGTACGGTAAATCTTCAATTTTGCGGTAAACGGTACGGTACGGTAAATCTGAAAAGTGCGGTTCACGGTACGGTACGGTATGGTAAATTCTCGCTTGTCAGAAATGTACCAATGCCGGACTACAGACAACTTTTACTTCATGAATTGACAGAAAACTGAATTATGCAATGTGTTAATGGACTTTAGAACACAATAACAGTGTGATAACATAGAATTACATTTACCACAACGCAGTGGCTCAATATATAGGCTTTTTTAAGGTTTAGAAGGAAGAAATGGAGAAAAATTGCGAAAAGTGGGTGAAAAATTGCTAAGTGGGTGAAAATGGTAAAAAGTATATAAGTGCATGCATATGTACCTACAACAAATAAGCTCAAAACATTGAGGATGATGTAAAACAACTACAGTGCGATTTGAATCACATGGCTTGATTTGAAAAACACATTATACTAATGTAAATGAAGAGTTACAGCAATATTGCATGTAGAAATGGAAGGGTTTCAAATCAGTCCAAACAATGTTGTCAAATTTGCGCGCTTGCATGCAAAAAATTTGCAGAACACCACATCTTAAAGTCAATTTTAAGGTGAATTTTTAAGGTCAATCTGAGTCAAATTTACCGCATTTTCTGCGGTAAATGAGTGCGGTACGCGGTACGGTATGGTAAATTTTGAAAAATGCGGTATGCGGTATGGTACAGTAAATTTCTAAAAGTGCGGTAAACGGTACAGTACGGTAAATTTTCCAAAAATGCGGTACGGTACGGTACAGTAAATTCTGCCACCCTATACATACCCATGCATGTCCTGTTTCCGTTGATATTACACATTCCATTGCATCTTTGCAAAGCAGATGTGCTAAATTTGCACTGATGAATCAGACCAAACACAGCTGTTTTGTTTGGTCTGACTTCATCCCTTGTTTGTAAATGATATTTAAGTCCATTACTTTTCTTCTATGATTGGGGGGAATTATTCGAGTGGGGGAATTATATTTTCGTCACTCGTCTAACAGGGGGGAACTATTCAAGAGGGGGAATTATTCAAGTGGGGGGAACTATTCGAGTAAATACAGTAGGCGGTTGAATAGGGGTTCGGGGGTTGCTCCCACGAAACGCTTCAGCTATCAAACCTACTTTCCTCGCTGGGGTCTTCTAGATTTCGACTACTTTTTTCAGCGACCTATCTTTATAAAGAGGTTCCAACCAGGGGTATCTTGAATTTCGGGGGGGTTCGCGGGGGTTCAATATATAGGCATAGAAGGACGAAAAGGGAGAAAAATCGCTAAAAGTAGGTGAAAAATGGGTAAATAAGCACATATATTTACTACTAAAAATAGCTGAAAATTTAGACACATGAACATGAAGATTTTGGCAGTTAGACACATGAACTAGTGATTTTGGAGGTGAAAATCTATAAAAAGGTATGAAAAATAGCGATTTTGAGCGAAAATTGGGGTCGTGTATATCAAAAATTGCTGCAGATAGGTGGATAGCTGGCCGATTGGGGGGGGGGGGGGGTTAGGGGACAGTAGCCCAAAATTTTACCTCCGGGATAGATAGATAGCTTAGCGGCCTCCGGGATAGATAGATAGCTTAGCGGCCTCCGGGATAGATAGATAGCTGGGCAGTTTGGGGTGGCGGTAACCCCCCCCCCCTTTCCTACCCCTGTTTCCTCGACTTAACTCCATCCAGGCAGGGATATCCTGGATATATTTTCCAAGGTGTAGAAGGAAAAAAGTAAGAAAATCGTTAAAAAAGTGAAATAAAGCTTAAAATAGGTATAGATACAGACACATCTTCATAAAGGCAAAAATATGTATTATAGGTAAAAATAAACAAGACGGCGCATGAAATAGCGATTTTGAATACAAAATCGGCAAAAAGGTGTGAACATTGAGCAAACATTCAGTCAAAATGTCTAAGTTTTTTTATTCTAATGTCTAAGTTCAGTTTTTTGAGCGGGGGGGGGGGGGGGGGGCGGATTGTATACGGAGTCCCGCGAACGGGGGGGCGGCGCCCCCCCCCCCTAAAATTTGTTCCCGTAGTACAGGAATAGGGCCATGGCGCTGGCGCCATTTGTTGGCACCAGCGCCATGACCTTATTGGCGTTGGCGCCAACGCCGACATGTACCATATAGTACTTATTTGTGCCTAAATTTATGGTATCGGGCACGGCGTCGAGGGCATTTGTAGTGGTGATTTCACTCTCGAAAGTAAAAAAATAAGTTATAGATAGCGTGCAGTGCGGAAATGCGCGCTCGCACGCAAATTTTTTGCAAAGTGGGTACAAAATCGCTTCACAAAGTGCCATTCCTGGCACATTTTTTTGCCCGGCCCGGGAAGGGGGGGGGGCGGCCGCCCCCCCCCCTGCGTACGTCCCTGCTAATACCTAATTCCGATTCTCACCAACCTGCAGATGACGCTACTACAGCACAGAAACAATGAATTGGCAGCTGAAGCGACATGGCTCAAAGCACAGCTGCCCCAAAGACCAGAGGTAAATCAAATAAAGCATTTATCATTTTCCGATTCTATAAGTTCAGACTGCCAAAAAATGAGCTATTTATCCATGATGACAAAATTATTGCCTCACAGATCCCAGTCAACACTACAAACAGTGAAACTTCGGAACCCGTCTCCATAACAACAGACTCAAATATCAGCTCCCAATTGCAACAAGCGTCTAACGCAAAAAGCAACACTTTTGATTTGCGAAAGCGATCGGGTAGCCCCATGAGTAATCTAAAGAATATTTCTAATGGCGGCTTAGTAAAACCCGAAGATAAAAGTGAGAATTTGAAGCGAACTTCCGGGGAGCAAGTTTCACAGGAGAAGGAAAACAAGAAAATGGTGAGTTTTCATAATTATATGATAATTTTATTGCTGCAAGCGGAAGCGCGGCTACGTATGGGATGGGGAATGGTACAGATGACCGGTAGTGGTGTGGTAAATTTTGAAAATAGCGACAGCCGGTAAACTTGCATAAGGCACAAAAATTGCTAAATACATAGTGCAAAAATACTAAAAATAATAATAAAGAAAATAATAAATAATATATTGCTTGGATGAAGCCGAATATGTAATGTATTATCAATATGAAAAAAACGATAAAGCAACACAAACAAGAATAAAGTTTTGAACCTCAGATAGGAAAGTGTGTGCCTAGAACGGGCTAAAATTAGGTAAAAACAGCAATTTCGTTGTAACGATTACTCTGTTTTGAGGGCAGGTCAATCTAGACGGCAGCCAAGCAAAATGGACCAGACCTCTACAAGAACAATTCATATTTCACAGCGCGAAACGCATCAAAAAGAAGTGGATGCAATGCGAAAGGAATTGGAGACGATGAAGAAAAACCTGACTGAGCAGATTGAAGTTTTGCAAGCGCAATTGAGACACAGCGCAAAGCTGAATGCACAGCTGGAAGGTATTGATATTGGATGGTTGGAAACCAGAAAATTTTCCTGGCTAATTCCCACTAACATCGTAAAAATGTGTGATTTTGAGAAAACATAATCCCAGAAAAACCTTGAACAGGTATAAACAAATATAATATTTATAAAAAATATTCTGTTATTTTTCAAAATGTAAGAAAACCTCCCAAAAGGAAAAAATTACCTCCGAAAAATCCTGGAAAAAATATAAAAATTTAAAGATTTTTTCAATGCTAATACCCAGCTACAATCTATTACAAAAAAAGCACAAACCTCACAGACGTAGTGCGCGACAATCTTTCCGATGCTCACGTGCGGCAGGCGAGAATAGCAGCTCAGAGATTGGACTTCAATTCGAGCTTCACAGCGAACGCGTCTAGGTGAGTTAAGAAAATTACGAAATATTGGAACGCTGCCAAATCGAAATATCGCTGACATCAACCGGTTATTACAGAGCGCAGTTCATATCTGATTTAAATAATCAAATAAGCGAGCTGCGAGCGAAAATTCGGACACTCGAAAATGAGATCGTGACCAGGGATGTGGAAATCGCAGACTTAAAGGTTGGATGAACTTTTGGAAAGATGCCAAGGCTAAGAAAATCAGTGGGTAGAAATTTCTCGTCCGAAAATGTGCGGAATAGGGTGCATTTTCGCGTAAATCAGAAGCATATGAATTAGCTACCACCAGATCCCTCTAAGAAGGATAGAAGACGCGGAAAAAAGCTACCTGTACACCGATGTCGCCCTTCCGGAATCAACCACTCAATTCAAATTTAAAAAGAATTTCTCTAAAAAAACTTTTGGAAACACGCCAAATATTTCATTATTGCGAAATATTCGCAGTCGAGTCTGACGAACGTCGATGCCCAGTCGAAGCAACACTCGAATGGCAGCCACGTCGAAATTCCGGTCGGCAGTAGCGCGTGCAGTAGCTCTACGCAGTCTATTCAGTCGCAAAGTCAGAATCGTGTGTCCTCTGCTACCCAAAATAATGACGCCAGAAGTGTGGAGAGCGGCCTGGCGCCCGGCTCCGCAGCGACAAAGACCACAATCGCTGCCGTCGTGCACAGAGCGGGAAGTGCGCAGAGTTTGGGCGGTTGGTGTTTGTCTGTTGACGTTTTTTCAATGCTTCTGGTTAGAGCTGGTGCCAGTTCTGCACCCTGTAAAGTGTAAAGTAAAGTCCTATTTAGATGTTTGTCAATTGTCATGTTAAGTGTCAAAACTCCAGTAATAAAATTTTTTTTATTTCGATTGGCATTTTGCATGACAATTGACACATTTCTTTACACTCTCCAGCGTGCGGGACTGACAAGAGATGTTCACTTAACCAATCACAATTCGCTTTTCCAGGAATATCTGTGGCGAGACGTCGATCCACGCTTAGCAATGCAGCTGAGCTTGATGCCGCTGTGGGTAACAACCTGGACAAAGAGATCGACCAAATTTTGGCACCAGAAAAACCGCGAGATGTTGCGAAACTTGTTAGCTCGACAATTGACACTTGACAGTTTAAAAAATGTCAAAAAAACTATGCCTATTGTTCAGGGTTCAGCGCACAGCGACAACAGAAGTGCTACCGCTGAGTCGAGTTCGAATGCTATGAAAAACGTGTTTGCATTCGGAGACCATTTGGAGCCGATCAGAGTGGCGGGAACTCCCGAAGAAGGCAGACCGAAAACTGACGGGTCTCGTGTAAGTTCTACCAATGCGGTTCCTGCTAGCTTAGCTATCGATTTAGATGGACGTGGCACTTCTAATGTGTTCAGCCTTTTTCTGAAAAATTAGAGAAAAACCAGAAATTTGGCTAAAATTCCGATCCAGTGCCAGGATCCCTGGATAACCCCCGACCCCGAAAACGCAAAAAAAAACAATCCCGTTTCCGATCCCGAAAATTCAACGTCCTAATCCCGACCCAGTTGAACACTATACTGGATATACGTACAATGTTCAAAATTTGTTACCCCTTTATGCGATGTTTCTCTCTGACATGTTTATTTAAGTGACTTCGTACCAGGGGTTTAGTAGGGGGGGGGGGGTTACCCCCCCCCAAATCCGACAGCTACCTATCTATCCCAGAGGCCCGCTCAGCTATCTATCTATCCCGGAGGGAAAATTTCGTGCTACTATCCCCTAACCCCCCCCCCCCCAAATCGGACAGCTATCTATCTATCTGAAGCGATTTTAATAAAATTTTGCCCCAATTTTCGCTCAAAACCGCTAATTTTCGTACCTTTTTTATACCTTTTCACCTTCAAAATTCTAATTCATATTCCGTATTGCCTATTTTCGGCTATTTTTTGTACTATATGTACTTATATACCTATTTTTAGCTGTTTTTCTCCTTGTTAACCCCCCCCCAAAAAAACAAAAAAAAATTTCGGCTATCTATCCCTCCGGAGGAGCGATTTACTATCTATATGAACCCCCGCGGGGGTCCACATCTACAAAACCCCTGCTTCGTACCTTGTGCACACAGATGTCTGGCTCGACGGTGACTGCCACAGATGTGACGCTAAACAACAGCCATAGTCACAATCTGATTGCGGGAAACGTATTGTTCAGCAAGAAGAAATTCAGCAACAGTGAAGCCCCTCCGGCTGCGAAAGATGATAACAAACATGGTGAGTTATGAGAAAACCGCTCATGAAACATTGTGGCATTCATTTTATCAGTTACATTTTTCAGCTGAGGATTTCGAGGTCGTGTCTGTGAGAGATGACGAGCACCCAACAAAAGATGTGAAGCAGCGCGCTGAGAATTTTCAAGTTGCTTCGCCTGCAGCGCCATTCTTGCAGGTTGGGGTGATGTGGGGACTGTGTAGGGTGGAAAATAAACGGGTTTTTTGACAACCCAGTTTAAAAAACACAATGTTTTTAATATAGAACGTTTTTTTTAACTCCTAAATATGGTTAATTATGAGTAAACATATACAGGTATGTACGTCAGACAGGTGACAGTACTTTGTGATGTTATATATAGCCACAGAATGGCCGTGGAGCCATGGGATAACATTACAAGTAGCGATTTCTGTCAAAAATATCCATGTTCATGTCATCTGTTTACATTTCCAAGGTTTAGGCATTTTTAAAAACCGTTTTAAAACGCCGGACACCCCTAATCTTCACCGATAATTTCGTTTTCTGATTGTTGTAAAAGATTCCCTCCAATGTACAGGAATCGAACACCCCCACTGGTAGAACAGCTGAAATTCACACATATGCTACAGAAGGCGATATGGCGGATGGTGCACTGAGCAATTCACTTGGCTCGCTGCCAGCTAGTACTGACGTGACTAGTGACGCAGAGGAAGAGGAACTTATAAATATAGATGATTTAGGTTTGTGATTTGCGTGCAGTTGCAATCACTCTGCAAGTAGTAGCCGCCTGCACTTAATTATGACTGCTCTGCAAGTGTGCTTGTCCTGCATGTTTGCACCCCAGCTAGCATTGAAAGATGGTTGATTTTGAAACAATATAATATCAGAAAATCCTTCAAAATGAAAATACAATAAAATCTATCTGGTAACCCAGAGAAAAAAATAATGATGTCTTTTTATATTTTCTTTTCATAGTGGAACCTGTAGAACAAGTCAATAGATACGAGATTTTTTTATATCAAGAATATATGAATCTCCTGATCTTCAGATAGATTTTATTATATTTTTCTTTTGAGAGATTTCCTGAGATTTTCTGTAATTAAATTTTCTCAAAATCACCCATTTTTAATGCTTGGTGGGGTGCATACTTGTAGAGCGAGCGCACTTGTAGAGCGGCCGTAATTAGGTACTTGCAGGCCGCTACCACTTGCAGAACGAGCTTGCTTACTGAGAGAGTCCCGGTCGTTGCAACAGGGGCGTACTGTGACAAAGCGGGCTATTCTTTCGTTACTCGCAAATCACACCGTGCTCAGGGTCGACCTCCACGCTGCACATGCCACCAATCCTTGGCTCCAGCACCAGTGCAGCTGCTCTGCGATCCGACGACACGCCGACGCCAAATAATACTTCCGGCGCCGCTGGCAACGTGCAGACTTCTGCTGATAAAGCGAGACCCTTCAGCGGGCAAAGCAGGCGCAGTGGATTCGTGAGACATCGGTATTACACCAGACACCAACAGCAAGGTGCGTCGGGTATGTTTTTTTTCGTATCGCTTTTTAGACGTTTTATTTGGCAGAAAAGTCGAACCAAATCATTGCGGATTCACAACACGATTGGCAACATAAATACTATGTAAGTTTAAATATAACGTATTTCCTCGAAATACCCCCAGGGGTTTTATCTTTTCAGAGTGGAAATTTTGAGGGGGGTATTTCGAAGGGGGGGGGGTATTATTTCGTCAGAAATTTTCACGAAGTTCATAGTAAAGAGTACGGTTTACTGTACCCAAAACTGGTAATAAACGTGTCCAAGTATGACGTATCAACGTATAAGTTGGACATATCAACGTGCATCGCTACACAAACTAGAATATGTGTAGCTGCGATGCAAACTGCGGCCAATATATACATAATGTACGTTGCATACATGATGTACATCATTTCAGACGGGGGTATTTCGAGGGGGGTTTATGTTTCCCCAGCTCAAAAACACCTGGGGGTATTTCGAGGGGGGGTTAATTCAAGGGTGGGTATTTCGAGGAAATACGGTATGTAAATCCTCAAGAAAGTTATTTTCGAGCAACCCCCTCCAAATAACTCTCCCTGTTACCCAAGAGAGAAAAAGAAAACACTCTCGAATAACGTCCCTTTTTCGATAATAGGGAAAGATGTCACAACTGGTGCTCAATTCACTACTATAGATTTCATTGCTTGAATTAGGTATAAATATGTTGCCCAACTTAGTATTTATTTATTCACGCAACTCGCGCACAGAAACCCTGCGTTTTTCCAGCCGGCACCACTAGCAGCACGCCGCCGCGTCAGCACAACGGCGGCCAGTCGCGGGACGAGCACGCGGGCGCCACCGGCAGCGACAGCCGGCCCATGACCAGCGCCGGCGCCGCCTCGACAAAGTCACACGATTCGGGCATCGTCTTGGGCCAGACTTTCAACTTGGGACAGACGCCGAATGCCATGCCGGGTGTGCGAGCGAATACGTTTGATAGAGGGTAGGACAGGAGGTGTTGACCCAGCAGCTGTAGACATCCAACAGCCATGGATATTTAACACCCCTGGATATTTGCATGTGTGTCGTTCGCATAGAACACCTCTGGACATCATCTGGATATCATCATCATCTGGGTTGAGAATTTTCCGCTAGATTTTGGATGTCCTTCGGGTTTCTGGGTTTTCTACCAATGCGCACATGCAAATGTCTAGGGATGCTTAATTTGTTTAAAATGTGGCTTAATGTGGGAGTGCTTGATTTGGGGAATGTGCGTGGGTTGTTCGCTGAAGATATGTCCGTGAAAATGCCATGTGCACATACCGAGTCATATTTACCGCCAGCATTCGTTGAAGTCGGAATATTGTAATTATTTAAGATACCCACTTTCCAACAACTGTTATTAGTTTAGTATACCTAATAGGTTTTATCAAGTGTGATGTTCAAGGGATCATGATCTCCGTCGTTGTGCGTCGATGACATATTGTCAACCGATTGTACTGTGCCTGTGACTTCAGATAAATAATATATATATATTTTTCTAATGCCGGTGCGGACACTAGTTGACAATCAGAATTTTGAAAACTGATAAAACACAATTGATTTCATAAACACATTTGATTCAGCACATTTGATTACAATTTTTAATTCAATTTTGTTTTAATTTAAAACACATTCACCAAACGCTTTCTCGCTCTCGTCTTGCAACCGACGATGAAAAAGTATAAAATCCGTTGCCTAACAAGCTTCATCAAAGTATTAAGTGAAATGGCTAATTGCTTCCACTGGTCACTGGTCAGCGTTGGTTGCTCTCATGTGGGTGATTTTTTTCGTACATTGTAAACATCCAGATGTGAGAGTCGCTTATTTCTACGCACAATGCCACCCAACCTCCTACACAAGCAAATTAAATTCCCGAAGTAATCACTTAATGCAGCCATATACCCAAAAATTCCTGTTGCTACATAGCTTCTACACAAAAATTCGTGTAGGTTTTCAGTAGTAATTTATAGCTGACCTTCCAGTAGATGCCCATCCGTTTTTATTTTCGGTTGACATTCTAGAGTTTCTATATACCGTATTTCCTTGACTTACCCCCCCCCCCCAGGAGGTTTATTTTTTCAGAGTGGAAATTTTGATGGGGTATTTCGAGAGGGAGTGGTATTTCGAAGAATTACGGTATGTGATATATATGTAAGTCAATCACCTGTTTGTGTAAACAAACGAGTATGCAGGTGTATAGTTTACGAACTGCAAGCTTTGCATGGAATTTTACAATAACCCAACTGAGTAAATGACAAACAAAAATTGATTTTTTCATCACATTTCATTCCTTTCACTATCAGTAATCTCTTGGATAATAATTCACCAAAATACGGTAAAATTCTATGCAAAACAGCCTGCCGGATTACTCAATACTGTGCGTAGGTAACATACCCAACAATGGGCAAGTTTTCTTTAAAAACACTTTCTGTGTTTTGAGTTTTTCAAAATTGAATACCTGTGTTTTGAGTTTTTTTGTGAAAAAAACTTGAGTGACTCTGTTTTTATTTCTGTGTTTTGGTGAAAACTCAAGTTTTTTTGTGAAAAAAATGTTCTTCAAAAACTTTTCTTCAAAAAGTTTTTGCCCAAAAACAGTGGTTTTCTCATTACAAATTGTTTACTGCATGTTCAGGGACACTGTAAAATGTGCTGAAAAATGTAAACAGTCATGTAAAATGTCAAAATAAATTTTTTTGACTGGGCATTTGGTATTTTCGATGATATTTTACTTTGCCTGTTACACTTGATGCACTCGCCTTTTAACCCATTAGAGTTGCAATTTGCAAATAGTACCTTATGAGTGACCAGGTGATGCTTTGGGGTTAGTATTCAGCTCTGTGAAGTGAGCTGGTGGGTGCAAGTGTCTTTGCCAATCAGTCAGTATCACAATTCCAATCATTGTCATGGATTTCAATTGTATTTTGTTACGTGTTATTAAATTGGGTCATTTGTATGCATCTGTTGATATGTACTTATGCACATTCCTCATGTTGTTCAGTTCAACACAGCACAGTATTCCTCAAATCCAATGAAAAAACTCAAAAAACGTTTCTGTGTTTCCGTGTTTGTGTGTTTCCGTGTTTGTGTGTTTCCGTGTTCTCCAATAAAAAACTTCATTTCAGTTTTTTTCAAAAATGTTGAGTTTCTGCGTAAAACAAAAACACAGAAACTCAATTAGTTTCTGTGTTTTTTCCATCGTTGAACATACCTATTTATGTCGTTATTTAGTATCAATTTCTTGTTCTCAATATTGGTGCAGCATACACAAACCAGTATGTCACTGGTCATTGCTATTTGTCACGAAACGTCGTGTACATTTTTTATTACGTAAATACCAGAGTTGTTAGTATACTGGCATTGTTGGAAAGCGTAGAGGGAAACGTAAACACCTTTTCCAAACTAATTGTTACTACTGAATTTATCTGGAGACTGTAAAGTTTGCAGAAATTTTTCCGTAAATTGGAAAATATTGCAGAAATTTACGGGAAACAGTAAATAATAGCGTAATTGAAAACATGCCAGCTGGAACATGCAAGCTGGAAACCCAGAAAATTTCGCAGAAAACGGAACATGAGTGGGAAAAGTATAAATGGAAACAAAAAAATTGCCTTCAACAATGGTGTTTTTGAAAACCTAAGTGTAAGCTATAAATATTGGGCATTGCGGGTGAACGTGACCATGTTTTTGCAACTCTGGTAAATTCGGTAAAATACCCACATTTCAGCTAAAAATGTAGCGTTGTCAGGTTTGGTGCAGTGCACCACTTGGTATTGTACAGTAGTTGGGTACCGGGTACCGTAAAGTGTCGATCAAGAACCTCACGTCCATGGAGTTTGGTATGGGCCGCATGTCACCAGCATTTCAGGATTGCAAAGTTAAGCTGAGTTCCTATTCCGTGGTGGCATTTTATATTCCCTTTCTCATGTACGATAGTTTTGAATGCTCGCTGCTTGATCGACGCTTTACAATAGTGCATTCGATTGGCTCAGTTTTAACGTTTTTGTAAAATGATACATAATCTGCCAAATATGCGCTGGTCTAAGTAATTATTATCGAATAGAATGAACTCTATTAGGCGGTGTTTACAAGAGACGGCCGTGTGACAACCACAAATTTGATTTTTCAAACATTTTGGGATGGGAATATTTAATTTTCATCCCAAAAATGGTTGAAAAATTTGTTTTGTTGTTTTGTTGTCAAATGGTAGGGTTCAAACGGGACCAGTTTTCGGGACCGGGACCGGGACCAGAAATTTTCCAATGTCGGGACCGGGACCGGGACCAGGAATTTTTGAATGTCGGGACCGGGACCGGGACTGGGGTGTCGGGGCCGGGACCGGGACTGGGACTGGGTCGTTAGAAATGTATTTTTTGCCAGAAATCACCTCTTATAACGCTATACATAACATCACAAACTACTACCGCTTGTCTCGTATACCTATATTTGTTGACTCGCAACTATATTTAGGAGTGTTGGAAAAAAAATTGTAGAAGGGATAGAAAAAAACGACATTTTTTCCATCACTTATCATCGAAGTCGGGACCACTGAAAAATTCCGGGACCGGGACCGGGACTGGGTGGTCGGGACCGGGACCAGGATTTTTTTAATGTCGGGACCGGGACTGGGGTGTCGGGACCGGGACCGGGACAACCCCAGTCCCGACTTTTTGCCGAACCGGGTACCGGGACCGCGGTCCCGTTTGAACCCTATCAAATGGTCGTTTCCTGTAAACACCGCTTACATAAATATGCTTTATTTCACATTGCTCACAGAAAAAATGTTCTGCGTTGGTCAATAGATCGTTTTCAAATTGGTGGCAGCTGGGTGTAACCCTTGGTTTGCGGCTTTTTTGGCGCTGATGATTTCCTCGTTACACTCATAATCTGTTTGAACGTACCAGTGGAAAATTTATATACCCTAAATCCTCGGATAGGACCCCAGGGGAGTTATTTTTCCGTCAGACGTTTTTGAGGGGGAGTTATTCGAGGGGGGATTTATTTTTTCCCTAGAAAACTTGACTTAATTCATTGTATGGATGCCGTCTGTCAACTCATTTAGCTAATTCAGGTATTTAACTGTCCCACAACGAAAATATGCTTATACACTGCATACACATGTATCTGCTGTGGCTGGTTTAAGCTATTTAATATTGTTTTGAATTGTATCCTTTTCATCCAGAGGGTTGAGTGTTTCGAGGGGAGAGTTATTTACCCTCACCTTGTAAACAGGGGGAGTTAATCAATGGCGGGAGTTATTCGAGGGGGGTCTTATTCAAGGATTTGCGGTACCTATTTACGCAAAAACATTTATTTTGCTTTTCACTTCTATCCAATTTTTCAATCATTGGATAAGTCCTTGAATGTATTTCTCAATGTCGTCAGACTAACTCAAAATTTAGATAAAAGTGACTCTTTTAAAGGTTACTCGTTTTTGAGTAGGTACTGTAACTATTTTCCTACCTAGTAAAAATTTATAAATAGTAATACGACAATGTCGGTTACCTGTTGGTGTAATCCACTGATTGGTGCCGATATTTTCCTCACGGTTGAAGTTTTTTTGTCCGGAATTCCGAGTGTATCAGTGCTCTGATTTCTTTTTTTCCTCTTAGACAGCTGGCGGCAATCCTTGGCCCTGTAAAATGTCAAATGTCATGCAAAGTGTCAAAAGTCATGTAAAATGCCCTGCGAAATGGCAGCTCAGTTGGCATTTCGCAATGCATTTTACATGACTTTTGACACTTTGCATGACATTTGACATTTTACAGGGTCTGGGACTGACACCAGATCTGACCATCTTGGGGAAACCTTCACCTTGTTGCCCTTTTCGTGTTGGCTTTGATTAAAGCTCTCAGACGCCCCCACAAATGGGTCGCTGTCACTTTTGTACTTCTCAAAGGCTATTAATGACGCGTCATTCAAAAGTACACCTTTATTGTAAATGGACGGCGCTGAATCCATGTTTGCGGAATATTTTCTCTGGCTTTTGGCGTAGGTAAGAGGACTTGTGGGCCTCGATCCTGGGCCTGAAATTTGATTAGGTGTATGAATTTGCAACAATTGGGGTAAGTCCGAAAAATCGATGTTGAGTTAATTGCAATTTTATTTTCGTTTCCAATACCTCTGCCAGACGCCGATAAATGGGATTTATTGTGAAGCGTCGTGGAGTGTCTTCACGCTGACGCTTCACGCAACACGCTAGCATTTCCACATCCATCACGAAAATCTGCGCGAAGACACTTCACGCTTTCTTAATATGGCGCGGGCATGCAAATGTATATTTTAGTGAAGCATGTGGAAGCATCAGTGCCGTGATTTGTCATCCACAAGTTTGGGATGCGCGTGAAGCGCATGGTGAAGCGTGTGGACGACGCTGGTGTTGTTGGTGGGAGCGTGTGGAAGCGCGACGCTTCCATGCGCTTCACGAGCCCATTTTTGATGTGGTTGAAAATTGTGTAAGTACTTCAAAATTCATAAAATGTGAGCAAAATTTCGCGCCTGTGCTCTCAATCTCAACATATATGGTAGCATTGGGTTTTCCACAAAACAGATTTTAATGAATATAAAAAATTCGGAGAATAAGTTCAGTGAACAAGGTTAAACGTCTTTTTTCACTGACGCAATTTTTTCTTCTGGTTCTAAAAAGTTAACCTTGTGTGGAATTTATGGAGTTATTGACTTTCAGAATTCATTGCCCACAATTGATTTATTGACTTTCTTTCTAGGTATATTTTTCACAAACAATATGTGGGGAGATTGAACTTCTTGCCCGATTGTTTGCAAACTTGTCAAAGTGACATAGGTAATCTCAAAAACTAAATTGAAAAATTGGCGAGAGCGAGCAGCGAAGCCAACCAACCAACCAGGGGTTGCCATTTGTGGGTTTCACCCCTGATAAACCAACCTACAATTTTTTCACTTGAAAATAATCCTGGTTATGATACTTTTGAAAATAATTACCTAGATCAGATTAGGTAATAGTGATTCAAAAGACCTGGGAACAGCATAGAAAGTGGTGTCGTTCTGCCAGATTCATCCTGCATGCCAATGTGCAGCGCACCGACCAGACTTCTAGCTACGCTGGCTGGCCTAGTGGTGATCCTAGTGGGCACCTGTAAAATTCAGATTTGTCTGGTAGGGGTACCACCGTATTACCTTGAATTAACCCCACTCCCCTAAAATTAACCCCCCCTCGACATACCCCCCTAAAATTTCGCTGAGGAAGTAATAACCCCCCTCGGAATACCGCCCCCAAGTTTACTGTAAAGAGAATGTACACGACAAATTCCGAAGTTGGTGATCTGTATGCTGCAGAACACACGTTGAAACCAATGACTGAGTGACGTTAGGGCAAGGTGTGTGCGTATATACAGTCATATACGTCTATAAACACATATTTACGTCTATGTAATTGCTTGATTTTTCTATGTCTCAGTACGTGGAATTTCACAAAAATTCTTGCAAAATAATAGACCCCCCTCGAATCGAATAAGCCCCCCCCCTTAAAATTAATTTAAAATTAAGAAAATAATGAACTCCCTGTGGGTATTTCGAGGTAATACGGTAATTTGTAAATTTACGTTTCTCGTGAACGAATGTAAGCTGAAATTTAGATTCAACCTCTAAGTGCAAGTTTTCATCCTTCTTCATTTGGCTTCCATCCAAGTGTCCATCATTTTCTTCCTGTTCGTCATCGTCCTGCAGCTCATGATCGTCATCCAATGCGAGAAGAGCCAACGAATCGAAGCTTCTCCCGAAGTGTCTTTTTGTATTCATGCCTATAGGTTAGGATTGTCGATTGTGCTACAGTCCATTTAAAGGTTTCAGACGATACGGCTTTTTCAAGGTCATACCGTATTACCTCCAATATAAGGCATCCCTCTAATATAAGGTACCCTCTAATATAAGGTATAACTTTTGGCTATTTTGAACGTGACGAAATAAATATAAGGTACCCTCTAATATAAGGCGTACCTCTAATATAAGGCACAGATGGCTGCGTGCCAAAACGCGCAAAATCATAAAAACTGTCGCCAAACATGGCGGAAAATGATGAAAATGGTGCCGAAGGGCACTGCGATAACTCTTTGTCGACTTCTGCCATTTTGTAGTGATACTGTACCACCTATTTCGTACATTCCAATTTGAAAAAATGAATTGTATCGTTGTTCACTGTTGGTAAAATTTCTTTAAAATCTGGTGAAAATAATTGAAGGGACCCTCTAATATAAGGTACCCTCTAATATAAGGCATCACTTTTAGCTCGAAAAATCTGACGAAAACAATATAAGGTATACCTTATATTAGAGGTAATACGGTATTCTATTTTCGTTATGTAATTTTTGCTACCCTATTCCCAATTAGTTACTTTTTCAATGTTTTTGACGTTGACAGACAACATTCGGTGTGAGAACTATTATCAATATCAGATACCGTATTTCCTCGAAATACCCCCGGGGGGTTTATTGTTTCAGAGTGAGAATTTTGAGGGGGGGTTAAACGAGGGGGGGGGGGTATTTCGAGGGGGGGGTTTATTATTTCGCCAGAAATTTTTTGAAATCCCAGTACTAAAATGTCGTCTGAAACGTACGCAGACGTCGAAAAATGCAACAAAAATCGCCATTTATAAGACTCTAAAGACATTTATAAGTGTGTAGACGTACAAACACTGTTCTCACATAACAGAGGAATCGTTTTTAACGTGTGTTCTGCATTGTCGGGATGACAAACCGCAGCCTTTGTCATTTACGTTCTCTATACACTAAATTTTGGGGGGGGGGTATTGTAGGGGGGGGTTTATAAGTTCATAGTGTCCATTTTGAGGGGGGGTATTTCGAGGGGGGGTATTTCGAGGGGGGGGGGTATTTCGAGGAAATACGGTAATTGAAACTCGATCCAAATTCGCAAAAAAGCCGTCAATATTCAACACATGCGATATCATCCGAAACGTATTCATTTTTAGGAATTGGAAACATGACCGGTGTTGACTGAGAGATGGTAGTTTGCATCCAGCGAGGCTTTGCGGTGTTGCTGCGTAGTGGATTGACATTGCGTTGTTTAAGTGGCTTCCATCCAAATGGTTATTATGCTTCCACCCATCGGAAATTTTAAATTTGACAAAAATATTGGCTAAAGATCCCGGTCGAAATTTTTTCCAACAAACTTACCCGCTGTGCCGTCTGACGCACCTTCATTCGTTCGATTTCCTTTTGCATTTTTTCAGCGCAAAAAATGTGCCCGGCTGAGAGTGCGGCTTCATACGGACTTTGGCCCGCCTGTGTGATCGCAATTTTGAACTGAAAATTGCCCACGTTACGTTGCGGTAAATGTTCAAATAGTTCACATTGTTGCGGGCGGTGAGAATGTCTATTCCTTCACCATAAATGTCATCAAAATGCGCTTTTTTCTTGCTCAAAATCTTTGTAATCGGCCTGATCATCTGCTCGAAGTCGTACATAGCAATGTAGTGCATCACTGTGTTCCCATCATTGTCTGTCAGAGATAGGTTTATATCTGGTGACCGGGCCAGCATTTTTGAAAAGCGCACATGTCTGCGATTAGTGACGACCGAGTCAAGTCTTGACTCGAGTCGAAGTGCGCAATATTTTTAAAGCTGCAGTTACTGCTCGACGTAAAATTCAGGCATAAAATTTTTGCAGCAAAATTCATTCAATACAAGTGGATGATGATATTATACAGGTCTCCAACTTGTCGTCGAGTCGTGGACCAAGTAATAGTCCACCTTTTAATCGTGGTCAAAACTCAACAAGTGCGGTCTACCGTCGGGAGATATCGACTTTTCAACGATTTGTCGTCATCTTAAATTTCTAGATAAAATCGATGAAAAATCCCGATCGCAAGAAAAAGTTGTTTTGGAAAAGAAAAGAAGAAAAATATGTCTGATTAAGAGAAGGCCATCTGATTCTTCGTCCATCACAAGTTGGAGACTTGTATCATGCACTTTTATGTTATCAATTTTGCAGTACATTTTTTTGCTTGCAAATACATATTAAAATAAAAAGCGGAACACAGCTGCACTTGAACGAGTCATTCATTAGCAGTTGTCCAAATGAAACAGAAGTCGATTACCTAGCCCGCTGGAGACCATAGGCGGCGTAAGTGCTTGTACGCTTGTGAATGTCACAAGCGGAAATTTCACTGTCACATTGTGACAGTCACAAGCGTGTATCGTACAAACGAGGGTGAAATCTCAAAATTAGCTCAAAATCACAAAGATTTGCTCCATTTTGACAATTTTCACCTATATTATCACTATTTGCATCCATTTACATCGTTTTATACCTATTTGTAGCCCATTTTTATTATATTTATAGTGATTTCAAAATGTTTGGCTGGCTGCCAACCTCACATAAGGGCTCCGATAAAAAGGTTTCACAAGGTGAAATTTTGACCAATGTGAATGTCACAAGCGCAAATTGGGAACTTGCGCCGCCTATGCTGGAGACCCGTTACAAGTTGGAGACCTGTATAATGTAATTATTGATTTTGCAGTTGAATTTTACGTATGAATTTTACGTTTGAATTTTCCGTCGAGCTGTAATCGCATCGCGTATGCAACACGTTTTTCGAGCAACTCAAATTCTTCTCTTGGCGTTTGTCATGTGAATTTGTACTGGTTTACCTCTTTTTGCAAGCGATCATCAGAGGCGTTCTGCCTTTAGCATCTTTCGTGTTTATCTCTGCCCCCTCTATCATTAACAGAAGCAGATATTTCACTTGTTGTTTGTTGTCGTTCACATATTTCAACACAGCGTGTATCATCGAGATGCCGGAGCTTGCCATTTTTGCATTCGGATCAATGTTTCCATATCTACATGTAAATTCACATGTTGGTGAATGAAAATACAGCAAATCCTCGAATAAGACCCCCCACGAACAACCCTCATCTTGAATAACTCCACCCATCTGGATGAAAATATCTTTTTGTCGTTGTTGGACATTTAAATACTGAATTAAATGAATTGACAGACTGCGTCTATACAATGAATTAAGTCCAACTTTTCTGATGAAAAATAACTCCCCCTCGAATAAGACACCCCTCAAAAACTTCTGATGAAAAAAATAACTCCCCTGGAGTCTTATTCGAGGATTTAGGGTAGCTTCTTTCCAAAAACACGACACGCTCACATATCTGAATGTTGGTCCACATCAAAGCCACCTAGACCGCTAGCCCACAAGTTTCTGGCTACAATTTTATCGTGCATTAGCTCCAGTATGTGGAAAAGTTCCGCTATACTGCTTATCGCTGGCACGCTTGTCGCAGTAATCGGGGGATCTGTAAATGTCGATTATTCCGTTACGATTTATTTGCCTCTGATGAAAATGCGCGTAGATTTGTACCTGGGGCTCGAACCGACTAGACTAGACTCGACTCAACCTAAAAAAATATGCTCACGACTCGAGTCGAGACTCGATTTTCACTGACTACCCGACTCGACCGGAAAATCTTGAAGGCTGTGTGTGACTCGAACTCGCGCGAGTTTAGAGCCATATAAGTATGGCTCGTTGTTATCAAATATTTACTACCTTCTCGCTCAGGCTCAATCACATCATTCAGTTTGTTTCCAGTGACATCGGCTGGTTTTCCCCCAGCTTGTTTATCCATAGCCTCGATCTTCTGATCTTGAATTTTCTGCTCGAACTCTTTGGCTAATTTGATCACTTCCCACCAGCGATCTCGGCGATCTTCTCGTTTGTTGTGCTTTCGACCGCTTTTTTTGAGCGTCACATGTCTGCCATTTGTGTAACTAATTTTTAGCTAAATTTGTCGCGGGTAGTGACAATTAGTGGTGTAGAAGGCGCCACGCCACGAATTTGGCTGGCGCAAGCGCCAATAGCGCTACACGTAAAAAAGGTGGCTGGAGCCAAAAGCGCCAAAAGCGACAATCACACAAGTTACAACGCGCAATGAACATCGAACAAGTATGGTATTTTTTACAAAATCAAATGTTTAAAGATTTACCTATACAGGTATATCATAACAATACATTAATAGGTATTTAAGTGGTGAATAAATAAATGAACATTTACTTGAATAAGTGCCCCTCAAATAATTCCCGTGTAAAATGCGTTAGAAAAAAGTTTGTCATGCGCTAACCCGCATCATTTCAGAAACACAACCTGTAATGTCTGATCAAACAACCTACCGTATTTCCTCGAATTACCCCCCCCCCTTGAATTAACCCCCCCCTCGAAATACCCCCAGGTGTTTTCGAGCTGGGGAAAAAATACCCCCCCCTCGAAATATCCCCGTCTGGAAACAGGTACATCATGTATAAAAGGTACATGATGTATTTATTGATGTAAACTTGCATCGCAGCGACACATATACTAGTGTATGTGTACGTATCTACGTTGATATGTATGGAAATGAAGTGTATGTATCTTGTGAAGTGACCTTTATCACTGTTTTGGGTACGTCAAAGCCCATTCTTTACTACCACCCTTTACGAAAATTTCTGGCGAACCCCCCCTCGAATAAGCCCCCCCTCGAAATACCCCGTTCAAAATTTCCACTCTGAAAAATAAACCCCCTGGGGGTATTTCGAGGAAATACGGTATTCAAGAAAATAAAATCATGTGCGATGCTAATGTTACCTCTTTTCTTTGCCGTGGTGGTGACTCTCGTCGGACTTATCTGTAGCTGGCAATGTGACCACTTCATTCTGCCCTTCCGATACAGTCGTCTGAATGACATCCGAGCTCAATGCCAAACCGCGATCGTTATCTGCTGTAGCTGGCGAGGCATGGATCAAAATCACATGCTCCACAATGAATTTGATATGAAAATGCCTCTGCATGAAATCTGAGCAGTTTTGAAGGGATCATGACTTCGATGCTTTTGATGCTGAGAGACATAGACACGCAGGAGAGCATGTGAATTTTGTATGGTGCTTCAGGCAGCATGGAGGTGTCGTCTTGGTCTGCATGTACACGTTGAATTGAAATGGGCATTAATGAGGAAGGGCGCCACTGTATGAATCTACAATAGCTGATTATAATTAATCATGGCTCCGCAACTCCATTTAGAACTAATTTTTACATATTGGTGCGGCACACACTAGTTTACTGTCTCAGTAAACTCGGATTTGAAAAACTCATAAACCGACATTGAATTGAATACATATGAGTTTACCAGAATGAGCCAACTACAGTTGGCAAAGATATAAAATAACTCATTCTTGTAAGTAAACTAAGATGCATTCAATGTCGATTTATGGCTTTACCAAATCCCAGTTTACTGAGCCGGCCAACTATTGTGTGCGGCACCATTGGATACAAACACCTGACTTGAGCTTGCTTGAATCAAACTTTCGGTTTGCGGTGCACTGGGAACGAGTTACAAACAGCAGCTCGTGAGATGTAACGAAAACGTCACCGCCAGGCGCATGGCTCCAAGTGTCGGTGGTTCTTTGGGCTGGCGCCATTGGTGCAATGGAACAACGCCAACGCCGTGGCGCCATTACATCCCTACCACTGACTCATCCCTTCCATTGAGACGAAATTTAGCGCGATGAAAGCGCTCCTCCATTGTATATTTTCTTGTAGCAAAGATCGGTACATTACCTGTTTCTGCTTCTATTGTGTTTTGTAGCGCCGACATTTCCTGGCAACTCTTGCTGAAAGATATTCGTTGCGGCAAAATTTGTGGCTCGAAATGAAAATATACATCAACAACCACAGAAATCTGATGAAAAGCTGCAGCTGGTGCCGTTTCTCACCGTCGAAAATGACCAATTCGTAGTTCATTCCAATTACGTAATCGTATCACTGTTGTTAAGTTTTCCCCCAGTTGGTCAAGCTATACAAATTTACCAGTTTTGTTTATCTCTGGTCGCGTTTGCATAATCGTTTAACATGTACAAGAGTTCTTGAAAGCATGAAACGTTTTGAAGGTACATGTAAACATGAAGTATTTTAAACTTGAAAATTGCACGGGTATAGAAAACGTACCGTATTTCCTCGAAATACCCTCCCCCTCGTTTGACCCCCCCCCCCTCTCGAGACCACTATGAAACAATCACCCCCCCCCCTCCAAATTGAGTGTAAAGAGAACGTACATGGCAAATACTGCAGTTTGTGTTCTGCGTAGTGCAGAACACACGTTAAAACAATGTCGGAATCACGTTAGAACAGTGTTTATACCATCTTCGTACTAATATTAGTCTACAGGAGTCTATAAATGTCAGTTATTGATGCATTTTTCTACCCCAGCGCACATCACAAACAACGATTTTGTATTAGGATTTCAAAAAAGTTCTTGTGAAATAATAACCCCCCCCCCTCGAAATACCCCCCCCCCCTCGTTTAACCCCCCCCCCTCTCTCGGGAGCACTATGAAACAATCACCCCCCGGGGAGTATTTCGAGGAAATACGGTATATGAAAATTTTTTCTTGAATTGTTTGAAAGACAGATAAAAGTGTCTTTCACCCCAGAAAATGTAACAGGAAGTATTTTTGAAAGTGAGAACCCAATTTAATGCCCCTGAAGTAGACAGGTAATTAATCTGAACAAATTTTCTGACAGTTTAATACACGAAATAAATATTGCCCCCGCATTCAATCGTTCCAGTGGCTAAATTGGTGATTTATAGGCATGCAGCAAGCGCCCACATTACAGTTTAAATGATTCGGCTCAAAACGTTTTGGTACCATAAGACTCGGTTCCATGCGATTTGGTGCATGACAATTTGTACATCGTATTTACTTAGTTATGTTATCATTCGGCGCTGATCATGTTTTGAACCTGGTTCAAACGTGACACACACATATTGTGGTTAAATTATATGGACCGGAATAAATAGGGGGCCGTTAAACCAAATAAAATGCAAGCCCACACGGGGGCAAGGCCGCACGTTAAGTACCTCAAGTTCTTCACAAAGCCCGGAAGTATTTAACTCGACCAGTCAATACCCAAGATCCTTGGAATCGCTTTTTTCGAGAAAAATTGTAAACAAAATCGTGATATTACTAGTGATGTTAAAGGCACCGGAAAATATGACAGCGCATCGCACCGGCACCTCTGCCATTACCTAGAAAAGGCAACTAGCACGGTCGGGGCTGCGGAAAGAAAAGGGCACCACACACTGCACCAGCACTAACGATGGCAAAAAAGATTCGAAAATTCGAAAACGTTTTCGAATTTTCGATTTTTGTTGAACTTTTCGAATTGTTGAGCACGCAGTGAAAAAAATACATAAAAATCGATTTTTTTCAAAAGATTCAAAAAGACTTTTCGAATTTTTTAGGGAATCCAAGGCATCAATGTGTATTCTTAAGTTCAACGTTCTTGATCAATTGACAGTGGAATTTAAAACTTTATACCGTATTACCTCGAAATACCCCCAGGGGGTTTAACTATTTTAAAAGATTCAAAAACTATCCAAAAAAATTCGAAAACTACAAAAAAATTTGAAAACTACCCAAAAATTTGAAAACTAAATTCGAAATTCAAAAAGTATTTTGGGGAAAAATTCGAAAATTCGAAAAGTCATTTTAGAAAAAATACTTAAAAATTTCAATACTTTTTTTTCAGGGGGGTTTGCCATCGTTAACCAGCACCGTTTGCCATTCCGCAAAAAAATGGGTCCTTGTGTGGCCATGGTGCAGTAAAAATTTTTGTCATGCAGTCATAATGATTTCGCCTTACAACTAACGATGGCAAACCCTCCAAAAAAAAGTATTTAAATTTTTAAGTATTTTTTCCCAAATGAATTTTCGAATTTTTGAATTTTTCCTGAAATTAATTTCCGAATTTTGAATTTAATTTTTGAATTTTCGAATTTTCAAATCTTTTTTGGCAATTCTCAAATTTTTTTGGCCATTTTTCAAATTTTTTTAAATAATTTTCAAATTTTTTTGGAAAAATATTGAATCTGAAGCTTTAAACACAGAATTTGGACTGTTTTGGAAGTGGCTATACTCGGCAGACGTGCTAATCTACAAATAGATATGATTTATATCTTTGGCTGGCAGACAGCCAACTGTAAACTTGTGAACTGATTCACCACTGCACTCCATTTCATCCTGACTCCGAACCAGTTCAGTCAGCCGTAAGTTCACTGCGGACTGCGGTTATGACGTCATGATGGAGTGTTACCACCAGAAAAATGTAGGGTGTAATTTCGCCCGAGTATAGCACACTGAGCGTACTCAGTGCATACAGTGCTAACTGCATGAAATATGGGTACTTCTCAAACCAATACTCAAAACCACTCTTATACTCCAGCGACATTACACCTACAATGAAATCTACCATAACCCATCTGAATAAAAGAACAAACAAAAAAATTTTCATCATATTTATCAAAGCAATTTGATTAATATGATGACAAAATTTTATGTTTGTTCTTTCATTTAGATGGGATATGGTAGGTTTCATTATAAAGTGTAATGTCGCTGGAGTATATCTTTGATCACATCTCTTTTATATATAAATATGTGCAGTCCCAGACACCTGTAAAATGCTCTGTGAAATGTCAAATGTTATGCAAAGTGTCTAAAGTCATGGAAATGCTGTGGAAAATGGCAAATATGTTTGCCATTTTCCCAGGGCGTTTTCATAACTTTTGACTAGGGTGTCAACAAAACTTTTTTGGGGAAAACGGAAACGGAAACGGAAAAAAATTTGCACTTGCCGGAAAACAGAAACAGAAACAGAAAAAAATTTGCACCTGCCGGAAAACGGAAAACGGAAAAATGAAAAGCCGGAAAACGGAAACGGAAACGGAAAAATTTGCTGAAATTATGCCGGAAATGGAAAAAATTTGCTGAAATTTTGCCGGAAACGAAAAAAAAATTGCAGAAATTTATCCAGAAATCAAAAAATTTGCAGAAATCTTGCTAGAAATAGAAACAATCCACATAATTGAGAACCTGCATGCATGTTTACCAGTTTGGCTGAAACAGAAAACAGAGAATTGAGCCAGAAAATGAAAAAAGTTGGAAAAACTGACAATTGAGCCGGACAACGGAAAAAAAGCGGAAAAACTGAAATTTTAGCCGGAAAACGGAAAATGAGCCGGAAAAACGGAAACGGAAACGGAAAAAAAATTTAGCAGCCGGAAAACGGAAACGGAAACGGAAAAAAATTTGCCTGCGGAAAGCTGAAACGGAAAACGGAAAATGGAAAGTTGACACCCTACTTTTGACACTTTGCATGACACTTCACATTTTACAGGGCAGTTTACATTTCAACGTTTTTGGACCTTTTTTCTGTTTTGTTTCGCTTTTTCGTAAGCACCGCGTATATATTTTCGTTGTATTTTAGTACGTTGAACTTAAGAGTAAAAATTCGAAAAGTATTTTCGAATTTTCGAATTCTTTGAAAACTAAAACGATTTTAAGTGTTTTTTTCTAGGGGTGAAATAAAAATTCGAAAATTCCGGAAAATTCGAAATTCGAAAATGTTTTCGAATTTTCGAATCTTTTTTTGCCATCGTTACTTACAACAACGTCAAAAAAGCCGTTTCTTACACTGACACTCATTCGAAACGTTAAGATAGACTTTTCTAATTCTGTTGGGCAGTTTTTGCTGTTGTGCCGTCGGCGTCGGGTAACCGACTTGCGAACCAAAGTTGTAAAAGTACAGAACTTTTTTCACAGTATACGTAAACGTAAAGTATTTATTTTTACTTAGCCCCTGAGTACAGAAAACGTAAAAAAGATTCTTCACTGTTACTCACGAGGAAACGTGAGTAAAATACTTCCTTCTCCGGAAAACGCAGAAGTGAGTATTTATGAGAAACTTTGCCCCAATTTTTACACCCAGTCATTAACTTTCATATATTTTTCCTAATTTTCACCTTCAAAATCGCGTATTTTTAGCTTTTTGGGTGTATATGATAATATAGGTATACCGTATTTACTCGAATAGTTTAACCCTTGAATAGTTCCCCCCTATTAGGCGAGTGCGAAAAATAATCCCCCACTCAAATAACCCCCCCCCCCCCCACGGACGCAAGAAAAATACTACACATACTTAAAAATGATCGATGAAGCCAGACTAAGAAAAGAGCTACCGTATATACTCGAATAATCCCCCAAGGGAATTATTTTTTCGTCACACTTTTTTGAGGGGGAATCTGTTCGAGGGGGGTGTTTTTTCGTCAAAAATTTTAAGCATGTTTCTATGAACTGATTTAAAGAAATATGCTTTATTTACATGTAATTTTTGTTGAATATAGGTTCAACAAATTTATCATGTGCCTAAAGGGGGGAATTATTCGATTATACGCTCATGTCGCAGCTTCGAGCACTGCAATCTGTTTTCGCATGCGGGTAAATTTCGCATAGTGTTTTTACCCAGCTGTATTTTTCCAACTGACGAAATGTATTTACGGCGACCTATGTAAATAGGTAAGCATAGAAAATAACAAAAAATAATCCCCATTCCCTTTTAAAAAATGGTTTGCAGGCCTATATCATATTTGGAGTTTGGACGCATCTATTTCCGGTTTTGGACACAAAAAGCATATTCCTCACTATTAAATTCACAAAAAGTGCTAATGGAATAATAATCCCCCTCGAAATACCCCTTGCCACGTTTAACCACCCTCTAAATACACCCTCCCTCGCTTAACCCCCCTTAAAATTTTCACTGTGAAAAAACCCCCAGGGGTATTTCGAGGAAATACAGTTTTTCATCATATTTACCGTATAGTAGTAGGTCTAGGTGTAGTTGCAATAATAGATCTAGGTATACCTCCTACTGATTTCATCCCTTTGTTCTGCACCTGCAATTAGAGGAATGCACACTTTTGCTTTCACTTTTTCACCATACGTTTCTGCCACACTACCAGTTCTGTCTCGTATTGGTGAGGAGATGCTTATTATTTTATCAATCACATTCAATAAACAAAAATTGAACTCTTTATTGGGGCGTAAATATGTCTAAATACTATTGGGGGTAATACGGTATATTACTCAACATCCTTGCTGTGTACGCTTTTCTCACCAATAGAAAATTGCAAATCACTCATCACGTGGACACTGTTTACGAATTAAAATATAATGTACATGAAAATTCATGCGTCAAAGTGCCATTGTTTGCTAGGCGTTAAAGACTTATTCAGTATTCTGTATTTATTCACCATCTCCGAAATTTTGCAGGTAAAGTGGGTTTTGAAAATGCAGATATGAGGTTTCGCGGGGCAGCTGCAAGCACCTTAAAATCGGTAATGATGCATCTAAATCTGCGTTTATGCTGCGATTACAGCTCAGGCGTAAAATTGACCAGGCGTAAAATTGATTTTGGGCGTAAAATAAATTACAGATGAATGGATAAAGATACAACATTGTTATTTCACTCAAAGAAAGCTTGGATGCAGACAGTTCTTGTGTCCAAAGCTCATGAGTTTATTTTAATCGTACTGTGGTGATTACAGCTCGGGCGTAAAATTGACTGGGCATATAATTGATTTTTGGGCGTAAAATTGATTTACAGATGAATGCATAAGGATACAGCATTGAAATTTCAGCCAATCACAGAGAATATGCAGTAGTTTCTCGTGTCCAAAGCTCAAGAGATTATTTTAATTGTACAAGGAGTTATGAATTTTGGCACAAATTTTTGTGATTATGGACCGTAATTTTGCGCCATAATTTTACACCAGTGTGTATTTTACGTTGGTGAAATTTGAATTTTACATTAAAATTTTACGCTGAGTAAGGCGCCGCGCCAGTGGGCTGGCGTAAAATAATGTATACAGAATGTATTTTACGCTGACCAATTTTACGCTGGAGCTGGGGCCAGGTTTTTCCATGACACAAAATTGTGTAACCAGCACCAGGGGGCAGTTACAAAGTGTCAATTATGTATCCAAATCTTATGTTTTTGTATCCAAATTTTATTTCAAGGTCTGGTGTTTTTGTATCCAAATCTTATTTTTTGTATCCAAATCTTATGTTCAACATAAGATATGGATACAAAACATCAGATTTTGAAATAAAATTTGGATACAAAAACATAAGATTTGGATACACAATTGACACTTTGGAAAAGCCCCCTGGTGCCAGATCTGCAAGTGACAAAGTTCAAGAGTCAAGGAAAAAGTCAAGAGCAAAGTCAAGAGTAAAGTACTTGTCCACTTGGGACTACCCCCAGGATGTGATTTTACATTTCAATTTATGTCTGAATTTTACGCTTGAATTTTATGTTCACCAATTATCTGGCCCCAGCTGTCGGAGTAGAATGTGAATGTAAAATACTATAAATTACGCAGCGTAAAATTCATATTATGCCACTTATTTTACATCAACGTGATTGCATTCAATCACAAAATGTTGTGACTAAATGTCAAAATCATATTTTTTCACATATTCATGTGTAGTTTTACAATTCACCATAAAAGAAATATACACAAACTGTCACAAAAAAAAAAAAATTTCAGATTTTAATCCATTTTTAAAGTAAATAAATGTGTTCAATGTGAATGAAAGCTAATAATAAAAATATTTTCAATAAAATAATGCCATGAAATATCATAACTAACACTTTCTCCTCACTTTCCCTATATACATGGTCTGGCTAAAAAGTACCCCAGGCAGTGTTCGCCATTCGTGCTAGGGGTAAGCTATGGTCATAAAATTTTGACAGGTTAAGATATCAGGTGTTTTGAGTTTTCACCCAAAATTTCACGGGGAAAGCTCAAAATCCAAGTGTGAATAATCCAATCAGGCATAATCCAAGCAATTTTTGCGCATAATCCAAGCACTATCGATGTAAAGTTACATTTACAATTACAATTTTTGTGCCACCAAGTGCAGCATAATCCAAGCAGAAATGAGGCATAATCCAAGCAAGCACTCTTCTTATGTAATTATGTATTTAAGTATAGTACAACACAAATGTGCATGCAGCATTATTAGGGGTGTGCAAAGTTCACACACAGGTCAATGCCATTAATTACAGTGTGCATTACAGTTGTGTTGTTGCTGATTCTTTTTAGAATGTATTCATATAGTATAGAAATATATATATATACCGTATATCCTTGAATAAGACCCCCCCCCCTTGAATAATACCCCCCCCCCTTGAATAACACCCCCCTGTTGGCCATGTGAGGAAAAAATAACGCCCCCCCTTGAATAACTCCCCCCCTCTTGAATAAGTCCCCCCTCTGGGTAAAACGATCGATGAGCAACACACGAAAATGAAAACGAGACAAACAGAAAAATAAAGCTATGTCTGGGCTGATTCATCGAATGCAAATGGGGTTTGGTGTGTGAAACGAAAAATAGAAAAGAATGTTAGCCGACGGCCGGGACAGCACAACAGATACATTTTGTGTACGCAGAGTATGCATACCTACACGCCGATGAACACGAATTTTAGGATGGATACGTTGTTTTTGTTCTTGTTGAACTGGTCATTTTCTGTATTAGATGTGTTGACGGAATGCATACAAACAATGAATGAAGTGAAAGTTTTCCTGGAAGTTCTGAGGAAAAAATAACTCCCCCCCTTGAATAGTACCCCCCCTTGAATAACTCCCCCCTCCAAAACCTCTGATGAAATAATAACGCCCCTGGGGTCTTATTCAAGGATATACGGTATATATATATATAGCGTAAATTGTTATGTAGGAAATATACAATGCAACAATATGTAATAAAAGTATTTAGGATTATAAATAAGCCAATTATTAAGGAATACAATTATGTGCAATACATGTAACATGCCCATATTTATGTATACTCCATGGACCACATGCATTGCTTTTTACTAAGGAAACACTCATCATTAATAAAACAAAAATTAATTCAAAAATGTTTTAGAAAAAACATTCACTTTGGTTGATTGCTTCCTGATTGATGTTGATTCCTCTTAATTGCACTGACATTGGCTATTAGTTACACAACAAAAATTGACCCCATAAATACAACATACATGCAGAGTGTTAGGTGAGGGCTGAGGGGTGCTTGGATTATGCTCAATTTTGGGTAGGGGTGTTTTGCTTGGATTATGCAGCATTTTGTTTGGGTTATGCTGCACTTATGCTTGGATTATGCCCCATTTTGTGCTTGGATTATGCCTGCTTGAGTTATGCGTACTTGGATTATGCTGCAGACTCAAATTTCACCCCTCTAGCGCCACCCACTGCAGAACTGTGGGGGGTTACAATTTCTATCATTTTGTACTGATGTACACATGGTGCTCTAGCTCAATGCTTCTTTAGGTTGTGATCATGAAACTTTGGCTAGTGTAAGCCATCAGTTTTACCAATATTCTGATAGTATTCAACACTTTCATCAACATCATTGCTATTAAGGTAAAATTAATATGCAGATCAGGGTGATGTGCAAGAAACGTGGGAACTGTGATGGATGTTTTCGGTGATCATCTGAGATCATGTTGTATTATGCCGGAATTACAGCTCAGCGGCGTTTGACGTGAAATGATGACGTTGTAAAATTGATTACATCAAAATAGATAAAGGTACAGCATTGAAATTTCAGAATTAGATAGTTCTAGTAATTGTGTGTAATGTCCCACAAAAATTTTATCAAATAATCATTATTTAAGTAGTTATTAATTTAACGTCAAAATTTTTTGGTGATGTAAAATGTTTGACGTGAAATGTTGATGTAGAATGTGTAAATTTTGATGTAAAATTAATAACTTATTAGATAATAATTATTTTCTTAATTTTTTTAGGACATTACACACAATTACTGGAACTATCAAATTCTGAAATTTCAACGCTGTACCTATGTCTATTTTGATGTAATCAATATTACGACGTCATCATTTCACGTCAAACGCCGCTGAGCTGTAATTCCGGCTTTACAGTGATTTTAATGTTGTTTTGAAATGTGCAGTAAATGAATTATGTGAATAAAATTTCCCTATGTTTCATTACTCATGTGTAGTGGACACTAGTGATAAAAAAGCGCCAGAAAAAATGGCGCCAGGTGCCAATGGCACCATAGCGCCATTCGGAAACTGGGTGCCAAGCGCCAAGGGTGCTACAGAAAAAGGGCGCCAATCGCCAGAAGCGCCATGGCGCTTTTTGCTTTGGCGCTAGTGCCAAGCGCCAGCGCCAGGCATTTTGTTCCTGGCGCCAGGCAAAAAAAAGCGCCAAGCGCCAAAAGCGCCATGGCGTTTTTCTGAACCCCAGCGCCAAGCAGAGTTGTTAGAATTACTGAACTTTTTTAAAAGTATATGTAAACGTAAAGTATTTATTTTTTACTCACCACAAAGTATCGAAAACGTAAAATACTTATTTTTTACTCGTACGCACGCGTAAATGTGAGTACAAAATTTTTTTCCCATTAAAATGCAAAAGCGAGCACTTTTCTTGATAGAATATGTAGAACTGGGTACGTTTTTTGAAATATAACCCTCAAAATGGCCCTACGAATTAAATAATTGACCCCTTGTCGAAAGCCCCCCCCCCCCAATTGAACGTAAATGGAACGTAAATATTAAAACCTTCAGTTTGTGTTCTGTGAAATGCAGAACACATGTTTAAACGATGACCAAGTCACGTTAGAACAGAGTATATATCATCTATATTTACATACATATATATGTAAGTCAATAAAAATACTCTTATACATGGAGCTTGTTGTTGCATTTTTCTCCCTCAGCGTATGTTACAAAGAACGAATTAGTGCTGAGAGTTCTGAAAAATTCTGGCGAAATAAAAAACTCTCGTAATACCCGCCCTTGTTTAACTCCCCTCAAAATTTTCACTATAAAACAATTACTCCCAGGGGTATTTCGAGGAAATATAGTAAATTGCAGCGTAGTCACCTTATAAATATGTGCCAAATTGAATTCACAGAAATACATTTTCTTTACGCGTATGCCTCAAAAATGTACGCGTACATGTGAGTACGTTACTTTTTTTTAAAGTATATGTAAACGTATTTACCGCGTACTCGCGTACGCGTATTTTTCGAGTAAACGTACGTACCTTTTAACAACTCTGGCGCCAAGCGCCAATGGCACCACAGCAAATTAGCGCCAAACGCCAAAAGCGCCATGGCGCAGCGTAAAATTGTAAGCTGCTGCATAAAATTTTATGCAGCGTAAAATTTTAAGCAGCGTAAAATTGTAGGCTGCTGTTTTGTATGTCACATAACGCTTTACAATTAAATTAATCATGTTCATTCATTAAAAATAAAAAAAAATGAATAGTCAGTTGTTAAAAATACTATTGCCCTTTAAAATACTGTCATACGTATACATCTGTAATTTTACGCAGGGATGTTGCCGCAAAATTTTACGCTGGGATGTCACCACTTATTTTACACCGGACAGCTGGGGCAAGACAAAAAATTTACACCAGCATATTTTACCCTGGAATTTTACATCATAATTTTATGCAGTGTAATTTTAGCTGTAATCACTACATACTGGGAGTTATGAATTTTAGCACAATTTTTTCAAATATGCGCTGTAAGTTGCGCAAAATTAGGGCAAAATTAAAAAAATTTGTGCCAAAATTCATAACATCAAGTACAATCAACATAAACTGATGAGCTTTGGACACAAGCAACATCTGCATGTGCGCTTTCTTTGACTGAAATTACAACGCTTTCTTTATCCATTCATCTGTAATTAATTTTATGCCCAAAAATCAATTTTACGCCCAGTCAATTTTAGGCCCGAGCTGTAATCGCAGCATTACCGCTTGGCGTGAAACGTAGAATTAAATAGGTATCACGGGAAAATTTGTTCATACCATGTTTTTCATATTTTTTTTTCAAAATTAATATCCAAAACCAGGGTCTCAGATAAAAAATCAAAGTCTCACTCACAACCTTTGTTAATCTAAACATAATTTCTCGGTCATTAACGGAGATTAACGCCAGTACCCCACATTTCCTGTGGTTACCCTTTATTTTTCAGTTTTCATTATATGTAATGACTTTTTTCAATTGGCGCATGACTACACAGCTCTGTTGAATGAATTGCAATTTTAAGAATGGTTGCCCATTCATTGGGACAGCTAGAGCGGACTGCAGTGAGCGAAAACGCATGAATGCGTGCTGCGGTGCGCTAACATTTGTGTATAACGGTGCGTATAATTTGCTAACTTTTGTCTTTTCAATAGATCACTAATTCACAAATCCACACTTAAAACTGATCTGTAAATTAGTCCCTTGTTGTAGACTATAGTTCGATGTTGAATTAACCTGACACCTTTTTTGACGACTATTTATTTTCAAATAATAATTTTATTCAAATAATAATATTTTAATAATCGACTATGATGCAGGTACCCTCATTATTTATTTACAGTAACGGTGTAACGCATCGTGCGTGTGAATATTTATTAGAATATCGTGCTGAAAATAGACTCATTTTTATTGGATAACGTCACACATCCATCTTCAAGTGTTTTCAGGACACTTCAATTACTTTAGCTATTTGCATGACTTCCTGCTTATTTTGGAACCCTGTGTACACTTGAATTACATGTAACGTGATGTACTTATATTTATGTCATAATTAGTAATTAAGATTACACGAATGTAGAGTGCAAAGAGCCAAAGTAATAAAGATAATCTAGAGTGGTACATATTAAAACATTTGATTGACGCAGAGCTAGCGCACTACAAAAGCCCTGTTTACTGGCTTCCAGAAAAAGTTCCCATAATTTCAGTCATTTTAGATGCCTTTTGTTTTCTTATCCTAGGCTTGTTTTCATGTGCCAGTCTTTTTGGCGCTTCCCCACCTCCAGACGCCCATTGTTGTTTACAATATCTGTCTCTACACATCAAAACCGAACACCGTGCACAGGCCAAAACCTAAAATCGTTTGGATACAGCTTTTAATAATCTCATCATGGCTGCAAGCGTCTACCAGACACTGATTTTAACCATATCAGTGACCGTAATTCTGTTGATCACAATCTATCCTTCATGCACCTGGTCCACCAGCTTGCTGAAATCTACCTTGGTGAAGCAGAAGCCAACCAGAATGTGCGGCTACAGGCTCTCCAGAATGGTAAATCTCATATGCAATGGCAAAGTGTGCGGCAAACAGATGAAAAGCTTCGGTGCGTTTGAACAGAGAATGTGTTTTTGGTTGGTGTGGTGTGTAAATGAAAATTTCGATTACCTAAATTTGATCGCTCCTTTTCAGGTGGAGAACAAAATAAACGGGTGCAACCGAATATCGTGTATGAATGCTGCGTTAAGAGGTGTTCTTTGGACGTTATGGAAGGATTCTGCTGCTGATTATAGTCATGTGCGGATTCACAATTAATTGAAACGTTTTTCATCGAACTGAAATGATACCAAATATATTTACCTATCAATCAGTCTTGTCCATATTCATCTCTGTCCATTGCTTCAGTTCTGAAGTTTTTTTATGTCTTGCATATACACGCGCTGTTAGTGATAACATAACATACTCTTTTGTCACATTGTGCATAATTCAGAATTTTAAATCATCTTAAAACTATATACGTAGGTATTTTTACCTAATACTAGTACTGGGACACTGAAAGTGTCGCTGGGAATTTACATTCAGTCACCGATCGGTTGACATTGTAATTACGGGTCGAGTGATTTGGTTGCATATAATTTGATTCCAAAAAATTCAATCCCACGCTAAATGAATGGTCCGATATAATTGAATACAATAAAATTCAGTTTTATTCGATCTGTTACTGGTGTGTACAAAAACGACAGCGAGAGTGCCTCAGTACTGAAGATGGCAAACCCTCTCGAAAAAAGTATTTAATTTTTCAAGTATTTTTTCCAAAAAGACTTCTCGAATTTCCGAATTTTTCTGAAAAAGGTTTTTGAATTTTCGAATCGTTTTCATTACTTTTCGAATTTTCGGATCTTTTTGTTACTTATCGATTTTTTTCTGCATCAATATATGCATTTTTGAATTTTTTGTCTTAGTTTTGAATACATCTTTATCTTTTACAGCCTTACCGCTGTTACAGCGTAATGATTTTGGTTCTGCTGCTACAAAAAATTCATGTTAATATGATATTGTTAGTTAAGTTTCTGCAGTTTTTACTCATTTTGAACCAAAATCACCCAAAAAAACTCGAAAATTCGAAAACGTTTTCGAATTTTTAAATTTTTTTTGCCATCGTTACTCAGTACCGCCGAGATAAATATTTTTAGGTGTGTGGGTTGCATGCTTCTCGCATTATGAGCTGCTTCATTATTTTCCATGATTTACATTCTCATTTCTTCTAAAACCTTCTCCATTTCTTACCTCAATTACTGTATTTCCTCAAATTATTCCCCCTTTAATTGACCCCCCCCCCCATTTCGAAATACCCCCAGGTCTGAGCGAGCTGAAAAAAGAGAACTCCCATTAAAAATAACCCTGTGTGCTTAAATTTTATCATGCATGGAATTGCATAATATTGAAACATTCAAGACTTTTGCTTTGTTATAATAACAATAATAAAGTGAGATAGAGTGGATTGATGCACACGCAAAATAAAATATCACTCATACAGACGGGCTGCCTTTGAGAAAGAATTGGCACCTCTGCACAACAGCTGCAGATTTTACAAATATAACATAAAAAATATCAGCTGATTCAATCCTGATATTTATCCAAATCCTATGGTATCAAATAATAAGAAACCGAATCATTGGAACCGATACTAATCCTGAGCATTTTGACTGCTTCATTTACGTATTCAGGTTGTACATACCGTATTTCCTCGAAATACCCCCCCTTGAATTACCCCCCCCCCCTTGAATTACCCCCCCCCCTCGAAATACCCCCAGGTGTTTTTGAGCTGGGGAAATAATACCCACCCCTCGAAATACCCCCGTCTGGAATGACGTACATCATGTATACAATGTACATGATGTACTATTGTTGCTAGTTTGCATATATACGCTATATATACACCACATACCGTATATCCTCGAATAAGCCCCCGGGGAGTAATTTTTTCGTCAGAACTTTTTGAGGGGGGAGTTAATCGAGAGGGGGGAGTTATTCGAGGGGGGGGAGTTATTTTTTCGTCAGAATATTACGTAAAATGCATGATCAATATATTGTATAAATACGGTTGAATTAGGTGCATAAACCTGTAAGTCAGTATAGAAATTCATCAATTCATGCAATGAAATGAATGGCAGTGAAGATACGCTGAAATAAATTCATCCTTGCTAATAAAACCAACATAAAAACGTTGTTTTGTATATGGACATTTTAGTCACCCATTTAAGAGGGGGGAGTTATTATTTCCTCAGTCTCCTAACAGGGGGGAGTTATTCGAGAGGGGGGAGTTATTCGAGGGGGGGGACTTAATCGAGGATATACGGTATACACAGTTTGTATAGCAATGTACGTTTATAGGTCCAATACATCCTATTTTGTCATGTTGATTACCGGTTTTAGGTATGAATACCTAAGCGTGTTCCTTATTATGAAGTTCACGAAAATTTCTGACGAAATAAACCCCCCCCCCCTCGAATAAGCCCCCCCCCCTCGAAATACCCCCCTCAAAATTTCCACTCTGAAAAAATAAACCCCCTGGGGGGTATTTCGAGGAAATACGGTATTCTTGGTTTTTACAATGACAGTCATACAAAACATACCTGAGTAATCGTTTATCAATACTGATCGCGTGGTTACTTGATCGTCACATTAATATAATGGCGAATTTCATTTTTGATGCAACATGGAACAATAAATATATTACCTTATGTTAAATATCGACAAAGAAAATGTTTTGAATACTATGCCGAAATCCTCGTTAATCGTTTATTGTAAATATTAAAACGGCTGGCCAAAAAGGAAATCCATTCGCAAACCGGAATGCAGCTGAACCATGGCCTTAATGTTGATATTATATAAAACAAACTCTGCGGCGGAGGAAAAGCAGGGACGCCCCCACAGTTGACAAATTTCAGGCCCACTTTTTTATCGTCGATTCCCACAATTTTTGCGGCGCGCATAACGTCAGTAGACTGGAGTTGGGTTGGGAACGACGAGTGGGATGTTTTTTTTTCTCCAAAATTACCGATCACATAAACCCAACCTTCTAAACGTTGCTGAAATGGTAATTAGGTATTTGGCCCGGGACGGAATTAAAGCCAACACCCGTCAGAAAGAGGAGCGTTGAATCGGACAGAACTTAAGCAATTCCAAATACGATGAATCCGGCTAGCCGAAAAAAACAAGTCGAGTCAATCGAACTCAATCGCTCGCGGGGCACTCAATCTCAACAGAGCAAAAACGACAATCTGTCAATCTATGAACAGAGTACGACGCGAGGCTAATGCATTATTTAACAAAACGTTTTAAATTTGTCAAAATCAAATGGGGTATGGCCAACCCTATTGAATCCAATCAAGAAGGCAGATTTTCGCACGCCCCAGCGCCCTGTGCAAACAATGAACCAAATTTTCGACTGTGACCATTTTGAAACAGTTTTGCGGCAAAGTGAACATATTGCTCCATGGCGGGATGGGCTGGTGGTGTTCTGCAGACTGGAACCCCCTCCGCAAAACTAAAACCAAAATCATATTGTGATGGAAATCATGATTTCTTTCCCACTGTTTATGAGTGGCATTCTCTTCCCACGGTGATAAGTGTCATTTGCAGGTAAAAGAACTAATTGCATCAATCTATTTAAAAAATAACCAGATGGTAACGGTGCGAGTATTTTGCAAATTTATATAGTTTAGAGTCTGCTAGAGAGGATGGAATTTGAAGGAAACTTTCTTGAATGTCTTTATCCTGTTTGCAGCCCATTTTTTCCATTTTCAGCACATTGCCGGTTTAATTTCTACCTGCTTAGCTGTGAGCTTGAGCTTGGAATATAGATCGAGATGAAAACAGAAATATTGAGCTTATCAAGTACCGTATTACCTCGAATTATCCCCCCCTTGAATTACCCCCCCCCCTCGAAATACCCCCCTAAAATTCGGCTGAGGAGATAATAAACCCCCCCTCGAAATATCCCCCCCCCCTAAAATTGAGTGTAAAGAGAACGTACATGACAAATACTGCAGTTTGTGATCTGTACAATGCAGAACACACGTTAAAAGTAATGGCTAAGTGCCCTTAGGGAAAAGTTTATGTGTATATACAGTTATATATGCCTATAAACACATATTTATACATCTGCGTAATTGTTCGATTTTTCTACGTCTGCGTATGGGGAATTTCCGAAAATTTCTGGCGATATAATAGACCCCCCCCTCGAATAAACCCCCCCTCGAATTATCCCCCCTCAAATTTTGCTGGCGAAATAATAAACCCCCTGGGGGTATTTCGAGGTAATACGGTAGTTGCTTTTTCCACACCATAAAAAAAACTGCAGCGCGGTGCATTGGGATTTTTTTTTGAAGAACGTGCTTTTAAAAATGCACTTAAGACGCGAAATCAATAGAAACACCTGATCAAATGTGTAAAAACCAATGGGGTGACGTGCGCGCAGAATAGCGACAAAAACGCGGCCATGCAGACGTTAAACGATCGAGGGGAATCCGCCGGCGCCGCGCCGTGCACCAGACCGCGACGCTGCAGCTACTGTAGGCTTTTCTGCATACATTCCACATATTTTTTTGCACTATTGTTCTTTAAAGGTCAATGTCACTTTACTCCACAGGTGTGCGACATCTGTATGACAATTGAAAGTGACCATTTCAAAGCATCTATCTTCATCAACACCTCAATTATCAACTAAAACGAAAACTAGTGTATCCTAAAGAAAACTTAAAAAACAGGTAGAAAATGTCTCACTTCAAGACCACAAGTTCTTCCCTTTACCATCCACCCGGTTTGCGATATCTGGCGATGTCCGACTATCACATGGGCCTGTACGGCATCAGGAGTCTGGACTTCGAGTCAACCGTCACCGGCAGGGGAACGAACAGAATGCGCCAGCTGGAACTGACTTGTCTGTTTCGGGTTTTGAAATTTAAAAAAAGAATGCGAAAAATTACGATCGTTTCGTAATGTACAGGTCGCTCGCGATTGGATAACTCGTTCATGGATGGGCTGGTCGGCTCGCTGCAGCACTCGCACACGATGAACAACAACTACCCAGCGCATGTCGATAGGCCAGCTAGAGTTCGTTTCCTATTTTGATTCTCATGTCAGTGAGTTACATGGCTACCCATAGCAAAGTGTACAACTGCGTAAATTATTCCGAATTTGAGTACATTTCACCTATCGTGATATTTATTTATAATTTTCGCGAAAACCATGTCCACGCGGTCTAATCGCACCAAAACACAAAAAAATGGACAGTTAAATTACATTTTAGTTGACAAAATGCTACGGATTGCTTGCAATCGTCGCGCGCGCAGGACGTGCGCAACCCGATGGGCACGCTGGTGGACGGGCAAGTGGTGCACTCGCTGGACACCACCGCCAGGACCGAAGTGCCCTTCGTCGACCCGCCCAACTTCCCAGTGCCCCAAGTGAAGCCCTACACCGTGCCCAAGATCAGGGCGCCCAGTCCGGAGCGCGTGCCCGCCAGGGCTGTGGAAGTTGCACCAAAAGTCGAGCCGAAAAGGGTCGTGCTCAAGGCTGGTGGGTACTACGAGAGTGTTACGGATCAGCCTTTGGGTTATGGTGCGGGGCCCATTGCGCTCGCATAGAATGTGTCCCTTGCGATGTGACGTGTGAAGGTTCTTTTGCAGATGAGCGATTCGGTTGCTTAAAAGTCGTGTGTACAGTGCATAGGTAGTAGGTACATACACTCTATTTGTTTGAATAGGTAGATATTCATTTTTCACGTTTGGTAAGCTAGATTTTGCCTAAATATGTGAAAAAATTATTCAACCAGGTCGTTTTTCATTACATCAGGTAACATTAGGTATTTTACAATAGGTTTCAATACATTATGCTTAATTTACAAACAGGTCATCACGGCAGAGTTTTTTTACATCTGATATCTAGACAGGTACATTATACCTAAATCGTTTTTATTTCATAGAATGGTGTAAAAAGATTTTATCAAACTCAAGATTTTTTGTCGTAAAGCAATATGTTCTACTTCGACTACGTTAATATTTACAATATAATCCCGCGTGTATTTTATCTATTTTTCAATGAATTTCTCCACCAAAGCGCATAATTTGTTCACTCGTCATTTAATCATAACGGCCGAAATTAATTATAATTAATCACAATTTAATTGGCCGAATTGCTGCTTTATAAATGCTTTTGTTGCTATCTGTTGAATTGAATAACACGCCAAAGCTAGACTGAAGACTTGAGCGCATAGGGCCTCGCTTTACCATAACAGCCTCACAACAACAGTTCAAAAATACATGTTACCATAACAATGCCGCATTTACAGAACCAGCTGTGATGGAACCCTACCAACCAAAGGAAAGGGTGCCCTACAAGCCACCAGTGACTGTGACAGAACCCCATCAACCAAAGGAAAGGGTTCCCTTCAACAGGCCACCTCACAGGACGCATGGGTTGTCGCCATCATATTACCAAATTCCCAGCCCTGGAAAGTACAACCAACAGGGCAGCGACTTTATGGGACTACCAAAAATGGCACCCTCGTTTGAAGGAAACGTCAAGGTAAATTTAGGTACATTTGCTTTGATTGCTGCAGAGTACAGAAAATGTGAAGTAAAAAGTTCTTACTTTTACTTATGAGTTGACATGAGTAAAACACTATTTGCTCAGAAACCTCAAAAGTGAGTATTTTGGAGAAATTTTGCCCCAATTTTCACTCAAGGTCGCTAATTATCATAACTTTTGCCTATTGTATCAAATCACTAGTTTGTGATTTTTTGGCCTGCTTTAACTTATTTAGGATACTCCAGTTACTTAACACCCTGCACGCGTGGTTCCCGCTGGAAGCGTGCCAACGATTTTTTACACATGCGATTTTGACAGAAAGTTTAAAAAAGTCATTTCTGTTATAACGCTATACGTTAACTTATTTACAACAATGATTAGTTTAATATTTTATACAAAAATCGATGCTTTATCATGATTGGCACGCTTCCAACGTGAGACATAAATCAGTGCAAGGGCAGAGTATCATGTCCGCCGAGTATACTGATGTGCTGTTTTGGCATATTTATGTACATATCTGCAAAATATGCCTATTTTGCTTTTTATCCAGTTGTTATTTACCTTTTTCTCTATTATTGATTGAAAAAGCCGAAATAGAATACTATCTGAAATACGTTTTCTGTACTTGGGTACTCTCAAAAAGAATATGTACTTACCAGTACTCGAGTATACGTATTTTTTGAGTAAATGTAAATAGAGTTTAACAACTATGGATCTCGCTGTCAATGCAAAAAAACAATTCCAATTAAACAATTCCGATTTCTGTCATCTTCAATTGAAAATATTCGTTGTTTCGTTCACATTTTGCACGCGAATATTAGTAAATACCATAATCAGCTAAATATAAACCATTCCCTTCAACACGCTTTATTTCATTACAACATCCCTGACCGTTCAACCGAGACAACCGCCCGTCGCAGGACCTGTCGCCCACACCCCCGTGGGCTGACGCGGGGCGCATAGCGGCCGCCGACGGGCCGGGCAGCAACTTGCTCATCACCACCACCAAGAACACCACCACCAGGGTGGTCGAGGTGTGAACACTGGCGCAAGTGTGCCCTGAAGAGATACATCCAGGTACTAGATAGAAGATTACATATCTTGTCACCAATATTGAAATAAAAATATATAGGTATTTCTGGCGTAGTGAGACATAGGTATATACTCGGCGGACATCACACTTAGTATGGAAACCTATGTATACCTATGCAAGCTGAGTATACCTATGTTTGTCTGTGCCCCGAAAGATGTAACTTATATTGAAGATAGGTAGCTACCCATCCCGGTTAGTTATTATCACCAGATACTTCACGTCACTTTTTATCGCTCGTCGAGTAGGAATTTCTTGCTTGTTCGGGCTTTATATTTACTCCGGTAATGCCCCTTCACAGCCTGGCGACAGGCATTGTACTTTCTATATAAATTTACTGCTCTAGATGAATATGCTCATATACAATCCAATTGAAAGTCATCCTTCGATATCTGATTATTAGTGTGCTAATAATAAAAAAGATTTCAACTGTACATAGGTATATTTCAAGTTTTTCGGTATCCGCAACATAGAACTTTAATAAATATCTACCTATACACATACATAGGTAGGTATTTATATTTCGTTTCATGAGATGGTCGATCCGCTTGATAATCCAACACTGAGAGGTTACATTATAACGGTAATCTACTGCAACCAATAAACAACTTTTCGGTGTGGGTGAGTCTGCATTTATTTAGTTCGTCCCCTTTCTAACTGATTATCTCAATAGGTAACGCTGCACTCGATGTTAAACGAATTTGTTCAAAGGGCACTGCACTAAATTTCGGATATCCTCGCAGAAAACAGCCAATTTCCTCATTGCATCAAGAGTAATTGAAGTGCTTTATCTTCAGATTACAAGATTTATGCTCTGAGCTGTAGCTTGTCGTGTCATAAATCCCAGATCGGTCAGATTCCACCGACCTAGATATTTATCTACAATCTCGTGGATCAATTTGTTTAGGTACACATTCAGCACGTAAACAGCACAAGTCGACTTGGCATGAAACATGCATCTGCAATCTATCAAACAGCTTTCGCCCATTCAGCGGGATTGAGAGTAGATTTGTCGGAGACGGAGTATCCAGCCATACCTGCCCAGTGTGATCGGGGCTGATACGCTTGATGCATGCTCACACGCACGAGCCACGCAAATGTTGCAGTAGCCAGCGAACCACACTTCTATGTAAATATGGGTGAGCGCCGGTGATGGCAGGGTCTTAGCATTCGTAAACAGAACGTCAACGCCAGGGTTTAAATTAAACTCAAATTTAAATAGTTCACTCGCAGTGAGGGTTTCCAAAATGCATGCAAAACGGTCAGAGGATCCTTTAAGCTGCGTTTACACTGCGACTTGTGCCGACAATTTTAAAAAGTGAAAAAGGACCATAATTTTGGAATAAAGTTCCAAAAATGCAAGAAAATGCAGTGAATTATACTCTCTAGTCAAGTGCACTCACATGCCAATTTGCAGATAAATCGTCCATGTCGTTCCAGAGTTATAAGCATTTCAAAAATATTTCGCTTGTCGGTTCGCTTTTTTGGATCGAAAACCGAAATATTTTTAAAATGCTTATAACTCTGGAACGACATGGACGATTTATCTGCAAATTGGCGTGTGAGTGCAGTTAACTAGTGAGTATACTTCACTGCATTTTCTTGCAGATATTGGACTTAATTCCAAAATTATGGAACTTTTTCAGTTTTCGAATTGTCGGCACAAGTCGCAGTGTAAACGCAGCTTTATGTTTCTTTCCTGACAGTTGCTGTCAATCTGAAAATGTCAGTATTTGTTTTGGAATTGCTCACACACGGGTATAGTGACATCTTGCCACCCTTGGCAAGATTTTGCGTAGTATATTTATGTAGCATAAATACCCCGAGGGCTTCCAATTTCGGCCAATTCGACTCGCATTCATCAGCGACCTTCGTATCAGATTAGCAGCACTCAGTGCTACTTTTAGCTGCCCAGCTGGCACTCTTTTTGACGCGCGTGGGTGACTAATGCAACGTGAAATTTGACAACCACGCTCATTTGTGCTTGTCAACATAAATATAATTTACTTATATTTACCTCCATCACTAACTCACAGTAGTGCTAAACAGTTCTTTTAGTAACATAACAGTATAATAACAGCTCCATTTGTCACATTTTTTCGTACGCAACTTTTGTCGCACATCAAATACATCAGGGGTTTTAAATATGAGAGATTTTGAAGACCACCCAAATTAGGTAAGAAGAAAATTACAAGATTTAAAATTCAAATCGACATACGTAACTCAGTAATTGGCAAAAAGACCTATTTTAACATAAAAACTCATTTAGTTCTGTGTTTTTTGTTTTACACAGATACTCACAGATTTTAACAAATTCGAGTCAATAAAGTTTTTCTCTTGGATAAAACTTTATTGACGCAGAAACACAGAAATGGAACTCCGTTTTTAGTGTCTTTCATGAGATACAGACAAGGCATACTTATTATGCCGTGTTGAACTGAATAAAAACATAAGGTAGGCATACAGGTATATAATAGCTATTATACATGTAATCAAAACGTCAATGATGCACACAAAAAGTACCAAAGGTAAATCACAGGTTTTATCGAAAAATACAAATACCTATTTAGCATCTGCAATGACTGGTGGTGGCTCGAAGAATGATGGAGATTGTGATCTGGTCTGAGTATCGAAGAAATCATCCACTATCGTTAGTTGGTTCAAGCAATAGAGTTGTGTCATAAATATATCATTTGATGATTTGATGCTATGGGTGATTTGGAAGTCTTTTTATGATGTACTTCTGTACATAAGTGTGGATTATTTAGGCGATTTCAGCAATCACCATCAAAAGAGAACAAAGCCAGCAGCAGGTAAAATTTTTTTTCAACAATCAAGTTACATAAGTTACAAATAGTTACAAACACATCAGTATGACTGTATTAGAAAAACTTCAATAGTATAATAAGTAATTACCTAAGGCATAAATGACACGGATTTCTATTGTTCCAATATAATTATTGCACCATTTGACCAAATTATAAATATGTTGGGAGTGGACTCAGGAAGCCAAGCCAGTAATCTGGTACACTTATCACAAAAAATATTACATATATCAACCACTGACCAGACCACATGCTTTGCACACAACTGCACCATATTCTGATGAATGAGGTTATGTGACCAATTATCTGCTAAAATTGTCTTATTAGATAAACGATTTAAATAGATAATATTTAAAGTTTAGGTAACTTGATTCATCAGATTGAAAATTGTAATTTAGTGCAAAGCCTGCAGCGAGTAGAATTTACATCACAAGTGCACCTCACTGTGCGTCTCACTGAGCAAGCAGGCGACGTGATCATCACTATGCAAGAGCACTCTAGTCTCCGTTAGTCCTTGGCACTGCTCACGGTGCCCAGCCAGCAGCTCAGCGCCAGGCTCGTCACCCTCACTGTCCTGTTCGCAATGTTCATCATGGTGATCATCAAAGTGATCGCTCTCATACTCCAAGACGTGCTCGTCCAGCTCGTTGAGTCTCTTGCAAGCGCCATTGTTGTTGTTGATCTTGATGGGAAGATTGCAGTTTGCACTCGTGTTCAGCGCGGCAATTTTGTCGCGGTAGACGCTGATACCAGCTTCGTTTGGGCTAGTGTACCGCCGCACGGCCGACATTTGTTCATAGGGGCCGGGTCTGAAGGCAGTGGACATGATTGCGTGAAAGTTTTGGACGTTTTTATATTTTGTATTTACCAGCCGTTGCACAGCGGATTTGGAAAAAACTGAACTCAATGGAAGAAAGCATTTTCTATACTGAGAGAAGAGGCACAATAGATTTGTAGACTACCCTTTTCAATCATTTTTGTAGAGGGTGGCTCAATTTAATTGGAATATTTATGCCGATAATGCCGATCCAGCTCCGTTTAAAGTCAATACAACAGTCAAATGAAACATTCCAATATATAATTTGCCGATTCAAATGTTGGTATTGGTAATTTTCTGCAATTGTGGAAAGTTAATAAATGCAAAATCTCAAAATCTCATTGTAGAATCTCTGTAATCGGAAAGTGATGAGGCGGTAAAAAAAACAACATAAAATTGAGCTGGAAAATGGAAAATGAGCTGGAAATGCGGAAACGGAAAAAAATTGCTACCGGAAAAATTTGCCTGAGGAAAGCAGAAAACGGAAAACCCTTTTTCAATTTGACAGCATAATTATGCCTCCCTGTACAATTCCATACGATGTGCATGCATCTAATGAGTCTACCTATGCGGCATGCCAGTTACCAACAAAACGTTGAAATTCACCAGTCACTGAACCTGCAGTGTGGTAAAGTGCATTGGTAATTTTTAAAGCACACATTTTTGAAAAATGTCAACAATTGTCATTACTGAATCTAAATAAATACTTGGAATTCGTCCGACTTCGCAAACTAGGTACTGTCTGATACTTATACACTTGGGTATACTTGGCGGACCGCAAAGTATGCGCAGAATCCTACCATAATTTAATGAAAAAAAACTTGTGATAAATTTCGTAATTAATAGTTCCATGGTAAAAACGAAATGTAATGATGAAAAACTGTCTAATTTTTGGTTCATTATTGAGATGGGTTATGGTAGGTTTCCATACTAAGTGTGATGTCCGCAGAGTATACTGTCTGATAAAAACCGTAAAACTGATAAATATAAGTTATGGCTCACCTCCTCCAACCAGCCACTCCGTTACATGACAACTTTCCATGGTTCTTAGGTGAATTTGCTATGATATCAAAATTGACTCTGTGCACTGAAACTTGTTTCATTCCAGCAAGTGAATCTGTGCCATCCTGATTTGGCTCAGTGCCAACGTTTTGCTTCAGTCTGACCGCGTGCTGCCTGCCAACTGAACACTTCCTGTCAGCTGAGTTTGTTTTCACGAAAACTTTGTGTGGATTATCGCTGGCATTCGGTCGCGGATTGGTTGCAACACCAGGCGAAGCGTTCGTGGTTCCCTGTTGCGGCTGTAAAATGTAACAGTAATGTAATATACTGTATTTCCTTGAATAACTCCCTCTTGAATAATTCTCTCTGTCGAATAATTCCCCCGTTCACCGCGTGAGGAAAAAAAATTCACCCCATTTGAATAATCTCCCTCGAATAGTTCCCCTGAAAATCTGACGAAAAAATAATTCCCGTGGGGAATTATTCGAGCTAATACGGCACATACGTTTGTCATTGTTTGGGTACTCCGATATGTATTTACTGTTAGCATTGTATCATAAATACTCAGGTCGTTTACACTTAGTACAATAGCTAATTTTGACTACTTCTTCTTGATACACTTGTTTTTAGTGAGTGTGTCTTTCACACATAAATAGCCGAGCTAGCTTAATAAGCCGCACCAGGTAGCCGCTTTTTACGATCTCACTGCAACCTTCCAGGCTCCTTTGTCAGAATACTTGGAGACTGCCTCAATCAAACGAACTTACCCGTTCGCTGTGGCCCTGCACCAGTCTGGCCAAAAAGCCAGGCAGCATAGGCGTCAGCATGCGTCTGAAAGCGTCGTTGAACCACGCATATAGCAGCGGGTTCCAGATGGTCGTAGTCATAGCGGCCACGTGCGCCCAACCTGCGAGTTGTTCGAAATATCTGATTTACCGTAGTTCCCCGAAATACCCCCAGGGGGGTTTATTTTTACAGAGTGCAAATTTCAAGGGGGTGTCTCGAGATCTTATTCGAGGAGAAGTTATTATTTCGGCATAAATTTTCGTGAAATGTATAAATAGTAAAGAATACCCTTTTACATACACACAACCGGTGTATGTAATGTGACCAAATAGGATTTAGGTATTTAAAGTATATCAACGTACATCCATACACCAACTAAGTTTTATTTAGATATTCTCTGCTTTGTTGTGAGAAATTACCTAAATTATATTTTATTTTTGAAAGATTTTTTGAGATTATATTTACTTAGGTAATTAGGTATATTTTTTGAAAATCACCCATTTTGGACCAACAAATTTGTCACCACCGATCGCACCAAGAAACTTCATCGCAAAAAAACGCACCAAACAAGAGCGTGAAATACGGTTCATCCTCGAGCCATATCCACACGTCCCTGCCGATGTTGAGCGTGTTCATGGGCAAGTAGCTCAGGGTGAAGCACATCACCATGGCCACCATCATGCGGTTGGATCGACTGCGGCGCGCGTTCAGCCGTTTCCCCGTGGCCGGCTTTTTGGTGGAAAGCTGCAGTGTTGTGACCGGGTTAGCTACAATCACTTCACTGATAGATTTAATTTAAGACGAGGCTCAGGACACGGCGTTGACATAAAATGCATACCTAGGTAAATACATGAACAACGATTCGGTGTTCTCTATTGTTTCGGTGTCGGAATACTAAACACTTTCCGGGTCACGTCCGGCACCCATTTTTTTATTTTACTCCTTATTTCCTATCCCCCGTTCTAGGGCGCCCCAGAGGCTGAAATTTGGGGGAGATATTGGCGCAACCCCCCTCTACTTCGCATGAATTGGGGGGGGGGGTCGTGGCGACCCCTCTCAGGGTGTGTCGCGCTAAGTGCAATTTTTTTTGTTGACTTTTTTGGTGTCCCACAGCATGTCCGGCACCCGCTGATTTCTGAGCTGTGGGAGGGGTATAAATCTAAAATTTTCGGGATGTGTTACCATCACCACTCACCTACTATACACTTTTCAATAATGTGAGATTAATGTGAAAAATTTCTCAGAAATTCGCTTAGTCTCTAAAAAAATCTTCTCACCAATAGATGGATGACAAAAAATTCACTTATTGGAACTTTTTTATTAGACACTTGAAGAGCTGGTTTACGATACTTTAAAGGGAAGTGTTTGATGTTTAAACTTAGGTAACAAACCATACCTCTAAAATGCCTGCATTGCAAAATTTACTTAGGGCGAATTTTATGACATCATAATGACATCATTGCAGGAACAAAAATTTACTAAATTTACACTTTGAAATTCCCCCAAGTAAATTTTGCAATGCATGCATTTTAGAGGTATGGTTCTTTACATAACTTTAAACATCAAACCATTCCCTTTAAAGTATCGTAAACCAGCTCTTCAAGTGTCTAATAAAAAAATTCCAAAAAGTGAATTTTTTGTCATCCATCTATTGGGGAGTGGTGTTTTTTAGAGAATCCGCGAATTTTTGAGAATTTTTTTGCATTAATCTCACATTATTGAATAGTGTATAGTAGGGGAGTGGTGTTGGTTACACATCTCCAAAATTTTAGATTTATACCTCTCCCACAGCACAGAATTCAGCGGGTGCCGGACCTGCTGTGGGACACCAAAAAAGCCACAAAAAAATTTGCACTCAGGGCGACCCGCCTTGAGAGGGGTCGCCGCGACCCCCCCAATTCATGTGACGTAGAGGGGGGTTGCGCCAATATCTCCCCCAAGTTTCAGCCTCTGGGGCGCCCTAGAACTGGGGATAGGATGTAAGAAGTAAAATAAAAAAATGGCTGCCGGACGTGACCGGGAAGGTGTTTATTATTTTCTTGAAAAAATATCAAAATATTCATTCAGCTAATGTGCGCGCTAAGTCGCGCTTCCTCCACTCTCCCGTAGAACAAACCTGATCCATCTGGCACCGTCTCTTTATTTGCCTCTTAATCGCCAAACTGATGCCCGTATAACAAGCGGTGCAAATGACAATCGGAGTGCCGAACTGCACCGCCATCACCGTGCTGCCATACAGCGCGCGCCAATAATTGCCATCCTTCAATGAAGTCCAATCTTCGGCGCAAAAGTTCCCGCAAATTTCTGATGTGGAAAACGGGTTCACATTTTCACACGTTCACAGAAAACGGGCCCCCCAAAAAACTGCATCATGGTGATAAAATATTTACCATCATAAGTCTGTATGCCACTATAGACGGCCAGCGGCGTGGTGGCAGTATAACCAGCGATTATGATGCACACGGCGGCGATGGCGGCGCGCTGGAACGTCACGAAATGCCTCGCCGGATACGCGATCAGTAGGTACCTGCGTCGAGGGAGTGCGCCGTCATTGCGTGATACGCGCGCGCGAATGAACTTGAAACCAGAGTTGTTAAAATACCGCTATTTTTGGAAAGCGTAAGCGTAAACGTAAATACACTTTCCAAATTTTGAGTATGGATACTGAATGCGTAAGGTATTTTTCAAATACCTAGGAAAGCGTAAATAAAAGCGTAAGCGTAAAAATCTTTTAGAGGCTTTTTGCTCAGTGAGTTCTTTCAAATCAAGCTCTCGGTGACATTTTTCGGATGTCCACCTAGTATAGTCTGCCCTCATATTTTGCTTGGTTATTCATCGGCAGCAACACTTACCTAAGCCATCCTCATCTGGAGTTAGTGCTGTGTTATACCTGGTAGTGGGACACACGGTATTTATACGGGTATTTCTGTGCAGTGTGGTGATCCCGCACGTTTGATGTTTTGAGCGGCCTTTATAAGTCAGCCGCGCCACTGTTCATTCATTTACCATTTCTTTTACCAGGTTTTTCAGAGGATTTTTGGGTTGTTCTTTTTAGTTCGCAGATCTTATTCAGTTGACATGCATTTGAGCCGTGTACTGATAAAAGTGAGAGCGAAGTAGAAGTGTGGAAACGGCTTTAGAATTTGATCCTCAGAAGTAGATTTGAATCACGATCACGCTTTTTCACACGCCGAGTAGAGCACCTTGGGTGGAGCTCTGCACTTGCTCGCGGAGGCTCCACATGTGCTAGGCCGACATCCCCTTGTGGTGCACAATTGGGATCGACTTTTGACTTTCTCTCGAGCCGTGGGCTCGACAGCTGTCAACGGCGATAAAATCGTCGTCGGGATCCATTTTCAAAATTTCTAATCTGAAGTCACGATTTTGCTCGATGACACAGTACATTCATATTGCGACACAATTTGTACATGTGCCACTATTTCCAGTGCATTACTGCACACATGCAGTCTTTTTTTTGGTACGCAGTCTCGTTCACCCTTTTTTTGCGGTTTTACACTTTTTCAAAAACGTAAAACTAAACTGCGTGAAAAGCACTTTTACGCTTTTAGTATCCGGGTATTTTGCCCGGGAAAGCGTAAAAAAGCGTATGGGTATTTTATGAAAGCGTAAGCGTAAGAGTAAGTATAAATACCCATTTACCCCGGTATTTCGGGTAAGCGTAAATACGCTTTCGCAACTCTGGTTGAAACGTCCCCGAATAAAGGACTGAGGCCTAGTACACATCTAAACCCATTACACATCCAACCCTGCCACCCATGTAATTCTACCCATCACACATCTAGGATTACGACATCAGCGTATCAAAACATATACAATTGTGAGAGAATTGCGTGCTAGGTATGCCTAATGTAAAAGATAGGACGCACAATCACAGGCATCATTGTGCCCAATTCGTGTGTGTTTTTGCACACAATGCAGTCACTATTTATTAGTACAAATGCCCTTTACAAACACGATCCACAATCTTGACAAACAGGGTTAGTAGATGGCAAAGTTGCTTCCCAAGAATGCAATTGCACATGTATAGGGGGTTGACTTGAGTTTTTAGGGGCTGAGTTTACAATTCAGGGTTGAGTTGATGGGTGTTTATAAATTAGGGTTGAGTTGACAGAAGTTTAAAAATAAGGGGCTGTTGACACAAGTTCACAAATTAGAGGCCAAGTTTATGGGAGTTGAGTTGATGGGTGTTTGCCAAATTAGGGGCTGAGTTTATGGGAGTTAACAATAACATTACCATAATCCTTAAGTGAGGCCCCCGGGGCTAAAAAATACAAATTGTGATATAATGCATTTGTGGGTTACTGATTACAATGATTTGAAATATGCACTCCATTCTGACAGTACATTACAATAACCCTGAAATTGAACCCAAAATGGGGCCAAAACTTTCAAATTGTGAAATGATGCATTGTGGGTTTCTAATTGCACTGATTTGATATATAATGCACTCCATTTTGACACTACATTACCATAACCCTGAAAATGAACCACTGGGGCCAAAAACTTTCAATTTGTGAAATGATGCAATTTTGGGTTTCTGATTGCACTGATTTCAAATTTAGGTTTCTGATTGCACTGATTTGATATATGCACTCCATTGACACTACATTACCATAACCCGTTAATGAACCCATGGGGCCAAATACTTTCAATTTGAGAAATGATGCATTTTTGGGTTTCTGATTGCACTCATTTGAAATATGCACTTCATTTTGACACTACATTACCATAACCCTGAAAATGAACCACTGGGGCCAAAAACTTTCAATTTGTGAAATGATGCATTTTTGGGTTTCTGATTGCACTGATTTCAAATTTGGGTTTCTGATTGCACTGATTTGATACATGCACTCCATTTTGACACTACATTACCATAACCCTCAAAATGGACCCATGGGGTTAAATACTTTCAATTTGAGAAATGATGCATTTTCGGGTTTCTGATTGCACTCATTTGAAATATGCACTTCATTTTGACACTACATAACCATAACGCTAAAATGAACCCCCTGGGCCAAAAACTTTCAAACCATAAAATGATGGATTTGTGGGTTTCTGAGTGTAGCGATTTCAAATATGCCCAGGGCTTAAAAAATTAGAAATTGTGAAATGATTCAATGTGGGTTTCTAATTGCACTGATTTGAAATATGCACTCTGTTTTGACACTACATAACCCTGAAAACTACATAACCATAACCCTGAAAATGAACCTCTGGAGCCAAAAACTTTCAATTTGTGAAATCATTCATTTTTGGGTTTCTGATTGCACTGATTTCAAATTTGGGTCTCTGATTGCACCAATTTGATATATGCACTCCATTTTGACACTACATTACCATAACCCTAAAAATGAACCCATGGGGCCAAATACTTTCAATTTGAGAAATGATGCATTTTTGGGTTTCTGATAGCACTCATTTGAAATATGCACTTCATTTTGACACTACATTACCATAACCCTAAAATGAACCCCCTGGGCCAAAAACTTTCAAACCATAAAATGATGGATTTGTGGGTTTCTGAGTGTAGCGATTTCAAATATGCCCAGGGCTTAAAAAATTAGAAATTGTGAAATGATTCAATGTGGGTTTCTAATTGCACTGATTTGAAATATGCACTCTGTTTTGACACTACATAACCCTGAAAACTACATAACCATAACCCTGAAAATGAAGCCCTGGAGCCAAAAACTTTCAATTTGTGAAATCATTCATTTTTGGGTTTCTGATTGCACTGATTTCAAATTTGGGTCTCTGATTGCACCAATTTGATATATGCACTCCATTTTGACACTACATTACCATAACCCTAAAAATGAACCCATGGGGCCAAATACTTTCAATTTGAGAAATGATGCATTTTCGGGTTTCTGAAAGCACTCATTTGAAATATGCACTTCATTTTGACACTACATTACCATAACCCTAAAAATGAACCCCCTGGGCCAAAAACTTTCAAACCATAAAATGATGGATTTGTGGGTTTCTGAGTGTAGCAATTTCAAATATGCCCAGGGCTTAAAAAATTAGAAATTGCGAAATGATTTGATGTGGGTTTCTAATTGCACTGATTTGAAATATGCAATCCATTTTGACACTACATAACCCTGAAAACTACATAACCATAACCCTGAAAATGAACCTCTGGAGCCAAAAACTTTCAATTTGTGAAATCATAAATTTTCAGGTTTCTGATTTCACTCATTTGATATATGCACTTCATTTTCAAACTACATTACCATAACCATAAAAATGAACCCCCTAAGCCAAAAACTTTCAAATCATAAAATGATGCATTTGTGGGTTTCTGATTGTAGAGATTTCAAATATGCACTCCATTTTGACACTACATTACTAAAACCCTGAAATTGAACCCCTAGACCCAAAAATTTCTTATTGTGAAATGATGCATTTTGCAGGTTTCTAAATGCACTGATTTGAAATGACTCAATTTCAACTCTACATTACTGTAAGCCTTAAATTGAACCCATGGGGCTAATAAATTAGAAATTGTGAAATGATGCATTTGTGGCTTTTTGATTGCCTTGATTTGAAATATGCACTTCATTTTGACACTACATTACCATAACCCTGAAAATGAACCCCCAGGGCCAAAAATTTTCAAATCATAAAATGATGTGTTTGTGGGTTTCTGATTGTAGCGATTTCAAATATGCACTCCATTTTGACACCACATTACTAAAACCCTGATAATGAACCCCTGGGCACAAAAACTTTCAATTTGTGAAATGATGCATTTGTGGGTTTTTTATTGCACTGATTTGAGATGTGCACTCCATTTCTACTCTACATTACCATAACTTTTTAAGTCTAACCCCTGGGGCTAAAAAATTGAAAATTGCGAATTGATGCATTTGTGGATTGATGATAGTGATTTTTTGAAATATTCATACCATTTTCCAAATTAGGGGCTGAGTTTACAGGAGTTTCCAAACTAGGGGCTGTGTTTACAGGATTTAGAGGGGGTCCCCATGGGGTGCCATTTTTGGGGGGTCTCCAGGGGGTGCCATTTTCTGGAGGTACAAATGGGGGTGCCATTTCAAGGGGGTCCACATGGGATGCCATTTTTTGGGTGGTCCCCAGGGGTGCCATTTTTTGGTGGTCCTCAGGGGGGTGCTATATTTTTTTTTGCGGGGGGGGGGGGGGGTCCATATGGGGTGCCATTTTGAGGGGGGGTCCCCAGGGGGGTGCCATTTTTGGAGAGTCCCCAGGGGGAGCCAACTTTGGGTGGGTCCCCAGGGGGTGCCATTTTTGTGGGGGTTCCTAGGGGGTGCCATGTTTGGGGGGTCCCCAGGGGGTGCTATTTTTGGGGGGTCCCAAGGGGGTGCCATTTTTGGGGGGTCCCTAAGGGGTGCCATTTTCTGGTGGTCCTCAGGGGGTGCCATATTTGTGGGGCCCTAGGGGGTCCCATTTTTGGGCGGTTCCCAGGGGGTGCCACTTTTGGGAGGTTCCCCAGGGGGTGCCATTTGGAGGGGGGTCCCCATTGGGGTGTCAGTTTTTGCAAGCCTCTGAGTAGTGGGTACAGAAAGAGTGCAAAATTGCACTTGCCTCAGGCGGGAATCGAACCCGCACCTCTCGTATAGAACACGAGTGCCCTAACCACTAGACTACAGAGGCGGCTGGGCTCTTCACTATTAGGGGCTGACATGCTGCGTCGGCAATGCCCTTAACACCTCGCGGCGTTGCGGAGATGTCATCCCTGACATCGTGTTGATGTAGGGGTAAGCAGCGGATCGCGGTCCGTGCTGTTTAAAGACCGGTGTTCGGACCACACTCGGCCAGCCATGTGTGATGGTCAGGCGTCGTCGTATGATCCACGGTCGCGGCACCAGAAAGAGTGCAAAATTGCACTTGCCTCAGGCGGGAATCGAACCCGCACCTCTCGTATAGAACACGAGTGCCCTAACCACTAGACTACAGAGGCGGCTGGGCTCTTCACTATTAGGGGCTGACATGCTGCGTCGGCAATGCCCTTAACAGTACCTATAGCAGGATTCTCTCCAACCTTCAGTTGGGTTTTGTGGTTCTCTACAATTTATACCACAAGGATTTACAAACACAAAAAGAACAGCAAAGCACAAATGTAACCAATTGAAGATTACAACAAAGTTTGACACCTTGCAAAAACCACACTATCATATCACAAAACCTATACCACACAGAATGCACAGGGTCCCCAGGGGGGTGCCATTTTTGGAGAGTCCCCAGGGGGAGCCAACTTTGGGTGGGTCCCCAGGGGGTGCCATTTTTGTGGGGGTTCCTAGGGGGTGCCATGTTTGGGGGGTCCCCAGGGGGTGCTATTTTTATGGGGTCCCAAGGGGGTGCCATTTTTGGGGGGTCCCTAAGGGGTGCCATTTTCTGGTGGTCCTCAGGGGGTGCCATATTTGTGGGGCCCTAGGGGGTCCCATTTTTGGGCGGTTCCCAGGGGGTGCCACTTTTGGGAGGTTCCCCAGGGGGTGCCATTTGGAGGGGGGTCCCCATTGGGGTGTCAGTTTTTGCAAGCCTCTGAGTAGTGGGTACCTATAGCAGGATTCTCTCCAACCTTCAGTTGGGTTTTGTGGTTCTCTACAATTTATACCACAAGGATTTACAAACACAAAAAGAACAGCAAAGCACAAATGTAACCAATTGAAGATTACAACAAAGTTTGACACCTTGCAAAAACCACACTATCATATCACAAAACCTATACCACACAGAATGCACACTGCACACCATCATACCAAATCGCAAACTGTCTACATTTTACTACCGAGTTTCATGCCCAACCATTTTACAGAAGTTTACAAAAATCCATTCCAAAACATTGCATCTTTGGTATTGGTCTTGTTATTGTTGGTAGATTACATACCGCATTTCAAAACACATGCCTAGCATGTGGGCAAACTTAACTAAAGTATCATATTTTCTCCAATGGTATTAATTGTAGAGAACCACAAAACCCGACCGAAGGTCGGAGAGAATCCTGCTAGTTATTTTACATGTCCGCTCTGCAGTGGGTGCAGACACAAAGGCATAGACCTCTAAGCCTTTGTGTTTACCGCCTACTGTAGAGTGGGCGTGTCCACTAATATACTCGGGCGACATGACAGCGTACATTTTTCTGGAGGCAACACTCCATCATGACGTCATAACCGCAGTCAGCAGTGGACTGCAGCTGACTGAACCGGTCCCGAGTCGGCATGAAGTGCAGTGCAGTGGGCAGTCGGTTCATAAGTTTTCGGTTGGCTGTCTGCCAGCCGAAGACATAAATCATATCTATTTGTAGAGTATCGTGTCTGCCGAGTATACCACTATCATCCAAACAAATTCGGGTGCACTGATGATGGAAACAATGCATGCTGAGCTATGAGCTATGTTTGCTGAATAATGAGCTATGTTTGATTGAATGATATATGTCAATCAATTCAAAATGTAGATAATCACTGTTTATACGCAGACTCTGTCTAGATGTGTAATGGGTTTAGATGTGTACTGGCACAGGGCGGAATGGGGAACCCTAAGACACACCTATCGACAGCTATGGCGACCAGCGTGAAACTGCTGACGAATATCCCCGCGCCCATGCTCATGTTCATGAACGAGCAGAGCAGGTCGCTGTCGCCGAACTGCCACGTCCTGGCCAATATGGTCACGGCGGTGATGGGCAGCGACGTCATGCTGATGACAATGTCGGACAGGGCCAGCGTGACTATGAACACGGTGCGCACCGTGAACGACACCGTCGGCCGGTACAGGCCCACGTAGATCACGCACAGGTTGCCTGAACGTGGCTGGCTATTTGATGCGTTGCAGGGTTGACATCAAAGAACACGATCGGTTAAATATTTATGTCTACTGTTAACTGCCTATCGTGTAGAGGGCTTCGTGGACAAGTCCACCAAAAATGGGTTGCGTTCTGGCCTGAATTCTTCAGAATTTAAATAAAACACGTTCATATTGGTCATACTGTTTACCTACAAAAACTGCCGAGGCATAAATAAATACAATGAACAACCCAGTTGGTCAATTCAAGTAATCACGGCAACGTGGTAAAACACTACAGTTACTCACCAATAACAGCCGTGCACATTATACAAGTGTAGGCTAGTGCAAAAAGCACCCTCCAATGAATGTCGTCGATGGGATTGGGATAACGTTCCTGTAGGGTTTGGCATGGAGCCCCGGACACCCAAAATACGTTCCCATTGTTTGATGCAGTGCCAATGTTTGAATTATTAAAAAATAGTGTCAAATTTTGAGTGGTGTAGTTGATGCTTGGAAGACCAAAGGATAAAATAGTATCGTTGGTCATGGTTCTGTAATGTGAAAGCTTTTGTTTTCACTATCCTTTCACAAACGAAATAAAATTTTGTGTGAGGACCAGGGTTGGCAAAATCTCAGAAAAAAATAAAAATAAAATAAAAATAAAATGGAATATTCAAGAATAAAATAAAATAAAATGGAAAATTTAAGAATAAAAATAAAAATTGTATAAAAATTCGAATTTTTGTAAAATTTTTGTAAAATTGTATAAAAATTTGTATTTTTGTAAAATTGTATAAAAATTCATATTTTTTGTAAAATTTTGTCTCATTGCTTGAGTCTCTACCTGTTTATTCATGGTCTTGGGGGCAGTCCCAAGCATTGTAAAGTGTCAAATGTCATGTACAATGTCATGCAAAGTGTCAATTGTCATGACAAATGTAAAGTAAAGTGTAAATTGTCATGACATGTAAAAATTAAAGTATCAATTGTCAAGCAAATTGTGTTCAAATCTCATGTTTTATTTTGAAATCTTATGTTTTGTATCCAAATTATGTTGTTGTTGACTCCAAATCTTATGTGAACATTTGGATACAAAAACATAAGATTTGGATATAAAACATACTATGGATACAAAAACACAAGATTTGGATATAAAACAAACTATGGATACAAAAACACAAGATTTGGATACACAATTTACACTTTGCATGACATTTGTCATGACAATTGCCACTTTGCTTGAAATTTTACATGACACTTGACATTTTGCATGACAATTGATACTTTACTTTACATTTGTCATGACAATTGACACTTTGCATGACATTTTACAAATGTGCCCAGCACACTCCAGGGGCCAGTTCCGCAAGTAGACAAGTTAAGAGTTAAAAGTTAAGAGTTGAGTTAAAGGTTAAAAGTTGAGTTAAAAGTTAAGAGTTGAGTTAAAGGTTAAAAGTTGAGTCAAAAGTTGAGTTAAATGTTAAGAGTTGAGTTAAAGGTTAAAATGTGAGTTAAAAGTTGATTTAAAAGACAAATGGGTCATTCGTTGCAGAAGCGTGATACGCTGATCTTCAATCATATTTTGTCCCCGCACGGCCATTTTGAAACAACGTTCCGCAATATTTTTTTTAGCGATAATTTTTTTGGATACGTTATTTTCAAATGTTGTGCATACAACATTGGCAGCATGCCAGCGAACAGCCGTATCAATACCAATTTCACATTTTTATTTTTTTACCATCATTTTCCACTTGTCTTTTAACTCTCAACTCTCAACTCAACTCTTAACTCAACTTTTAACTCAACTCTTAACTCAACTTTTAACCTTTAACTCCACTCTTAACATTTCACTCAACTTTTAACTCAACTCTTAAATTTTAACTTTTCTCTTAAACTTTAACTTTTCTCTTAAACTTTAACTTTACTCTTAACTCGCCATTTGTCATTTTACTCAACTCTTGACTTTTAACTCTTAACTTGTCCACTTGCGGAACCGGCACCTGTAGTCCTTCTACTGAAAATGCAAACCATTCTTATAAATAATTGTAACTTTACACTTGCAGCTAGCTAACAATACATACTGCATGCAACTTTTGAACAGTAAGGGAAAAATTTGTCACAGGTTTTTCATGTATTATTTGTCACAGGTATGTAACTAATTATAACATTTTTCTGGCCTTGCATGCATGTTTCTGATTTTTTGTAAAAAAAATTTGTACAATTTTTGTAAAATGTGTCATTTTATTTTATTAATGACTTTTGGGAATAAAATAAAATAAAAAAATGAAACATGAATAAAATTAAAATTAAATAAAAATTTTATACAATTTTTATACAATTTTACTAAAATGAATTTTTATAAAACCAACCCTGGTGAGGACTAACAATAGCAAACGAAACCTCGGAAATTTCAGTACATATTTTCGGCTGAAATGACTATAAAATGCAGAAAAAATTCATCAACCTCACATAGATCTTATTCATATAGCGGCAGAACAAAAATCGTGAAAATGTTTCGGCGATAACAGCTTGAAAAGTTGCTAAACATGAAGTTATATTCAAACTTCAGCAGAAAAATTTCTAAAACGCAATGGGCACACACACACTAGTTTACCAAAATGAAATGTTCGAACATTTTGGTAAACTGTTTGCACAAATCAGTAGGAAACACTATTTCATACTATTTTGTCAAAACAGTTTACCAAAATGGTCGAGCATTTCATGTTGGTAAACTAGTGTGTGTGTGTTGGAATCGGGCCATGCTTAACCGACATCTAAACCCATCCGACGGGCCAGGCTCATTACGCACAGAAACCCGTTACGCACACGCGCCCGTTACGCACAGAATCAAAACCCGCCACGCACAGACGCCCGTTACGCACACAACTGGGCCCTGTCGGACAAGTCGGCCATCTGAGTTCAGGATTTTCATGTGTGTTGAAGTAGTTGACACCTGAAATTTCATCAACTGTTACAGCTGTTTTCTACATATTTTACATTCGCAATCGCGAAAGTCAAATATGTAGAAAACAGATGTAACGGTTGGCAAAATTTCGGGTGTCAACTACTGCTATACATAGGGAATAGAATAGAAGAGAATGTGAAAAATCACATAAACTTTGTAGGCACAGAAACTCGGCACGCACATGGCATCAGCTATGTGCGGGCCGAGCTTCTGTGCGCAGCGAGTTAACTTCTGTGCGTAACGGGCTTCTGTGCGTGCCGAGTTTCTGTGCGTACAGCTACAGGCTCCCCATCCGACATCTAGACTGGGACACGGAACATGTTGACACGGAACACATTTAATTATACCCGGCATGCTGAGAATAGGCAATAAAACACATGGCCTAATGATTTTGAAGGTGAAAATCTATAAGAAGTATGGAAATTAGGGATTTTTGGTGCAAATTATAGTAAATTTGCTCAAAAGCGCTCCAGATAGCTAGAAAGCTAGGCAATTAGTGGGGTGGGGAGTTTTCAGGGGAAAGTAGCCTAAAAAATTTGCCCCAGGGATAGATAGATCGCTGGGCGGTTTGGGGTGGGGTTACCCGCCCCCCGTTGACACGGATGACACAAAATTAGATGTGCGGTCGGTCTAGATGTCGGATGGGTTTAGATGTCGAATGGCACAGGCTCTTGGCAATCTACTAGTGATAAAAAAAATTAGTCAACTAATATCGAAAATAAAGAACGCATTTTTGGAAAACATCGAAATTCTAATAGTCATTTTAGAACTCCGTATACTCCATAAATTGTTCGAATTCCATTTTTCTTGTTCTCTTGTCGGTGTTACAGGCGCTCAGTATACGCCGTTGCGCTTTTGGCGCTTGGCAATATTTTGCTGTTGCGCCATTGACGCTTGGCGCCATGCCCATGAAAAGGAACAAAATGGCGCTATTTTTTGGCTTTTGGCGCTTGGCGCTATTTTTGACTGGCGCTAGGAACAAAATACCTGGCGCTGGCGTTTGGCGCTAGCGCTGAAGCGAAAAGCAATACGACGCTTCTGTCGCTTGGCTCTATTTTGCTCTGGCGCCGTTGGCGCTTGGCGCTGGGGGTCGGAAAAGCGACATGGCGCTTTTGGTGCTTGGCGCCAAAGTCCTGGCGCTTTTCACATCACGACATTGCACGTTGTTGCTTTCACACACAACATCAGCAGAGGTAATGAAACTAAATGAACCGGTCGCAATTACGGCTAGAGTGCTTTGAAGTGTTTAATTATTTTCATACATGCCTTGAGGCCTCATGGCTTATTTCACACCTACCTCACTTGTAAACAAATTAGGGCCCACGCCATCTCATTGAGTAAATGACTAAACTCGAGTGCTTCAATAGAAGTATTTCAAGTGCCAAATATCTCTACCTTGAATCTCGACAGTTTTGCATTTGTATACTCCGCGGACCGCATGCTATGCATATGTTGATGGAAACACTCCATCATGACGTCATCGTCAATAAAATTAAATTTGCTATAAAAAAGAAAAACATTCTAGGAAAAAATATTCAACGCTTGTACGCGACTCAGCTTTTTGCTTTTTAAACATTTTTCTTTATTGTGGAGGTGCGGGCACAAGTATTCTGCTCGCCCATGAAGACATAAGTACTTTTGGACGCATACTTTGCGGTCCGCCGAGCTACCTCAATAAATGTAATGAGTGTAAAGAAACTATTTTTATGTTTTGTTGGTGCTGTTAAAAAATTCATGCAATTTCAATATTTAGAATTGCTAGAGTAATCATTTACAAACCAAGCTCAAGTGGCACGTGGCTAAACATTTAGCTCACAAAAAAATCTCTCACACTAGAAAAAATTTACGCGCAACAAAAACATTTAGCGATATACACAAAATTTATCAGCTTGGACGAAAAAGTATAAATAGATACCGTGGGTTGGATGATGTAGATTCATGGACTAGTCGTATATTATCCCATCTGTCAGGATAAATCACATCTACAGGCTGATCAGCCCGAAAGCTACATAGGTATATGCATTTTTACACATGTCGTGAGTAGTGATGGAAAGGCACCGTCGCACCAAAGGCCACCAGCACCGGTGCTGGTGCGGTGCGGTGCCGTTTTTGGAGGGTGTCCTGCCGTGTCGGTGCCATTTTTCTAAGAATAGCGCCAGTGCCGGTGCGGTGCGCTTTTTTTGCTTGTGCCAAGGGTGCTAGCACCAGGGCCGAAGTAAAAGGCACTGGGAAAGACACCCGCCAAGTGTTCATAGGGCGTTAACTTTAGTCCACAGTATGTGCTCATTCATATTTATAATAGCAACAATATACCCATCTGTTTTTAGTAAATTTTGGAGAAAAAAACACCCGATCAGATATACTTTGAAATCTGCCATACTCTCCTGATGAGGGAACAAAAAATTGTGTTGTTTTTTAATTTGTTCATAATTTGACAATTTTGTTCATAATCTGTAGTCAGTTAACACAAAATATGGTAACGTTTTCTGTACAACATCTGTCCCAGTCAGTAGACAATAGTGACTTAAGATTAATTATTTTAGCTATCATTTGTTATCATTATAATTGCTTCAAAAAGTGATCGCCACTTCATTCTGATCATTTGAAATGCTCAACCATTTAAATCAGTAAAGAATTCATGAAGACATGCAGTTCCGAAGGTGAATCCTCTCAGAAAACACCCGATAAATGCTTTAGAACTTTCAGCCCGGTGAAGGTGCCTTTCGGTGCCCCACGGTGCCGGTGCGGTGCCATTTTTTCCGGTGCCTTCTCCATCACTAGTCGCGACGCACCGGGTGAAACATTTGAAAAAGTTGTTCTTTTTTAAAAGTCCGTTAGCATTCACACAACAAGAGCTAAAACGCTAAAACCGAACACCGCGTACGCGTTTATTGATAATTTATTATAAATGTGTAAACTACTACCATATTTGCTCGAAATACCCTCAGGGGGTTTATACCGTATTTCTTCGAAATACCTCCAGGGGGTAAAGCTCGCAAAAATATTGATCTATGAGCCAGTTTAAAGTGGCTAGCCACAATTTGAAATTTTTTTATGGCAGGTGCCCCCCTGTGGCTGCATCGGAGCAGCCACAGGGTCCCCCAGGGGGACAGTCCCAAGCCCTGTAAAGTGTAAAGTATGTCAAATGTAAAGTCAAATGCAAAGTAAATTATGTTTGGATATTTTCACATGCTAGTTTCGACCTATTTTGCTAGACTAGCACACTAGCTGAGCTAGGTCTCATCAGTAGCAACTCAGCGAAACTTAAAAAACACACGCACTTAACTAAAAAACTGTCAATCGTCATGCAAAGTTCAGTAATAAAATATTTTCTTTTTTATTTGGATTGACAGTTTACTTTGCATTTGACATTACATTTGACACTTTACTTTACACTTTACAGGGCTTGGGACTGCCACCAGGGGTGCACATAGACAAATGTTGGGGCTATCTTATGTCCCAGTAATCTCGGCTAAAACTCTTTCGGGGCCCAAGAAAAAAATTGTGTGACCAAAGACCAGGTTAAATTTACGGGGCCTTTCCTCAAATTATCCCCCTTGAATGACCCGGGGTTCACCCCACAACAACCCCGATTGTTTTTGATTAGGTAGTTCCATTGCATTAGAATTCAAGTGGAATTGATCATGTTTGACGACCATCTGTAGTAGTATCTGTGCTTTACGACCAAATAATTTGGAACCGAAGCAAATTTGCTAAATCTCAGCTGAACCGAACGATATGGACCAAAATGCTAAAGGTACGGAATATTATGAAGCTGAATTAATGGAACCGAAATCTACGTCAACCAATTGAAAAAGGATGAAAAGGGGTGTCAGCCGCCATTTCACACTTTGTCAAGTGACGAGAAAAGTGGCAAGTTGTGAGGATGAATTAAGTGACAACAAAGGTGTTAGGTGAATATTACGAATACCTATGATACAAATAAGTGATACTAAAAGTAAAAAAAAACATTTTCACTTATCATTTTCACATATTTATAGGTAACTATAAAGTCACTTACGAGTTTGCTTACCATCGATGGCATTTATTGACATGCGGAAGGCGCTGTGTCTAATAAGAAAGTTGTAAAAAGTAATTTTTCGTCAGCCACTGGAGGGATGGGTTCATGTGGTATGCGGTTTTTGGTGGGATACAATATTTATAGAGGATATTTAATGCTTATTTGACATTATCAATCACTTTAGTGTTGAAACAACACAAAAGTGCTTATTTTTTAAAATTCAATTGGGTGCTGGACCTGTGTGGGACAGTAATGTTTTGATAAATTTTGAATGCTGCACCCCACACTGTGGTGAGTTGCCAAAAACCGCCTGGCCAGTGTAAGGTAGGGGAGGGGTGTTGGCGACACATCCCCAAAATTTTAGATTTATATCCCTCCCACAGCTGGAGGTACAGCACCCGCAGTGCAAGAAATCAGTGGGGGCCGGACCTGTGTGGGACACTAAAAAAGCCACGAAAATTTTTTGCACTTAGGGTGACCCACCCTGTAGGGGGTCGCCGCGACCCCTCAAATTCAAGCGAAGTAGAGGGGGGTTGCGCCAATATCTACCCCAAGTTTCAGCTTCTGGCGCGTCCTAGAACTGGAGATAGGACGTCAGAAGTAAAATAAAAAATGGGGGGCCGGACTTGATCGGGAAGGTGTCTATATCTGTAGGCCGTGGGGAAAGCTCGGTGAAAATTGCCCCAAGAATACTTTACCAAAAAAGCATTTGCTAAAATTGCTGCACCGCGTATTTAGAATCGTGCATGAGCACCACTGTCGTGTATGTGATTAGTGATGAAATGCTGCCAGGCGCAGAGTTGTTAACATTACTATCCTTTTTCGGAGTGGGTATGTATATGTAAAATACTTTTTTAGTCACCGCTGAGTACAGAATATGCAAAACACCTTTTTTACCCGTACTCAAGAGTAGTGATGGAAAAGCGCCATGGCGCTGGCGCTTTTGGCGCTATTTTGCTGTGGCACTATTGGCGTTTGGCGCCGCACAAATGAAAAGCACCATGGTGCTTTTGGCGCTTGGTGCTATTTTTCTGTGGCGCCAGGAACAAAATGCCTGGCGCTTCCGGTTAGCGCTAGCGCCAGAGCAAAACGCGCCATGGCGATTCTGGCGCTTTCGCCATTTTGCTCTGGCGCTATTTGGCACTTGGCGCTGGGTATCGGAAGCGCCATGGCGCTTTTGGCGCTTGGCGCCAAAGTCTTGGCGCTTTTTGCATCACTACTCAAGAGTAAATGTGAGTAAAATCAGTTTTTCATCAGTAAATGTAACAGTGAGTACTTTTTTCTCCGGAAAATGTAAAAGCAAGTACTTCTCTTCACATAATATGTAAAAGTGGGTACTTTTTGTATGCGAAATGTAAAACAATTTACACGTGAGAGCGATTTTTACACCGGAAGACACAAATAAATGTCGTTTTTATGATTATTTAGTATTTACTTCTACAGGAAAATGATAAATTTATTCAAGGTTTCTTTATTTGCGTATGCAACAAAAAATTGGTATTTGAAATTTCTGAAATACATTTACTGTTACACGTGTACGTTTCGAAAGTATGCGTACAAGTGAGTACAGGTATTTTTTTAAAGTATGTGTAAATATATTTAACCAGAACTCGAGTACCCAGATAGGTATATGTATTTTTCGAGTAATTGTAAATACATTACAACAATTATGGCCTGGAGCCCTGGCGCTGGCGCCCAACACCGTTTTTTGGCACGGCGCCATTAGCGCTTGGCACTATCTTTCTGGTGCTTTTCCATCACCACTAGCGATGATGCACGGGAATGGCGCAGATGTACACACGCAAATTACGATGTGATATATAGAATGTGATGTTCGCGTGACAAATCACCTGTGACTTTATTGCGACGCTGCCAGACCAGCGGTGTCAGTACCCATGAACGTCAGAAATTGAGACTGCGACAAAGGATGTTTTCCCTACAGTGAATCAGTGTGAATATTCTAGGCTGTGGTAGCAAAATCTATTTCGCCTTGTTATTTTGCATAAATAGTGGTTGACTTGAAAATTACGTGTTTATCTCTTCAAAGTGGTATGATGAAGGCTACAAACCCGAGCGAACTCATTAACATCAAAATCAATATTCCGCAAGTGCGGAAGTAAAAAACCATTCGGAAAGTGAGAAGTAACATGAGAAGTGAGAAATGAAATGGCAATTAAAAAATGAAAAGAATAGTAAACTTGAAAGTGAGAAGTAAACTGATAAGCAAAATGTTAACCGAAAAATTAATTTGGACGTGTAAAGATAAGAGAGTAAAGTGAAAAGTAAATGAGTAAAAAGTTTTAGCGTTTTGTAGTCCATTTGTTTTCTTAGAAGATTTCTATTTGTTCTCTAACTATTCAATTACCATCTTACTTCTCATTTCTACATTTACTTCCCTTTAATTTTTTTTATTTATTCGCTTGCGGAATTGGCACCAGAAAAACTCTGAATACACACCTAAATAGACCTAAATAGATTTGTAGTGCATAAAAGAACAGACGGGGCAACATTATTTAGGTTGCATAGGTTCCCAGTTTACTTTAAAAAAGATAATAGGTAGTGTTCACATGTTCACCAAAAACATAAACCTATAAATATACTCGGCGGACTGCAAAGTATGTGCAGAATAGTACCATTATTTAATGAATAAAATCTTGTGATAAATTTCGTAATTCATCATTCCATAGTAAAAATGAAATATTATGATGGAAAAAAACTAAATTTTTCATTCATTATTCAGATGGGTTATGTTAGTTTTCCATACTAAGTGTGATGTCAGCCAAGTATATTTACCTGTCGATTTTAAAATCCAAATGTATTTTACATTTTTCATTTCTACGAAAATTTGCACAAATGTCATTGAATAAATATTTGCGAGCTGTGTTTTGTATCTTGCTCATTGTGTTTTTATTCTTCATATCAAGCCAAATTTTGTGAGCTGACTGATGAACGATTCAAAAACTTCCCAGCCATCCAATGTTGACTACTTTCTAAATAAAGCCGGATTGTCGGGATCGGTATGCCTTAATATTTATTTTTTTATCCGTCAAGAGGAGAGTCAACGCTAAGATATCCAATCTGCAAGCCCTGACTACTTCAGTTCATGAAAACACGGGAAGTTTTCCACCCATAAATACCATTTGCATGTAGGTAATGGTGGGAAATGAGAATGCTATGCAATTTTCTAATTCGGTCAATTCCTATTTCTAGCTTGAATAAACACATGCACACGACAAAGCAATTGAGCATATTGCTCCAGGCTTGTGTGATGTCCGCTGCTAATTGAGGTGGCATCCAGGCACTAAATAGTCAGGTATACTCGGGACAGGCAGACCGCAAAGTATGTCCCCAAAATTACTTATGTCTTAGTCGATAACGCGCGAGCAGAATACTTATGCACGCACTTTCACAAAAGAAATACTTATTTAAAAAAAGCCAGAGCCAACTAAATACAAACAACTAGTGATGGAAAAGCGCCAGGAACAAGGGAGCCACGTGCCTATGGTGCCAAGGCTCCATTTAGAAACAGGATACCTGGCACCAAGGGCACCACAGAAAGAGGCCACCAACTGCCAGTGGTGCCATGGAGCAAAAGGCATAACAGAACAAGATGTGTTGTCAATTTATGCTCTATTATTTACTGTGAATGACAGTAAATGCATTTCACTGTTCATTAATACTCACCTAACATTCATGCTGTATTCAACAATAACAAGACAAACAACAAAAATTTACCCTGAAAAACTGTCAAGTCAAATAAGTCATATACTGAACCCCTTAAAAAGAATGCTACCATTTGTTATGAATATACTGTCTAAAAAACAACAAGTCTAAAAAATCGCTGACAAAAAATAACTCCCCTGGTGGCAATCCCAAGCCCTGTAAAGTGTAAAGTAAAGTGTCAAATGTAAAGTCAAATGTAAAGTAAAGTGTCAATTGTGTATCCAAATCTTTTTTTTTGTATCCAAATCTTGTGGTTTTGTATCCAAATCTTATTTCGAAAAATTAGATTTGGATATAAAAACATAAAATTTGGATACAAAAAAAAAGATTTGGATACACGATTGACACTTTACTTTACATTTGACACTTTACTTTACATTTGACATTTGACTTTGCATTTGACTTTGCATTTGACACCTTACTTTACTTTTTACATTTGACTTTGCATTTGACTTTACATTTGACACTTTACTTTACACTTTACAGGGCTCGGGACTGCCCCCTGGAGACTTATTCAAGGAATATGGTAGTCATGTGAATACTCATACACCAAATTCAACCACTGTGAGAGCAATGTAATATTACCTATAAGCAAAGAATAACTTTTTTTGGGGGTGGTATTTGGTAGATTTCTTCATTAAGTGTGCAGTCAGTTAGTTATAACTGACGTTATATTCAAAAATTTCAAGCTAAATACTACATTTCCACTTGACAAAAATATAAAAATTGTCTACTTACAAAATTTTCAGTCAAAAATCAATTTTTGATGCATACATTTTCGAAAATTTGATCTAAAACCCTGCTGGCACCATTCTGGCACCTTTTTAGGAGTGTGCACCAGGCACCAAACACCAATTGTGCCATTCGTGAAAGGGGTGCCAGGGGCCATTGACACCACAGAAAAAGGGCACCAAGCCCCAATGGCGCCATGGCTTGGGGTATCCTTTGGTGCTGACAAATGGCACTAGCACCATGACATGGTGCCATTCAATCACTATTTACAAGCAACCATGTTTAGTGCCTGAAATCATTTTTTTGTTTTTTTAAATAACTTATATCTTATTAATAATGACGCTATGTTGGAGTGTTTCGAGCAGAGAAATGCATAGCATGCAGTCAGCGGAGTATAAATTGGGGGAAATTCACAAGTCCTTGCTGCCCAAGCTATTATATAAATAGGTAGTCAACCTTCTGTGAGCAGCCTGCCGTGTGAATAAGTATTTTTTATTACAGATTGTTCATAAATGCCTTAGCCAGAAATGAGAAGGAGACCTATTCGAAACACGCACATCATGTAGCGTAAAATTATCGAAATACACCGGAGGTATTAATTAATACACCTGCAAAGTTTGAGGGGGTTAATTCGAGGGGATTAATATTTTGTCACGATTTTCGTGAAAGTCCGTGACAAATTGAATGTGTCAACATGCTCAGATGTCGTGATGTAAATGGTCGGGCTGAAAAGTCCCTGGACAGTGCTCGCCATTCGCGCTAGGGGTAAGCTACGGTCATAAAATTACTAGCAGGATTCTCTCCGACCTTCAGTCGGGTTTATCATGTTTTACTATACTTTAACAAATACTAATGGACACTTGTTACCACATCAATTATGAATCCCTTTGAAAATAAAGCCCGCGGGGTCCACCATCTAATTATTTGCCAGTTTTTCCCATTGCTTTCTATTTCGGCCTATGGTAATGTGTGTCAAAACTGGTGCATTATCTACGCCACATAATAAGACCCCATTATTTGAAATATTGTAAGCACAAGGGGTTCTTTTTAAAATTTATGGTAATTTGCACATTACCATAACTTTTTAAAAGAACCCCTTGTGCTTACAATATTTCAAATAATGGGGTCTTATTATGTGGCGTAGATAATGCACCAGTTTTGACACACATTACCATAGGCTGAAATAGAAAGCAATGGGAAAAACTGGCAAATAATTAGATGGTGGACCCCGCGGGCTTTATTTTCAAAGGGATTCATAATTGATGTGGTAACGAGTGTCCATTAGTATTTGTTAAAGTATAGTAAAACATGATAAACCTGACCGAAGGTCGGAGAGAATCCTGCTAGTAACATTATGTAAGCACTATTCCATGCCCAACTTCACTTCAAGTCATGAACGATTGATGAGAGGCGATATATATATATATATATATATATGTAACAAGTTGACATAACAATTTATTCTTTGGTAGAAATCAATACTTATTATGCTTATCGGATCACTGATGGCTCCACAGTAATTCTATTGCTATTTACATAGCATTATAAAGTACTGCCACTTGTCTGAAGTTTGAAAAATGGGGTCATTGAAAAAAACAACATTTTTTCCATCCCTATGCCCATCTACACAAACATCAGCACCCCCATTTTATAGGCAAGTGACAGCAGCAGGGGTCTTGTGGATTTGGACCCCCACAGGGGTTTGTATAGATAGTAAATTGCTCCTCCAGAGCATAAATACTAAGAACGTTTTTTGGGGTTACAGGGTTTCAATAGATCGGCTTTTCAAGGTGTAGAAGGTGAGTGAAATTGAATTGTATATAGGGGCAAAATTTCTCAAAAATACCTCCAAAAATTTCTCAAAGATTTTTGTTTTGGGTGGGGGGGTCCAGGGATGGTACCAAAAAATCATCTCCAGTTTCTTAAAAATAAAAAACGTTGTTTAAAAAAAACGCAAGCATCAAACTGTTTTTTAAATAAAAAAACCTTGTTTAAAAAACGCAAGCATCAAACCGATTTTTGAATAAAAAATGTTGTTTAAAAAACACAAGCACAGCACACAGCAACTGTTTTTAAAACTGGGGTCGTTGAAAAAAACAATGTTTGTTCCATCTCTACTGCTGGATAGATGGATAGAGTCGGGCACTTTTTTGGGGTGGGGAAGTGAACCCACAACCCTCCATTGTAGACCCCTGCCAGCATAGATAGCTGGAGAGTTCGAAGGGGGAAATAATCTCAACCCCCTTTACTAGACCGCTCGACAACAGAACAAAAAGTCCATCAACTTTCTACTTGAATGTCACATGACTGCATACACAGTTCACATGAATATTTATGTCTGTGATTATTGAGTCGAGACTAATAAAGATTTCTATTGGCCAATAAGAAACAGTTTTAATACTCGCATAATGTTCAATTGGCATAATGTTCAATTGACAACATTTTCACAATGTTCAATCTTCAGCACCTGTATTGATGACCACACTCACATTCTTCCCCACAATGTTCCGCATGCCCGATTCCTTGTTGGGTGGCGTGTGTAGACAGAACACGGTAAAACTCGCGGACCCTGTAAAATGCCCTTACTTTTATTTTTTATCGGATGTTTGACATTTTATGGGGCACTTTAGATGACTTTTCATACTATGCATGACACTTGCCATTTTACAGGGTGCTGGAATGACAGCCGATAATGGAATTATTTAGTGTCAACTTTCCGTTTTCCGTTTCCGCTTTTTGGAGCCAAAATATCTACCCCACATTTCAGGGGTCCGAATAGGGGGGGGTAGTGTTGGGGAACCGAATCGACCCAAACCGAACCGAAAACCGAGCACCTTTTTTGGAACCAAGAACCGAAACCGACCTTGAGAACCGAACCGGAACTGAGAACCGGCACTTATACCTGGAACCGAAGTAAATACCCGAAAGAACCGAAATTTTCTAGGAATCTTAAAGTTTTTAAACAGCGTTTTGTCAACACCTACATCTAAGCCTTTAAACAGCAGGTGAACATCTTGGTGCGTGTTCAGAATTGCAAAATTCATCTGTTTGCAAAATGATTGCGCGGGAGCGTGTAATTTCACATATACTCCAGTGAAATTACACCTTACAATGAAATCTACCATATCCCACCTGAATAAAAGAACAAACATTTCATCATATTTATCAAATGTTTTTGATAAAGATGATGAAATTTTTTATGTATGTTTGTTTATTCAGATGGGATATGGTTGATTTCATTGTTAGGTGTTATGTCGCTGCAGTATACACATTAGCACTGGTAGTAGTTTTCATTGGTTTTGTGGCAGTTTTAACCATAGTTGGCAAAAGTTATTTATGTTTGTACTCAAAATGATACGCGTACTCACTTGCGTACTACATAAATACATTTACCTTTCCTCCAAAAAAAAATACCAGTACTCATTTACTCGTGTACTTTTTAAAAGTACTTTACTTTAATTTACTTTTGATTGGAAAGAGATATTGAAAAAAATTTTTTGTATATGAATCCCTATTGTCTAAAGTATATAATAGGATGTTCAGAAAAAAATATTTTTGGTGTTTAAAAACTGGGTAAAATCAGCATACGGAATTTAGACTTCATTAATCCGACCACAAAAATGGAATCTGCAGGTTGTACCGATCATTTTAAGTGTTGAACAATCCAAATTGGCCCAGAAATAGCTGAGTTATTAAGCTTCAAATTCAATGTGCATATTGGCCACGTAAAATGACCACCTTTTTATAGACCCCCCTTATCTCGGGACTGGGGGATTATTCGAGCGAACAAAAACATTTCTTCATAGCCCAGACCCCAAACCCCAACATACTCAAATGGCATCAAAATCGGTCGACGTACAACATAATGTGGGATGCACAAATGTATATTTGTGTGAAATCGAAAAAAGACACTTTATTAGTTTACAACCTAATACTTACACATGTAAACTTTATTGTTTTTCTTGTATATTGTTTTTCTATTGTTCAGCCGATTATTACCCAATACCTGGTTATTTTATTACCCGGAACCGAAATTTTGATCATTTGAGAACCGAACCGGAACCGAGTTTAAGAACCGAACCGAGAACCGGAACCGAAAATTTTCAGGAACCGAGAACCGATACCCGAACCGAAATCTTTTGGAACCGAGAACCGGAACCGAAAATTTTGAAATTCCCAACCCTTGGGGGGGGGGGGTTTGGTAAACATTACCCAAGATCGCATGCCTTGACTATGGCAAGCATCAATTTTGCTAAATCCACGAGCAAAATCCAGACAGTAGAAAGCGAGTGAGTTAGTAGGTCATGGCTGTAGCGTGTAGCGTGTAACTTAGCGTGTAACTTTCGAAGCTGTTACGAAACTACCTTTATTCACAGGACACTGCACATGCAAATAAAAAGTGTCCGCATTCTGTGTGAAATCATTCACAAATCGGGTACAATGACCCTATGAACTTCGCACCTCCTATCTTTTGCATTGGGCATACTTTGCATGTGGCATATTTACTTAGCACGCAGTTCACTCAGAAATATATAGGTTTATTGATAACACGTTAATATATCAGGTGTTTTGAGTGTTCACCCAAAATTTCACCCCTCTAGCTCCACCCACTGCGGAACTGTGGGGGTTACAATTTCGATCATTTTGTACTGATGTACACATGGTGCTCTAGCTCACTTAAGTTGTGATCATGAAACTTTGGCTAGTGTAAGCCAGTGTGTTGGCAATGTGCTGATAGTATTCAACACTTTCATCAACATCATTGCTATTAAGGTAAAATTAATATGCAGATCAGGGTGATGTGCAAGAAACATGGTAACTGTGATGGATGTTTTGGTGATCATCTGAGATCATGTTGTATTGCAGTGATTTTAATGTTGCTTTGAAATGTGCATTAAATAATTATGTCAATTAAATTTCATTTGTGTTTCATTACTAATCTGTAGTGGATACATAACCTGTGTTCAACAGCAGTGTGCCTAGAAAATGCATCCTGTATTGACCTGTATTGACCAACCGTAGAGGCAGAATGATGAATTTGGTAGTGAGAGTAGTGACAGTAATGGCCTAGGCTTATGATATCACAGCTAATGTTGTTTAGTGCTGGCACATTGCCAACACTGGTGGCTTACACTAGCCAAAGTTTCATGATCACAACATAAAGCAGCATTGAGCTAGAGCACCATGTGTAAAATACATCAGTACAAAATGACCGAAATTGTAACCCCCACAGTTCCGCAATGGGTGGAGATAGAGGGGTAAAATTTTGGGAGAAAACTTAAAACACCTGATATCTTAACGTGTAAAAATTATATGACCGTAGCTTACACCTAGCGCGAATGGCGAGCACTGTCCAGGGACTTTTCAGCCCGACCATGTAAAAGCGGCCGGCGCTGGCGCCAAAGCAAAAAGTGCAATGGCGCTTTTGGCAATTGGCACCATTTTGTCGTGGCGCCGTTGGCTCTTGGCGCCATGGCGCTATGGCGCTTGGCGCTATTTTTCCGTGGCGCTCAGTACAACAGCGCCCGGCGCTAGCGCTTGGCAGCGCTAGAGTCGTGAAAAGCGCCATGGCGCTTTCGGAGGTTTAGCTAGTGAAGTGATACTACCGCACCGCACCGGAGGTTCGGAACTTCTCCCATCGCATGATAAAGGCACCTGGCACCCTGGGTGCAGGAGGAGTTTCGAGCTGGGGCGGATTGTATACGAAGAAGCCGAACGGGGGGGCGGTGAACCCCTAAAATTTTGTCCCTGGTGCTATTTCATGACTACTCGCTACCGCCACTCAACCGGTTTAGTTTTCCCCATTCACTAAGAGAACCGGGGGTATTTCGCGGGGTGGTAAATTCGACGCATTTAAATTAACCCAATATAACCGCCACATATAAATGCATATTTATCAATTAACCCACCCCTTTTCAACCACCACAGTTGTTAAAATGTATTTACATTTACTCAAAAAATACATATTTACCTATACTCGGGTACTGTGTAAATACATATACATATACTTTTTTAAAGTACAAGTATTCAACTGTATGCGTACTTTTGAAAAGTACATGTGTACAAAAAATGTACCTAGGTATTTCTGAAATTTCAGATGTAATTTTTTGTCACTAAAATAATGAAATCTAGAAGAAATCATATAATTTTCATAAAAAATACTAAATAATCACTAAAAAAACGACATCTATTAATGTCTTCCAGTTAAAAAATCGCTCTACATGAAATTTCCATTTTGCATGAAAAAAGTACACTCTTTCACATATTCTAAGAAGAAAAGTAATCGCTTTTACATTTTCTGAGGAAAAAGTACTCGTAAAAAGTAATTTACTCACGTGTGCTCATGAGCACGGGTAAAAAAGTATTTTACATTTTCTGTATTCGGGGGTGAGTAACAAAGTATTTTACCTATACATTTACTTTGAAAAAGGCTCAGTATTTATAACAACTTTGTCACCACCTGTCAGAAACCGATGCACCTGTTTTTAAATTGTATGTGGTAAATATTGAAGTTATATTCAAATGATTGATTAAAATATTGTGATAACCCGATGGGGTGAACGTAAAATGAGAATTAAGCTAAAAAAACACATCGAAACCTACGAAACAGCGAGAACATTTGCGCTTAGTAAATACGCTCAGCAAAATAAAATGTAAAATAGGTAAATAACTTCACAATCTACCTGCTCAGAAAAACTGGAAAACAATAAACAAGTAAGAATGCTTTGAATAATTAATTGACAAAGCACCATCGTACAGACTACAGAATTTCTGATGGATTGTTTCCGCTAGCTGCAATGACACACTGGACGTTTTTGAAATATACCCAAACATGCCTGCACACGCTTTTTCAAAGACCTGTCAAAAATGATCAAAACGTCGATGTCAAAAATAGAACGGAGAAAAATAGAAGATAGATAAAACACCTACACATTAGGTGAGTTGAAATTTCGTTGAAAGAGTATGCGTTTAATTGAAGTGGCCGACTATTTACTTCAGCCAATTTTGTTGTCCACTGCGCGCGACTCATGTCTGGTTATCTAACGCTTTTTTACAGCCTGAAATTTATGGCCGTATTGGCCCTGCGCACACTGGTTTTCACACGTAACTTCGAAAACTCATAAATGAGCTTTGAACGTGTTTGAGCTTACCACAATAAGTCATTTTTATCTCGTCAACTGTAGTTGACGGCCACCTCATTCTATAAAACTCAAATGCGTCCTAAGCTGATTTGTGAGTTTTCGAAATTTCGTGTGAAAACTACTGTGCGCAGGCACATTATGAGACGAGCGCAATTTCAGGATAAGAGGAACTGCACAATGCTTTTCCAAAAATGCAGCTTAATCTAACAAACAAATAAATAAATACCCTAAATCCTCGAATAATACCCCAGGGGGGTTATTTTTTCGTCAGACATTTTTGAGGGGGAGGTACTCAAAGGGGGAGTTATTCGAGGGGGGAGTTATTTTCTCCTCAGAAAAGTTGGACTTTATTCATTATATGGATGCAGTCAGTCAACTCATGTACTTAAGGTATTTACAACCAAAATATGTGTATACACTGCATCAGGGGTCTCGAATGGGGGGGGGGGGTTGGGGGGGGGTTACCCCCCCCACCAACCGCCCAGGCCCAGCTATCTATCTCTCCCGGAGGCTGCTCAGCTATCTATCTATCCCGGAGGCAAAATGTTGGGCTACTACCCCTAAACCCCCCCCCCAGAATCGCCCAGCTATCTACCTATCTGGAGCGATTTTTGCGAAACTATACCCCAATTTTCGCTCAAAATCGCTATTTTTCATACCTTTTTATAGATTTTCACTTCCAAAATCATGGTTTTGGTTCCTATTTGCCTATTTTCAGCTATATTTAGTACTATATGCTCTTGTATACTTATTTTAAGCCATTTTACACCTACTTTTAGCGATTTTTTACCCTTTTCTTCCTTCTAGCCCCGAAAAAGCCTATATATCGAACCACCACAACCCCCCCCCCCAACCCCCCCCCAGAAAATTTTTCAGCTATCTATCCCTCCAGAGGAGCGATTTGCTATCTATCTAACCACTCGGAGGGTCAAAATTCAAGATACCCCTGCACTGCATACACATCATGTATCTGCTGTCGCTGCTGTAGGTGAATATTTTTCGTATTTTTGTATTGTATTTTTTTCATCCTGAGGTGGGACTTTTTCGAGAGGGGGGAGTTATTCGAGGGGGGTATTTTTTCCTCACTTAGCCAACAGGGGGAGTTATTCGAGGGGGGTCTTATTCGAGGATTTGCGGTACTTATTCAACTGCTTGATGCATTGGCGCCCCGTCAGATTTGGCAAAAACGCAGAAGGGCGGGTTTATTTTGAAAAATCACACAAAAATAACTACCAGGTACAATGTGTCAGACTATTCCAGTTACAAGTGCACCTCGCTTTAAAAAATGAAATGCTGGTTTCGTTAAGTAAGGTAGCCGTTTAGAAACGTGTCATTTGCCCCGCCCACCGCGCAGCGGCGCGGCATGCGGCAGTTTGCGAAGTAGAAGTAGTTCTGTTTTGTGATGGATCAGGTTTCCCTGCCCACTACTCCATTGTGCTGCATGAAAAAGCGAGCCTAAGCAGGGAAATATAACACGTACTATTTCACAAGCGCTGGGCGTCTTTCGCACTCATGAACCCTTTTCAAGGCAATAACGCTTCCATTCACGCCGTGCGCGCCCGGAAAAGCACGGCGCTTTTCACTACTGCCGTGTAGTGATGGAATGGCGCCATGGCGCTGGCGCCATTTGAGGGCGCCAAAGGGCGCCGCGCCATGGCGCCATTGGCGCTTGGCGCCCTTTTTCTGTGGCGCCCTTGGCGCCTGGAGCCCACATTCTGAAAGGCGCCATGGCGCCCTTGGCGCTTGGCGCCCTTTTTCCGTGGCGCCCTGCTTTAGAAGGGCGCCAAAAAGGCGCCAGCCGGATTTCACGGTTAGTGCTGTGTAAACGAAAAAAAATGAAAAACGCATCCGTGGATGATCTAAATTCGCCAGAAAAATGGACGGAGTGGGGTGAGTGGGTGGAAATCTTTCGTCCAACGGTTCATCAAATCTGTCTGACGGATCAGAAGACAAGAATGATGGACCGTATAACTTGCAAAATCATAAATAAACGGATTTAAATCGTTGCAATTAGGAAACATTGTTTGGAAAGGTCTATTTGTAATGAATGGATTGTTGTCAAATGACAATTTCCATTGCGTTTGAATTTGTCATGTGGATTTTATTCAAAATTTTTGTTGCTAGCCTTGTTTTTGTTCATTACATCCTGGAGAACGCGAGTTAAGAAGTGAATGCGCGTACAATGGTACTGTAGAAACATTTTTGGCACACACATGGTGTTGTAGGCACTTTTTTATCCTGGCGCCGTTGGCGCCTGGCGCCCTATTTCCCAAATGGCGCCATGGCGCCCTTGGCGCTTGGCGTCCTCTTTCCGTGGCGCCCCTGGCGCCTGGCGCCCACTTTCTGAATGGCGCCATGGCGCCCTTGGCGCCTGACGCCCTTTTTCTGTGGCGCCCTTGGCGCTTGGCGCCCACTTTCCGAATGGCGCCATGGCGCCCTTGGCGCCTGGCGCCATTTTTTCTGGCGCTTTTCCATCACTACTGCCGTGTATTGCCGTATTTCTTCTAATTGAACGGCATACATACAATAGAACGACACCTCCAACAGAACGGCACCTCCAACAGAACGGCACCTCCGACAAACCGGCAAATTTAGGCATGTTTTTGTGCTCACGGAAAGAATAGAACGGTACATCCAATAGAATGGCTGGTAGAAATTACGTTGGATGAGTGCCAAAACGCCCTGAAATATGAAGAAATGGATGATGGGAATGGGAACATTCAAAGCATTCAAATGTATTGATATGAAAATTTCAAATGGATGCTCTGATGTTAATGATTGCTCAAGTTACATTCAAATTGTTCAAGTTAAGTAAACGATGTGTTATACACTTGGTGAAAAACGGCAGCCTCCAATAAAACGGGACTTCTTATAAGCAGCAGTAAAACAAGTTGACGAAAAAATAGAACGGCACTCTTCTATTAGAAGAAATACGGTATTAGTTGACCGCTCTTCCCTGAGCGCTGGCTTGCTTTTCATTCAAATTGTGTGTATGAACTCTGTGATGAATATCAAATGATGACTGTTTTTCAAATTGTTGCATTTACATATCTTAATGACTTCGTGGCTTTTCACCTGCCATGTAATATGACACGTGAGCGTTATATTCAAAAAAGGAAAGTTTTTCTGACCATCTCGATGTCGCTTTCGTAGGGGAGGTGCTCGAGGTATTTGAAACCCACTTTATTCAAGATATTTGGAACGCATTTTTTGCGGTTCGAATCTTAACTGACATATTTAAAACAGGGGAGCATCCTACCATTCACACTTGCGAGTACGCCAGGCACTTTGTTCAAAGTTTGCACTCGTTGACTCGTTTTGGTGGCGGCGCCGAGTCGCCGTTCAATCTGACAAAAAAATAGGTATTTAGGTACCTCGGCGATCCTTCTATCGCTGATTTGGGGGCACAATAGGAAATCTACGTTTCACAATGTATTGGGTGGTCCCGATCGGAACTTTTCCCTCCGTACTTCAATCAAGCTAAGAGCAAATACGTGCGTTCGGGCGTTCGACCAAAAGCAAATGCACAGAACAATGGAGTATGGCGGATTTTGTGTGGAAAAAATAATAAATGCTTACAAATACCTATTTTTATTAGGAATTTATACAGTGGAAGTGTTGTAAATGGTCAATCAAACCGGTTCAGTCGTATAAAATCATAGGCACACTGGAATTTCATCCAAATGTTTTTCACGGAAAAGAAAACTGTAAATTTTGAATGAAAAAAACACACACACAAGTTTGAAGGTGCTGGACTCCTGGTGACGGTTCGAAAGTGTAAAGTGAAAAGTTATGTTAAGAGTATTTAATGTTAAAATAATAGTAAAATGATAAATAAAAAGTTAAGAGTAAAGTTCAGAGTAAAGTAAACAGTCAAAACTTTGCCAGTTGCGGAACTGCTCCTGGTGCCGGTTCCGCAACTGGCAAAAGGCAAGAGTAAAAAAGAGAAAAGTAAAGAGTAAAGTAAAAGTTAAGTTATGAGTAAAGAGTAAAATGAAGTGGTAAAATGAAGTGGTAAAATGAAGTAAACTGAAGTCCCTGTTCACCTAAGCGATTCTGATCCCGATCCCGAGGCCCCAATCCCGATTACCGTTTTTCTCCGTGTAAACCGCCCGGGTGTTATACAAAACCAAGGCACTTTTCAGTGATCTTTTAAATCATTGGGGAAGGGGGCGTTTTGCACGGAAAATTTTCACTTATATATTTTCATAAATATCTTTTGGTTCCCAATTCAATAAAAAAAGCGTGCACCGCTGAATAACAATGCGTGTCGCAACCCGCAAGGCACAACATTCACAACGTTCAAACCAAGAGGACGCTCCATTACTGTACGTGCAGATCATTTTGTCGTGTGGTCATTACAACTCGGCTTATAGTTTTTGAAACCAAGCATAGCGCCCCGGGGGCGCTATAAAGCTGTATAACGCCCTGGGCGCTTTACACGGATAAATACGGTAAGGTTCAAAACTTACACGAATCTATGAAAATACCGTATACCGTTCCTCGAAATACCGCCCCCCTTACCGAAATACCGGATTAACCCCCCCTCGAAATACCCCCAGGTGTTTTCGAGCTGGGGGGAAAATAAACTTCCCTCGGAATACCCCTCGTCTGGAAGTAGGTACATCATGTATACGATATACATGATGTATAAATGGGGACCAATTTGCATCGCTGGTACAGTTGGACTGGTTCGTGTAGCGATACACGTTAATACGCTCAAGTGCAACCTCGTTCGCTGCATTTATTACCAGTTTGGGGTATGAAATTTAGCATTTTTTTACTACGATCCGTCTCGAAAATTTCTGGCGAAATAATACCCCCCCTCGAATAAGCCATCCGTAGAAAAACCCCCTCATAATTTCAACTCTGAAAAAATAAACCCCCTGGGGGTATTTCGAGGAAATACGGTAGCATGTAAACATGTATTTATCTATACAACTACACATTGCACACACAAATGATCTATTAGCTGTCGGTGTCAATCAGTGCAACATTATATTTTTTGTCGTTGCGCACGTTGCACTGCATTTACATTCGATGTTATCAAACAGATATTCCTTCTTTTTTGGTCCGTCTGGCTTCATGGAGTGTTTTTAATACACATGACACCATTCGTTTGCATCACAGGGTGAGTTATTCAAATTTGAGTTTTATTCTCTTGTTAAAGAAAACAGAGTTATTCGAGGGGCGAACAGGGGGAGTGAAGCAGGGCGGGTTGTTAAAGGTATCTTATTCGAGATTTGATGTTATGTGATGTCACTTTCTCAGAAATCTACGAAAATTCAAAAAAAATTCTTTTCGAGTTTTTCTGTAAAAAGTGATGAATGATGTCACGGTCACCAAGGAAGCCAAATACGTAACTTGGTATCAATTCCGCAAGTGGAGAAGCAAAAAAATAACTTAAAAGTGAGAAGTAATTTTTAAAAGTTGCTAGTGAAGTCGAAGTGGCTATTTTTTACAGAGTGTTGTCACCTGCCATTATGTCTCATCACGTGACACTTCAATTGACTTGTCTTTTGACAATTGATTTACTTCCTTGCCACGTCTCACGGTCACGGTATTTTTATTCCACTCTCTGGAATTCCACTCTCCAGTAATGAGAGTAAGCCATGACCTATACGCGTGACAAACTAAAATGTGTATAAAAAGGGTTTTTGCACAAATTTTGTATTTCAATTCATAAAATCAAAAACGTCTAAAGTTTTTCATAACATTACGATATCATTTTTGAAAAAAATTCATGTAAAATGACAAATTTCGCTGTAGCTTTTTACTGGGTAGTTGACATTTTTCGTGGCATTTTACGTGATATGACCTATACACTTTACATTACATCAGGGTCTGTGAGTGCTTCCAGGTGCAACTACATAGATAATAAATAGTAACATAAAGGCGGCCAAAGTCTTGCACTACTTGATTTTTCAGAGTGTAAATTTTGAAAGGGGGGTATTTAGAGCAGAGTTGTTAAAAGTACTGAACTTTTTTTAAAGTAAACGTAAACGCAAAGTATTTGTCTTTTACTCACCCCTGAGTACAGAAAACGTAAAGTACTTTTAAAATACTTTTACACTGCGTAAAACGTGAGCAAAATACTTTTTTTCAGAGAAAACATAAAAACGAAATTTTTCTGGAGAAAACGTAAAAAAACGGGTATTTTTTCCCACAGAAAACGTAAAAGTTAGTATTTTTCTCAGAAAAAAGTCTAATTTTTCTAATTTTTACTCTGATATACAAAAAAGATGTGTTTTTCTCTCCTGCTAAGTATTTCTTATGAAAATATCTTATGTTTGTCACTTTCTGTTTGACAAAATGACATTTTCCGTCCCCTAAAAATACGTTTTCTGTACTCGCGTACTTTCAAAAAGTACACGAGTAAGTGAGTATCGGTATTTTTTTCGCGAGGAAACGTCAACTTGTTTACGCAGTACTCGAGTATCCGTAATTATCGAGTAAACGTAGATACGTTTTAACAACTAGGATTTAGAGGGGGCTCATTTGAGGGTGTTATTATTTCGCCAGTAATTTTCCTGGAAGAACGTTGTAAAGTATGGAATTTTACATACTTAAAACTGGTAATAAACGTGACTAAACAGGATATATTCGTTCATATCAACGTAGATAATTACACAAACTAGTTTTTTAGTGACAGCGATGGCAGTCTATTGGCAGCGATGAATACATAATGTATATTGCATACATGATGTATCTTATTCCAGACGGGGGGTATTTCGAGGGGGCTTTATTTTTCCCTCAGCTCGCCCAGACCTGGGGATCTTTCGTGACGGGTTACTTCAGAGGGATAATTCGAGGAAATACGGTAGGTTTGAGAATGTAGCGGGTCTCGGCCCCAACTCTAGGAAAGCGTACGCGATCACGTGTTACACATTCTGGCTTCATAAATTCATAAAACTGGGTAAATCATATAAATTATTCAAATTGCGTTGCTTCAGGCCATGAATATTCCCACACGCGAAACAAATCAAGCAGGATAAAAAGTTCTTGTTGAAAATAACCTGAATTCTATACGAAACTGCAATTTTAACACGCAGAGCTTCTGGTAGGGAACATTGGGCACAGTAGTTAAGAATGTTACCAAGAAAATGTTGACAATTCAAGGACTTCCCGAGTCAAGGTACAATCAATATTTAGATAAATACAATCAAATCCAAAACAACGCAATGAAACTGCGCATCCAAAATGTCTCCTAAAATGTGTCCAAATAAACGTCGGAATGATTGCTATTAGCGCGGGGAATATGTGACGCCTTCAGAACTGGCTATTTACATCACTCTATTATTCATGAGTGTCAATGGGGAAAATGACAGTGGTAGGATGTGAACAACATCTCCTGAATAGTAAGGTAGGCGCAACATGCTCTTGAAGCTATTTACCTCTATTTCGGTGGCGCCAGTGGTGCTTAGCGCCGATCCCATAAAAGTATGGGTCCTGGTGATGGAAAAAAATGGATAAATCCACACCAAGACCAAATGACCATAACTAGTCAAATATGTAAGCTGTTATTTTTTGGATTGATTTGTGTCACGGGGGGTGCTGTGTCATTCTGCAGGAATGTGTGTGTGTTGATTATAACTCCACTTACTGTCACTTTTTATCGAGCATCGACCATGCGAGATGATAATGTCTATTCTATCCACATGCAACATGTTGTCACTTTAGTTGCTGTTGCAGACCGCCACGTTGCTCTCGTTATAATTGTGTGCATAATAAAGTCTGTTCACCTGTATGAAATCATGAACTAAGTTGATAAAACAGGTCGAGACTCAGGAGTCACACACTATTAGAATACGATAGTCTACAGTATGGAAATCACTCGAAAATGGTCAGTCTACACCAGTTGTGACAAATGAAAATTCAGCACAACCGTCACTTCACTGCTAATATTTTTTGCAGTGAAAAATATGGATTACAATAACTCTTTCCAGTGTTTAACTGAAAAGCTATGTTTTGCATCTATTTCACAACGGTCCAGCAACAGTAATAGCTTCAACTTGCAGAGAGATACATTGTGATCCCCACTAGTCCGAAGCCATGAATTCAGGTGGTTATGATCAACTTTACCATCATTTTACAAGCACAAAAACCAGCACCTAACAAACTCAATTAATTTGATGTGAGGGATTTCTTAACCTTGAGACCCCCTTGAGAGTGGACTGCTGGAAAATAAAATGATATTTTTGAGAATTCGCTGTCCAGGTTTGGCACTGGACAGCAAAAATAAAAATTACATTAGAATGTCCCTTAGAGGACAATGTATACCACCGTAAAAAGTGTGTATTAAAAAAGCAAATTTTAAAACAAAAATTTGATCTGGTACGAAAGTGTATTTGACACTCATACACAAGTTCCAGATTAAATTTCTATTTAAGTCAAATATTTAATACAAACTTTTAAAGCTGGTTTACGATGTCCTCTAGGAGATGATTAAAGGTAAAAATTCGTGTAGACAACATTGCTCCAAAAATGAATGATGGTGGAGTTTCAATGGGGGTCACTGTAATGACGTCATCGATGATGTCATTCCAGGAACAAAATTCGCCTTGTGGGGCAGCTTTTGTGTTGATCCCATCAAATCTCCTTCATGGTTGATTTTTGGGGCAATGTTGTTTACGCAAATTTTTTCCTTAAATCATCTCCTACAGGACATCGTAAACCAGCTTTAAAAGTGTGTATTAAAGATTTGGCTTAAATCGAAATTTAATCTGGGGCCAGTTCCGCAAGTGGAAAAGTTAAGAGTTAAAACTTAAGAGTGAGTAAAATGACAAATGACATGTTACAAGAAAAGTTAAGAGTCAAGAGTTGAGTAAAACGACAAATGATTTTACTCAACTCTTAACTCTTAACTTTACTCTTAACTTATCATCTATCATTTTACTCAACTCTTAACTTTTAACTCTTAACTTTTCCACTTGCGGAACCGGCACCTGGACATTGCGTATGGGTGTCAAATACACTTTCGTACCAGATCAAATTTTCATTTTGAAATTTGCTTTTTTATATACACTTTTTACAGTGGTATACATTGTCCTCTAGAGGACATTCTAATGTAATTTTTATTTTTGCTGTCCAGTGCAAAACCTGGACAGCGAATTCTCAAAAATATCATTTTATTTTCCAGCAGTCTACTCTCAGGGGGGTTGCCAGGGGGCTCAACTTCCCGCGAAAAGTAGTGGGGGTGTCGTGTACACCCCCTCAAAATTTCGATCAATTCCCCCCAACAGTTTCAGTTTGGCAGCCCCTTAAATAGAAACAACACGGGGTGGTGGACCTGGCGTGGACAGCGATTTTTTCAAAAAAATATTCATGTATACGGCAGCCCACACTCAGGTGGGTCGCCGACCTCCCCCAGCTCGCATAAAGTAGTGGGGGGATGTCTAGTATATAACCTCAAAATTTCGAATAAATCCCCCCACTACAGCTGGAGATATAGCCACCAGCACCGACTCAGAAGCTGGGTGGCGGACCTGGCGTGTCCCCTGTTTACATGCCACCACATGCCAAGTGATGGCATAGTTGCTTTGACACAGGTGCTTTCTAATGAAGGTGTACCATGAAGCAAAGTATTCAGTGTTGATTGATTGCCAAATGCTACCAATAGAAACAGGAAACTATTAGCTACCGCAGGCCGCAAAGACCAGACATACCCACAAAAATGGGACTGTGCCTAATTACAAAAACGTTTATCGGCAGTCCAGTAAGAAATGTCACATTGTCAACTTTCTTGTTTACAAAAATGGTTTAGAAAAGGCAAGATCATGGGAGGGCTAGAAAAACAGATTCTGCAAGAATGGATAAAATATGTAGACTTTTTGTAGAGAAAATTTCACAGCATCTCGCTGATGCAAATACGAACATCAAGCAAAAAGCATGGTAAGGATAAATTAGGAATGACGGTGATAGCGAGTAGATCTTGACATGGACATCACTGGAGTTTCCCCACGGGTCTTCACAACGAAATACTAGAAGTTAGTAACCTCACCACGCTCTAATCCATCCATTGTGTAGCTGTGCAGTACACCCAAAATTCACTGGGGAAAGTAGGGTATGGTATATAAATACCTAATCATGTTTGACAAAATCAGCCGTGATCGTATACTCGGTGCACTGGAAAGTATGCGCGAAAAAATACTTACGGCTTAGTTGATAACGCGCGAGCAGTATACTTACGTATTCATGCAACTTCACAAAAAAAATATTTTGAAAGGACAGGCGGAGTCACGTAGAACCAATATATGTTTCATGCCTGAAATAATCTTTCTTTTCGGAAATTTTAATGATTGTTAAGCCGGAATTAGAGCTACGCGGCGTTTGACGTGAAATGATGACGTCGTAAAATTGATTACCTACATCAAAATAGACAAAGGTACAGCATTGAAATTTCAGAATTAGATAGTTCTAGTAAGTGTGTGTAATGTCCTAAAAAAAATTTTTATCAAATAATCCTTATTTAAGTTGTTATTAATTTAACGTCAAAATTTTTTGGTGACGTAAAATCTTTGACGTGAAATGTTGACGTAAAATGTGTAAATTTTAAGATAAAATTAATAACTTATTTAATAATTATTACTTTCTCAATTTTTTTAGGACATTACACACAATTACTAGAACTATCAAATTCTGAAATTTCAACGCTGTACATATGTCTATTTTGATGTAATCAATTTTACAACGTCATTATTTCACGTCAAACGCCGCTGAGCTGTAATTCCGGCTTTAAGGATGATGTCATGATGGAGTGCTTCCTCCATAAGATGCTGGGGATGAAAAAAACGTTTGTAATGACTCCGTTTTTTGTTGAGATTCTCACAGTAATCCTCCACTAACTTATTGCACAAAATAAAATCTAAATCAAGGGAACTTAGTTATAGAGCAGAGAGACCCCATGCCCCAATAACATCCTGGTGCCGGTTCCGCAAGTGGAAAAGTTAAGAGTTAAAACTTAAGAGTTGACTAAAATGATAAATGATAAGTTAAGAGTAAAGTTAAAAGTTAAGAGTTGAGTAAAATCATTTGTCGTTTTACCCAACTCTTAACTCTTAACTTTACTCATAACTTGTCATTTGTCATTTTACTCAACTCTTAAGTTTTAACTCTTAACTTTTCCACTTGCGGAACTGGCCCCTGGTACAGCAATCTTGAATGGCGCCAGTGCCATAGCGTCATTACATCACTGCACATCAGACATATTTAATGGGGTGTAAAACGGATGTAAATAGTTTGGGCAATAACAAACAATAATTACGAATAATTACAAACAAAAACATTACCTAGGAGAGAGATCTCCGGCGAGCGGAACGAAAAGCGATAGAAGCGCGAGAGAATTTAAGGTGGGTGAGCGAGCGCTCTGGAATCTTCCGCGGTGTACGGTTGAAGTAGGGAAAAAACGAGCGAAAAGACTTAAAAACGCAGGCAGTGGATGGATAGTAGCCTCGAAAGCTACGATTCGGCGCGCGACCACGCACTGCTGCTACCCGGTGGGCGAACGGAGGGCAACGCGGATACCCGGGAGGGAGCGCCGTCCGAAGGAGAGGAAGCGGCACTTTTGGCAGAGTGCCAAGACGGTGGTACGCTGGCTGTCGCGAGCCGAACCCGACGCAGGTCGAAGGGACAGGACACGAGGAGGGATCCAAAGGGTAAGGGCAGGCAGAGCGGCAAATTGGATCAGGTTTGGGGTTACCTTCTTTGGGTGTACAACCCTTGGGACTTTTTTGAGTGGAAATGCAGTGCGGTGGGGAGTGTTTCGAGCTGGGGGTGTACAGCACACTCAAGACGAATTGCGCGGGATGGGGTCAATTAATCTAGGCGGGTCTAAAAAGACGCAAGGGTCGCAACTACCCAAACTAGGAGAAATGTCTTGCGATGATCGATATTCGATTGATTTAATACAGCAGGTGCGAAGTGTAGTACAAATACCATGCCAAAACAGCACTTATTGCCAAGGGAATAGTGTTACGCTAATAGTACCATGGGGGATGGTGTGTGAGAGGTTAACAGAGATATGTTGGGACGAAATTAGGATGGGCGGAAAACAATACACGTTAAGACATAGGAGGGATACACACATTGATGGTTTAAAACTACAAAGTCAAAGTGTGTTTTTAACTCAGATTGCGATCCAGCGAGCAAAACGCGCGAAAACAATGGCCGGAAATCGCGCAAGTGACATTTCAGACCCGATGACAATCCCGGCGGACATGAGCTTCATCGCGGCGGAGTTGGAGGCGCTGTCGCAGGACGAACGGGCGGCCAAACTGCACCTATGGATGGAACAGCGCCGCAACACTTTGGTGCAGTCGCGGAATGAAGTTTTGACACTGCAGGAGGAGATGAAGAAAGGAGAAGGGGTTAGTTCAAGCAAGGGTAATCGAATGTCAAAAGTAGGATCAATATCAGTGTGGGGGGATACGTGTAGTTGCGCAAACAACAATATTTTCCAAGGGCAAATCTCACTCTCGCATACAATGCAGGCGGATGCTACGACGTGTACAACTGCGCTATGCAAGGCGGTGGGCACGATGCAACTATTCGAAACGCTGACGGCAAAAATTTCGGCTGGTCAGGAAATCAACATGACGTGCCGCATCAATGCAATGAAGTTGGAGTGTGACACGAAAATCGCGGCTGCGCAACAAGATGCAAATAAAGCGAATGCTGAAATGCTGGCAATGAAGGGTCAAATGAGGCAGCAGGCCGACACGCTGGCATCCATACAGAACATGCTGACACAACGGGGGTGGCAGCCCGAGGTGGACAAATCGCAACTGTTCATGATTTCCTCGGGAGACAGCACCGACCCCTTTTCGCTGTTTGCGCCAATGGAATACCCTTCAGATGGAACGATTTGGAAGTGCCCCGCCTTTGCTCTTTTATGGCAAAAAGGCAGGGTGCTGAATAATCAATCCATGAAGGACAAGGCAATTGAGATGAACAAGGACTGGAAACCGCTGAGTCCGGATGCAACGCCCGCGGCTAAAGCTCTGTGGTTCGACGCGAGGACACAAATGTGGAGGCTATTCACGGCGGACAAGGAATGCGGGGTGGACATGAAGACATGGTACGACTACACCAACACGGACGAGGCCGCCATGCGCACCAGCACAATGATGGAGTGCCTCATCGCAACCATGTCAGCGGTCTACAGTAGGAACAGAAGATTCTGCGCGTATTTGACACTGACAGGGGACAGAAAGATCGTTAACACGTGCGCGCACCACGGCGCCCTAGGAAATGGCTTCAACAAAGCCTCCTGGGATGGAATGACGGCGTCAAAAGATAAACGCTGCCTGAACGCGTATGGTGAGGCGCTGCAAACGGTTCGCGACAGGGCAGGGTCAGTGCAGGTCATGGTGGATGGCGAGCTGGAGGCATACGAGGCGGAATTCAAAGAACTCCAGCAGGAAGAGAGCATGTGGGAGATCGGCGCGGTGGACAAACACAGGGCACGCGCTGAACAACTGAGTGCAGGTAGGCTAAAGAAACGGTTTATCGATGCGATCATGCAACACGAGCTAAAGTTCGGGGGGGGGGAAACTCGGACGTAGAAGATGGGGAGCTAAACTCACTAACGTTTCAGGGAAAAGTGTATTTTAAGGACACATCGTATATGAAAACTATTCGCGATTACCACGCAGAGCAAAAACGGGCACAGTCAGCTACGGCGAGACTCAAGAAGGACAGGCGCAGCAAGTCGAAAAGTACGGCGGCAAAGTCATCTGGAAAGGAGAGTGAAACGGAGAGCAGCACGGAGTCCGAAACTGAGGAGGATGAAAAGAAAAAGGTGAGCAGGTGGTTCAAGATTGACGAGAACAGCAACGTGAAAGAGTGGATAGGTAGTGCAATGCGCAAGAATGGAAACAGAGTGGCAACAGCGGTAGCGAGCTATGCACCAACGGCAGTTCAGAGGGCAAAGTATCAGTTATGGCACGACAGCCGCGGCGGAAACCCGGAATGGGGCAGCCTGGTGGACATACCCGGAGAAAATCCAACCACCGTGAAAGAGCTGATGCAGGGCATGAAATACCAGGAGGGAGAATGGCAAGAGCAGCTGAGAAATGACAATCTGAATTTTAAAAAGGACTGGTTTCGCCCGAGCTGGACCGAGAAAACGGCGATTTTCTGTCCGTTTGACTCCCGGTTCAGCCGGGATGAGATCGACACAGGGAGGGATCCGCAGCTGAACTTCAGATACCACATGTACGGCGTGCCATTCAATGACTGTCCACTGTCGGTGTGGCTAACGGGCGACAGCACCGCATGTGACAACTACAGGGCCCAACTGCAGCAGAGGCTTCAAAAAACAGTGCAACACACAGAGTCCGATCGGCGCACGGATATGATTCGGGTTTTGCAGTGCGCGCACATTTACAGGGGCTGCAGGCTGACGACAATCATGGGGTCGTGGGACGTCATGCAATGGGACATGGTCAGCGTGGTCTCGATCAAATGTGTCCTTGATTTTTACGACACTGTGTTCCTGGTGGTGCGCGATCAGTCGACGCTATGGATCCAAGAATTTGTGGCAAACGTGTATACGGCGCTGGCTCGGCTTTGCTCATGGCTGGACGAAAAGAACGCGGCGCACATTCCCATCGTTGGATGCTTCACGCAGCCACTGTACCCGGCACAGCCGCACCTCGCAACAGACAAAGGCGCACACAGGACGATTTTGGAAATTGGCGTAGTGGTGGATAGGGCACTGAAACTGGTCTGCGAGAGGATCAGGGGCGTCAGCATCGTGACACCGATGCAGTACATAAAGGTCAACTACAAATACCAGATCAAGGAAACAAAGAAAGACCTGGCTGATCCGCAACAGCAGCAGCGCCCGCCGGTCACATGCATCGAAGAGCAATTTTACGGGATGCTCAACACAGATGGTCTGCATCCGAGCCCGTACGGTACAGGATATCTGGCAAGACTGATGGCGAGGGAGATCGTCCTGGCACTGTGGAACAAAGGGAAGCCTGCATTGAACTGGTTGGTGCAAAAAGATGGAGGCAAGGAAAAGAGAGTTTATAAAGACACCTATTCCACTCACCATGACATGACACGTTACAAAATCAAGACTTTTTGTATTAAGTGTATGCACGACTTCGAAGTGTCCCGCCTTTGCTCTTTCAAGGCAAAAAGGCAGGATGCTGAGAAGTCAATCCAGATAGGACATGGCATAACACTCTACAAATCTACAGATCTTGTTAATAAATGTGGGGATGAAATGGCTAGAATGACATCACATGACAATCACTCAATCACTGAAAATCACAGGAACCCCGAGAGCACGAATCCAGGAAAAGCTCCAAGCGGCCGCACGCCGAGCGAGGACGCAGCGCTTCGCGGAGATCGAAAGATCGCAAGACTTCTGGCAAAGATCGGGATACTAGGCGCGAAAGATCTCATCATGTCTCCGGTGGAGACAGTGGCCGCCGTAGTGGCCGGTCAGAAACCAAAAATTTGGAGGGCGGCACGGGAAATTCGCGGAGCTACCGGGAGCGGTAAGATAGGGGGATTTCGAATTCATGCAATGGTGATTTACGGTACACAATTTGGGGGTGGCCGATGGGGAATACTTTTTGCAAGTCTACTATGCATATGGACTGTTCTTAGGAGTGTAATAGCAAAATCTAAACGATTATGTCCAAATACTACACTTGATATGGCCCAGAGGAATCCTGCTCTTGCCCTTTTGTGGCAAAAGAGCGGGTTACTTACGGGCTATATCAGGGGAAATGTAGGCTGTTTAGGGAAAATGCAAATGCAAATACTCGACCACCTCAACCATCTCATGCATGGAACGCAGCTACGGAGAAAATCGCGGCGGCTTCGGCCAGGCACGTGGTCGAGGTGGCTACGGACGCGGAGAGTTCACGCAGTATCGAGGCCTGGGCGGCGGGCGCGGCCGCCACTTCGACGAATCTCGGCGCTAGCTCTTCTAGCCGGAACTGGTACGTGTATATGGGTATCGTCAACACTGATAGGCTTACAAAGAAATGACCGAGCGGCAAAAGTGAGTAGGCTCAACCTAGGATATCTTGTACGCGGTAACACAAACGCGCTTTCCCTATGCAGATGCGGATTCAGAGTGCGTGGGAGGATGAGGGAAGTAGGCAGAAAATGGGAAATGGCAGTGAAGCGGCGTATTTCTAGATTTTGTGATACCTGTTTGCGTGCATTGGGAAACTGTCTCATAATGCTATGGATGTTGGGTAAATGGCTATGTCGCAAAAAACGCTTGGGTAAAAATCCGGACAAAAGTAAACGACACACGCGCAACAGTGAGACACACCATGGCCATACGCATTCCATGGCAATCGCAACAAACCAAAGTGGTAGCACCAGAAATCCACAAGATGGAGGTGCAAATCACGATGGTAGAAGGGGTACGCAGAAACAACGTGAAATTGGTAGAATCACAGGGATACTGAAAAAACAAAAACCTGAAGCTAAACTAGGGGGAACAAAAGGAACAAATAGGGATAAACCAAAGCGGGGAGTGAGATGGGGGAACAATCTGACAATATTCTTTCAAAATGTGAGATCTGCACGGAAAAAGCATGAACAAATTGCAGACATGTTGGCAGATGGGCGCTACGATGTCTCCATCCTAGGGGAAGCAAACGTGAGAACACGCCTGGACACGGTGGAGTCACCGGATTACAACCTAACCTTGATACGAAAGCCACAATCAAACAACGGTGGCTTTCTTGTGTATATAAAGAAATCAGTTTCTGCATATATGCAAGGACCGATTACAACAGGGGACACTGAGAGTAATACGGTGGCAATGACAATTTCCACTCTAGCTGGAAAACTTGACATTGTCGCTGTCTACCTTCTGGACCAAGGGCGGATACAAAGAGACAGAGAACTAAGGGATGTCAACTCGCAAATCTTGGAAACGATAGGAAACAGGATTATTTGTAACCGCAGTTCTGGGAGGGATACAATTGTAATCGGTGATTTCAACGGAGCCTTAGGCCAAGAGCAGTTTGGGGCGGGTCGGTGTATTGTCACACCAAACCGTAACGGGAGGCTACTCAAAGGATGGATTTCTGCAATGGACATGGCAGTCTTGGACGACAAAATAGGGCAATGGTGGACTTTCGAATCCGGACACACGAAGACGAGAATTGATCACTGTTTAATAGACAATCAAGAGGACATGGCTACGGCGGTGATCAAAAATCTAGGACACGGAAATAGCCCCATAATGTCTGATCACAGTGGACTTGTAGTGGAGATTTCCGTGGAGTCAGGGGGAGAAACAGAGGAAAAAACATTGCCAACCTCTAGGGGATGGTCAATTAGGGGAAAGGAGAAATCCACAAAATTTCTAAGAGAGATTGAAAACGTCATCAATCCGACGTGTCCCCCAGCCAGCTATGACGCCCTGCTTGAATTTTTACAGCAATGGGCGAAGTGCTGGTTTGGGGGAAAACAGCGGAAAAGGAAAGAAACAAAGTATGGCAAGAAGATACGGGAGATCAAAAGAATGCTTAAGCAGAAAAGACGCGCTTTGCATGAAGGCAGACTTGGTATATTAGAATATCGAGAATACCGTAAAAGGGGATTAGGAGAAATCAGACAACAAGAAATATCCGCACATGACGACAAACTAGAGCAAATAATGGAACATGAACTTCAGTACGGAATCGAAAACACTAATCTGTACAAGATGGCCCAGAAACTAAGAGAGGCTGATGTAAAGTACCCTATGCTCAAAATTGGAAATAGACCATGCAAAGACGACGCTGAACTAAAACACGTTCTAAATGAATTCTGGAAGAGAATACAAGCACCGAATCCAGCAAAAGTGAATTTCAGAACTGACAGTGGTATGATAGGTATTATAGACAAGGCCCTGGCTGACAAACTGGATGCGGAAATTTCGACAGCGGAAACACGAGAAGCTTGCAAGCGACTAAAGCTGGGAAAATCGGCTGGAACGACAGGGATATCGCATGAGATGCTGAGGATGCCGGGACCGAACCTAGTTGTCATGCTGAAAAATCAAATGAACCGGTGGTTTAGTGGCCAGGAAAAAATACCAAGTTGCGCGCAAACGTGCAAATTGGTCCTGCTACATAAAAAGGGCTCAAAATCAGACGTGTATAACTACAGGACAGTTGGGATACAATGCAACATCCTAAAGCTGTACTGCTCAATCCTAAACAAACGACTGATGGACGGTTTTGAATGCAACAATGCCTTTGGTGATATGCAAGCAGGATTCAGGGCAAACAGAAGAACAACAGACAACCATGTGATACTACAGGGATGCCTGGCGGAAACAAATCGGCTGTCAGCATGCTTTGTTGATGCAGTGAAAGCATTTGACAGGGTTGATCGAGGGCGCCTCTGGGTGAAGCTAAGAGACTACGGATACGGAAAAAATCTGTGCAAGGCAATAGAAAGCACCTACACGAATCAAAAATGCTATCTGCAGTACAACGAAGTCTGCACGGATGAACTTGACTACCCGCTAGGGGTGCGGCAGGGTTGCTGCTTAAGTCCTACATTATATGTGCTGTACATGGCTGACCTAAGAACAAAACTAGAAAGAAGCGAACTCGGTGCCAAATTAGGACAAAAGAGAATACCAGCTGGGTTCTTCGTGGATGACGTGGTTCTCATGGCAAATAACGACGTGGATCTGCAGAAGATAATGGACATTTTCACAGAGTGGAGTCATGAATGGGGGGTTGGGATCAGTGAGCAAAAAAGCATGATCCTACATTTTAGACGAACTGCGGACGCAAACAAAGAGTGGTACCTGGGGATAGGGACAGATGGAAATAAGCAAATCATAAGAGAATGTGATGAGACGAAATATCTGGGCATTCTTCTGTGCAGCGGTCGCGATCCATTTCAAAAACAAAAAAGCGGATATATGGATAAGCTAACAAAGGGGAAATTCCTTGCTAAAGAGGTGACAAAACACAGTCGAAGACAAATATGGGCACTAAATATGCTCTGGGGGGCGTATGTGGCCAGCACAGTGATGTATGGCGTCGAAATCATGGGACTCTCAAAAACTGCGCTAAAACAAATGACGTCTTCACAGATGGGACTATACCGACAAGTGGGGAATGTAGGAAAACACATGTCAAACAAATTGTTGGGAATAGACTGGAATATTAGGACAATGGAATGCTGGTACAAATACAGCATAATTAGATACAATGATTACCTGAAATCTGAAAAAGCATCAAAAACGACTAAACTAGCAGCGAAAATTTGGGGGGAGCAAAAAGGGTCAGTGGGTGCAACCCGAAAAAACTCACCGGAGGGGCGGGCAAATACTGCAAAGACAGAGATGAATCTGGGAGACATGGAAACACTCGGGAAGGATAAAGTTCTAACCGCCTGTAAACACTACGGATGGGAGATTGGACTAAAACCACAAATACACGCAACAAGAAGTATACAAAAAGAAAACCAAGTATTACGGGAAATCACACCTCTATTGCCAGAAACACTACAGGTGTCTGAACATAGATGGTTCGCCGGGAGGCATGGCTGGTTACCAAATACACAGCAATTACGCTTTAGGCAAAACAATATAAGACAATGGATGAACTGTCCATTATGTGAATCGCTGGGGTGGTCATTCTGGATGACAATGTCTCATTACCTGGGACAATGTCAACATCCAACGGTGACACTCTGGCGCACAGAGTGGGCTAGGTCGATTAGTGAAGACTGTTGCAGCCGACGGTGCGGCAAAGATGCCGCATCCGAGGCGGAGACAGCATTAGTTACGCGACAAACTAGCCATAGCATTGCGAGACAGATTCCGTGCACGGTCTTTGATGCCGCAGTATGTCATAAAATGCGTATTGATGCGTCGCAACACCTGGGTAATCTGGCCAGACTACTGGAAAACTGGGGGGAACGCAGCGACGGTTCATCGTTCGCAAGCGGGATCCCCGGTTAGCCAGTAAGCTGACACTGGATGCAAAGAAGATCTATGTATACTTACACTGTACAAAACTGTATCAATTTGCAAAGTGGTTTATAACTCTAATTTTGGTATCAGTGTGCGACACAACAAGACGCGATGTTGATCAAGATTTTTGGTAATGATGTGAGGGATGGAAAGTGAAAAAGGTGATAAATGTGACTCTTGGAAAGATGAGTGGTAAAATGAAGTAGGAAATGGCGAGCAATTAGAGATATCTAATGTAACAATTCAAACCTGGGAATTAAAAACACATCAAACCTGTTTTACTAATGTCAAAAATGTCATCTAAATGGATAAAATCTTTGGAATAACAAGCGGAAAACGCTCCGGAAAGATTACGATTATTATGTGACTAAATGGGAACTTTTAACGACGACTATGATTATGATTTTCACTTAACACCAAAATGTTGATTTCTACTTTATTCTTTTATGTTCTGTTTTTGTTCAAATGTTGCCAATTGTTTTTAAACACGGACAAAACCGGGTCGTGGGGTGCTAGAGTGTTTTATTTTTCGGTGTTTTTGGCAATGTTGTCTGCCGCCCACTCAATAGTAAGGTATTAAGTAGACTAGGTGTTTTTTCGATATTCTCCCACACATTCTGTGTACACAACGCGCACAAACTCACCTATTAGGACTGCAAAATAGGAGTACTCGATGGGTATGAATGTTGTATTTTACTTGCATTTGGCTTTTGAGGTCTGAGTCAAGTAAACCTAATTGAATTGAATTACCTAAGTGGAATTATGCCGCAGTGTTAACGGAATGCATTACTGTTGCATAGTCAGGCTGGTATAGAGTTGACATAAAGTTTCATTTTGATATGGGAAATCGAAAAGTGCCCATAATTCTTTCAAGAAGGGTTCGGTGCATAAAACCAAACTGATTAGCAAATGATGCATGGGCACATTAAAATGTGCGATGCGCATGCAGAAACTCGGCGGACATGAAACGAGTCAGTGATTCGGTCCTTGGTTACCAATGACGCATGTTTTTTTATTCAAACATGAATGGACAGATTCCATTAGATTTACGATACATTTAATTTATACCGACTTTTTATGCGAGAGCGATATGAGTTTGATAGACAAATCGTTATAGAAAGTCGGATTGGAAGGTCTTAGGTGGTATCTTATCGTCGCAGCGCCCACCAATTCCTCCAAAAAATTACGTACGAATTTGGCTCACGTCGAAGTTATCATTTGCGTTTTATACGTACCACAGTGAGAGACGCAGGATTTCCGTACGCGTCACAGATAATGGCCGCGCAATGCAATTAAGTCAACACAAGTGTCAACTATTTAGTATTTGGGTCAGCATTAGCGACCATTTGCTGTCGCTTAATTGCATAGCGCAGCCATTATTGGTGACACATATGGAAATCCTGCTTCTTTCATTCTAGGTAACATTCCCGCAAATGTTAAGTTATAATACTTATGTAAAATACTTTTCAAAACGTTTTAAAATACCTGATTATTAGCCAATATTTTCTGGATTTGTTTGCTACTCTAAGTCAGAGCCTCTAACTTTTGACTCATAATGACCCAATCTTTCAACAAACGCCCATATTCCACTCGCATGAGAATACATATTGTTGCTGCACATACTAGTTTACTAACAGAAGTAAACTGAATGAGGATTCTCCATAACGTATTTGAGTTTACCAGAATGATATTTTTTTAATGTTCGTTAACTGCAACTTCTCAAATTTCAAATTCAGTCGACAGACACCTTATTCTGGTGACCTCAAATGCGTTCAAATCCAATTTATGTTAAGCCAGTTTACAAAAATCCGAGTTTACTGACAGTAAACTAGCGTGCGCACGCCATTATGAACATGGTGATGGATGGCACTAAATAATATACGCACAAAAATGATTTCATACTAACCATTTTCAGTGCCAACGATTTCTGAAATCGTCAAACAGTTTATAAGTTGAAGCATTTCGACTAGACATTTCGGAATACGAGTATGGACTATGGAATAAAAAAACTAAATACGTACCTAGTCACATATTTGCGTGCGCAGAATTTAATTCTTCTCTATACACCTTAACAGAAAACATAAATATTGTGTTCCGCTGATTAATGAGGGACTTCGCATGTTCTCATGATAAATTGTCTAGAGGAAGTCCGTCACAATCAAAATGAATGCGCCATTTTCCTTCGGCATTCACATGGGTTGCTTTACCTCCAGACATTAATAACACAAACATCTAGCCAAGGACGTAGCCACGGGGGGGGGCGGGGGGGGGCCGGGGGGGGCGGCCTAGAAAAACCGGGTCGGACTAAAAAATATGCCAGAAATGGCACTTCCATAACGCTATTATTTGAGCAGTTGAGAAAATGTTGCGCGCAAGCCAAGCGCGCATTTCGGCGCCGCACAGTATATTTACTTTCAGGGGTTTAGTAGGGGGGAGGGGGGCTGGGGGGGGGGGGTTCCCCAAAATCCGCTAGCCATCTATCTATCACGGAGGCCGCTCAGCTATCTATATATCCCGGAGGCAACATTTTGGGCTACATTCCCCCAAACACCCCCCATCCCCAAATCAGCCAGCTATCTATTTATCTGGATCGATTTTTGAGCAATGTTTGCCCCAATTTTCGCTCAAAACCGCTAATTCTCATACCTTTTTATAGTTTTTCACCTTCAAAATCACTATTTCATGTGTTTAATGGCCTATTTTCAGCTATTTGTGTACTATATATGCTTATATACCTATTTTTCACCTGCTTTTAGCGATTTTTTCGTTTTTTCCTTCTATACCTTGGAAAAGCCTACATATTGAACCCCCGCGACCCCCCTCCAAATTTTTCAGTTATCTATCCCTCCGGTACAGCGATTTACTATCTGTATGAACCCCCGCGGGGGCCAAAATCTACAAAACCCCTGTTTACTTTATTCATACATATGATTTAGGACCAAAAACACTCAAAATGTGTCCCCATCTAAATACGTATGTAAAATAAGTACTTGTACAGCAGAATTTGTTGCCAATCCAAACGCGTGGCGCCTACGAATGGCGCTGGCGCCACGGCACCGTTGCTTTACCACAGGGGTAAAATTTTAGGGGGGGGGGGGGCGCCGCATCCCCTGTTCGCCGGGCTCCGTATACAATCCGCCCCCCCCCCCCCCCTCCCGCTCAAAAATTCTGACTACGTCCCTGCATAGCATTTGTGACTGACGGCAGAGTTGTTATAAGTACGAAATTTTTCGAATTTTTAATTGGTATAAGTACCGGTTATAAGTATCCCTGGGAGACCGTTTTTTTAAATACCTATGAGAAATTAAAAAATATATAACATTTTTTATTAATAATTTTTCCAGGCTTTTCCATATACTTTTTCTATGCAGACTTAGATTGATGCTGTGCATTCACATGCAAAATGATGCCATAATCGCACCATACATCCTCTAGATAGACAGTTTGATCAAAAAGCAACCACCAACAACATAAAAAATTTCTGGTGCAAAAAAATGTTTTTTGTAATAAATCCCAGAAGTGGAACAGTGCATAATATTTATTACATACAAAAATCAGAAAATAACATCCAAGCAAAAAATTCTGTACTAGAAATTTTGTAGTGCAAGAGAAATTGTGCTAAGCCACATCCATACAGCCACAACATTAGGTTCAAGCATTTCAAGCATACTTCTTTCATGAAACACAGTAACTTTTTATCACAGGAAGTGTAGAACATGTGAGCGAGCGTTTTCGATATCCGGCAATCATTAAGGTAAGAGATTGTTAAAACGCGCTGTGGCAATAAATGCAAATACACGTTTCAGTTTCAGTCTGGGCTATCATTAAGAGACTAAACCGGCAAAATCTTCGCATTGCCTTTGGAGCTAGTTCAAACACCAACAAAAGGAAACTTTACAACGAAAAAAGTTGCCACACGTGCCAAGCGATTTTACAAATTTTGATGAATTTCCATGAAAATAACAAACAAAAACATGGATACGTTGGTCTAGATTCTAGATCGCAGTTGGAGAAGAGGGCACCAAATTCCGCTGAAAGTGGCTGTTGATGTCTTAAACCTCGATCGGTTAATAATTGACGTTTCAGGGTAAAGAAACAACAGGGCCGCACCACTAGCGGCACCTCCAGTTATGCAACAGGTTGACTGATTGATTGAAGCCAAATTGACTTGAATTAATCTGATTCTGACATAATGCTGATCATGAAATCACCAGAGTTGTTCAAATACTGGTATTTTTGGAAAGTGTAAGTGTAAGTGTAAATACACTTACCAAATTTTAAGTATGGATACCAAAAGTGTAAGGTATTTTTAAAATACCCAGGAAAGTGTAAAAAAAAGTGTAAGTGTAAAAATTTTTAGAAAGAGCTCTCACTGTTGTGCATTAGAAAACACCACTGTTTTCACCTTTAGATCAATTTATCTATCATTTTCATTCATTATTTCACATTTTACTGCCAATTATGAAACATTTCAGACTGTAACAAATTTAGTGGTTTGAAGTTGCCTAATAATGGCACTTTATCAGTGTTGAGATTTTACTGATTAAGCAATGTGATATTTACACACTGTTTAAATGCAAGAAAATATCAATGCAGGAGCAGTCGACTTTGTGTCCAGCTGGTGACAAAGTATGATGCAACTGTAGGATATCATGAGTACTGATCAAAGGTTGGAGATCAAAGGCCAGTTTGTATGTTTGCCATGTTTTCTACATTCAATGCATAACTGCATGTGTGCACTGTGCAAATATTTTTTGTACATGACCCTATTTTATGCTTTCTCAAAAGTATAAAACAGGGCCATCTGAAAGAAAAAAATACACTTTCTGTACCCGGGTATTTTGCTCAGGAAAGTGTAAGAAAAGTGTACGGGTATTTTATGAAAGTGTAAGTGTAAGTGTAAATATAAATACCCATTTACCCGGGTATTTCGGGTAAGTGTAAATACACTTTCGCAACTTTGGAAATCACACGAGTCTGACAAAATATGCTATACACTCCTAACGAGGGCTGCTTACAATCTTAACAAAAAATAATTTTATAGTGCGATACTGACTGGAATGAGGGTGCACTAATACGCACATCTGCCCGTTACGCACATTTGCCCGTTTTTTCACTTGACACGTTTTCAACTGATTTTCAGATATGAGTGAAGTGAAAAAAAAGTTGCGCAATGACATTAGTGAACGTTTTTCACTTCACTCATATTTGAACATCACTTGAAGAATTGTTAAGTGAAAAAAAACGGTGAAAAGGGCTATTTTTGACCGTTTTTTGACTTGACACTTTTTCAAGTGATTTTCAGATATGAGTGAAGTGAAAAAAGTTCACTAATGTCATGGCGCAACTTTTTTTCACTTCAATCATATCTGAAAACTACTTGAAAAGTGTCGAGTGAAAAAAACGGGCGATGTGCGTAACGGGCAGATGTGCGTATTAAGCATGCCCCACTGGAATATGCCTAAGTAAAAAAACTGCTATGTCAAACAGACAGAAGCTCCAGGATCATCATATTCTTTTTTAAATATTTTTTACAGTACGAGTTTTGATTGATTTGATATCGTGCGCAAGTATGCAGAATAGATGATCCAAATGAACATTTTCACACTCAAATGAGGGGAAATAAAAACAAACTCAAAGTACCTATTTATGCATCATAAAATCGAGACTAATCAAAGCACATCTGGTGCAAAATCCACGCAGTTTTTCTGCCACCAAATAAACACCTTCGCGATCATTATTGAAGGCAAGGGTACTTTTTACTCTCTCAGCTAAAAAGGGGAATCTGTCGACTTTACGCGTTAAGAAGATTACGTGTGGCTTCCATAAGAAAAATAATAGAAAAAAGAAAAAGCAAACTTTGAAAAAGAATTGGTTACGTGCACACAACACATCCAATAAGTGCACTGCATCAAATGCATTAGGTAAATTGAAAATGGGCAAGAAACGGTGTCACCTACACATCGTTGTAAATATTATACTCTATCGTTTATAACACCTTGATGCGGCGTACCAATGGTCCACCTAGAATGCGTTTAGAGTGGATCGGCCAAGTTACTGTAGTGGCTGACCGTGACCATGCTAGCATAGCACAATACCCCATAGTTTTAATACGTATTTACTTTTACTCGATAAATACGTATACTCCAGTACAGAGTAAATACGTTTACGTTTCCTCCGAAAAAACTTCCTGTACTCGCTTTTATGTATACTTTTTCAAAGTACTCGAGTACAGAAAACGTATTTCAAATAGTCTTTTGTGGCGATGTTTTGAAGGCATACAAGGGAAAAAGGATTAGAATATGCTAAAATTAGGGGAACATCGTCGAAAATGGATCAGTAAGCACATATATAGCCAAGAAATTGGTAGCCAAATGGGCAAAAAGTTTTAAAAAATAGTGGTTTTGAGCGAAAATTGGGGTGACATTTCTCAAAAATACTCTCATTTACGTTTTCCGGGGTAAAAAGTACGATTTCTCACGTTAACTCATGAGTAAAAGTGGAAAAAAATACTTTACGTTTTCTGTACTCAGGGGGTGTGTAAAAAATAAATACTTTACGTTTACGTATACTTTGAAAAAAGTTTGGTACTTTTAACAACTCTGCGATACCCATGGAACGCAAAAAATAATCAGAAAATATATGCAATATCTTAGCTATTGCGGAATAGTAAATAGTTACATGTGTGCCATGCACGTGGGCATACAGTATTTCATCTAATAGAATGGCATACACGCCACCAATAGAAGGGCACCTCAAATTGAACGGCAGGTTTTGGCAGGTTGTTGTGCTCGCGCAAACAATTGAACGGCAGCCTCCAATTGAACGGCAGCTTCCAATTGAACGGCAGTCTCCAATTGAACAGCAGTCGCAAATACAATGGAGGGTACAAATTACGGTGTCAAAACACAAAATATGATAAATGGATAGCGCGGATTTACTATATTTATTAATGATTCCCCTCTTGAATAATTTCCCCCTGTTAGATAAGTGAGGAAAAAATAAACCCCTCCCCCTCGAATAATTCCCCCCATATGCCATAGGATTAGTGATGGAATGGCGCCATGGCGCTGGCGCCATTTGAGGGCGCCAAAGGGCGCCGCGCCATGGCGCCATTGGCGCTTGGCGCCCTTTTTCTGTGGCGCCCTTGGCGCCTGGCGCCCACATTCTGAAAGGCGCCATGGCGCCCTTGGCGCTTGGCGCCCTTTTCCCGTGGCGCCCTTGGCGCCTGGCGCCCTGCTTTTAAAGGGCGCCAAAAAGGCGCCAGCAGGGTTTCAAGGTGAATGCTGTATAAATGGAGAAAAAAATGAAAAACGCATTCATGGATGATCTGAATTCGCCAGAAAAATGGACGAAGTGGCGTGAGTGGGTATAAATCTTTTGTGCAACGGTTCATCAGATGTGTCTGACAGATCAGAAGACGAGAATGATGGAACGTTGAACTTGCAAAATCATAAATCAACGGATTCAAATTGTTGCTATTCCGCTTTTTTGTCCATTTCGAGGAAACATGATTGGAAAAGTCAATTTGAAGTGAATGGATTGTTGTCAAATGACAATATCCATTGTGTTTGAATTGTCATGTGAATTTTACCTGAATTTTTTTGCTGCTAGAGTTGTCTTTGTTCATTACACCCTGGAGAACGCAAATTAAGTAGTGAATGCATGTAAATACCAGGGTGCTGTAGAAACACTTTTAGCACACGCAGGGTGTTGTATGCACTTATTTATCCTGGCGCCCTTGGCGCCTGGCGCCCTATTTTTCAAATGGCGCCATGGCGCCCTTGGCGCTTGGCGCCCTCTTTCCGTGGCGCCCTTGGCGCCTGGCGCCCGCTTTCCGTATGGCGCCATGGCGCCCTTGGCGCCTGGCGCCCTTTTTCTGTGGCGCCCTTGGCGCTTGGCGCCCACTTTCTGAATGGCGCCATGGCGCCATTGGCGCCTGGCGCCCTTTTTTCTGGCGCTTTTCCATCACTACATAGGATCAATTTCTTATGTCCGATTTGACCATAAATGTTGGTTTTTTTATAAAGCATAGGTATATTGTGTGGTGATTTGATAGAAACATGCTTGAAAATTTTGACAAAAAATAATTCCCCTTGAATAATTCCTCCCTTGAATTGTCCCCCCTCAAAAAAGTCTGACAAAAAATAATTCCCCGGGGGAATTATTCGAGTAAATACATGGTCGGGCTGAAAAGTCCCCGGGCAGTGCTCGCCATTCGCGCTAGGGGTAAGCTACGGTTATAAAATTTGACCACGTTAATATATCAGGTGTTTTGAGTTTAAACCCAAAATTTCGCCCCTCTAGCTCCACCCACTGCGGAACTGTGGGGGTTACAATTTCGGTCATTTTGTACTGATGTACAATTGGTGCTCTAGCTCAACGCTGCTTTAAGTTGTGATCATGAAACTTTGGCTAGTGTAAGCCACCAGTGTTGGCAATGCGCCAGCACTAACCAACATTAGCTATGATATCATAAGCCTAGTCCATATTGCCATTACTGCCACTACTCTCACTACCAATTAATTCATCATTCTGCCTCTACGGTTGGTCAATACAGGTTAATACAGGAGGCGTTTTTCATGCACACTGATGTTGAACACAGGTAATGTGTCCACTACAGATTAGTAATGAAACACAAATGAAATTTAATTGACATAATAATTTACTGCACATTTCAAAACAACATTAAAATCACTGCAATACAACATGATCTCAGATGATCACCAAAAACACCCATCACAGTTCCCACGTTTCTTGCACATCACCCTGATCTGCATAATTATTTGACCTTAATAGCAATGATGTTGATGAAAGTGTTGAATACTATCAGCACATTGCCAACACTGGTGGCTTACACTAGCCAAAGTTTCACGATCACAACTTAAATCAGCGTTGAGCTAGAGCACCATTTGTACATCAGTACAAAATGACCGAAATTGTAACCACCATAGTTCCGCAGTGGGTGGAGCTAGAGGGGTGAAATTTTGGGTGAAAACTCAAAACACCTGATATATTAACGTGTTAAAATTTTATAACCGTAGCTTACCCCTAGCGCGAATGGCGAGCACTCCCCGGGGACTTTTCAGCCCGACCATGTACAATAGTCAAATCATATTGTTAAATATATGTAGGTAAAGTCGGCGGACATTTCACCCTACAAAATCGGAGAGTTAGAATTCGCTCGCGAATAGAGCAAACACAAAACTTGGGTCCCACCCGGACGCTCGGAATTGAAAAAGAAAAAAATATTAAAAGAGAAATGGACGCTTCGCCGTGTCCGTGCGTGCACGCCGCCCGTTTCAACGTTTCGTTTCAACGTTGTCCGTTGGAAGCGAAAAAATTTGACTGTTTAAATGACCCTTTTACCGTTTTTGTTAATTTTTCATTCGTTGGCTCCGTTCCAATGGAAGAGTCCCCATATGATAACTTGGCAGCCAGCCAAAATTGCGAAATCCGCTATAAATGTGAATAAAAAAGGCTAACACTAAGAATATAACCATGTATATAAACAAAAATAGCGATTATTAAGGTGGAAATTGGCAAAGTGGAGCAACTTTTAACGATTTTTAGCTAACTTTAACTTTTCACTCGCGTTTGTATAATACGCAACTGGAAACTGGGATAAGAGTCAAGTTTTCATACGTGACCCGATCCATTCCAATCATAAAAATATTGCGTCATAATAATGACGACATGCACTCTCCACTGGAGAGACTGACGCAAATGTTTGTAGGGCGATACGTCTGCCGACTTTAATTGTGTCTAACTGGAGTGAAATCGTATGCTATCAATTCCATCACGTTAGAACATAAATGTGAAATGTTCAAATGTGTCTGTTTGTAATCATCAGCATGGTGTTGTAACATGCACATTGTTTTGTTGCCTTGCATGCAAGATTATCACTTTTGGTAAAGTCAACCGGCATTGTATTTTTGTGTGGCTTCGATTCATTGTTCAATCAGCTACAACAGCAGCAACAACAAAGCATCCAAATATTTGGCGCATTCATTCAAAAGCGCTTCAACTCCCAATTTTACTTTATGCATTGGCTCATCATCTGAACCTACCTAATCCGAAACAGTTGGGCAATGACCACTTTACAAGTATGAAAGTTTGCAAGTAAAGAAAACCTGAAAGTTTACAAGTAAATATATACAACTTTACAAGTAACAAGACCTAAGTTTACAAGTAGATTACAACTGCATTTTTGCGCGCACTTTACAAGTAGATTTCAACTGCACTTTACAAGTAAACTGCCACTTATCTTTGCAAGTAATTTTTTCAAGTAAGAAAGTGCACTTTACAAGTATATTACAAGTGAGTATACATCAAAAAAGTGCCTGCAGGTACACAAGCATTAGCTGCTTTCCTTGTGCAAACCTTGATTTTCAAACAAAAGTTACGATCAGATAACCCTAATTGAATGTCATCCGCAAGTGTATCTGCCTGGCGCCTGGTGCAGTCAAGTCTTTGATGAGGCAGCATTTAAAAATCGCATGCAGCAAAAACAGTTTGTCAAATGCCTGGGAATCCGGATTATGGATCAAGGATTGGATTATCCAGGCAGTAAAAAATGCAAAATGCTTTAACATATGTGCATTTGTATGTCATTAATCAGTCTGAGTCATTTGATTTCATAGTTATCATGGCTGACAGTTTTGGTAGAATATTTGCAGAGCTTGTCAACTAAGAACAAGCCAGTGCTTTTCCTTAAAAGAAGTAATCATGCTGATTAATACATGAAGTTTGTTTTGACCACTGTTCAAGCTGAAAGTAAATTTTTATTAGAGTATACTCGACGGACAGCACATCTAGTATGGACACCTACCATAATTTAATGAAAAAATCTTGTGATAAATTTTGTAAGTATGTAATCATTGCATGGTTAAAACAAAATATTGTGATGAAAAAACTGTATAATTTTTGGTTCATTATTCAGATGGGTTATGGTTGGCTTTCATAGTGTGATGTCCGCGAGTATACACAGTTTCCGCACAGCTTTCAGATTTTTTTTACGCATTCTGTTTAAAAATGCGGCCGCCGCGTAATACTTATAGGATTATCTTTATCTGATATGATGACCTACTTGTAAAAGTTCACATGTCGTTCGTTCGTATACTTGTAAAGTGCGCTTTTTTACTTGTAAAGTGAGCGCAAAAGTTCACTTGAAATCTACTTGTAAATTTTGGTATTTTACTTGTAAACTTCTATATATCTACTTGTAAAGGTTTGAGTAAACTCTACTTGTAAACTTTCATACTTGTAAAGTGCTGCGGGGTCAAACAATTTGGTGGCATTTTTATGGCTTTGGCTAAGTAAAAATATACACCGCTGGTGCGTCTTGCAGAATAAGAAAATAAAAACGACGTTTTTTGAACCACAGGGGAAATTAAACCTGTACATATATTAGATGTCTGTGAATCATAGTTGTTAAAACTATATTTACTTTTACTCGATAAATATGTATACTCGAGTACAGAGTAAATACGTTTACATTTCTTCAGAAAAAAGTTCCTGTACTCGTTTTTACATATACCTACTTTTTGAAAGTACTCGAGTACAGAAAACGTATTTCAGAGTCTTTTAGATTGATTTTTAAAGCCATATAAGAGAAAAAGGGAGAGAATATGCTAAAAATAGGGGAAAATAGTCGAAAATGGGTATAGCCAAAAATTGCTTTAAGTAAGCAAAAAGTTGTGACAATAAATGATTTCGAGCGAAAATTGAGGTGACATTTTGTAACAAATACTCACGTTTACATGTTCCAGGGGAAAAAATACGTTTACTCAAGAGTAAAAGTAAAAAACTTTTATTTGTACTCTATACTCGGGGGGTGAGTAAAAAATAAATACTTCACGTTTACGTATACTTTGAAAAAAGTTTGATATATTTAACAACTCTGCTGCAAATAAAAATGTAATATGACGAATGAAACGGAGAATTGGATGGGCAGGTAACACAGGCATTAAAGACAAAAGAAAACCGTTCCGCTTTTACATCGATGACCGCCCATCGCTAGCCCTAAATTTCATTAATCGCGTGCGAAGAAGTCCCTTGAAGATATGAGAAAATCTTAGCAATAATGTCGAACAGTGGATAATTGACAGATCAACGGCACACGTATCCTTAAAACGCTGGCATAAGACGGGTATTCATTCGGCATTCACAATCACCACACCAGTTTCTCAATCTCGCTACAGAAAAATCTCAACGGTTCCAAGCACCCTATTAATTTTGAACCCTATCCAGACATCCTCGAGCAGCAGCAAAGGGGAGGATCCAATGAAACATGCAAGCGCATGAAACATTTTGTATCATTACACACACACACGCGCCCATGAAACACTTTGTATCATTACACACGCCCGTGCGCCCATGAAACACGCCGGTTTGCCCATGAAACACGCGCGCGCGGTGTCATAGCAAACCAACATTAACCATTATTCAACATTGTATTTTGTCTTAGATTGTCAACAGTGATGAGGTTTGAAGTGTACTAACATCATAGATACCTGATTAACAAATTAACCATATTTCCTACTGTATTTGTTTGAAAAATTCCAATGTGAGTTATCATTTCATCAGACTTTTTGAGGGGGGAACTCTTCGAGGTGGTGAATTATTGGTGAGGGGAATTGCTACAGGAATTGCCAAGCAAATACGATACTTTGTTAGCATAATAAACACCCTGGGAGTAATTTTTCCGATATAATTATGTTATCATGTTTAACTATCAAAGGCATCAAACAAAATTTGGCAGGCATGTAAATAGGTAATATACAGCGCTGAAAATGGTTGATTATACTTACAAAATAAATAAGTAAATGCGATGCGCGCACATACATTGCTATGACACCGCGCGCGCGTGTTTCATGGGCAAACCGGCGTGTTTCATGGGCGCATGGGCGTGTGTAATGATACAAAGTGTTTCATTGGCGCGTGTGCGTGTGTAATGATACAATATGTTTCATGCGCTTGCATGTTTCGTGTAGCACTCTCATGAGGTCGATGTGTTGGCGCGCGAGACGTAAATATGTGAGGATGCATACTTTGCTGCGATACACTTGTACGCACATAAATATTTACGTCTCGCGCGCCAACACATCGACCTCATACTTATTAACGCACTTGCACAAAAAGGAAAAAATTAAAAACGAAAAAGGTGGAGTTTAGTGCAACCAACACATGTTTTGAGCCTAAAATCACTTTTTATTATTATTGGTGGAGCCATTTAAATTTTATTGACGATGGTGTCACGATTGAGTGTCACCTTCAGAAAAACGCATAGCATGCGGTCAGTGGAGTATAAAAACTCACCGAAGACTAAAAGAACAATATCGAATGCATTTTAGCTCAAGAAAAACACACGATAGAAGCGAATCGCACTGCGAGATCAGCGTAAAAAGATTTGGAAACAAAGACAGGGATTAGTCAAATCGGCCACAGTAGAAAGCATCCGGGCAATTCAACCGGACGCTAGCGTGACCGCCACGAAGCACGGACCACTGAACAGAAACTTTCCGCAAAACAGACAAATTCTCCACCGCAATATACTGCTTGAAAAATAATGAGCAGCTTGACGCAACATAAAAAAATGTGTTTGAATGATGCAAGAGCTGCAAAATACAAGATTTCATACTTATGCAAATATATAACGACTCTCGTACATATTTATATAAGTGCATTGAAAAGCTGGCCGGCTCAAGCGGCCCCACCACTGTTCGACCACCGGGCGAGAAAATCGAAATAACAGAAGAAAACTGCCCCGGCAGTGTGCCGCAAAATGTTGGCGCTACAAACAGATTTAATTTTTAAACAAGGGCGTCGTGTCTAGTGATGGAAAAAACGCCAGAACTTTGGCGCCAGGCGCCAAAAGCGCCACGGCGCTTTTTAAGTCCCCAGCGGTAAGCGCCGATAGCGCCAGAGCAAAATGGCGCCAAGAGCCAGAAGCGCCATGGCGCTTATTGCTTTAGCACTAGCGCCAAATGCCAGCGTCGGGTATTTTGTTCCTGGCGTCAGGCAAAAATAGCGATGGCGCTTCTCATAGGTGTGGCGCCAAGCGCCAATGGCGCTACACACACTGTCAACTCGATTTTGGTTGAATTTGAAAATAGCTGGACAATAGTTGGTAGCAGGACAATTTTGAAAGGACAGGTGCCCTTAAAAACTGCCCTGCAAGCTATAGTGTCATAAAATCGAGTTGACATTGAAACAGTTGACCTCCAGTGTGTGTGGCACCAATGGCGCCAAAGTATAATAGCGCCAAGCGCCAAAAGCGCCATGGCGCTTATTGCTTTGGCACTAGCGCCAAGTGCCAGCGCCGGGTATTTTGTTCCTGGCGTCAGGCAAAAATAGCACCAGGCGCCAAAAGCGCGATGGCGCTTTTCATGGGTGTGGCGCCAAGTAAAATAGCGCCAAGCGCCAAAAGCGCCATGACGCTTTTTTCACCACTAGCCGTGTCGCGGCACGCGAAAAGTGTCAGCGAAATGACGGCGGATGTAACTTGCGCCCGTTCATTTGCAAAGAGCGCTAATCGCAAGAATTGCAACATGCAAAAAATATTATGGTAAAGCTATTTTTATCGGCCAGCCGCGAACCTGACGGACAAAATGCGCGGCAGCAAGCGCAGCACAATGACCGACAGAACGGAAGCGCTGCGGAGCTTACCACCAAGCAGCTTGGAAATAATGCGGTTTTGTTATCCCATTATTCCGCCTAGTGGATTCCTTCGTCGTAATACTTGTCTTTCCAAGCTTTTCCGTACCCATCTGCTGGCTGTATATCTATAGTTAAGAAGAAAAATGGCAATTACGCAATGCTGGCCGTGTACACATCTAAATTTACATGGGTACATCAACGCGACTTTTTGGAAGCAGGTGCCGGTTCTGCAAGTGGCAAAGTTAGGAGTAACGAAAAATGATAAATGGAAAATTAAGAGTAAAGTAAAGACTAAAGTAAACAGTAAAGTAAAGAGCAAAGTTAAAAGTTAAGGGTAAAGTTTTACTCTTTAGGTAGGTACATTGCCACTTGTGCAACTGGCCCCTAGACTCTAGAGTTGCAGGCTTTTTCGGGGTCGCGTTTTTGAGGGCTCGAATCAACTTTACTGTAACGGGCCATAAATAATGGGAATAACGTGATAAAAAGCTAATAATGAACACATACGCACATCAGCGGACTTAATACTGTGCACTCGCACTGAGTTATGTTTTATGTTGGAAGCGCGCCAATGATAATTAAAGCCTGCCCTTTTGGTAAAAAAATATAAGAATCCATTGCTGCACGATAATGTATAACTTTATATATGTAAATTTTTTCAACTTTTTACGAAAGTGAAATGTGCTATATACTGTTGGCACGCTTCCAGCTATAGCTGCAATGTGTAAAGTCGCTGGAGTATAAGCGCATACCTATTTATATTTATAACGAAGAACAGCTGAAGATAAGCAATAAGGCACCGTGAAATTGGACGAAAAGGTATGGAATTAGAGATGATTTTGAGTGCAAATGTGGCTAGTAAATTTCTCAAAAATTCCTACAGAATATAACTGGCCGATATGGAAGGTGTTCAAGGGCAAGTAGTCGAAAAATTTGACTCCCTAACTATAGATTCACTGGATTTTAGGGAGGTGTCCTCTCCTCCTCGAAGTACGCGATTATAACGCGGGAACCGCTTGGTTAGATACGCTCAATTTTTAATACCGTATTTTCTCGAATGATTCCCCGCGGAATTAATCTTTCGTCGGACTCTTTGAGGGGGGGATTCGAGTGGGATTATTCAAGGGTGATTATTCAAGGTGGATTATTCGAGTAAATACGGTATATCTAGATAGTTTCAGGTTTTAGTTCAAGGGAATGTTTCTACGAGCCCCCTGCAACGATGGGTAAGTTCTCAAAAAAAAACACACTTTCTGTGTTTTGAGTTTTTCAAAAATGAATACATGTGTTGTGAGTTTTTTACATGAAAAAAACTTGAGTTTCCGTGTTCTATTTCTGTATTTTTTGAAAAAACTCAAGTTTTCTTGTAAAAACTCAAGTTTTCTTGTAAAAACTCAAGTTTTCTTGTAAAAACTCAAGTTTTTTTGGTAAAAACTCAAGTTTTCTCGCAAAACGTTGCATTTTACAGCATTTTGATGTGAAAACAGGGGTTTTCTTATCATATATAGGTTTTGCTATAGGTTTTGCTGATATAGATGTTCCACATATTGAGGATCTGCATATTCGTTCATGTGTCATGAAGTCCACAAAAATGTCCAGTACAGTCCACAAAATAAAAAAATAAGCATGTCCACTCGACAGCATAAGCATCAACAAAATGTCAAAAAACCACAATTCACACTGTACGATAAAATACTTCAATGGATGTGCACTGTTCTACTGTATGATTTAAACTGCAACTATACTTGAACATGCACATCCGTTGAAACCTTCAACGTATCTGAACTACTTACCCGTCCCAAAACACCTCATTAAATTTCAACAAAAAATCACGTTCAAAGGAAAATAGGTTCATACGGAGATGCCTAGTGCCCAATATCACTTGGCATTGGCTTAAGGGACCCTCCATGTCACCAGTGGACACTGGCATGCTAAGTACACTGCCTTGTCACCAAAACCACACCAAAACTTGACAGCAGCAAAATCTTTTTTCTTCATCAAATCATCACATTCTTTTTGCAAAGACCAAGTCAGCTCATCAGAAACATGTTTATCGAGAGCCTGATTAACTGACTCATGTAAATACATATTAAAATATTATACACACATACATTATGTATGCACATACTCACATTGTTCAGTTCAAATCATGTGCCTGAAAAAAAACTCAAAAAACATTTCCGTATTTTCTGTGTTTCCGTGTTCTCTGAAAAAAACTCATTTGAGTTTCCATGTTTTTCAAAATTGCTGAGTTTCCGTGTTTCCGTGTTAAACAAAAACACGGAAACTCATTGAGTTTCCGTATTTAATATGTGTGTTTTTGCCATCGTTGGTCCCCTGACTGGTGAGAGGGTGGGTCTGGAAAGACATTTTTCGAATTTTGGGTTTCGCCCGAAAATACAAAACTTGCACCTCTACAATGCAGTGATTTCTCGACCGATTTTAATCATTTAACTTTTCAAATGATTGAAAATTTTGGGGAGTTCATTTTTATGTCAAATCTGTGAAGGGTTAGGTTGAGCAACAGAAAACTACAGCATGATGTAGCATGGCACTGTGCCATTACGCATGTAAACCCATCACGCATGTAGCATGGCACTGTGCCATTACACATGTAAACCCATCACGCATGTAGCATGGCACTGTGCCATTACGCATGTAAACCCATCACGCATGTAGAACTGGCACGCATTTAACTATACCCAACATGCTGAAAATATGCAATAAAACCTAGTGATTTTAAAGGTGACAATGTATAAGAAGTATGAAAATTAGCGACTATGGGTTAAAATTAGGGTGAAATTGCTCAAAAGTGCTCCAGGGGCCAGTTCCGCAAAATGAGAAGTGAGAAGTGAAATGGCAAATGTGAAGTGAAATGAGAAGTGAGAAGTGAGAAGTGAATTGAGAAGAAAATTGGCAAAAGCTCCATTTCACTTCGCTTTTGCCAATTTTCTTCTCAATTCACTTCGCATTTGCCACTTCACTTCTCACTTTTCAATTTGCGAAACTGGCACCTGATAGCTAGATAGCTAGGGAATTTGCGAGGGGGGCTGTTCAGGTGAAGTAACCAAAAATTTGCCTCTGGTATAGATAGATAGCTGGGCGGTTTGGGGTGGGGTTACACTTTCTTGCTCCTGCGGGTATAATGTGTCTATAATGGGTCTACATGCGTAACGAGTTTACATGCATAAAAGGCCTCCTGACCCGGTGTAGCATATATAGGTAAATAACTTGATGCAACTAAACGCACAAAAACGGAAATTACCAACTATTCCAAAGATCTGAACTGTGGCACTGCTTCCATAGTCTTTTTATTAACGGTTACATTTAAGTTGAAAATTTACCTGTTTCCTTGTCTGTGAAATGTATTTTTTCAGTAAAATGCCATTATATCATAGTAGCATTTCTTGAAAACTTGAAAACAAAATGTGTTTTTGAGCAAATTTCAATAAAAATGTGGGTACTGAACTGAAGTCACCAACAAAGGGTTTCAGGGAGAGCTGTCATATTTTCTCCCACAGATAAAAAGATAATTTTTTAAACCATCGGAAATTCTCGAAAAAATACCAAAAAAATTTTTCTAAAATATATTCGGATATTTTTTAATGTAATCCTCACAGAGAGTTTTGGAATGCTGGCCCCGATCACAAAAATCCGGGTTGAACCCCGGATGTGCAACATTACGTAGGCAATAGGGATTTTCTAACTGATAATTACTGGACCGTCCGTTGTAAATACCCCCAGCTTAACAATCGAGAAATACAAATATCTCCGCAGTAGAATAGCGCTACACTGATCTCCAGTTAATAGGACATCAGTCATCAACATCAGACACAGTTCAGAAACTATTGACGATGCCTTAAAAATTAAAAATAAGGATCATTGGTTTACCTTAGTTTTAATTAAAAACAAAATTATTTACTATCTTCCAAAAATGTAGGTATGTCCATAAATATTGCAACCAGCATGTGCGTAGGTTGCGTGTCAGGGCCTAGAAGGCGCGAAAGGATCGATCTAGATATCTCGAGGCAACCATCTCTTGAAACCTCTTCCAATCGTCCAGTTTTCATGTGTAAAAACCGAGTCAAATGGGTATAACGATGTAGCTTTAGAATCACTAATAAGGGGTAGGAAAGGGGGGGTGGTTACCCCCTCCCTCCAATCGTCCAGTCATCTACCTATCTGGAGCGACTTTTGAGAAACTATACCCTAATTTTCCATCAAAATCGCTGTTTTTCTTACCTTTTTATAGATTTTCACCTCCAAAATCACTAGTTCATGTGTCTAACTGCCTATTTTCAATTATTTTTAGTACTTCAGGTGCTTATATACCCATTTTTAGCGATTTATCACCCTCTTCGTCCTTATACACATTGAAAAAGCCTACCGTATTTCCTCAAAATAACCCCCAGGGGGTGATTGTTTCAGAGTGAGAATTTTGAGGGGGGGGTTAAACGAGGGGGATATTTCGAGTGGGGGCTTATTATTTCGCCAGAAATTTTTTGAACTCCCAGTACAAAATTTGTTGTCTGTAACGTACGCAGACGTTGAAAAATGCATCAAAAAGCATGTATGGTAGTCTATAGACCTATAAAAGTATGTACCTAGGTAGATAGTTTAGTAAAGAGCCGGCTAATATAATTGAGCTTTTGATGACATCTGGATTCCATCAATTCTATATCACTCCCCAAGCGCAGTTGGGCCAAGTGGTCTGGTGTGGAGTTGCCCCCAGGTGTTTACTACATGCACCCCTGTGGTTGCTCTGATGTAGAAAAAATGAAATTTTCATTTGGCCAATATAAATGAGCTTTTTCAAAATTTGGTTAAAATTGGCATTATTATATTGTAAAAGCAGTGGAAAATCATTCCCTTTCATGACTGTTGCTAAATAAGTGAGTCCTTTATGATGGGGGGGTTGCCTTTGGGTGACATATACACCTTGATGTGGTGCATCTTTTACCACCCCTCCCCCCTCCCTGAACTAGGGTGTCAAAAAAATTTTTTTACAGAAAACGGAAAATGGAAAGGTAAAAAAATTTCACTCAGCGGAAAACGGAAAACGGAAAGGTAAAAAAATTTATCGGCCTGAAAACAGAAAACAGAAACATGAAATGCCGGAAAACAGAAAACGGAAAGCAAAATTTTCACGGAAATGGAAAAAATAAAGTGAAATTTGCACGGAAATGGGCAAATTTGCATGCAGGTTTGCCTGTTTGGCTTTGATTGTGGTAGATGTACATTCTGCAACTATGGATCATGCCAGTAATTTCACTTGTAGTTCAAGCTTAACTGAACCAACAAAAAATAATCAAAAGGTAGCAAAAATACACTACAACAACAATAAAGTTGGAGTAGATGTGGGTCGACACGGGGGCCCACAACCCCAAGACACAGTTGGGAGAGCAAGTTTATTGCACAGTGCTGAACTGAACATGCATCACAAAAGGTCACAGGTGGTGTTCACTTGAAACATAACAATCAGAATTTTGGTAATAACCCCATCTACACTACTACTCAACTACTCGGGGGGTAACTGGATTATATGACCTCGGAAAATCATAAACAGGTAAGAGATACAACAGGTAAGAGTTTACAAGTTTCAAGTATCTGAAGTTACACAAACCAATTGAACAATGTTTGCATGGGAAAACAGAAAAGCTTATACACAAAAGAGTTTCCTCAATCAAATGAACAAATTTCACGTCTTGCATTGACAGCAGGTCTTTTATCCAACAGCCATTGACTTGGACTTCTGCTGCACTTTCCTTGATGTGTTGCATGAGGGCTTGACCATTCGGCAACATTTGCAGAATCAGCAGTCTTCCCAAATCGATAGGCGGGTGGTAGTAACTTGATGTCACAGGTTGACAAATCAGCCAAATCAGTGTGTGGTGATGTTGCGCAGACTGGCCAGGTAGTTGGGATTTCCAAGCAGAATCGAGCCATGGCAGCAAACATCTTGACTCAGAGTTTTGTGAGCATGTCTCTCTCTTCACGTCTTTGTGAGCACGTCTGATACAGATTTGGATACATATAAAAATTATGAATGACACAAGAACCTGGTAAAAAACAACCATAGTGGAAAAAGATAAATACAGATTGGAAAAATAATGGATAATGCCAGAAAACTGAAAATCGAGCCAGAAAATGGAAAAATGGCCTGGAAAAATGGAAACGGAAAGGTAAAAATTTTTCAGCCAGAAAACGGAAAAATGGGCCGGAAAAACGGAAACGGAAAGGTAAAAAATTTTCAGCTGCCGGAAAATGGAAAACAGAAAGGTAACAAATTTTCAGCTGCCGGAAAACAGAAAACAGAAAGGTAAAAAAATTTCAGCTGCCGGAAAACAGAAAACGGAAAGGTAAAAAATTTTCCTGCGGAAAGGCGGAAAACGGAAACGGAAATTTGACACACTACCCTGAACCCCCCTCAAAAAAGTTGTGGTTGAACAAAGGAACAAACTTTTTTCATCCGGAATGTCATTTTGGATTTGTCAGCTGACAGCACAATCATATTTCTGGAGCCAGGTGAACACACATCCAAAATGACATTCCAGATGAAAAAGTCCTTTGTCCAACCACAACTTTTTTGAGGTGGGTTCAGGGAGGGGGCAGGGGTGGTAAAAGATGCACCACATCAAGGTGTATATGTCACCCAAAGGCAACCCCCCATCATAAAGGTATCATGTAGCAACAGACATGAAAGGAATGATTTCTGCATGTCAAAGGGATTTGTTCAGGCAGCCTTTTATGGCTTGTCAGAGAACCTGGACCCTGTGGACCAAAAAAATGTTGGCTCTGTTTTTGAGTGATTGTTTTCCACCACTTGTGAGCTGTTCCACTGCTTTTCCAATATAAAAATGCCAATTTTAACCTAATTTTGAAAAAGCTCATTATATTGGCCAGATGAAAATTTCATTTTTTTACAGGAGGTGCCCCTGTGGCTACATCAGAGCAACCACAGGGGCTCCTCCAGGGGTGCATGTAGTAAACACCTGGGGCAACTCCACACCAGACCACTAGGCCCAACTATGCTTGGGGAGTGATTTAGATTTGATGGAATCCAGATGTCATCAAAAGCTCAATTATATTAGCCGGCACTTTACAAACCCTGTTCTAACGTATTTAACAAAGACATTGTTTTTAATGTGTAAAATATTCTGCATTGCCTGGATCACAAACCGCAGTTTTGTCATGTATGTTCTCTTTACACTCAATTGGGGGGGGGGGGTATTTCGAGGAGGGCTAATTATTTCATAGTGCCCATTTTGAGGGGGGGTGGGGTTTTTCGAGACAGGGGTATTTCGAGGGGGTATTTCAAGATGGGGGTATTTCGAGGGTGGTATTTATGAGGAAATACAGTATATATTGAACCCCCCCCCAACCCCCCACCCAAAAAAACTTTTTCAGCTATCTATCCCTTCAGAGGAGCGATTTGCTACCTATTGAACCCCCCGGAAGGTCAAAATCTAGAAGACCCCTGCTAGATCTAGAAGACCCCTGATCTACATAGAAGATCCCACCTCAAAAATTTTAATTTAAACTCGAAATACCGAATTAATTCAACCGTGTTGATTAACTTGCACTTTAAATAATTTCAGTTTTCACACGAAGTCACGGTGAAAACTAGTGTGTGTAGGCACAATAGAACACAATGTTTTTTAGAAAAACCATTGACAAATGCCATCCGTAAACCACCCGGGAAATTACATTTAAACCAAAGTCAGGCGATGGTTAGAAAGCAACTTCCCTTGTCAGAAACAAGTATTTTTTATATTCACAAAAACCTCGAGTCAGGCAAAACCATCAAGTCTCGAGTCAGGCCCATATTTTTCCGGTCGAGTCGGCCGAGTCGAGTCGGTACCCAATTTTACCCTCGAGTCATGAGTCGAGTTGAGTCCAAGCCCTAGTTAAATGGTCCTGGGGGCACTCCCAAGCCCTGTAAAGTGTAAAGTAAAGTGTTAAATGTAAAGTCAAATGCAAAATTAAGTGTCAATCAAAACAAAAAAGATTTTGTTACTGAATTTTGCATGACAATTGACAGTTTACTCTGCATTTGACTTTACATTTTACAGTTTATTATGCATTTGACTTTACATTTGACAGTTTACTTTACACTTACCAGGGCTTGGGACTGCCACCAGATCAGACCAGAAATACCATAGGTATAGTCGGCAGACGTATCGCCCTACAAACATTTGCGTCAATCTCTCCAGTGGAGAATGCATGACGTCATTTTTTGCGTCGCAATATTTTAAGGATTGGAACGGATCGGGTCACGTATCAGAACTTGGCCCTCATCCCACTTACCAGTTGCGTATTATACGAATTAGAGTGAAAACTCAAATTTAGCTAAAAATCGTTAAAATTTGCACAACTTTGCCAATTTCCACGTTCATAATTGCTATTTTCATTTATATACGTGGTTATATAGCTAGTGTTAGCCTATTTTATTCATTTTTATAGCGGATTTCGCAATTTTGGCCAGCTGCAAAGTTCTCATACGGGGACTCTTCCATTGGAACGGAGCCAACGAAATGGAAAAATAAAATAAAAATAAAACAGTTTAAACGGTAAAATTCGTTCGCGTGCAGCCAGCAACGTTGAAAATGTAGACAAATAAGGCGTGGCACGCACAGACGCGACCAAACGCGGCGAAATATCCGTTTTTCTTTAAATATGGTATTTTCTTTTTCACTTCCGAGCGTCCGGGTGGGACACAAGTTTAGTGTTCGCTCTATTCACGAGCTAATTCTAACTCTCCGATTTTGTAGGATGAAATGTCCGCCGACTATATATTGAACGCGCGAAACGCCCCCAGCCAGAAAATTGTTAGCTAGTCTCCGCAGGGGTCTCCCCTCGTACAACTTCTCGTTGCCGCTTTTCGACATACCGCTCGAAGAGTGTAAAACCAACCCGACAGCAGCGGCAGTGTCTACAGGTGCCAGTTCCGCAAATTGAGAAATAAAATGGCAAACGTGAAGTGAAATGGCAAGTAAATTGGCAAAAGCGAAGTAAAAAAGTAATTTCTCTTCGCTTATGTAATTTTACTTCTCAATTCACTACGCTTTTGCCATTTTACTTCTCAATTCACTTCGCTTTTGCCAATTCACTCAGCATTTGCCATTTTACTTGTCAATTTGCGGAACTGGACCCTGAACAACGGGTCCATCGAACGCAGTTGCCGCACGGTCAGCCACAGCCCGTGGGTATTCATTTGGATTGGTTTTAGATGACCAGCTTGCGGACAGTTGACAATCGTAGTTGGCATTTAGCCAAATCGCCGCAGGGACAATCAATTGTAGATTGTTGAGTCGCTTCGCCGGCTACATAAATGTTTGTATTTGGTTGTTGTTTTTTGTGTGGTATTTATTTCATCGTAGAAAGTAAACATGCTTCAAATGGATTGTAAATAATCCTGTATATTTTATCTTCCATACAACAAGTCGAATTCAATAATTTTCATTGTTTTCATTTATTCTGAATTTTATCACCGTCGTCAACCAAAAGAACAAATTTGCCAGTTTTTCATACGCAAAAAATGCCGGTCCAATTAGCGACCAACACAGCGTCAGGAAAATTGGAACAGGGATTTCACTAGTAAATACAACGAGAGTATCACGGTAGGTTGTATGCAGCAGGGGGCAGTCCCAGACCAGGTAAAATGCCCGTGTAAAATGTCTAATGCTAGAAAAGTGTCTAAAGACATGTAAAATTTCCGTTAAAGCGGCAAACGTACGTTTGCCATTTTTCATGACTTTTTACACTTTGACATTTGACATTTTACAGGGTCTGAGACTGGCACCAGGTATCATCTCGTGTCAAACCGTGAATTTTGCCTGAATCATGCCACTTCCTTTTTACATTTTAGAAAATACATTTTAGAACATCATTCTAGACCAACATTGTTAACTTTGATGGCGGCGATTCAGGCAAAAATCTTCCAACAAACTTGAATGACAATTCTACATGAATGACACTGGGCAACAGTGTGAACCAAAGTTGTGAATCATTTCAGACACGATAAAAATTCAAATCCTGCACTGTATTTGAAGCTCGTTCGATCTCAATCATCCCAACGAACATTAATCACCTTCAAAAGTACCTACTTCTCAAATGCATGTCGGAATTGCAGAGAAAAATTTCTTTGACAGATCCATAAAAAGTTACTGAAATGGCAATTCTGACATCCACCTTGAAACAACTCCCAGTATAAAATTGCACATCGACCTATCAGACTTCGTTCGATTTCATCAATAGATAAGTTGAATGAAAAGTTCGGGTAACAATAAAATTTGAAATATACAGGACTGTTGTTTTAAAAACCAGTGTGGTTTCGTGATGTGCTTACAAATATATACACGATGTCTGTTTGGCATACAACATAAAGCCGTGAAATTTAAATAGGGGACGGGGGGCAAGAAATAATACCCACTCGATGATCAGGGCTTCATGTGCGCATGCTTGGGTTTTTTTTAAAACGTTACATCACTCTGATATCGCTGAGCAATGATTTGAAACGTTGAAACAACAAAAAAAAGTTTATTATCATGCATCCGGAAATTGAATCATTAACAAACGCGGCTACAATGGCATAGCTTGATGAAAAAGCAGCATTTTCTGTTTACGTTGTCTTTAAGCTTTAAGTGTCTTTAAGCAGCGAATTGTAAATAGGTAGCTAACTGTATATAAAGGTATGCCATTGTTATGTATAACTGTAGTTGAATTATTGTATAATGAAAATGGTAATCCCCACAACAAAAATGTATCGTCTGCTAAAAAGTTTAGACTGATGCTGAAATAGCCATTATCAGGTTGACCATTTTCAAAATTTCTCCTAATTTGTGCTACTGTATTTATTTATTTACAATGCAGTCAGTTGTGTTCTTGTTATCGGCTTTCTACAAACAACAATACATATTTTTACATATACAGTATCTAAGCTTAGCATATCAAAATAGAATGTCTATGAACTATTGAAGATAGAGTACTCTGATCCTTATAAATACACACATACAGTATGACGATAAAAGCTATGGTTGGTTACATACAAAAGGGTCAGCATATTGGGTAAATGGTATTCTGTACAACAATTTGGATTGGATCAAAAAAAAATTCTACAAACAGCTCTTATTTTCAATACAAAAATAGTTTGCCAGGTATTAAAAAATTTGCAATTAAATGTACATATCTTAAACGTACAGACAAAAAAATCGAATCAGAGAAGACTGTGTAAATCGACATTATGATGTCAACATGATACAAGACATTTTATCCTTTTATGGTAATTTCATCCATTTCCTCTAATTTTATCTTTTTTAAATCATGGCTCCAGGAGAAAATGCCTTGTAAAATTCGAAGCTTGCCACGCAAGTGTGATGAATATTTAGACTTGCCCAGCAAGCTCCGGGAAACTGATCCACTTGATTACAAAAGACATCATTGCAGCAGATGAACCGGAAAAACGCGAGTTGTTGTCACTTGATGTTCAAATTGAAAGCGCGGTACATTTCACATGTAAAATGACACGCTAGAGGGTCTGATATAAATGTTGGCTATGTGCCAAATGGGGCACAGATTGTTGAAGATATTATAAAACACAAAGACTGGTGGAGTTTTTGTGAGACAAAACTCGAGTCAAAAATGACGTCACACCACAAAAACAATGTACCAAAGGAGGACATCAGTAGGACAAATGTTAAGGAACAATGGGCGCTTGGCGCCTTTGATGCCATATACGGAAAACGACCTTAACCAAAACCACTGTACACATTGATTAAAAGCCAAGGGGTAGAACAACGATTAAAAAACAGTACGTCTGTATAATATATCAGTTCTGTGAGTCGTTAGAGGAGCAAATCGGTATAAGAGTTGTGTTGAATGACCAATAAAAAAGCACAAAATGGTGAGCTGTGACTCGCCATATCGAGCATGGGATCGGTTATCGGGGCTTGGAGCTAACGCGTACAAAAGTATACATTGACACACTCTCCGAGTGGAGAATTTACAGCATAAAACTAAGGGTGCACTCATGACAACGGGAGCCACTTTTCGGCACCGGTCTTGTACACTTTTGGTGGGAGGAATTTCGCGTCTCCCGTTGCCATGGGTGGCGGGGAGCGGTTGGCATGGCGATTCCAAATGAAATTTAGAATCTTCCCGAGCCGAAAGCCGTCCCCCAGCCGTACGGGGCCGCCCATTCGAAATCATTGCCTGGCGGCATAGCGCTGCTGATTTTGTTGTTGTGAATTCACGTCGCTACCGTAACCCGAACTGCACGCGCTGCTGTAGGCGCTGGAACAGGGCGCCAGGCGCGCCACCAAGTGGTTGTTCATGCTGCCGTCGGCGGGGTTGTTGTTCTGCTTGTTCTGCTGCTTGTCGGCGCCGTGGTTCGCGTCGGCGGCAGAGGTTTGCGCCGCGGCGACCGCGCTGCCCTCCAGTTGCAGTTGGTTGTTGTTGTGGTGGTGTTGGAAAGCGGCCGCCGGCAGGGACTGGGCGCCGGCGGCGAACACGGACGGGTGCGCCACTGGCACGGCGGCGGCGGCGAAAAGTTCCAATCCGGGATCCTCCATGCCGGGACCTGCGTTTGCGATTCGATGAGATACTAGAAAACAGACAAAAAATGGCCAAAAATTGCAGGAAGTGCAACAAACCACTTGAATGACTTGAAGCCAACACAATGTCGTCCATGGCGTCAACCAGTCCATACGGGGGGCTGGCCGCCGCTGACGCGACAGCTTCCATGCCAGCGTCAATACCTGCGACAAACACATCGTTGCTTCACAATAAACTGTATGCAGGCATAAAAAGCGCCACATTCGGTCTACACACACTAGTTGACATCGCAAATAAATGTCAACGCAAAACACAAAAAGAACTAAAAGCTATTTCATTTAACATAACCAATGAAAATTAAGTTTCACGATATATAATTAACTATCACATAAGAAAGTTAACCAAAATTTAGTTGACACCAATTATGATGTCAACTAGTGTGTGGGGCCATGTGCAAGAAAAAGAAAAGAAAATCTACCCACCGGGATCGCAATCGTCGTCGCTCATGCCGCCCTGCAGCGCGGCGGCCAAATTGGTGGGCACGCTGCACGGTTTTCTGGACGAGCAGCCGCCGTCCACGCCCAAAAAGTTCGGGTTGGCGCCCGCAGCGTCCGAACTTGACGCGCACGGCGCGTCGACCTCTGGCTGCTCCGCCAGCCACGGGTGGTTCAGAATTTCCTGCACGAGAAATGATTTAATTAACCACTGGTGTAATTATATTCAGCAATTTACACGATGCATTTAATCAGTGATGTTTCAAGGGGCACTAAAATTTTGGCGCCATGCGACGAAAGGAACACACTTTTTCCCTGGCGCTTTCACATGAAACAGTACCGTAAGTAGCACCCACTTGAGCAACTCAAAAGCCCTAATCGCTACCAAAGCAAACCACAGACTCACCTCCAATGGAATTCTCTGCTCAGGATCAAACACGAGGCACCTGCGGACCAGGTCCTCGCACTCGACGCTGACTGGGGCGCGCATGGTCAGCCGGCCCTTGGCGATCTCGGGGTCGCTGTGGAAGGGGATGTCGCCGCACACCATGTCGTACAACAGGATGCCTATCGACCACACGGTCGCCGGCTTGGCGTGGTAGCGCGAGTGCAGGATCCACTCAGGGGGAGAGTAGACACGCGTGCCTGAGTGAGGTTGGGGTCGTTGTGTCAATGAAAAACATGCGTACTTGTTGCATTCTATGTCACATTATCACCCCACTGATTACATTCACGACGGCCAAACCATGAATAGTATTCTGCCCACCCCTATGAAGAAGTAAGACACAACCAGGAACCTAATTTTCGAACGAGGGTAACTGGTATAAACCACTTGAAACACTCGCACCGGGTCAAAAGCACTTGAAAAATTCGAAAAATTTCCGTCAGCGTCGCAACTTAAATGCGCTTATAATTTTGCACCGAGTATTTGCTCACCTGCAGCAAAGTGCAAAAACTATACGTATATTCCCCTATATTCCCCCGCATAATATTGGAATGCAAAAAGTTTTGCGGGTTTGCATTCAAACGGTGCGCTGCGGAACGGACAGCATATTCCTAATACGAAATGTATTTCAGAGTTGGAAATCCAATACCTCCGTGGCAGGCATATGGGTCCAAAGCAAACACGAGTTTTTCGTTTGTTTCGCATCTATACTGAAAATTGACGGAGTGTAAGTGCTGCTTGGAAACGTGCCAACATCAGTTGGCAAACTGGGGTCCAGTTTCCGGTACGTGAAGTGGCGTCATCGTCTCATATGAAATTTGTAAGCTCGAAGTCTAAAGAGAAATTTTTAGAAGTAAAGATAACCCACTTCCATGCGATTCCATGATTTTACGTGATTTTATGATCACACAAAACCTGACAGTACAACGGCTATCACTCAAAATGGCTTGAATTACGCTGTACTTTTGATTGGATTTTGCTGCGTTCGGTGCTTGGTTTATGCTGAATAAATTTTGCATGTTTGAATTTTAACGCATAGTCTCTATTTATTTACATCGACCATCACTGCTCCCACGATATTTGCATTTCTGCAAAAAAAGTAATGCAGAACGAGAACGCCAGAATCCAATGTTTGCAGTCCATTTCACTGGGAGGAATATAACATTGCATAAAAATTGCAATACGAGACAAAATGTGCACACACAAGTGCACTCAGCCTTCGAAATCGCCGTCAGACATATCGCAAACTAGAAAAGCGTTTTTCGCTTTTTACCCACGTGTTCCACGGTTGATTTTAGCCGGTTTGAATTTCGAAGCTGGCAGTTTTCCCACAGACGAGAAATTTTAGCAGCGCAAAAGCTGCGGATGTATTTACAGTTGTCAAATGGAAAAGCAGAGCATTTCGTTCTACCTTAACCCCCCCACACATCCCGACACAAGACGGTCCCGTGTCTGAAATTGGCAATAAGCGAACACGTTCCCCCCCCCTCAGCTCAGCGTGGTTCAAGTCAAACTGCAGTCTAGATGCATCCGGAACTGAGTCGCTCCGGCTGGCAACGTCGAAGCCCCATTAGCGTTCCAGAAAATGACTGTTTTTCAGAAAATATTTTCTCAGAAAAGCTCTCAAAAATAAAATATACCGTATTTCCTCAAAATACCCCCAGGGGGGGTATTTTTTCCTCAGCTCTCACAGACCTGGAGGTATTTCGAGGGGGGGTTTCAAGGGGTAATTCAAGGAAATACGGTAGTTAAATCTATCTAAAAACGCAGAGAAAAGTTTAATAAAGATTTTTTATATTTTCTTATATTTAAATAATATAAATCTCCCACGATTTTCGGAACGCTAGCCCCCAATGCACAGTGTTTATTATCGTGTAGCCCCTTCTTCTGAAAAATTTAATGCGAGATATTTGCACCACTCAAGAATTCCACAGGGCTAGGTCCAAAATAAGCTGCAATTTCAATTTCCCATTCTATTTGAGGCAAGTACATCCCATCTCTCAGACACCCATCCATTGGGCTGGATGCATCGAGCTCATGCATTTCGCATTAGCTCAGTGCAGTGCGGCGCGTGCCCACAACTGCACTGCAGCTTGGCTCCGGGCCAGAGGGGAGGCATGTCTGCGAGCTTGGCTTAACGCCAGCCTAGCGCACATGCGGAGGGAAATGGATGCACTGCAGCACGCCATGGGGAATTCATGCATTCCGCTCAGCCGCACTAGGACACAGCCGCGTCAAACACGCAACAACTGCACACCGCAGCGCACAAACGAGCGACAGATCGTCGCGCGAACGGCGGAACGCCGCGGCGCCAGTCTGGCAGACAGCCATTAAACGCGGGGTGGCAGTAAACCGGGCCACTAGAACCATCCATCCCGGGAGGGGTGTTTGGCTCCGACCTCAGCGGGGGGCACGCGAGCGCGCATCGCCGCGAACGCCGTTCGCGCAAACGCAAAGAAAGATCCCTTCAACGACAAGACAGGCCGGCCGGCCAGACGGGCGCATGCGATGCATGAGCGCCGGGCGGCTGGAACGCGCCGCCGCCGCCGCCGAGCCTCACGCGGCTACTGAAACGTGCGAGCGCATAACTAATAAGCGCGTCCAGCGCCAAGCTGTCACGAGTGCGCTGTTTTTTGCACCTGCAGCTATGCTGCCGATGAATTTTTAGCGCCAACTTGGCAATGAGTTCGCGCGGGCGGGGAAGCGAATAAAAACGGCGCTGCAGGGCATTTCACCCTCCTATTTATATGTGCATGGCGCTTGGTATGCAAAAAGTGACGCAGCCAGGTCATCGCGACCTTGGCATCCAGGCACGGACTGACGCCAAGAATTTCACACTAAAAAAGTGATCGCGTTCGTTGCCGATTTGTGAACAAAATAGCGCATTGAAAAACTGTGCATATTTACATACATTCCGACGCGATGCGTTCATTCAAAAAAAATGCGCCACGTTATCAAACAGTTAACTTTACACCTGTTAAAATGATGGCAAACTTCAACGCGGGGCGGCCGCGTGGGAAATGCGAACGGCAAAATGAGGCAATAGCGCCCCACCCTCGCCCCCAGACTTCAAAGATGACACGTATGCATATTTTTGTGCCGCCGACGCGTCACGTTTCAGGCTGGGCGGCAATAGTTTGGGCAAAGTGGGAGTTTATTGACGCACGGCCGCTCGGACGACCCACTTATGCACAAAGGCGGGGGGGACTAATGGGCCGCCGGCAGCTGGTACGGTGCGTTCGAACGATTCGCTTACGTCAGACACAAATTTCGAAGGACGGTTATCCCACGGCATCATAAAATTTTATATTCGACGGGTTACGCTAAAACAAAAGTTTTACTTCCGTATTCCCAAAATCGCCATCATAGGTGAATCTATACTTAAATTTTGTCGGTTTTGCACAAACGAGTTTGCCCGGGTCGGCCAGGCCAGAAAAATGCGTAAACAGCGACCAAAATAGCTGCGCAGTTTATATATAAATTTAATACCACCTTGTTTTCGAATATCCATTCACCATTTTCGGCAAAGTCGTAAACAACCAGCACCCACGTGTCAAAACATGCCACTATTTGATTACAGGTGCGTTTGTTTTTCGCGTAAAAAATTGTTTTGTCCCGATTTGTCGACGAATACCACCAAGTTTTCGGTGAACTGGCATAACTATTAATTGATTTAGCAGTTGCGCGGGCAGCCATAAAAAGTAAAAAATAAACAAAAAATAGGGACCATGACCACTTTACAAGTATGAAAGTTTACAAGTAACAAAAACCTGAAACTTTACAAGTAATTTCATACAACTTTACAAGTAATAAGTCTCAAGTTTACAAGTAGATATCAACTGCATTTTTGCGCGCACTTAACAAGTAAACCACCAATCTTTTCAAGTAAAAAAGCGCACTTTACAAGTATATTATGAGTGGGTACACATCAAAAAACGCCGGCAGGTAGACAGGTGTTAGCTGCTATCCTTGTGCAAACATTGCATTAATTTTCAAACAAAAATTCCGATCAGATATCCCTAATTGAATGTAATCGGTGTGCGTATCTCCTTCGCACCTGTTGCAGTCAAGCCCACTGCCTTTGATGAAGCGGCATCTAAAAAGAAATGCATGCAGCAAAAATATTTTGTCAAATGCCTGGGATGGAATCAAGGATGGGATTATCCAGGCAGTGGAAAAATGCAAAAAATGCTTTAACTTATGTGCATTTGTATATCATTCATCAGTCTGAGTCATTGGATTGCATAGTTATCATGGCTGGCGGTTTTGGTAGAATTGATGAATATTTGCAGGGCTTGTCAACTAAGAACAAGCCAGTGCTTTTCCTTAAAAGTACTGGTCACGCCGATCACTATATGAAGTTCATTTTGGCCACTGTCCTAGCTGACAAAAAATTTTTTCACTTGTGCCGATTGCGCAAAAATTACCGCGAAAATTCTAATGGCGCTGCACACACTAGTTTACTAACATAAGTAAACTCACTTTGGGTGCTCATAAACCAGCTTTGAACGCATTTGAGTTTACCAAAATGAGGTATCTGTATACTACAGTTGACGAGGATCTAAAAAAAACGTATTCTGGTAAACTCAAATACGTTCAAAGCTGATTTATTGCTTGCATTGCTTTGTAGAAACTTTTTCATGCCGTTTCCGGAGAGAATGTATTTCACATATATTTACTGTTTTCACATATTTATAATTACTATTCACATACCTACACTTATAATTGCCGCCGTACTGCGCAATATTTTCACTACTCATATTACTTATTTATACTGATACGATGACCACTTGTAAAAATGTCATATACTTGTAAAGTGCGCTTTTTTACTTGAAAAGATTGGTGGTTTACTTGTAAAGTGCGCGCAAATATGCAGTTGATATCTACTTGTAAACTTGGGTCTAATTACTTGTAAAGTTGCATGAAATTACTTGTAAAGTCTCAGGTTTTTGTTACTTGTAAACTTTCATACTTGTAAAGTGCTGCGGGGTCAAAAAATAGCTGTGTACCGATAAAATGATATCGAAACTCTTCCTGTTTTTGATTTTGACTAGAACAGATTTTAGCTTCCATTTGTTACTACACATGTCCCCCCAGCAAAATTCAATACCAGGTCACATACAGTAAGCTAACACGGTTTGTAACGTTCGAAAAATTGCTATTTGCGAGCACGTCATTAGCTAAACTGCGCTAATGTGTCATCATTAATCAAAGGCAATAAATATCGCGATGCAACTGTTCTGAAGTGCATGCATACATGCTTACGTGTTACACACATACGTGTATGATTGTACCTAAATACGTATTTTACATACGTTTCACTTGAAGTTTGGGGGAGCGGCAGCCAATCCTGGGGGAGACAACTGGGTAGCCAACTGTCTAGACAGAAAAACAAGCCAAAAACTCATTAGTTCACCCCCTCCCCCCCCCCCCGCTGCAGCTGCCCCCAGTCTGCACTGGGCGCCCGGCTTTGGTGTCGTCAATTAATCCCGCGGCTTGATTAAAAATGCATGCGATCGTGGGCAGAATGCTATATACATGGTCATGGTCCTATAGAATTCAATGACAACTAAACAACAGTATACATTCACAAACCACGTCAAAACAGTAAAAAAGCTAAACACACCCTCAAAATCGGTGTAGGGCCCGTCCTTCAGGAAAGCGCCGGAGCCGAAGTCGACCAGCTTGAGTTCGCCGGTGCGCAAGTTGACCACCACGTTTTCATCCTGTATGCGATCAATGCGAGTTGAACAAGGCAACTTCGAACTATACTAGAATATCTAGGGAGAGAAAAACGCGCGTAGCGTAAAAACTAACGAGAAAAAGCAAGCAAGGGCCCACACACACCAGTTGACATCAAAATTCGTGTCAACTAAATTTTGGTAATTTGTGCGATTTTAACTTTATTATGTGATGAGATCATGATTAATTTTATATCGTGACACTGAATTGTCATTGTTTCTGTAAATGTGATGCTTAAAAAAATTCGAGTGTTATTTAATTGACATTGAGTTCAGATTTATTTGCTGTCAACTAGTGTGAGGGGTCCCAATTTACGAGTGAAACTGAACGAACCTTGATATCCCTATGCACGACGCCCTCAGCAGCGGCGGCGACGGCCGTCTCCACGACCTGTCTGATGAAATTCTTCGCCAGTCGCATGCTCAGCGGACCCTTCTCGCTGATGTAGTCGAACAGGTCCATGCACGGCGACGGCCGCTCCATCACGATCAGGAAGCCGTCATTGCGCTCGTACCTGCGTCGGCGGCACGTTCACAGTTGACCGTAGTCGTTGAAACGTGTTTACGTTTACTCGATAAATACGTATACTCGAGTACAGCGTAAATACGTTTACATTTCCTCCCGAAAAAATACCGGTACTCACTTACTCGCGTACTTTCAATTACGCGTGTACAGAAAAAGTATTTCCGACGGGCTTTTTTATAGGCTTTTTCAAGGCATAAAGGAAAAATGGGAGAGAAAAGTAAAAAATAGGGACAAAATATGCAAATAGCTTAAAGATAGGCAAAAACACATTAATTAGTGAATTTGTTGGTGAAAATACCCACTTTTTCATTTTCCGGGGGCAAAAGTAATTTACTCACGTTTACTTATGAGTAAAAGTAAAAAAATTACTTAACGTTTTCTGTACTCACCGCTGAGCAAAAAAAATACTTTGCGTTACATTTTCTTTCAAAAAACTTCAGTACTTTCAACAATTACGCATTTGACACGAAATTGAAAAGAGATAAAAAGCACGAAATGATGCACCAACCAGTCGAACATCTTGATGACGCCCACCACGTCGACGCAGTGCATCAGCAGGCAGATCTCCAACGGCACGGCGCGGTTGTTCAGCTGAAAAGGTTTTTCGTAGATAGTTTGCGATTTGGTTGAATTTGTGATTTCACGCTCACTTCTCCCATTTTATTTATCACCATTCACAAACACATCACATAATTCATGCCCATCCATTCAGTTCAATGCCACCCAGTCAGTATTTTATTGTCTATCATTTCAGTCGGATCAATTAACCTAATGACGCTTCCTTCCCCGTCGGCCTGTAGCCAATGGCAATGCATTTAAACGCGCAGGTAGGTGCGCATGTGACGGATGCGAACGTGACGTCAGCGGCCGCCGCGACGCCGTGTCACATGCGTTGCGCTGCAGCTTGGCACCTGAAAGCGGCCAGCTGACAGGTCAGGTGCCAACTGCCGGCAAACAGCGCGCACTGGCGCCGAGCCATGGAAACGCGCCTGCCGACGGCATCAGAGCAATAACAAAACATGCGATCGACCACGCCGCTTGGCTACAGCCTCAAGTTGGCAGGGGGGGGGCTAAAGATGGCGCCCGTTTTCAGTGGGTATAATCAACCTTCCCCCACCAATGCAGAGCGATTGTTTCCTCGCTTGTTCCATTTCCCATCCATCACGTAAGGCATGAAACATACTGTGCCAAGTGATCATGACATATGGGATTGTGCATGTGCAGCTAGAAACCGGTTGTCACAAAAGTGATAAGCGCCACTGATTCAAATCACATGCGCGCGCGTGTACACGCATATGTTAATCACACGCTTTATGGAGGGACCAGGTCTCAAATTAGCGCATAAAATGACAAAATTGTCATGGCCACTGATTGCAGGCAAACAATAGTGGCACAAGCAGCGGATAAAAACAGGAAACAGATCTGGGTCGGATCGGGATGTCCACCTCATTGTTATTGCAAACTGACATAAATACCATTTCCATGAAATACACGTACGCCCAGCACTCAAATTATTGGTAATAAGTAACATGAAAATGTTTTATGAGCCGGACATATGGTGCTTGATTGGTGCACAATGCAATCATATCCTGATGCAATTGCACAAATTTGTGAGTGTTCTTTCTATGCCAAACAGATTGCGCTTCGTAATATTGCGCTGTCTGCCACATGGCGGACAATCTGGCATCACTGCCATGTAAAAGTTGCACATGAAACAAGTCATGAAAATTGGCTCAATGCCAAATGACCTCGCCTGAACCGCTGAGATTGCACAATCGCACTCAGTCCGTTTGTAGCGTCGGAAACAGAACAGATGGCCATTCTGCGGGGGCAGATGCATGGATATGCACGATTTCAACGACATATAAAAGTCACATGCATTATGGCGACTGGTGGCAGTGGCAAATGAAAAACTGATTGGAATCATCCCATCCACCTACACAAATGCACAATGAATGCCAGTGCAAATAACCTGGCGGTCATGCAAACACACGCCCACTTGCAACCGCCGGCTTACTATGAGAGCATGTTAGCCCGACTGCAGTTTGCACTTGAGTGGGATCGTGGTATGTAACTGATTCACCTGGCCATTAAATAAACAATCGGCTAGACTTCAAACGGTCATGCGATCGGATCGATATCCAATGTCAAGTGCCTTGTCAAGTCATCACACACACACACACACACATCAGAGAAACTCATCCCTGAGAAACCCCGATACTTTGTCCCCCTGTCAGGGTTACTTCCCTGGTCACTTTGTATGTTGTACGTGCAACGATCCCCAAGCAAACGCTAACAGGTGCATTGTGTAAAATACCCATGTAATTACAGATATAAGTATAATTAAACGCACAATTACACAAAACCTCCCACTGCATATTATAGTATATTGTATATATTTACCGCAACTAGAACAAAGATCTGAAGGCTCTCTTGTCAAAGAAACGACAGGGGAAAAGCCAGACATGAACAGCTTGCACCTACGTTTGAAATTCAAATCACCTGCACTGAAGCACCCCTTCGCAGCGCAGTAACCACAGTATTAATAATAAAACACTCGAAGGAAGCTCTCAGCGCGGCAATATCTCTCCTGGCGATTAAGGTATTCGTATAGCATGTCCGAAACACAAAGAGCGACAGTAAATATACCCAAGTTGAAACGTTCTCAAAACTTAAGCAATCTCAAGTCTCCACACGTCAATCAAACACAATTTGAAGGAAAAAAATTGTAAAAAAACACAAAAACGCACCCGTCCCCATTCGGTGACATTATGCCTTGCAATGAACTTGACAGCCACGGCGGCGCTATCGTTCAGGCAAAAACCGGTGTAAACCGTACCGAAACCGCCGCGGCCCAGTTCCGGTCCCAGCTTGTATTTCCGCTTGAAGTGATAGATGTCGTTGGCTGCGGGGATTGGGGGGGTCGATTTGATGTGGGTGTAGAAAGAATGTGGTGAAAACGTTCGAGCCGACTTCAATATTCTTTTTAATTTTTCCACAGTCAACTTCACGCGCGCGCCCTTTCGCCGTTCCCAGTTTGCATATCAATTGAAAAGCCGCCCCCTTATCATCAATAGCACATTTACAAGCGGCGTGGAAAAGAACGGGGGCCCACCCATGGGCGGGACAAAACGACACCGGGCGCACCTAAGGTACAAGCGCCGTATATCTGCCGCCGCGGTGCACACACGTAGATATGCCGGCCGCAGATAGCAGCGCAGACTACAATTGAAGATGCGGGACGCCAGCTGGCGTCTAGCCGACGCCCCCCCCCGTTCGCTTATATAGCTTTTTCACACGCTTTGATTAAAACACGCTTTACCGGTGCACCGGCACGGCGGTAGGCGGCCGTGATAGCTCTCAGGTAATTACATTAAACCGCCCATTTCGAAGCGATGAGAAAACCGGCCGCGCGGCCGCAGTATATCAATGCATTAACTTTTATGGCATATTAGTGTCTGCATACCTTTTCGTAATAATTTTCAACCGATGCAGTTCAAAATGGACCTCCCCGTAAATTTTATTATTACTGTGAAAAACTGCCAAAAAAGTGAGAAGACTCTTGGCGCCGGCCGTGGGAAAGCGTCAGTAAATTTTTAAGACACAATACAAACCGCGTTCCGATCCCAATGGACCTTCTCATGCCAAGTGAATTTTTAGGAGAAATTTCTATAAAAAGATGAATGGACTCGTGCCAGGTGACATAGAGGGAAAATTACCAAAAAACATGATCTCATAAAAAACGGGGTAGAGAAGGAACGTAATTTATGTGAATTTAAAAATGCACGCAGTTACTCCGCCGAACACCGAACAGCATTCAGAGAGGTTCCAAAATTTTCCCAGCATTTCACGTTTCAAGATGTCTTTCTTTTCTGAATTGAATGGAAAATGTTGGCAGCGCTAATGCGTTTTTGGCCGGCCGCGCGACAACAATTGGAAAAGTTCATTTGTGTGGACTCTTAACACTTCTCGCCACACCTGTGGCGAGCTTGTGAAACATTGCGGTGTGGTTCACTACTTACATGAGTCTGGCTCTATAAAATATATAAAAATATAATTAATGATAATTTAATTTTCACACACAGTTTGGGACACCCGGTATTTTATCAAAAACGCATTTCCACAATTTTGCATGAAAGATCACGTGGAACGGCTTTAAGAGCGGCCATGCATCCAGGTCGAGTGCGTGACTCTCGACGCCGAAATTTTACACTTCAAATATGAAATTTTTCTCCAACGATGCAATAAAAAATATCTGAAACACGCGCGCGGCAGCGATAAAGGGGCCTGAAACTGGAACGGCAAAAGCGACTAGAAGCGCTACACACTGACGTGCAATTTGATTAGCCCGACATTGTCGGGCAGCCCGATTCTTAATGTTTACGCTTGATCATGAGACAGCGGGTAAAAGAGTTGACACACACCAGTTGACTTCGAAATTATTGACAACTAAATTTAGGTAAATTAGTCATTTCAACTTTATTTATGATAATGCATAATTTATTTTATATCTTGACACTTAATTTTCATTGGTTCTATGCTTAAAGTTATTTTCTGTTGCTTACTTGACATTCAGTTGACACGAATTTGCGATGTCAACTAGTGTGCGTGGGCCCAAACAAACAAGATCAGAAAAATAAAATCAAGTGAAAAACTCACGATCTTTTTCCTTGTCGCGACCGGCCGAGCTGGGCGACGACAGGCCGTCGGCCAACCTTTTCATTTTGTTCATCAAACCAGCCATTTTTTTGTGCCGCTAGGAACGAGCCGGCCGCCTTTCAGGTGCGATAAAAATCGAGTAATCGATTGATTAGTGTCCTTTTTCTTGCTAGTAGCAGCGAACTGATGCAATAAAGTTGACTGCCTGCGAAGCGAATAGGTGATTATTGTGTCGACGCCGAGAAAGCAATAAGGACAAAAAACCTGATCCGCGTTCCACAAGAAATCTAGAGAATACGCGCAGTTTAGTTCTATAGGTAGAAAGTTTCACGTGATCAAAAATGGCGGCTGCGCGGTGACCAAAAAAAAACGGCCGGGAATGTCGCCGCGCGGCAGCAGAAAATGTGTGTCATCCGCGGGCGGGGGCGACCGAAGGAATGCATGCGCGCAGCAGATTCACGATTCCGCTCGATTCTCGGGTCACGCCCTCCCCTCATGATACACATCGGAATTTTCTTCAGCGCGAAAATTGAAAATAATATCGACGAATGCGCGTATTATAGCAGAACAATTTGAGAGGGCGATTTTTTTGCGCCGCCCCGCCGTCCGAACGACAAGAAACGCCGGTCGGGCGATTCGGTCACGTGCGGCGGCGGCGCGCCGCCGAAAATTTGCGTGACGTCAAAAATGCACACGTCGCGGGCAACCGGCTCCAGCCAGGCGTGTACTCGATATCGCGCCAAATTCAACAAGTTGCCAGTGCAAATGCATCGAGATTAACATTGAAAAATCATCAATTTTTAGAAAATAAAATATCAGAAAATCTCTCAAGAAAAAATATAAATATCAGAATTTGAGAGATTTTCTGATATTATAAAAATCTCAGAAAATCTCTCACGAAAATATAATAAAATATCTCCAGAAAATCGTGAGAAAAATATAAATCTCAGAAAATCTTATATCTTCTGAGATTTTTGAAATATAAATCTCCCAGAGATTTTTTCAACGCTAATCGAGATCAATCAGTAAATTGGCGCGGCAACGGCCGGTCGCGTTGCGAACGCACGCTTTGCGAACACAAGTTTTTGACAATGGAGGCGACCGATTGAATGAGAAATCTTGCGTAAAAAAATTTATTTCGAAATATTTCGACACCTCCAAAAATAGACCATGCTCGCGTGAGAAATAAATAGGGAAAGTTGATGTCAGCAAAAATCTATGGGCAACGGAAATCGACAGCGAAAATATAAATACACTGTTAAAGCTAAAAGTAGGGACAAAGCTGTTGACGCTGGACCGGCCCGAAGCCCAGCCCAGACGGAATACGGAAGTTGAGATGGAACAATACAATAATCCGCGCACAAAGCTACATAAATGACAAATCATTACAGTGTCTAGTGGAAGAGCGGCAAGCGCTCAATCGTGCAAGCTAAACACACATCCTTTTCGGACCTTGAATAGCCGCCGTGCCGCCACAGCTGCGACTGCAGGTAAGTTGCGTGGGCGCTGCACATGGCTAGTTCGCGGCGCGCGTGCAACCAGCCGGCGGCCGGCGCGCCGTATATGAAATCAGACCGGCGGCAGACAGGTGCCCTAGCATACCTAGCATTAGCATGTTTGAAAGCGGCGCCGCCGCCGCGCCTCCCCCACGCCCACGATTCGAAAGCTGGCGCGCCATGAATGAATGGCTGTCGAGACGTGAAATTTGCGCCAACCTATCATTTTCTAACCGCAGATAACCCCGACTGCACCATTTCAGACGCACTTCAAAAGCCGAGCGGCCGGCGGCGCGAACTGGGAGCAAAACAACCGGCGGCGGGCCGAATTTGTAACCGACGACCAGACACTTTTGCAAAGTTTCAACGGAAACACCTTGCCGTCCCGACGAAATTTCGACATTTGCAAATGAAAGGACGCCCGGGCCGGCGCGCCGGTGGAAAAAAAACACGGTTATAGATCAGCTATAATTCGCAGAAATAAGCGGCATGTGCAGCGGAAATGCCGCGGCGCGCCGGAAGTTCTTAGCGCTTTATTGAAGCGACGCATTTAGAACGCGGGGATGGAAAAAGTGGAGCAAAAATGTTTCCAAGGGTTCTGGGTTTTTCCAAGGAAACTAATCAAACAGACAGGGAAACTAAACAAACACGGAAACTTATCAATCAGTTAAACGACCTAAATAAGTATTTATATACTTTCTACCAAACACAGCAAAATTCAGCAAAAAACCATCACATGAAGTCTACGGCAGTGTCAATTAAATTTGGTTCGGCGTTCTAAAGTCTCCGCCGCGCGAGCTAGCAAAAAAACTTCAAAAACTGAAATGATGGGCCAAAACGAATACGATATTTGAATGAAAAAGGTTGTCTGGGCGCTGAAAAAAATACACAATTTAGTCGAAAATGTTGGCAGACAGTCGGTAATGATCTGGATCAGCGTTTCCTAGACGCAGACGGTACATGAGAAAAGTGGAGGAGTATATGGGCGCCGGTGTAAATACTGCAGTATATTTAGTATTTATCGCAGGAAGTAGGTCTAAAATGAAAATAAATGGCTTCCTTGAAATGGAGACCGGGCGCCGCCGCCGGCCAGACGGTGTAATATGCGACAAATGAACAGAAACACAGCCCAAACTATCAATCACAATATACCCACGTAAATACGCGCGTGAATCTAGTAATCGCGCGGCATCAGGGCGCCGCGCGCGCATGAAAACAGCCATTGGGCGGCGCATCAAAGCTTCCGAGCTAGCGTCGATCTGTCACAACTACGCACAATAATCATGAACAGGCGGCGCAGGTAGGGAAACATCAAAAGTGCATGCAAGCGGGGCCGAAAAACCGGCCGCCGCCGGCCGTCGCGCAGCACAGAAACTGCCGGCCGCCGCCGCGCGCACAAAACCCAAACTGCAGGGCAGCGCATACCAACAACACATTATACTTTGGCCCCGGCTGAACTATAGTGTAGGCGGCAAAATGGGGGGCACGCGCTCCCCCCCGCGCGTCGGGGGGAGGCGGCGCTCCCCCGCGCGCACCGCGCCTGAAACATGTGCGTCACTGACACGTGTGAATGGCTGTACTTGGCTGAACGAAGAATTTGTGGGGTAGTGATTCAGGAACTCCTGCTCATTGCACACATTGTTTTTCAGTGACTAAGGGACTTTGTGAGTCAAAACAAGAGTAATTTGGTGAATATTCATGAGGAAATATGTGCAATGAGCCAGTGCAATTTGTATTCTCATATTATTATTTACAAAACATTTAAACTGCAATCAACCTTCAGAATGAACATCTCATGAACACTACTAGTCGCTTATCACTACCATAAAAAATCGAGAAAAAATGTACATAAAACTACTTGAAATACTTTTCAACATATCTACCACCACATTCCAATCCGGAGTAACGTCATCACAATTCCCCAACATATTATTCACCCAGCCGTGTACATAGGTGCCTCCCCCCGGCGGGGGATGGCGCGCACATTCCATTCGTTCTAGCGCACGGGCGCGCCGCTGCTCCGCGACTAGGCGCACTTGGCACGGGCGCAATTTCCCAGACAAAAATGCGGCCGGCCCAGAGCGACGCGTTATTTCACTTTGGAATTTCAGCGGACGCCGGGGAAAGAGAAAATATGGAAAGAGTGAGCAATATTAGTGTCGGGGTGGTTCAAATTGATAATGAGAAGTGCGCGTTATTTCTTCGCTCGCAAGTACTCGCGGCGGACACACATACGTGTTTACGTGTGTACAGGAGAGTGTCACGCGGCGCTGGCACGGTGCCAGGCGCTCAGCAAGCCTCCGTGTGTGTGTGTGCACGGAGGAGGGGAGGTCGCAGCAAGCAGAGCCGGCGGCCAAACGGGGACACGCGAGGGCGTCACGCGAACGCATGAGCACGGACGTGCTGCGGCGCCTCGCTGGCAGAGGAGACAGTGGCGGGCGAAAACAAGCGAGCTCATGCACGCCTACAGCTGGGCGCCGGCCTTGCGTCATCGCTTTGTGCCGCCGCTGCGGCGGTCGTGCCGCCGGCACCTCGCGCGGCGACGCTGCGGCGCGCTGTTTTGTGACACCCATGTGGCGGTGGCCGCGACGCGTGTCGCAATCGCACCGGCCAGAAGAGAATAGCTTCATGCAGCCGGCCAGAATGCATGCGATGCCGTCGCTGCCAAGCTGTTTGGCAACCAGGAAATTGAGGGACGACCCCCGACGACAGAAAGTCTTAGAGGTATCGACTTGATTGTGCACAATACGATAACTATAAAATACAAAAGTTTACAGTACTTTACAGTTTTTAAATATGCTCCATTAACCAAATGGCAACTTATTTACGCTGGGGTGAGTTGTCAAGTCCTGAGAATAAATTTAGACAAATGGAAATTAATAAAGAAGAAATAATCAAAACTAGAATAATGATAGAAGAAATTTTAATGAAGTCATTTAAAATGAAGTACGTCAACGTACGCACTGTACGTGGCACTGCGCCCACCCACATTTCAAGCATTACACCAAAGCTTCTAATGCAACACCGACAAATTGAGTATCATGGGCCATGGCACGCTGCCAATTTGCCGCAGAATTCATAAAATTGAGCAGCGCAATTGCATTTGCTGCGCAACATGGGGGCATTAATCGAGCGGTTGTTTCAGCGCAATTGCTAATGACATTTCTGAGGAGAAATGACCACCGCGCAACACCGCGCCTGGTTTAGAGGACATCACTGACTACATGCATGCAAAATTTCAATTAGCTACACTCTGTTTCGGGCGGCCGGAAGGCGCAGTGGTGGGAATTCACAGTGATCCATGCATTGAGATTGGTTATTAGCTGGGATGGGCGCCCGATGAAGGAAAGTACTGGTGAAGGATGAAGGAAACAAGGCAACATTCGATCGTAAGCTATGACGTGGCCATAATTCATAACAGCAGCTCTAGACACATGCACTACCCAAACCTGAATACTTTGTTCTAACGTCACAAAAATGGCCCATTGCAGACACCAAATTAAACAAGCGCTGTTTTCGATGGGCGCATGATGCCGCGGTGCGCCGCCGCGCCGCAGCTAAGCACACAATGTAAGCGGGGGAATTGCGGCCGCGGCGGCCTGGGCAGCGGGCGCGTTGTAAGCAGCGGCGCTCTCCATTGAGCTTATCAAATTAGCCGGAGCGGCGCGCTTGTGCACTCCTGCGGGAGCCATATAGCTCACCTAGGAGCACGGGTCGCGCTGCACAAACACGCGCCGCCGCCGCACATGCGAGACTATGGAGCTGGCCGCGGCGCGCATGCAACACAAAGCCCATCAGTTAGCTTCAACTGATCGCATGTTCATCAAACTGATAATATCATGGCGCATTGGCAAGCCTCCATGCATAAGCGAGTGACACGCGGCCAATTTGTACACTGCTGTTCAAGTATTCACAAACCGGACGTAATGGGAAACAAGCCGTTTTATTGGCACACTGCCAGAGCGAAAGTTTTTCGCAGGGAGGCAGAAACGGTGAGCGTGCACCCATACTATTTATTACTTGCTGATGTTTACGCATTGAGGACCGGGAATGTGTTTATTAATTTCTAATGCATGCACACGCGAAAACCGTCGGTAGGGGACCTCATTAAAAGCTATGATGGAAAATAGTTTTCAAAAATTGTCTTTCATAATTTTTCGTATTTTTTCGCTGAACCAAACCGAGTTACCAAAAGGAAAAATATAAAATCCTGAAAACCGGTGATCCTTCTTTCAATTTTTAGGTAAGTCAAGGGCAATGCATACATGGAAAAATGGAAATGTGAAAGTTATAATAGGTACCGTATTTCCTCGAATTACCCCCCGGGGGTTTATTTTTTCAGAGTGAAAATTTTGAGAGAAAAACGTGAAAAATACAACAGTAACCACCATTTATAAGTTTTTACAGCCTTATAAAAGAATGTAGATGGTATAAACGATGTTCTAACGTGTTTTGTAAGTGTTTTGAACGTCTGTTATGCATTTCCTGGGCCACAAATTCATAGTGCCCATTTTGGGGGGGGGGGGTGTATTTCGAGGAAATACGGTAGGTAATTTTTAACACAAACATAATTTTATAACAAAATTTGTTGAGTCAGTTGAGTATGTATTACTTGAGCCCGACTAAAATAAAAAATTGAAAACCTTTCTCTAACCCAAAAAATTCTCCAGTTCAAGGCGTGAAAAATCGGGAAAAATTAATGTATTTTTAAAAGAAATCCCAACGCTGATAATGCGACAAATACAGGTGTGATAAACACTGCCACGGTGGGGGGGGGGGGCAGTGATAAATAAATCCTTGCTCATGTAAATCCTGCAGTCATGATTAGGGTTCAAACGGGATTGACTTTTCGGGATCGGGATCGGGATCGGGATTCACTTTTTGAGATTTCGGGATCGGGATCGGGATCGGGATTTGAAAACTTTCGGGATCGGGATCGGGATCGGGATTGGTATTTTTGAGATTTCGGGATCGGGATCGGGATCGGGATTGGGGTTTCGGGATCGGGATCGGGATCGGGACTGGTAAATCCCGGAATTTCACGGGATCCGGGATCGGGATCGGGATCCCGTTTGAACCCTAGTCATGATCGGACTTTACTGTGACAAAAGGCCCAGTTAATCAATCAATAGCGATTTGTTGACAACAGCTGTCATGAAAAGCGCCAGTATTCAAGTTCGGATTTGATTAATAGACTGCCATATATTTTATCAGTTTGTGAATCAGTAACCACCCATACTGATTTCCTGACTCAAAATACCCCCAGATATATTCACATGAGACAGCGAATAAAATCAACACATGCTACGCACATGAACTTCATGAACACCGGAGGGGGGGGGGGGGGTTGCCCAGAGATCTCTACCTGTCCACGGCACGCGTGGAATCACTGCGAAGTCACATGCGCACACAGCAGCAATTAGAGAAAGCGAGAGGGGCGGTTCGGGAAGCGCAACTTTGTTGGAACATCCAGAGTATTCGAGACCTCTCGCACATAAATAGGGGGTAACCCAGCGATGTTGATATACTCAAAATAGGTGCATATATAATGATTGGTTCAGCAGAGGGTTTGGTGAATATAACGAGTCTCACACTAGGCAATCATTCAATTTCAAAAAATGATACTTTGGGTCATCAATCGCTCAAAAATACCGCATTTCCGAATACCCAGCGAACATAAATCATGACCACCCAGGTGAAAAATGCACTGAACTAGTGAACTGGATACGTGTTCATCCGAGCCACACAGTCACTTCCCCCAGGGGGCAGTCAAAGACCATGTAAAATGCCCTGTAAAATGTCAAATGTCATGCAAAGTGTCAAAAGTCATTTAAAATTCCCTGCAAAATGGCGACTTGGTCGCCACTTTTGACACTTTGCATGATATTTGACATTTTACAGGGTCTGGGACCGGCACCAGGTAGCTGACGCATTTCCGCGTGGAAGGGATGGTAGAGGGAAAGAGTAGGATAAGGAAGTCACATGAACCGCCGCCGATCAGTCAGTTATCAGAGCGGCACAATCAAAACGACCCTAATAAAGACAGGGGCCAACGATCAAACCAAAGGTGCATGCATCACGTCGCGTCGCCATGACTGCACTGAACTACATAGGTAACTACGCCGGGGGGGGGGCACATTTCACATCATAATGGCAATCATGATAACCGAATGGGGGGGGGAGGCAACGCGGAACTAAATACTTCATGTCGCCGCGTGGCGCCGACGGCAGTCTGCAGAAGTTGTGGGAAGTTTTGTATTTTTACAGGGCGGTTTGATGCCTGTAGAGAAAGTTATACATGCAGCACCAGTTGACTAGGGTTGGGAACCGGACCCGATGATTGACAGATTTGGTTTGCAAAATTATCCACCCCGATAAGCTTGGCATGATCCTGGCGAGGGGCACAGAAGACAGGAGAAATAAATTCTGTACACCAGAAAACGTGCACGTAAATGGTTGACACGGAAATGGTTTGGATCTCATTTTGAAAGTAAAACTTATAAAAGTAAAATTGAAATACGGTACTCGGATGACTAACAGGTCGTGTGCAAAAGTTGCCGGGGCATTTTCACACGCTGCGTAACTGCCTATTATTGTACGTAGGAATACCTAAATATAAACACGTTGCGCACGCCAAACACAATGAAACTAACTGGAGGTGCATTCCAGACGCATGACTGTGCATGGGCAAAAATATTTGCGGGGGTCTCGAATCGGCGATTGGGGCGGGGGGGGGGAGTAACCCCCAAACAATCTATTTATCTACGACAGGCGCCGCGCAGGTATATCGTTGCTTTCTTTCCAGTAAATTTTTGCAGTTTTTCCCTACAGCAATTTAAAAAGGTATTATACAGACCACCACAATCCCTCAAAAAATTCAGCTATCTATAGCCTCGGAGATGCTATTTAAATACCAGCTATATAACGACCGCAGGGGTCCCGAAATCGTCGAGACCCCTGATTCATTACACAACAAGTTGACAGGAGGCAAAAAAAATTTACGCAGTCGCAGCGCGTGTGAAACGAAGCGGCATGTGATCGCGATAATTGACAGACAACATTACGATTTTTCTTCCGCGGAAATTAAGAGGAATTTTTTTGTCAATGTTGATTTCGTCAGCGACATCTTGACTCGGATAACCGAGAAAGTGGAACGACGCTGAAAAAAAAGTCAGAGTAAACACATATTTGAACGTTACGATTTGGAATTGGGCCCAGGCAATTACTGCCCACATTCCACAGGCAAGTGGGGCATGCGCAAAAAGGTTTATTGCAGACAACTAAAAAGCCCAGTTTTATAGAGAAAAAGTTGTCAAGGCAGCCGCTCCCACACAGTAATAGACTTCGCTACTGATTATGGCCATGGGAAATGAATTTTGATTTCTTCGTGACTAAATAAACACAGGTTGGGGAAGGGGGCAATAAAAATATTTACAGATTTTTTGGCCGGAAACTATTTCAACTGATCTGCCGTATTATCTCCAATTGTAGGTATACCTTCAATTTGTAATAGATTGACTCATGTCCAGGGTTGGCAAAATCTCAGAGAAAAATAAAAGTAAAATAAAAATAAAATGGAAAATTCAAGAATAAAATAAAATAAAATGGAAAATTTAAGAATAAAAATAAAAATAGAAAAATTGAATTTTTGTAAATTTTTTGTAAAATTGTATAAAAATTCGTATTTTTGTAAAATTGTATAAAAATTCATATTTTTTGTAAAATTGTATCTCATTGCTTATGCTACCTGTTTATTCATGAATCTGGGGACAGTCCCAAAGTTTGTTAAGTGTCAGATGTCAAGTAAAAAGTCATGCAAAGTGTCAATTGTCATGACAAATGTTAAGTAAACTGTCAATTGGCATGACAAATATAAACTAAATTGTCAATTGTCAGGCAAATTGTATCCGAATCTTTCTTTCTTAGTTTTCTTAGTTTCCAAATCCAAGTTTTATTTCTAAATCTTATGTTTTGCATCCAAATTATATTGTTGTTGAATCCAAATCTTATGTGAACATTTGGATACAAAAACATAAGATTTGGATACAAAACACACCATGGATACAAAAACAGAAGATACAGATACACAATTTACACATTGCATGACATTTGTCATGACAATTGCCACTTTGCTTGAAATTTGACATGACACTTGATATTTTGCATGACATATGACACTTTGCATGACATTTTACAAATATGCCCGGCACACTCCAGTAGTCCTACTGACAATAATTGTAACTTCACACTTGCAGCTAGCTAACAATACCTACTGCATGCAACTTTTGAAAAGTAAGGGAAAAATTTGTCACAGGTTTTTCATGTATAGGTCTTATTATAACATTTTTCTGGCCTTGCATGCATGATTTTGATTTTTTGTAAAAATTTTGTACCATTTTTGTAATTTTTTTGTAAAATGTGTCATTTTATTTTATTAATGACTTTTGGGAACAACATAAAATACAACAAAAATAAAATTAAAATAAAATAAAAATTTTATACAATTTTTATAAAATTTTACTAAAATGAATTTTTATAATACTAACACTGCTCATGTCAATCAACTAATACAAATTGATTTCGTCACTTTTTTCTTTACCTTCAATTAGACGGTACGTTTTATTAGAGGGTACCTTCTAATATTATGTTTGCTAGATTTTGCAAACAGTTAACCAACAGTGAACAATTCATGTCACGCGACTATTCATGTCAAATATAACAAAATGATGAACCAGAGCTAATAGATACAAGTTGACTTGTTTTGTCTTGATGCTCTTCGGTACCATAAACATCGTTGTCTGCCGTGTTTAGCCACTGTTTTTACGATTTTACGCGTTTTGGCACGCAGCCAGGTGTGCCTTTTATTGGAGGTATACCTTCTATCGGAGGTATGCCTTTTATTAATTTCGTAACGTTCAAACCGGCCAAAATTGAACCTTTTATTGGATGTATGCCTACAATTGGAGGTAATACGGTACAAATAAGGAAGACTGTCATGTGACAATTGTCACAGAACATCTACAGAAACTACACCAGAAACTAAAAATGTCAACGTTAAAAGAAAGCTGAGGTGAGAGCCATAACTTTTGCCCATTGAAATAAATACCGACGACAGTTTGAAGCACCGAAAATGCGTAAGCAACTTTGCTGAATGGCATCATTAGTCAGCATGTAACAATAAGACACTGCTAACCTAGACATCTATTTAAGTGAGAGGTACAAGACACAAGAGATCGGCGAGACGTCCACAAAAACTTGCTGAAAGGGACAAAAAACATGCTAACGAGTGTACATTGTTACTGTCACAGACAAAAGTGACAATAACAAACCACAATATCAGGAAATGTTCTGAAAAATCTTTCTGTCCACCTCAAAATGTCATTTTCCACCTCAACTGAAAACTGAATGAGCTACCGATCGCAGCAACAGCTGTCTTTGTGTAGGAAATATAATCCATTGAAGAGCTGGCACAGAGCCCCCGAAAAGCTTTTCACACAAGCTGTTCACATTGTGGCGCTATGCAAGCTGCCGGTTGTTTGCCAGTTTCAGCTCTGAATCACACACTTGTGCAGTGAGGGTTGTTTTTGGGTGTATCCATTGGAACACCATGCTAATGTGTGATTAGCGTTCCAAAATGGGTGATTGTCAGAGAATATCATGAAATCACTTTGGTATAATATACATAAAAAATATATAAATACAATATTTTTAATTTTTCTCCTTAAAAATATATACCATATTTCTTCCAATAGAAGGCTCTCCAATAAAAAAGCATCTCCAATCCAATGGAAGGTACACTTTTTGCAGGTAACAGCTGGAATTATGCCAAATGCATAAAAATAAAAATGTCATCAGACAGCCGTTTTGGTGGTTTTTGTCCATTAATTTGGTGCGTTTTTAAGATCAAATATTGAAAGAACTCTATGAATTTTCATTTTATGAATACTAGGGTGTCAAAAAAAATTTTTTACGGAAAACGGAAACGGAAACGGAAAAATAATTTCAGCGGCCGGAAAACGGAACGGAAAACGGAAAAAAATTTGCACTAGGCGGAAAACGGAAACGGAAACGGAAAAAAAATTTCAGCGGCCGGAAAACGGAAATAGGGGCCGGAAAAACGGAAACGGAAAAATGAAATTTGCATGGAAATGACAAAAATTTGCTGAAATTTTGCTGCAAGTGGGAGAAATTTGCGTAAATTTTGCTGGAAACAGAAAAAAATCACATAATTGACAATCTGCATGAATGTTTACCAGTTTGGCTGTAACAGAAAACAGAAAGTTGAGCCAGAAAATGTTAAAATGAGGCGGAAAAACAGAAAATTGAGGCAGAAAATGCTAAAAAAGCAGAAAAATTGGAAATTGAGCTGGAAAACAGAAAAAAGGCGGAAAAACTAAAAATTTGGCCGGAAAACGGAAAATGAGCCGGAAAAACGGAAACGGAAAATTTAGTAGCCGGAAAACGGAACGGAAAACGGAAAAAAAATTTCAGCAGCCGGAAAACGGAACGGAAAACGGAAAAAATTTGCCTGCGGAAAACGGAAACGGAAAACGGAAAACGGAAATTTGACACCCTAATGAATACTCTGTGACTTCACACTTTGAAATACCTTAGCAGAACTTTAAAGAAGTTGGCTGAAAAGATAGCAAAATAAATAGAAGGGTGGCTTCCAAATGAAGGGAGTCTACAATAGAAGGGCAGGTAAAAAAGGTGACAAAAACAGAAGGGTGCCCATCTATCAGAAGAAAAATGGTACCAAATTTATTTATTTTTGGAAAAAAAACTGGAGAAAAAAAAATATTTTTTTCATATTTCCATATTATCTAAAAATTAAATAACCAAAAATTTAGGAAGTTAGTTTACATAATCACGTGATGAAATCTTCAAGTCTGCACTTTTAAAATGACTGATTAAATAGCAGGAATAAAAGATGGCTGATACGCTCAGTAACTGTATAAATTTGTGGCAACCAAAATCCAAATAATAAGTCTACACCGACCAATTTCCGGTCAGCATTAAGCAAAGCGGGATCATTGGACTGTGTACTGTTTGTTGGCCAGTTGCAGTCTGAATGGCCGACAAAATGGCGGGAAAGTAAAAAATTGAAAAACAATGAGTGCGATGACTGGAATCACGGTCTAAATCACAATAAATGTACTTTTTTGTCCGAGAAATGATTAACACATCACAAACAATGGGACGCGATTGTTTACAAGACCTTATCAGTGTCCGGTAAATGCATAAACAATAAATATGGGCCATGCTCACTTCACAACTTTGACAGTTGACAACTAGAGAAAACATGACAGTTCACAACTAGAAATATGAAACTTCACAAGTGATTCTGCTCACTTGACAAGTAGGTCACAACCAAATATTTGCGCTCACTTGACAACTAAATATTCCAACCTTCACAAGTAAAGTTTCATATTTACACTCACTTCACAACTTCATATTATGTTGCAATTACTTCATATTATGTATCAATTTGATGATAAAAAAAAATCATCAAAAAATCAAAAATCAAATTGATGTCAAAAATAAATATATAAACATATAAATAAATATGTGTACAGTAGAAAAGGTGCATGACTACAGAAGAAAGGTGCATTCTATAAAGCAATAGCATCAGCGATAGTTGCAGACAGATCCATAGTGTGCGTGGGGGGTTGCGCTGGAAATCTTGTGTGCAGACGTGTGGCTTTTTTGTCCTATCGAGATGTGTCATGAGCAACATGACTGTTACTTTTGAGGAAAAGCACTGGCTTGTTCTTGGTCAACAAGCCTTGCAAAAGCTCAATCGATCCTACCAAAACCTTCAGCCATCATGACCAAATATGCAAATGATTCTAAATAGCACATTATACAAAGTTGAAAATTCAGAAAACTTAATGCGTTTTTTGTCACCTGATTGATTTACATCTTTGATTGACACCAAATTGACAAGACAGGAAATGATCTTGCATCGCATGTGGCACATAACATTGTGTGCATTATAGATTGTACATATTGGGAGTTGCCTTTGATACTGCTACAATGTTTGCACAATTAATGAAAACAGATGTGTGCATGTGGCATCTGTTACATAGTTGTAGGGGTCATTTACTCATGAAAGTTGGTATAACATTAATATGAACTTGTCAAGTGAGCGTGGATATCATATTGTTACTTGTGAACGTTGGAATATAAATAATATGTTGGTTGTGAAGTGAGCGTGAATTTGATACTTTACTTGTGAAGGTTGGAATATTTACTTGTCAAGTGAGCGCAAATATTTGGTTGGATCTAGTTGTCAAGTGTAGTGTTAGCACTTGTGAAGTTTCATATTTCTAGTTGTGAACTGTCATGTTTTCTCTAGTTGTCAACTGTCAAAGTTGTGAAGTGATGCAGAGTCAATAAATATGAGTAAGTTCGAGTAGCAACAGCACTGGAAATTGAGCAGTACCTAAGCTAAATGGTGTCCGCCATGAATCGAGCAGATAATTGTCATGGTGAAGGCAGACATCCAGTGGGAAAGACACAATAATGATTTCTCACTGTCTTGATAAAGAACATAAATAAGTAGAGGAAGTTGCGACAAAATTGCACCACCCGCGATACCTTATCACACTAAACAGTCGCAAAGTCCAATATTTCGCAAATTTTCATAAAAAAATGTCGTTGAAAAAAATTAGCAAGTGGCCGCCGTCGATGCATGGTGGCAAAAACTTTGGCACCGATTGGCACGAATGCTGATGCGGCAAACACACAGGTAGCGTTTAAAAATGGGTGTGACACGCAGGCGGCGCTGGCATGTGATGTGATGATAAATGATAATTTCGCGGCGCGCCGCCGCCGCCCGACCCGCGCTATTTACAGGCGCCAGTGTGCAAACAGAGGCTGGCGCCACCTGGGGACGGTGCCCCGCTGCTGGAATGTGTTGCCACCCACACTAGTACACCGTGGAAATTTGGTAAACTCATGAATCTGTATTGAACACATTTGAGTTTACCAGAATGAGTGCTTTTTGATCACCGTCATCAACAGTAGTTCACTTTGTACTCTCCATTGTGGTAAACTCAAATGTGTTCAAAACAGATTTACGCGTTCTCCAAATTTCGGTGGTGTGCAGTGGTGGTGTACGGTGGTAGTGGAGCTGCTGGAATGCTGCCAACATATGCGCGACGCAAATGGTAGCTGAAGGTAGCGCACGGCACAGCGGCATCATGCTTCAAGTCAAGGTGAAAAACTGGCACGGCTTGCCGTGCTGGCAACGGGTCGGGGTGGCTCAGCACCGTGTGACTTCTGATACAACGAATCGATCTGTGCGAGATAGAAAAATGACAGACCAATCAAATCTCATCCCCGCTGTAGATTGCAACGGGACCAACACAGTCACAGTCATCATCATCGACATAAGCGCGCAGGCGGTACACATCGCGGCGCCACCTGAGCAAATTCCACCTGTCGCCGCGGCGCGGCAGCAGTTGCAGTCGCGTCGCGGCGGCGGCCCGAGTCACGTGTCGCGCGGCGGCGCGACTAAGAAAACATTTAGAAAATAAGATAAAGTTTCTTTTCTTGGAGCGCGGTGGTATTTTTAGTGTCTCAATATAGATATTTGTTTGGCGACAAGGAGCCGAACGGCTGTTTGGGGTAAAAGTTGCCGGAGTTATGGCCTGAGCGCGGTTATTCTGTGTAAACAGTGAACGTTAAGGCATGCTGAACATCGGAGCAAAGAACAACCCACTGGAGAAAAAAGGAACAGGCTCAGCGATGGAAGGAACTGAGTATACTCGGCGGATTACTCACCATAACCCATCTGAATATTGAACCAAAAATTACTCAGTTTTTCATCATAATTTTTCGTTTTTACTATGGAATAATAATTTACAAAATTTATCACAAGATTTTATTCATTAGATCATGGTAGGATTCTGTGCATACTTTGCGTTCCACCGAGTATATCAAGAATTGTGACATTCGCGTACATTTTTCAAATGCTTCTTGCAAAAAGTAACTGGGACACTTACGCAATTTTGCATCGCCAAGGTAGAGCTACGAGAGGCAGCGACTAGCCGATTACCTGCTTCAACCGAGCTACGCAAACAAATGCGAAAAAATGAAACAGGTATGCAGTTGTCTGGACTTAAGATCCCGTTTCAAAATACTCGACTTGCAAGACCTCGGTGTCACGGCTATAAATAAATTGGAAACACATCGCGGGTGCTCAAGTGGCAGAGTCGACACAGTCCATTTTGTAAGCGCAAAATCGGTTATAATCAACTGTATCACATTCAAATATGTACCTACATAAATACTGGGCGCATTCAAGTTTTTACGATACTCCGCGGACCGCATGCTATGCATTTTTCTGAAGGAAACACTCCATCATGACGTCATCGGTAAGTAAGATAAGAATTGTTCCAAAAAATTAAATATGATTTCAGGCAAGAAATGTATGTTGGTTGTACCCGACTCCGCCTCTTTCTTTATGTGAAAGTGCGTGCATAAGTATTCTGCTCGCATGTTATCGACTAAGACAAAGTAATTTTGGACGCATACATTCCGGTATATCCTGTATAATCACACTTCAGCCGAGTTTTAAAACGAAAACCGTGAGATTCAAAATTTATACAAATCTTCAAATTACCACAAAAAGAAGTGGGAATAAAAACTTTCCCAAAAATTGAGGTGATGTGCACTGACTGTGATGCGCTTCTTTCACGTGAACTTTTATCACTACTGAAATATTTACATCATGAGCATCCTTCTGGCTAAAAATATGTCAACGAAATTCACGGTCAAATTGCAAGACACGCCCTCCCCCAAATTTGCCTGAAAAATGCAGCTATCATACTTTAGCACTGATAAAATGATTAAATTTCACGTGACTACTTAAATTTAACATCATGTGACCCGAACAATGTAACCAACATCAAACTGCAGATTGGTGGCTCCGGACACAAGTGATATATTTTTAATTTTTGCAGAAATCTTACTTGTTGGTGAATATTTCACAAAAAAACCCTGCATTTATTTTATAAATACATACACTAAAACTTGTTGCGAAGCAGCATATGCAAACTCACGCCGGTACCGTAGGCACAATAAGAGGTAAAATGCATAAAATATTCGAATATATAAATTTCAAGTGTCAGAAGTCCACTTGAAATTGCCTCCGATAGCCCCACGGACCCAGCAAAAAAACGCACATCACGATCTCGCATATTTAAGTATCAAAGCGGGCCAACACTTTCGCATTTTTCTGTCATCAACATTGAAAAAGAAACTTTCTAAATAAGCGGCGGTAGGACGAATAAATATAAGTAATGTGTGAACGAGAAAAATAGAAATACAAAAGAAGGACTGACAAAAATGAGCCGTGTGCCGGTGCGCATCTATACCCATTGCGCATCTATACCCATTGCGCATCTAGGCCCGCTGCCCATCTAATTTTACCCAATGTCTATCTATACGAGGGGTTCTTCAAGGAAATTTTTTTTATAGGCATACCCCGATCCCAAACGCTAACATACTGGAACAGAATTAAAATCAGCCAACATACAGACAGAATGAGATGACGAAAAAGACTGGTGAGACCACCCACACTAAAATGCCACCCCCGATTTATTGTACCCCCCCCCCCCCCGCCCCCGCAGCGAACAGCCATTGCGCGGCGCCACGCTATATATCAATATAGATCCCCTGATATATATCCCCTGATATATATATATCCCCACGCTATATATCGCTGATCTCCTGCGGGGCAGGCCTGATACGCACACGTGCCCGATACGCACATATGCCCGTTTTTTTCACTTAACACTTTTTCAAGTGATTTTCAGATATGAGTAAAGTGAAAAAAAAGTTGCGCAATGACATTAGTGAACTTTTTTCACTTCACTCATATCTGAAAATCACTTGAAAATGTGTCAAGTTAAAAAAACAGTGAAAAATAGCCATTTTTCACTGTTTTTCATTTGACACATTTTCAAGTGATTTTCAGATATGAGTGAAGTGAAAAAAGTTTACTAATGTCATTGCGCAACTTTTTTTCACTTTACTCATATCTGAAAATCACTTGAAAAAGTGTCAAGTGAAAAAAACGGGCATATGTGCGTATCGGGCACGTGTGCGTATCAGTGCACCCCCATCTCCTGCCCCCCCCCCCAATCCGCCAGCTATCTATCTATGCGGAGGCCACTCAGTAATCTATCTATCCCAAGGCAAATTTTTTGGCTACTACCCCCTGAGACCCCCCAAACTGCTCAGCTACCTACCTATCTGGAGCGACTTTTGAGTAATTTTGCCCCAATTTTCGCCCAAAATTGTTAATTTTCACACCATTTTATAGTTTTTCACCTTTAAGATCGCGGCTTTCACCCATACACATGTTTGTATACCTATTTTTAGCCATATTTAGCTACTTTTAACCTGAACACAAACCCCCAGCGTCCATTTTATGCCAATTTTCGGGCATCCAACAGTGTTTTGAGACCTTTATGAACAACTGTGGATGCCAGAACATTGGCCAAAATCTTTATCCCAAGACCCCAATCCCGATCCCGAAAAAATGCCAATCCCAATCCCGATCCCGTGACCCCAATCCCGGTCAATCCCGATCCCGATCCCGAAATCTCAAAAAACCAATCCCGATCCCGATCCCGAAAAGTCAATCCCGTTTGAACCCTACTTCTATGCACTGAAAAAGCCTATATATTGAAACCCCGCAAACCTCCCTCCCCAACCCCATTGTTATCCATCTAACTCCCTGAGGGTCAAAATCTAGGATACCACTGGGTGGTTGGAGACGGGTTCATGAGGGGTCAAATATAAAGGCCTTTGTGTGGTGTAGAAAGCAGAAAAGGGAAAAATTGCTGAAAATAAGGGAAATACAGGCCTGCCGCATTAAAACTAGTTTTAAGCGTTCTCTTGTAATTGAGACATCCAGCAACTTATTGGTGCTTTTCAATTTCCACTACGCAGTGAACACCGTCATAAAAAAAGATCATACACAACACGCAGGCAAGCACTCCAGATCGAGAAGTGAAGTGAAGTGCCTTTGGCGCCCTACTGGCGCCGATCAGTTTTGCCAGAACAAACATTATACACGTAAACGACAAAAAAATGTATATAGGTATTAAAAATATTTTTAAAAAACAACAACGAGAAAATAACAAGTGGAATGCGGCAAATTTCAAACCCTCAAGTTTGATGTCGCCATCGCGGCGGTGTTGACCCGACAAAATGCCACCCCCCCCCTGTGATTCAAGTCAAAAATAGGCGATAAAAATACTGAGTCACGCGGCAGTCATGCAATACACAATGGGAACACTCATGCGTCGTTGACAAATTCCGGAGTTAAAATCGAATAAATAAGGATAATGCACGTCTACTTTTATAACTCTGAGATAGAAAAGCGACAAGACAAGCGGTAAAAAAAACTGCCCTCAAATCGGCTCATTACGCAAGTAAAAATCACGAGCGGGCCCGCTAATTACAACAGGGTTGTTGTGCACTGCTTACAGTTAAAAGTCAAAAGGAATATAAATAGTTTGCAATAGTGTGCTTCCCACGGCCCAAAAATTGGACGTGAACTAAAATAAATTATTTTATGCACTCGTTTTCATGGAGAAATGGGGGTCAAACCAGGGACGTATCCAGGATTTTTGAGCGGGGGGGGCTGCTTGTTTACGGAGGCCGGCGAGCGGGGGGGGCTCAGCCCCCCCCCCCCCTAAAATTTTACGTACAGAGTGGCGGAATGGCGCCATGGCGCTGGCGCCACTAGTAAGCGCAACGCCATGGCGCCATTGGCGTTGGCGCCAGCGCCATGGAACGCTGTATATGTATGTAAATATACATACAAGTACAGCAAACAGCACATAATTGAGTATATTTATAATGATTTCGGCCACAGGGAGCAAATCTGCCGATAATACATGACGTTGGGCTAAAAATGCGCGCTTGCGCGCAAAAAAATTTTACGCTGACGTTGAAAAAGTGGCATTTTCCGGCCACTTTCTGGTCTCACCCCGGGAGGGGGGGGGCTGCAGCCCCCCCCGCCCCCCCCCTGGATACGGCCCTGGGTCAAACATTCCATCGGGACGTTATGCAGTACTTTTACATTCCGAACATGAAAGAATGCATGTCGTCCTATTCTCTAGTTCTAAAAGCGTTCAGGGAAAATAACTCCCTCACGCGGCCAAAATTGGAAACGGCACCTAAAATAGGACAATAAAACTATTTTTAGAAAAAGATTGAAAGAAAACACCTTCCGGCAGACGAAATAGCCTTGAGAAACAGACAGACATTTTGCCTAGAAATTGATTCATGCAAAAACATGCGTAGAAGGTCGCGCGGGGTACGCGAAAAAGTGCGCCAAATGTGCCGAAAACGCTTATTTCCGAACAAAACGCGGCGAGCAGACTGCCAAGTCACACGATTTTTCAAATGCACCTTTTCGGGATCGGAAATAAGTCAGTCACACGTTTCTCTCACGGCGAAATTTCGATTTGCGAGAAGTAAAGAAATGAGAATTGAGCGATGCATTTTCGCCATTGTGTGCGCAAATGCGCAGGTGCGATCCAGTTTGGCGCAGGGTGGGTCGAAGGCGCTCGATCTTGTTACCACACTATTCCCCAAATTGATTCCTGGACCAGCCGGGCGTCAGCAGCAGAGTTGTTAAAAGTACCGAACTTTTTCAAAGTATACGTAGACGTAAGTATTTATTTTTTACTCACCCCCTGAGTACAGAAAACGTAGTCTATTTTTTACTTTTACTCATGAGTAAACGTACTTTTTACCCTGGAAAAGGTAAACGTGAGTATTTTTGAGAAATGTCACCCCAATCTTCACTCAAAATCACTAATATTCATCACTTTATGCCTATTTAAAACGACTTTTGGCTAGATATGTGCTTATATACTCATTTTTGACTATGTTCCCCTATTTTTTAGCATATTCTCGTCATTTTTCCCCTTCTATGCCTTCAAAAATTGATAAAAAACTATCTGAAATACGTTTTCTGTACTCGCGTACTTTCAATAAGTGTACGTGCGAGTACCTACAGGAACTTTTTTCGGAGGAAATGTAAACGTATTTACTCTGTATTCGAGTATACATATTTATCCGAGTAAAAGTAAATACGTTTTAACAACTATGGTTGGCAGGTGGCGAACTTGCGCCGCGCCGGTGATCAACGGAACAAGAGAACGGCGAGAAACCGCCTCCACAAAAATTGCTGACGCAACAAATGATTTTATTTATTTGCTCGCGTGTTCGCGTGGTGATTTTATTTATGCGCATTTATGGCGGCACGTGACGTGAGTCACTGACGACGACAACGGGCTGAAACTTATAAAATACACCAAAAACTTTGCATAGAATACAAATAAACCGTCACCATAACACAGGTGCACAAGGGAAAGCGCTATAACTTTCTGTCTCCAGAGACTTAAAAATGAGGGAAAACAAATATCGAATACATATATTCAAAGCAACATAAATACATATATTTATATTTATTTACTCAGAAGTCTGGCGACACCTCAGCAGAAGTATGCGTGCGGACGCAACACCAACGATTTGGCACGGGGCCAACGCACGCACTTGAAAATTCCACAGCCATGGCACAAGTTGTCACCATCGCGGCGCACTTGAAAGGCCATTTATTCACCAAGGACACATTGAATTCAATCCAACCACTCAAAATCAACTCGGCTGTCTGCGCACACACAGACTGCTGTCTGCGCGCTTACATTCATGCAGGTAAATACAAGTGCGAACAAAATTTTCATCGAAATTTGGGCCACCGGGCGAATACCCGGGCGCGCAGTTGAAATATCCAAGGTCGATTCTGCATTCCGATCGGATCCACACGAATTGCGGGTGCAGAAATGCGTGCCAAACACAAGTGCCAATGGCATTGGCGGACACCTGTGCCATGCGGCAACGTATTTGCATACGCGCATGCGAGGCGACTTAAAAAAGATAGGGGGTCATGTTCACATTTTTTTCACGATGAAGAACAGTTTACATGGAACGCGGGAATGTTCGGAATTATTAGTAAATCAAGTGTAAAACGACAAGGGTAGAGATAGATTCCTTTCAACGTGTAAATAGGTCAATATAAATTCCATCAACCGCCAGCGAATTTTGCGCGAAATACTGCACCACCCGGCACAATTATAAATATTACTGGCAGCGGGCCAAATGGCTGCCAAGATGTCCGTGCCAAGTAACACAAATATTACACTGGCGTTTGAAAGTTAGTAAATAGGAGCAACGCTGGCGCTGCGATCGGTCGCGCACCATTCGGAAGTCAAGGTGGATTTGGACTAGCTGTGGGCCCACACACCAGTTGACAACTAAATTCGTGTCAACTAAATTCAACTAAATTTGTTTCATCATGTATGTTGATTCTCAATCTTCCTATGTGATAGAGAATAGTTAAATGTGTGATTTAGTTGACATTCAGTTGGCACAAAATGTCAATCATTGTGTGTGAGGGCCCTATGGAACAATAACATGCGCACACCAAGAAGTCACACTTAACTTATTGTGGAGAATGAGTAGGAATTGTTTGGCCACTATCCTGTGACCCCCCCCCCCAAAAAAAAATCAACCAGCTATCGATCTGAAGTGACTTTTGAGAATTCCCCCCCCCTAATTTTCACTGAAACCACTGATTTTTATACCTTTTGAGTTTATTAGTAAAATAATTTTTGTTCCTGTGAATTATTGCACATTTTTAACATCTTTTGCCTACAGTATTTCCTCGAAGTACCCCCAGGGGGTTTATTTTTTCCTCAGCATGAAAGGACCTGGGGGTATTTCGAGGGGGGAGTTATATCAAGGGGGTATTTCGAGGAAATACAGAATAAGTGCTTATATACCTATTTTTAGTCATTTCTCTTCTTTTTTCCTCCAATACATTGACAAAACCTATGAATTGACTCCCCGCAAACCCCCAGAGTCAGCAGATACCGTAAATCCTTGAATATCTCCCCCCCTCGAATAACTCCCCCCTGTAAACTGACTGAGGAAAGAATAACTCCCCCTCTTTTATGGGTGGGAACAAAGTCCACGTAAAAAAAACGTATGTATGTATATGATCATTAAAAGCATTCATTTTTTTGCAGTTTATGTACACTAGCATTGATTTTATCGCATGAATTACGGGATTTCTATTCTGGCTCACACGTTTATGCAGCCTACTTAACCCCATTCAGATGATATACTGATCAAGTATTTTACTCAATATTCCGACGAAGAAATAACTCCTCCCCTCGAAAACTCCCCCCTCAAAAAATTCTGAGGAAAAAATAACTCCCCCGGGGACTTATTCGAGGATTTACGGTAATCGGAATACAACATCATATCCCTGTGCATTCCGTGTTGAAATGTTGCCTGGTAAATCAACACTATGGCGCCAGCGCCAAAACCATGGCGCAGCAGCGAGCGCCATCCATTCACACAGCGACGCATGGCGCATTCTGAAGAGTCTGACTCACTCATCTGGCCGTGAGGGCCGACCGGTGCCAGGTAGCACCAAGGCATGACCTCGGTTTTAATACCATCTCAACACACCCACTTTTGCATACAGGAATGCATAAGTGGTGCCAACCCCCCCCCCCCAACGTATCCGCGCATAAATTGGGGAGGGAGCGAAGCGGCGCCAGGCACAAAAACGGTAGCTATTGGTTGGATTGAAGTTTTGTTTGCTCAAGGCAGTTCGGCCGATCAGACGTAAATATAGACACTGGGCGAACGATCTGATCGGATCGCATCGGAATTTGCAAACGGCGATACTTTGCGCAAACAGAAACGCGGTAAAATGTGATTTTAGAGCATATCTACTCGCTATCGGCAACTGTGCGGCGTAATTGACTACCGAAATTCTGGGGGGGGTCAACTTTTATCCAAGGAAGAGTATCGAAATTATTGGGCCCACACACGCTAGTTGACATCGACATCAAATGTCAACTGGTGCCGATCCCGATTCAAAGCTTGCTGACGAGCCGACGAACGACATTCGCGAACGCAAACTTTGAATTGGGAACGGAACCAGTTGACATTTGGTGTCGATGTCAACTAGCGTGTGTGGGGCCATTAGGCTGGCACCGTCAGTGATTCATGAAATCGAAATGCAATGCGATATGCCCGTGACGAAATTTCCGATTCTGCGAAAAAACGGAGTTTCTGAAAAATGAATATAACGTCGGGTGGTAATTTGATACCTTTTCAAATTTGAAAAAGCACGTGTTTTTCAAACAAAAGACTGTCGATTGGGGAAACACTTCCGCCGTCACAGAAGTGCATCAAAAAAGCATCGTCGGTCAATCTAAAAAAATGATTTTATAAAAAATTCAATGATCATAAATGCACGGTAAAACAGCAGACAGTCGCAGCCACTGGTTTTAAACCGTCTGAAATTTTTTGCATTTTTTTTTGGTGCCGGGGTCAAGATGCCGGGCGGGATCCGTTGCCAATTTGCGGTAATGGCTCAGAATAATTCAAAATGCGCGCCACGGGCGGTGCCAGTCAGCAGTTTTCGTTGGCACGGCCCAGCGCCAGACCTCAATCCGTTCAATAGTGGAAACGGAAATTAAAAAAAAACTATAAAAATCAACGGTTGGTAATTTATTCAGAACAAACCATTTTTGGGTCCGCATTGTAATAGCATTAAAGCAAATGTATCTTGGACAAGGGCAGGTTGTGAATTTTTTTTAGCAGTTGAAGTGGATTCATTTTTTTAAAAACATTTATATCAGATTTTTTGGGACAAGGTTGCAAAGCAGTAGTAAATTTAGTGTGTTTTATTACAAAAGCAGAGCTTACTGCCTTCTTTCGGCATCTGTCATCCTTTCATCAAGTTGTTTCCAAAATTTGGCAGTGGCAGTGCAACCTGAAACTCATGCCAGGTCGTTGCTTGCTTTGGGTACACCTGAAACATTGGCCATTTTTCTGAAAAAGCTATGCGAGGGATCAGTAATTACTGCTATGTCAGTAATTACTGTCAGTTTGTCTCCAGCAATGTATGGCCTGAATGTTTCAAGTGCATAGTGTTGATTCACATTCACCATCAACAACACCATGAGCTGCCGAGCAGCCTTTATGCCAGGGGAGCAAGTCTTTGCACTCCTTGTCAGTTGCCAGTAGGGCATGGGTCTCCAAGATTTTGGCCCTCGCGGGGGCTGGATAGATAGCAAATCGCCAGAGTTGTACAAATACTGGTATTTTTGGAAAACGTAAACGTAAACGTAAATACCTTTTCCAAATCAAAAGTATAAATACTAAAACGTAAGGTATTTTTTAAATACCTGGGAAAACGTAAAATAAAACGTAAACGTAAAATTTTTATTAAGTGCTTCCACTGTGAGAGGACATAAAAAGCCATGTATTTACAACATTATGGTAGTTCCTATCCTATGATCTCCACCCACATTACCTGCTTTTATTTTGTCTAGAGGGATGAAAAATAGTGAATTTTTGTTGCATCGTGCATTTATTGTCGTCATCACCAGACTCATTCATTGACAGTTCAGTATGCAATTTACTTTGAAGACATTTCATTGATGGGTACAACCAGCGTGCACCAAATTAGCATTCACAAAACGATCACACAGACCGCGCAATGAACACCCACCTCAATTCAGTTCTAATATTTTCAATACCTAAATGGTATTTTTTGTGTACATATTTACAAAGGTGAGTGTTGCGGAGTGCGAACAGAAAGCATTCTGTCTAATGTCTATTCCTTTGGGACCTTTTACACATTGTTTGAAAGTGCATTTCTGAGAATAAGCTATAAAATGTTTTCACAAATAACGTTTTTTACGTTTTTTCTGGTACCCAGGTATTTTGGCCAGAAAAACGTAATAAAACGTAATGGTATTTTTTGAATACGTAAATGTAAACGTAAGTATAAATACCCGAATAACTGGGTATTTCGGGTAAAAGTAAATACGTTTTTCCAACTCTGCAAATCGCTCCTCCGGAGGGATAGATAGCTGAAAAATTTTTCTGGGGGGGGCTTAGGGGGGGGGGCTGGCGGGGGCACAATATATAGGCTTTTTCAAGGTTTGAGAAGGCAGAAGGGGGAAAAAATCGCTAATAATCAGTAAAAAGTAGCCAAAAGTAGCTTTAAAATGGCTCAAAATAGGTATATAACCATGTATATTTATAGCCAGAAAGCACGATTTTGAAGGTGAAAAACTATAAAAAGGTGTGAAAATTAGTGATTTTGAGTGAAAATTGGGGCAAAATTTCTCAAAAACCACTCCAGATAGATAGATAGCTGAGCGATTGGGGGGGGGGGTCTTTTGGGGTGGTAGCCAAAAATTTTGCAACGGGATAGAAGATAGCTGTCCGATTTGGGGGGGGGGCAGCCCCCCCCCCTAGGAGACCCATGCAGTAGGGTTCAAACGAGAGTTGCATCCCGATCCCGAATCCCGAGAAATTCCGGGATTTAGTGGTCCCGATCCCGATCCGGAAATTTGAAAAAGCCAATCCTGATCCCAAGACTTTGAAAATCCCAATCCCGAAAAAAATGCCCCAATCCCGATCCCGGAAAAATTCACAGACATAAAAGGTGCCAGAAATGGCATTTTAAAAGGACCATTTTGTATGCAGTTTGCAAAAATTTTGCGGGCGAGCGCGCATTTCCCCACCTCCCTCTAGATCTCTGTTCCATGGGCATGGACACCACTACAAATGGACTCGATACAGTGCCGATTACCATAGTTTAAGGTTTATACACATGCATATATGGTAGACACTGGTGTGAATGACAATGCCAGGCAGCCCATTGGGCAGCGCCTAAATGAATTTATAGCATTGTTTTGGATGCCGATTGAATCCAACGTTTCTGGCATCCATTGTTTTTGGTGTTTTGGGTCATTTTGTAAAATTTCAGGCACTGAATGTATAAAAACCCTGCAAACCAATTTTTTAGGCCTAAATCCCGATCCCGATCCCTAAGACCCCGATCCCTAAGACGCCAATCCTGATTAGATTAGACACAGATTTATTGTAAAAGAATCAGTTTTTTAAACAACAAATTATTTTTTAAAAATGAAGTGTCATCCCTTGGACAGGGTCTTCTTGCCTTCTTGCCCAACTTTTGACCATGTTCAGTGATCAGTGTGGGTGAAGGTGATAAACAAAGTGAAAGAGATCAATTAATTAACATGATGTGAGCAAATGGAGTAGACCCCCCAAGGCCGTACCCAGAGGTACAAAGGGGGGTTTGAGTTTTCTCCATGGTTTGGGCTCTACCCCATTGAACCCTCGGGAACCACACCAGAAAAGTGCTCAGCTATATACCTCCATGTCCTATCTAGGGTTCAAACGGGACCAGTTTTTCGGACCGGGACCAGAAATTTTCTAATGTCGGGACCGGGACCGGGACTGGGGGGTCGGGACCGGGTCCGGGACTGGCTTTTTTCAATTGTCGGGACCGGGACCGGGACTGGGGGGTCCGGACCGGGACTGGAATTTGCCGAACCATGTACCGGCACCGCGGTCTTGTTTGAACCTTAGTGGTACGTAATATCCAGCCAATGTTGTTCCAGACACCTCCACTGTGTGAAGAACCACGCTCAGTGTATTAGCCTTTTCTTATAACATTATTCAAGCACTATTTCATTGCCATCTTCACTCAATTGTATACGGAGCCCGGCGCCCCCCCCTAAATTTTGGCCCTATAGTTGAGAAATAGAGCCCTGGCGCTGGCGCCATTTGTAGGCGCCAACGTCTACTATCTAGGTTTCTTTATATACCTATACTTCATACTAGAATCATGTTGGGGACCTTTCTAACGCTGCTGTTACATTACAGAAAAATACATAGTAATCATTGGGTGGGTATTGGCGCGCTCACGCGCAAAAAATTTTTATATGTGCCCACATAGTCTTTAGAAAATTACGTTTTTTCCATCCCGTGTCGGGACCGCTCTAAAATTCCGGGACCGGGACCGGGACTGGGTGGTCGGGACCGGGACTGGCTTTTTTAATTGTCGGGACCGGGACTGGGACTGGGGCGTCCGGACCGGGACCGCCCCAGTCCCGACTTTTTGCCGAACCATGTACCGGGACCGCGGTCCCGTTTGAACCCTAGTCCTATCCACCTGGAGAAGCAATTTACTAAATGTTTGCTTGAGCCCTGCGAGAGCCCAAATCAGCTGGAGCCAAATCCCAAAGCCCACAATTACCATAACCAACTGCGCTAACCATAACCACCAACAAAATTTAAACAAGACAGCCGGAGTGCGGCGCCATTGTCTTCTAACAATTATTTAGGTATCAAAGCTTTACCGCAGGCTGTATTTATATGGTATTGAGACAGGTAGATTGTCCGCGCTTCAAATAGTCATAAAAGTGCCCTTAACTACCGGCATCAGTCAAACGCAACACCTGCTCAAAACGGTAAGTGAAAGCATGTTTGGATGGAGTAAATGCGATCAATTCACACTTTATGACACCCCATCAATTACCTGTCGCCAGTCTGGCAGACAGACTTTACAACGTGGAAACAAAGGGCCGACTTTCGCGCATTGCACTCGCTCGCAGTTTTGCAACCACTCAAACATCTGGCATGAGATCGGGAACTAAATTGTGTTGCGTGGAAAATCAAGCTCTTGGTGAGGGGGAGTTGAAAAAAAATTCTTTTTAACCCTGGTCATAGAATGGGTCTAATAATTCCCCCACTTGAATATTTCCCCTGTTAAGCGAGTGAGGAAAGAATAATTTCCCCACTTTAATAATCCCTTCCCATAGATGGAAGAAAGATTTTGCGGATCCGATATGTGCAAAGATGCAATGGAATGTGGACTATCAACGGAGACAGGGCATAAATAGCTTGGCAGACATCACACTAGTCACACACTTGAATAGTTCCCCCCTAAAAAGGTCTGTCCATAAATAATTTCCCGGGGGAATTATTCGAAGAAAAAAATACGGTAAATCATAAGTCAATACAGAACAGCGAATCGCGCTGCATGAAAATTATTTGGTGCGCGACAGCAGTAAAACAGGATAGGCAGATTATAAGAAACTACCGACTAAGTTTAGAAATCACGCGTTTGTATTACAGTAGCACTACCAGTCAAATTTAGGTAATCTGAAATCGCACACCGACTGGACACATCTATGAACCAGGGGTCTCGAATGGGGGGTTGGGGGGTTACCCCCCCCCCAATCCGCCCAGCTATCTATCTATCCCGGAGGCCGCTCAGCTATCTATCTATCCCGGAGGCAAAATTTTGGGCTACTACCCCCTAACCCCCCCCCCCCAATCGCTCAGCTATCTACCTATCTGGTGCGATTTTTGAGAAACTATACCCCAATTTTCGCTTAAAATCGCTATTTTTCATACCTTTTTAAAGATTTTCACCTCCAAAATACTACTTTTTGTTCCTATTTACCTATTTTCTGCTATTTTTAGTACTATATGCTCTTGTATGCCCATTTTGAGCTATTTTACACCTACTTTTAGCAATTTTTCTCCCTTTTCGTCCTTCTACACCTTGAAATAGCCTATATAGCGAACCACCACAACCCCCCCCCCCCCAATTTTTTCCAGCCGTCTATCTACCCCGAAGGCCGCTCAGGTATCTATCCAACCACTCGGAGGGTCAAAATTCAAGATACCCCTGCTATGAACCAAACAGAATAAAAATAAATGGCAACAATGTGACAGCAAAACGCGCAGAATAAAAATACATGGCAACAATGTGACAGCAAAATGCATCCGGGATTGGCACCTGCACTGAACCTTGACTCGGGCGCTTAAGAGCCCCAATTTTCACAAAGAAAGTTGAGAGCGGGACACAGCCAAGCAAATTATTCATTCAACAGGTCTATTCAAAAGGTCATTATTCATTCATGAACACCAAAAAATTATTCACCCTAAATAGTCAACAAATTTCGAATACAAAATTCCCGCAGCACTTGATTTGTTATCATGCGCATTTGGGAAAGTCCTCCACCAACCAAAAAAGTATTACGCTAGCAAACGGCATATTTACCAAGCGAATTCCAGCGTAACCACTTCACTGATCGTCATCACGTCATGACTTGCCGGAATCCTCTCTTAGCAAAACCGTACGATTGAAGATTAGCTGCAATTTGCAAAAAATTGCAGTAAAAACGTAAAAAAACGACTATTGCAAATACATATATTTCCAAATCGATAACCACTTTAGGACGACAATCTATTTACCGCACCCTGGCTGAAATCAATTAGAGAGCCACGAGAAATAAAAAGAACGAACCCTTCTATTCGTGGAATCAGGATCCACGCTGAAATAACCAATCCGCTCAAACTGAAAATTGTCGTAAGCACGGGCCGCAGCACCGCACTGGTCAATAAGCGCATCGTGCACCACACTCAGTGAGTTCTGAGTGTCAAGCCAGGGGTTTTGTAGGGGGGCGGGGGTTGGAAGGGGTTACCGGCCCAAATCCGCCAGCTATCTATCTATCCGGAAGGCAAATTTTTCGGCTACTATCACCTGAACCCCCCACTCCCCAAATTGTCCAGCTATCCCCGTTATGGAGCGATTTTTGAGAAATTTTGCCAGAATTTTTCGGTAATTCACCTTCAAAATCACTAGTTCATGTGTTTTGTTGCCTATTTTCAGCTATTTTGTGTACTATATATGCTTATATGGTATTTTTCACCTACGCTGAGCAATATTTTCCCTTTTTCTTACTTCTATACCTTAGAAAGGCCTTTATATTGAACCCCCGCGAATCCACCTAGGGTTCAAACGGGATCCCGATCCCGATCCCGGATCCCGTGAAATTCCGGGATTTACCAGTCCCGATCCCGATCCCGATCCCGAAACCCCAATCCCGATCCCGATCCCGATCCCGAAATCTCAAAAAGACCAATCCCGATCCCGATCCCGATCCCGAAAATTTTCAAATCCCGATCCCGATCCCGAGAAACTCCCAAGTCCGGGATCCCGATCCCGGAAAAATTAGTGGAAATTATAAAAAGTGAAATAATGAGGTTTTTGCATGCAAAAAAGTGGATGCAAACCCCCAGCGTCAATATTATGCACTTTTCTGGCATCCAACAGTGTTTTGAGACCTTTATGAACAACTGTGAATGCCAGAAAAATGGCCAAAATCTCTATCCCTAGAACCCAATCCCGATCCCGGAAAAATGCCTATCCCAATCCCGATCCCGATCCCGTGACCCCAATCCCGGCCAATCCCGATCCCGATCCCGATCCCGAAATCTCAAAAAACCAATCCCGATCCCGATCCCGATCCCGAAACCCCAATCCCGATCCCGATCCCGATCCCGAAATCTCAAGAAGTGAATCCCGATCCCGATCCCGATCCCGAAAAGTCAATCCCGTTTGAACCCTAAATCCACCGCCCAAATTTTTTGTCAGCTATCTATCCCTCCGGAGGAGCTGTTTACTGTCTATTTGAACCCCCGCGGGGGTCCAAAGCTACAATACCCCTGGTTAAAGCTAAATAGTTCATATGAACAGTTAGAAAGACGGGTAGACTTACCTCATTGCAATCGTCCAGAAATCCACCGGGAGCAACATTTGGATCCTCAGGGTTCGCGTGTTTAAATAATCTGTCATATAATCTGAGCTCAACCACTTTAGCCCCTTTTGCAACCCAATGAACAAAAGCTTTTGGCTTGTTCGATGCAGTAACGTCATCCATAGATACGTGCAACTCACTCGGAGTACCTCGTGCATTCTGAAGTCGAATATTGAATCTCAACCTTTCCGGAATTCAAACAAAATTGCAGTTTAAAACCCGACTAAATAACGCACCTTCAAAACTTTTACTACCGTCAAAACTCTGCCAACATGTTTCAAACCTACTGGTTGTTTGATAGTGAGTCGTTTGTAATTCTTGTCGCCTTCCTGTGGATGCTAAATAATTAACTTTTTATGTTAACTACCATGCAACTGCAAATTCCACAAAATCGAAAATATCTCACTTCTCTGAAGTCCTCACTTTCAATGAAAAATTCCGGACAAAAGGAAACTTCATGAGTGGGCGAATCGTCTCTGCCAGGAAAATCCGGCACCGAAATGCTCTGAATTTTGTCAGTGCCATTCCAGTTGATGATGCGAACTAGCAATGGGTGCACAACGCACATGCACCTGCGATTTCTGTTTTTGTGTACGGCAATTTAGGTACGTTGAAAAATGTACCTGAAAAACGTACTGTTACGTCGGTAGTTTCAATTGTGATGGTATTGATAACAACCGTTATCTTCTGGTAAAATGCCAGCGGTAACAGAGGGGGATATTCAGTTACCATAACAACATACCGTATTTCCTCGAAATACCCCCCGGGGGTAATTGTTTCAGAGTGAGAATTTTGAGGGGGTTAAACGAGGGGGGGTATTTCGAGGGGGGGCTTATTATTTCGCCAAATTTTTTTTGAAATCCTGGTACAAATTTGTCGTTTGTAACGTACGGAGACGTCGAAAAATACGCCAGGATAAAAATCAGCCACAGGGACGTATCCAGGATTTTTGAGCGGGGGGGGGGGCTGCCCGGCGAAGGGGGGGGCTCAGCCCCCCCCCTAAAATTTTAGCTACATAGTGGCGGAATGGCGCCATTAGTAGGCGCCACGCCATGGCGCCATTGGCGTTGGCGTCAGCGCCATGGAACGCTGTATATATATGTAAACATACATACAAAACAGCAAAAAGCACAAAATTTTTAATGATTTGCGGCCACATGGAGCAAATCTGATGATAATACCTTATATCTGGTGAAGAATACGCGCTCGCGCGCAAAATGTTTTACGCTGACGTTGAAAAAGTCGCATTTTCTGGTCACTTTCTGGTCTCGCCCCGGGAGGGGGGGGGCTGCAGCCCCCCCCGCCCCCCCTGGATACGGCCCTGCTCAGCCCCCCCCCCCTAAAATTTTTCTCTAATCAGTGACGAAATGGTGCCATGGCGCTGGCGCCCTTCGTGGGCGCCACGCCATGGCGCCATTGGCGTTGGCGCTGGCGCTTAAAATAGCTGATATGTATGCGAAAATAAACTGGTGGACAATATAAATGGAAAATTCACAAAATAACATTTTAAAAATCACACAAGCAAGCCATCAGGCTGTCACTTAGTGTGAGGGTGCCCCAAAGTATATACTATATATAACCAAAGTGGCACCCCCTCAGGCCACCCTTGTTGCTGAAAATATTTTTTTTCCACTTTTTTTTCTGGTCAATATAAATGGAAAATCCATACAAATTTTTGTTCAGGCCGGAATTTGATTTATTTATAAAATGTGTTTGGGATGGTTTAGGCCACTGATTTTTTGGGACATATGAGATGGTAACTTCCTGCAACTATTCCACCCCCTCACAACCGACGCAATCCCTACACCAAAATTTTGCTGAAGATCAAACCTGAAATATTTTTTTGAACAAAACATATATTGGAACTAATGTGTCTTACACAGCCCCAGGCTTATGATACAGCACATGGTGGCCAGGACTGGCTTCCTAAGTGTCATGAGCAACATGTGGCTGGTCCTTCACCACATTGTTGCACGAAGATTGCATTTATGGCCATCAGTGGAAATACCGCTGTTCAAAGACAGCATTTCCGTAAAAGCGTGACCGGCCTCTGCAGCATCTGCATGCAAATCATTAAATGCTAGTGCCCATTGAATTCAGGCAACAATTATCTGTTAAACATATACCAGGGGACAACTGGAAATGTGTCCTGTATTTTGTGTAAATGGGCCAGACAGATGAAAAGGTCATTCCCAGAAAGTGTAAATTTGTGGTTTTTGCAATCACAATCAAAATGTTTGCACTTATAAAGTTCTTAATATGTTTGAATGTCATGAAGTGGCTGATATCTGCAAATTAGGATGGATTTTTGTGAGGCAGCAGCAGTGTGGGGACAGCAGCGGGTAAAAATCACCCTGCAACCTATGTGCGGCTCTGAGTGAGCCATTAGTGATTTTTTTTCCATCAAAAAACTGCCAGCACAAGCGTATCCAATGCTTGTGTTGGCAGCATGCCAAAAATGGCAGCGCGCTTTCCCGCAGCAATATTCTGTGTGGGATTCCAAAATTTTCCATTTATATTGGCCAGGAAAAAAATCGGAAAAAATATATAGAAGGCTGTCACGGCTAACCAGGGGGGTGCTGGGGGGTGCCATTTGGGGACAATGTAAAGAAATGTTGGCCCCACATTCACACAAAATTTTAGCTAGATTGGGCTGATCATTTGCACATGAGAATATTTCGAAAATTTATGTAGTCAATTTTCCATTTAAATTGTCCACCAGTTTACATACATAAAAATACATGTAACAACATACATATTTAGGTAAAAATACATACATATAGAGAGAAACGCACGAATTCGGTGTATTTTACATCGCTTTGAGCTAACAGGCACCGATATTTTCATAAATACCGTGTACGGTGGATAAATGCGCAAACCTTGGATAAAATTTTTACATAACACCTTGGAAATTGCCACAGCAACCTGCATTTTCCTTGGATTTTTCCGGTCTCACCCGGGAACGGGGGGCCCCCCCCCGCCCCCCCCCCCCTGGATACGTCCTTGGGGGGGGGGGGTATTTCGAGGGGGTGGGTAATTATTTCATAGTGTCCATTTTGAGGGGGGGGGGGGTATTTCGAGACGGGGGGTATTTCGAGGGGGGGGGGGGTATTTCGAGGAAATACGGTAACCACCCATAAACCATCCACTCAGGGATGTAGCCAGGATTTTTGAGCGGGGGGGGGGGGGCGGATTGTATACGGAGCCCGGCGAACGGGGGGGGGCGGCGCCCCCCCCCCTAAAATTTTACCCCTTTAGTAGGGGAATGGCGCCATTCGTAGGCGCCACGCCATGGCGCCAGTGGCGTTGGCATTGGCGGATTCGCGAAAACACCAGTATACGTCTGTTTTTTACAGGCATAAGGAGCGACATGGACAGGAATTGGGTCCATTTTCATTGGCTTTGAGGCCGCGGAGACCATTCAGCCGAAAATATATGTTGTGATAGGGAAAATGCGCGAATTTTTTCAAAAAATTTTCAAACTGTCGACAAAATCGTCTTCTGGAAGTGCCATTTCTGGCACATTTTTTGGTCCGGCCCGGACGGCCGCCCCCCCCCCCCTGCACCCCCTGGCTACGTCCTTGCATCCACTACCCGTGCAGTATCTCATAACCAGGGTTGGTTTCAGTAAAATTCTTTTTACTAAAATTGTATTTTATTTTTATTGAAATTATATTTTATTTTATCCTTTTATTTTTATTTTTCAATTTTCCATTATATTTTATTTTTATTTTTACTTTTTATTTTAGTTCGTGACCACGATTGGTTTTAGTAAAAAATGTTTTACTAAAATTGTATTTTATTTTTATTTTATTCTTCAATTTTTCTTAATTTTTTTTTGTTCTTCAATTTTTCATTTTATTTTTATTTTATTCTTCAATTTTCCATTTTTTTCTGAGATTTTGCTAACCCTGCTCAGAACCCACCTGCGCGCGGTCTGATTGAGTACATCCCTGACGCAAGCGTCGAGCATGGTCGGCTCCACGCTCGTCTGCGCCACCGTGAGCCCCATCTGCGCCACGAAGTTGTTGATCGCTTGGGGCGGACAGCCGCGACGACGCAATGCGGTCAGCGTAAAAAGTCTGGGGTCGTCCCAATCTCTGCGGGTATGCGGGGTTCAAACATGTACGGAGGCAAGACATTCGAGTGAAGATTTGTCATCACATGGAAAAAAGAATTGATCTAAACTTGGCGGACACTAGAAACCTACTATAACCCATCTGAAAAATGAACCAAAATTATACAGATTTTTAATCATACTATTTCGTTTTTACTATGGAATAATTAATTACGAAATTTATCACGATTTTATTCATTACATTATGGTAGGATTCTGCGCATCCTTTACGGTCCGCCGAGTACACCATATGATTTACAGATGCAAAAGCGGCACTCACTTCACCACACCTTTCTCCACCAATTTCTGAATTTTCCTTTTCGACACTACCGTATACTCCACTTCGAGTCTGCTGTACTCCCATTGAACGGGGCAATACAAATCCAGCGCATTGCACAGCCAATAGTAGCTCGATCGTCTACTTTGAAACTCTTTGGTGCACAATGAGTGGGTGATATCTTCGGCCGAATCACACAGGCAATGTGTGAATTCGTATGTGGGGTAAATGCACCTGAGTTTGAGGGTTTGGCAATGGAGTGACAGACAAGATAACCTGCACAGGTGCCATCACAGAGCCTGTAAAGTGTAAATAAAGTAAAGTGTCAAATGTTCTGTAAAATGTCATGCAAAGTGCTAGTTGTCATGAAAAATGTAACGTAATGTGTCAATTGTCACGCAAAGTTCAGTAATAAAACGTTTGTTTTGATTGAACTTTTACATGACATTCGACACTTTACTTTACTTAAACTTTACAGGGTCTGGGACTGCCTCCAGCTACTGAATAATCAAAAGGGACACGCCGCCAACTGTGTAAAAGACATAAAAAGAGGAGAAAACCCTACTACATAAGGTTGTTATAATAGGCAACCCCGCCCAAACCAGCCATTTATCTCCTGTTCTGTGATGCGGCACAAACTTGATTCTGTACGCAACTGGGTCTTTCTTCCCCTCCTCCATGACGTGTTTCATGCGAAGGGTGGCCGCGCCCTCGGCAATTTTGCCATTTTTCATATCAGCAAAAAGTTGCACATTTTCCTCAATTGGTCTTTCGCGCCACGGTGAATCAGGCACATCGAAGCCCTGAAAAATCGCCCGTTTTCAATGCGATATTAACAATCGGGTTCAAAGTGAGCTGTCTTCAGGTTTTGCACCTGTATTTTGAGCGGCGGCCCCCAAAATTAATGTGAACCAGGACAAGACAAAAAAGAACAGCCTCGATAATTCCGAGACGGATAATAGAGACTTCCGCTAGACACAAAGTTAAATGACAGACAAATGATAAAGGAAAAGTAAAGAGTTAATAGTAGAGTAATATTTAAAAAAACAAATGCCAAATAACAAGAAAAAGAAAAAAGAAAAAGAAAAAATATATACCTAAAGATGAATTCGGATACAGAAATTTTACTTCACAATTACTTGCCATTTGTCAAATTTATCATTTGTCACTTAATATTTCCTCTAACGGAACAAGCCCCAGGTGGTACTTTAGATAAATAGCTGATGCTGATGAAAAAGTGATTAACACAAAATGCAGTTACCTTCAACTGATCTGCGGGCTGGTGGCACACATACGCGAGCCCTCGTTTTATCAACTGCACCGCCAAGTCGTAAAGTCGGTCAAAATTGTCAGACGAGTACGTAATCTTTGTGGGCGTATAACCTGCGCATACACGTGAACAACATGACTCCATTACTAAAAATATAACGATGGGCGCGGAGATGAGAAACTACAAGGGAAACAAACAAACACACCCAGCCACTGAACCATATCGATAATCCCCTCAAAGAACTTCTGTTCTTCCTTCTCGGGGTTCGTATCATCGAACCGAAGATAACATTCTCCGCCGCGTGCCCTCGCATAACCAAAGTTGATATTGATCGCTTTCGCGTGCCCGATGTGCAAGATGCCGTTGGGTTCGGGCGGGAAGCGAGTGCGCACCTGCGTTTGTGGGCAAGGCGGCAAGTTTCTGTTGTCCGTTTCTGGTCCCAGAAGGCAAGATTTTCCGGTTTCGGTAATGGCGCCAAAGGGCGCCAGCGCCATGGCGCTCATTTTCTGTGGCGCCGTTGGCGCATAGCGTCATTACTTTTAATAGCGCCATTTTTCTGGTGCTTTTCATCGGTCTAAAACAATCAAAAACTCAGTCGCGGTCTCAGAATATTCAGATGTAGTGAGACTCGGTGTCTCAAACCCAGTATCGTTTGAACCCCAGGCCATCAAGAGCGTTAAATCCCAAAAAGTTTACCTTGCCGCCGGTTCTCTTCAAGTGCTGCTGCAATAGGCCCATTGTTTTCGGCGTGGTCACGTAGCCGTCTGTGGTGTGGTTCATGCCGGGCTCGTGCAGGTGGACTCGCGTGCGCAGCAGCTCGTCCATGTTGCTAGCGCCGTCTGCGCCTGTTGCCGCAGCGCAGATTAATTGTTTGGTACGACGAAAAAACAATGTACTGTATTACCTCGAAATACCCCCATGGGGGTTTATTATTTCGCCAGCAAATTTTGAGGGGGGGTTAATTCGAGGGGGGGTCTATTATTTCGCCAGAAATTTTACAAAATTTCCCGTACTCAGACGTAGAAAAATACAACATTGTCAGAGGCGTATGACTGTTTATAGGCATATACTACCGTATATACACATAAACTTTTCCCTAACATCACTCAGTCATCGGTTTTAACGTGTGTTCTGCATAATACAGTTCACACACTGTGGTATTTGTTGTATACATGCTGTTTACATTGTATTTGTGGGGGTATTTCGAGGGGGGGGGTTATTATTTCCCCAGCCCATTTTGAGGGGGAGGGGTTAATTCGAGGGGGGGGGGGGTTTATTCAAGAGGGGGGATAATTCGAGGTAATACGGTAAGGTGATTGGTCTTCACCTTCAGATGACGGCTTTTCTACTGTTTTTGCGGCACCATTCTCCTTGCCTGCTTTCTTTGCTTCGACTTTAACCTCTTTCTTTGCAATTACAACAGGTTTTGGCGCGTTGCCAGCTAATTCCTGCGCGGTCTTGGGTCCAAGAACCTCCAAAATTTGCAGATCTATTTCCCGCTTCACAGCAGAACCATCGGCCCACTTCAATTTGGTATTCTTCTTGACGGCACCTTTGTAAAGCAAAAGGATATTCAGTGTACAGTGTTTCAAAGTAGTAATTTAAGGTTACCAAGATCTAAATTACCAATACAACAAACCCATCAATTTTCCAACATTAAAAGCATATCTCAGCTGGACAAGCTCGTCGCGATAAGCGCCAATCGCTTCCACTACTGCAGACTCAATGTCATCAGGAGAAACTGTCGCTCCAATGCCGCAGGAAGACCTGCACTGATGGATGCTATAGATGCACATGCACAGCAGAGTTGTTAAAAGAACCAAAATTTTTTCAAAGTAGTATACGTAAACGTAAAGTATTTTTTTACTCAACCCCCGAGTTAGGGATGGCCGAAACAAGTTTTTTTTCAACGACAGGGTTTTATCTTTTTAAGCAACGTTTTTTCAAAAGCTCCCAGTCCCGAGTACAAAAAACGTGTAGTAAATTTTTCACCTTTATTCACGAGCAAAATACCTTAAAACCTGAGTAAAATACCTTTTTCCTAGGAAAACCCAAAAGTGAGGATTTTTGAGAAATTTTTCCCAAATTTTCACCAAAAATCACTAATTCTCATATTTTTGTCCATTTTCAGCTTCACATTGCCCTATTTTCAGCTTTTAGGGCAATATATGAACTAGTCTTTTTCACCATTATCGCCCTTGTCAGTTGACAGAGAACGCTAACTGCGGGTTTTAGTGTGATCCCGCCATAAAAATAATGAATTTCCCGAAAACACACCTGAACTCCTGCGAATCATCAACATTTTGCACATGACAATTTTTTAGAGCAAAATCCATGGCAGCGGTTAGCTGAGTGTCGTTTCTAATGCCATTTGAACAAATGTGCTTCACAATCAGAGGAAGATAGGCACTGCATTGCGGCTTTAGTCGAGTCGCAAGCTGCAGACGAATTAAGGTTATAGCGTAGCGAAAGTAGTTAGTTAGCAATCAAGCATACCTGATAAAGCAGGGCGCCGAGCGATTTATCAACGCTGCCGTCTACTTTCAAATGACCATCGACCTGCGCAAGCAAACGCAAATTTGCGAACTACACACAAAGCCTCTAAAAAGCGCTTAGGATTACAAAAACTATTGCAACCACACTCGCAATCCTTGAACAATTTTTCAACAGAAAAAGCGCAAAGCTGGGTCTCGAATGGGGGGTTGGAGCGTGACCTCCACCCCAAACCGCCCAGCTATCATCAATCATCTATCCCGCCCGGAGACAAATCTTTTGGCTACCGTCCTCGGAACCCCCCCCCCCCACCCCATCCAGCTACCCGGAGCAATTTTTGAGAAATTTTAATCCAAAACGTAAAAAAAATCTAGGACACCCCTGCGCAAAGCAACCAACCAAAGCGGCAATATGCAGCAGCGACGCGGCCAGCTGCTTGTTGCGCACCGTCTCGGCAGCCTTGTGCTCGGACAGGCCGAAGTACCGCTGCAGGGTCGACATGGTGTCGCTTTCAGAGACCACCATGATTGAGATTGCACGAGCGTCTACTATGTTGGGCGATCACTTGAATAAAATGGCAAATAAAGTTGAAAAATTACCTAGTGAAAATAAGGCTGAATAGATGACAGGTATTTGGTGCGCGGATACAGCTTCCAGCTAACGCGAAAATGACCAACTCGTACGAATTTTGTGACTTTATTACACACGAAAAACAGCGACAATTTTACAAGTTACAGGGAGATCGGGGGAAATCAGGAGACCCAAATGGCTCCGAGCGGGGCCGCTCTGATATTGGCGAAGTCCAGTCGACGGTCAATCTCTTCGTCGATCTCGCCCACGATGGCGCTGCGAAGCCGAAATTAGCAGATTAGAGCGACTCAAATGAACATGTTCTCTTATGATAGAGCATTGGCGAAAACTGAACTATGCAGGAAACGACATGAAGGCAAGGCACCGCAACAGAGAACCGCGGTAGCGACCCCCCCCCCCCAAACGTTCAGCTATCAATGTTTCATAGCAATCATTATCAATATATATCAGCTAGCAAATTCCCCAATTTTCACTAAAATCGCTAATCGGTTACTCATTTTTGCCGATCCCACCCTTCGGCCTTCCATACCATGAAAAACCCACATATTATACCCCCACGAGCCCCCACCCCCAGATTAATTTTCAGTCGTCCATCACTCCGGAGGAGCAATTGAACATCTATCCAGCCCCACAAGGCCCAAAATCCAGGAGGCACACAGACGCAGACACAAAATCACAAACCAACAAAAACCAACACGTTATCCCCCCTGACGATGTACAACCCCAGGGGCACCTGCTCCACCCCCTGCCCCATGCTGTACACCCTCTCGTGCGACTCGTCCAGAATTATGTTCAGAGTCTGATCGTAACCCTTTAACGTTCCCACGATCGTTCGGCCGTCCCCCGTTATCACGTAGATTAGGTGGTTCATGTATTCCTCCACGGAATTAGCCATTTTGAAGTGGACAGGGGGTGCTGGGGGTTTTTGAAAGGGTCTTTTATGTTGGTCAGTTTTGTTCAGCGGTAATTTTGGTATTTAGGCACAACGGGGACCTTTCAGAAATTGAGAAATTTTAGACACTTCTTTTCAAAAAATTCCCGATGAAATTTACAGCGAACAAGAACGTTACTCTCAATTGAAGTACCGGGAAAGGGAACTATTTTCATAAATTTATTGGACGCTATGAAAGTTTCCACATAATGGAAACTGATGGAGTAGGTGTCACCAACAAACTCATTTTATACTCAAATAAATTCAAAAGAAACAATTTTTATTTGTAGATATCGCAAAGTTACACTACAACAGAAAAGAACATCAAAATAACAGTCCAAACAGAAGTACTCACGAGAATCTTTCCACCGTTATCAAAAACATCCTGAATAAAACAACAACGATCCAAGTGACCGTAAATACAATTACGCATGGACGCAAATACACATAGCTATTTACAGAAATTGACTTTTGAGCAAAATTTTGAAGAAAATAGTGGTGCTACGCTTTAAACTAGGACTGGAAAAATCATGGAAACACTTATTCTGTGGTGCGTAGTTGGTAGCTATTGTATGTGCGTAAATCGTACAGAAGGTATGAAAAATTGGAAGACTGCAGCCAAATGAACAACGAATGTAAAACTGGTGATCTTTCGTTAATTACTGACGAACTACGATGAATAAAATGCACCCGGTGAGGATACCTACCTCAACCGTAGCGGTAAAAACTTTTCATAATTCAAAAACGGTTTTGCACATACAAATAAGGCATCTGCTCACAGTAAAAGAAGCATCCAATCACTAAATATCGTTCCCTTGATTACCGGATACCCGCCATACCGGATACCCGGATTTCAACCCGAGAAAATTCAACAGATAAAATGCACCCGAAGTATCCTAAACACAGAAGGAAAAACGGCACAATATACTTAAGTGACGCATAATAAAACCCGTGAAAATCTGTTGCAAATCTGAGATAATGCCCCTCGCCCAATAAAACGTAAATATGAAACTGATGCTAAACAAATCGAAACAGTTTACATGGAAACAGAACTGAACATCCGAAACATCACTGAAAAATATGAGAAGTTCTAATACGTAGGAAAATGAAGCTGTGAAAAGAAACCTAAGAAACCATAGGGGCGCACTCAAAAATCAACTTTTAACTAATATGAAACTACACTAGAAAAAGATATAAAAATGACACCACACACATACACAAACTAAGTACTCCGAACACATCAAAATGGCTTGGCAATCACTCAAGAAACGCGTGTATACTCGGCGGACCGCAAAGTATGCGCCCAAAATTATTTATGTCATGGTCCATAACGCGCGACCTGGATACTTATGTAGCACTTTCACAAAAAGAAATATATTTTTTTAAAGAAAAAGGCGGAGTCACGTAGAAACGAAGAATTTTTTTCCCGTCATGTTTTTTCTCTTTTGCTGTTTTTCTCTTTTGCTGAAATTATTTTTATGTTATTAATGATGACGTCATGATTGAGTGTTTCCTTCAGAAAAATGCATAGCATGCGGTCCGCCGAGTATACATGTATTTACGTGTCATAGGTGGTAGTAATCATTTAAACATTTTGGTGAACAATTCTGAACGTTAACATATGATTTAAATTAGTTTTCACAATGGTCTCCTTTGTCCGATGGTATTGTGAGAATTTTGCATAAAACGAACAATTTAAAGCATTGAAGTACTTGTTGTTTTAATTTTACCCTTACCTACCACTCCATTACTACAGAAAACGCAGTCAAAAAAGATCCCAAAAGGTTGACTATACTATGTAAGAAATCCAGATTCAAGCAAATATCGAGCACAGGAAAACCCGAACGCGAAAACAAAATGGACTTGAAACAGATTTTAATGACACATTTTTCACCGAACACACAATCTAACCTAATACCAACTAGGGTACTGCCTCCAGCTATTGTAGAAATTGTCACCTGCAAAGGTTCCACTCATTTATATGATTATATTTATATCTATAAATTTAATCACTGTTTTGAGAATAGTATTTCTGGAAACGAAAAACAACTTTAATTTTCGATCTGCCTTATAAACATCAGATTACAAATGATTCATTCTCGCAACCCGAAAATATGTTTAAAACCGATTTATCAGTATCGAAAATATCGATCGGAAACTGTAAAATCATGAAAAATGTGTAAGTTATACTCCGGTTACTTTACACCCTGCACGCGTGGTTCCCGCTGGAAGTGTGCCAACGATGGTTAACGCGTCAGAGTTTCATAAAAAGATGACAAAATTGATTGCTGTTATAATGTTATTCATTAACACATTCACATCGATGAATTTTTGTCATATTTTTACGGAAATCGCATGATTTAATAATCATTGGCACGCTTCCAACACGAGACATAAATCAGTGCGAGGGCAGAGCATCACGTACGCCGAGTATATGTATGAAGGACTTTGTAGTGGGACAAAAACGCCATTCTACAAAAAGCCGAAAAAACGCACCCCTGTATCGGTTGTTGTTGCTGCGATTTGGCCGGTTCAGCGACGACTCGAAGCCGGGCACGTACCACCCACCATGGCGGGCTGGCTCGGCATCAAACTGCGACGTGCAGAAAACAATTAAAATACCCAAAGTAGGCCACCTTGAATCTGTTGAAACTAGGGTGTCAACAATTTTTTTTCACGGAAATTTTTTTTGCACTTGCCGGAAAACGGAAACGGAAAAATATTTGCATTTGCCGGAAAACGGAAAAAAATATGCCTGCGGAAAGCGGAAAATGGAAAGAATTTTGCCTGCGGAAAAGCGGAAAAGGACAATTTTTTGCACTTGCCGGAAAACGGAAACGGAAATTTTCTTGCACTTGCCGGAAAACGTAACGGAAAAAAATTGCCTGCGGAAAGCGGAAACGGAAAACGGAAATTTTACACCCTAGTTGAAACACATTTGGATTTACACAACTGATAAAACAGAAGCTTCGATTTTCATGTAAATTAAGAGATTCCGTTCCCGTTCCGTGATTTAACAGCGGAAAACCGGTTTTGATGGGGGCGATTTTGAGTATATATTTACTTGTTCACCGTGAATATCGGGGATGGTCCGGCCGTAAAGTAAACCCGGCCGTAAAGTAGAGGGTGCTACTTGAGGCCGGGCATCACTACGGCAGAGTTGTTAAAACTACTGAACTTTTTTCAAAGTAAACGTAAACGTAAAGTATTTTATTTTTAGTCACACCTAGGGTTGGCCGATGTTTTTTTTAAAACGTTTTTTTTTTTAACGTTTTTTTTTAAACATGACGTCCGAAATGTTGTTTTTTTTAAAAAAAACATCGGCCGAAATTTTTAGTACTAAGCACTAGGTATTTTGCAAAATTTTTACGCGCAAGCGCGCAATTTCACACACAAATTGACATTGGTGGTTGTTTTCATTGGTTTTGTTGCATTTTTAGTATCAAAACATCCATTTCTATGTGCTACCATGGGTGAATAAGCCGACATATGTTGCTGTAATATATAATATTGAGGTAATGTGCTTCCATGTACCTCCACAGTGTGTAACTTCACTCCCAAAGTAACAACCTCCTTTTATAACCTTGTTTGATCACCATTCCGTGCCAAACTTTACCTGAAGTCACGAACATTCGACTATAAGGCGATATACGAACAACATGTTGACGAAAAATGGATATTTTTGACACAAATCACCACTTGTAATGCTATCCCATGGCTCCACAGCCATTATATGGTCATATTTAACATCACATAGTATTGCCAGTGTCTGATATACCTATATATGTTGACACTAGGTCATATCTGGGAGCTTTTAAAAAAAAACGTTTTTTTTTTTAAAAAAACATCGAGTTAAAAAAAACGTTTTTTTTTCCAACCCTAGTCACACCTGAGTACAGAAAAGTAAAAATTCGTGTGAGTTTTGCTTTTCATGCACTCAAAAAATGTTCTCAATCACGTTTTCTGTACTCGCGTACTTTCAAAAAGTACGCGAGTAAGTGAGTACCGGTATTTTTTCGGGGGGAAACGTAAACGTATTTACGCAGCACTCGAGTATACGTATTTATCGAGTAAACGTAAATACGTTTATGGCCGGATTTACTTTACGGACGGGTTTACTTTACGGCCGAGTTATCGCCGTGTATATCATGTCTGAACACTGCGCCTGTCGTAAAATTGACGAAAGAGTGGCACGCACATTATTGTCAGGTCTGGGTTTGGCCGCGCGCCTGGCTTCCACCGCGCGATCGTTCCTCGGGCCGGACACCATGCCCATGATCGTGTTGGCCGCGTCCACGTTCTACGGCGGAGTATCGGAATTTATTGTTGGGGCTCCAAAGGGGGGTGGTGTCCGCCAGTAGCACGGCTATCTATCTATCCCAGATGCCCCTAAGCTTTCTATTTATCCCGAGGCACAAGTTCCCAATCGCTTTCCAACCGTCTTGAGTAAGAAATTTTTGACCCGCAAGCCCCCCCCCCCAGAAATTTTTCTCCAGCTATCTATCCCTCCGGAGGAGCGATTCGCTAAAAGTCCAGCACCCGCGGAGACCCCTGGCTTATCGAGATCCCAATCAAACCAATTTATATTTATAAGAGAACCTTGGCAGCAGTCACACTGCTATCATCTCTCATTGCGCAGGTGATGACCGCGGGATCAGCTTTCTGCATTGAGCTTTGCACATTTTCAGCCGTTTCGGCGGGTTTAACCGCTGAAAACGCCGCGCTGTAACTGGCGGGTCGGCGGCGGCTGCGCGTCATGCGATTTTGATGTGCCTATGATGAGGGGGAATAAAATATAAATGATACTGAAAGTATTTATTTATAGGAAGTATTAGTTTATTAAAAATAAGAAATAGATTCATTTGCGATTTTTAGGTGAATATCCAGGTGATTTCGTTTTCAAAAATTTATTGTCTACTATTTAACTGCATAGAAATTACCGTATAGAATCTGTATATTTCTTAACCATCATTAAAAGTTCATTTCACTAGGAAAAATTGACCACAGAATTTATCACATGGGTCGCTAGGTTGATCGCTGATCTTGACCCACACCCACACAAACACGCGGTTCGCACCTGCATGGCGGCGACCCTCTCCTGGTCGAGTCTGCGCTCGAGCAGCTCCTTGAAGGTGGTGAACACGCTGCTCACGTCAGCCAGGTGCGCCGAGCTCGGCTGCGGGCCGAACAGACGGTCGCCGCTGCACGCCGCCTAAATACAACCAATTTAATAAGCTTAAAATGGTTCTGAGTCCGTCCAAATCACAAGCCACAAGCGAAAAATTTATGCTGGTTTAGGTCGGCTATCCCGCCGAAAATATGTCGTTAATTGTAAGAACCCCGCCTTTGCGCTTAAATATAGGCAATTTTATGGCCTGAAAAAGTGTGCTGATGAAATACGCACCGTTTTAGGCAGCACGAATGGATGATTGAAGTAATGGTCGCAGTTGTGCACGTGCTGCGGCAAAGGGCCTAGCGCGGGTGCGGCAACCATCGAGTGAGGCGACAACGACACTGCACAGCCGCTCAGCTCGTCGCACAGCGCCTGAGACAAAAAATAGCGACCAAGTAGCAAGTAGATTTTTTAACAAGTAGGGTTCAAGCGGTGATTGACGTTTCAGGATAGGGATCGTTTTTTTCAAGTTTTCGGGACCGGGAATGGGGTCTCCGAGTATGGATTGTTTTTTAATGAGATTTCGGGATCGGGACCAGGATTGGGGTTTCGCATATCAAATCATATACCTGAACATAAGCGGGCCTTCTGATGGTCATGAAAGCCTTCTTGACATCGCACAGACGGCTGGCAAATTTTTGCCGCGGTTCGATGACCGCCGCGTCAGCTGCGTCCTCAGTTTCGAAAATGATGAAGGCAAAATTGCGGCGAACGCCGCGGGACAAGTCGCGCGGCCACTCGATTTCTTCCACCTAAATATTAGGTGAAACCAATAACGAACAGGGGTAGGAAACGGGGTGGGGCAAAAATTTATCACGGTGGCAAAAAATTTAGGTGCAATCCTCTGAAACCCTCCCAAATCGCCCAGCTACCTAGCAATCTGGAGCGATTTTTGAGAAATTTTATTACAATTTTTGCTCATAATCGCTAATTTTCATACGTTTTTATAGTTTTAACCTTCAAAATCCATATTGCATATTTTCAGCTATTTTTATACTACCTATGTGGCTTATAAACCCATTTTGAGCGATTTTTCACCTGCCTTTTTCACCTGCCCATTTTTACCCTTTTCTTCCTTCTACACCTTGAGAAAGCTTATACACCGGTGTTGGCTTGGGTTCGGACACTTAGAAATTTTTTATAAAAAACTTTATTCCGCCAGAACGATTATCTCAGAAAATTTTGACCGGTACCGAAATATAGCCAAAACGTGTGACTACAAAAGCCATCGGACACCCCCCAGTATAATGCCATGTGGGCCGCGTAAGTGGCCCACACATTGTTTTATACAAAATTTCGTTGCTGACTTGGGTTCGGACACTTCCTTTATGTAGCAGTAAATCTGTCTTTCAAGGCCGGTTTTTGGCTTTAGCCAGAGTCCAATTCTTTAAAAAAATCAGATTAGAGTAGACTTTTATTACCTCATGTTCTTGATACTTGTTGGTTGAGTTAACAATCATTTTCCTCAGTTCCTCACACATGTGCATCACTCAAGCACAGTTTGCATGCGATTTTGGGAATTCAGCAGTATGTAGGGCACTGGGAACAACCAGGACAGTTACAGGGGGTTGTGGGGATTTTTTTTTCTCACCCCTATTCAAGGAAAAACCCCCAAACTCAAGACGCTTAAGACCAAAAATGTAAAATTCAAAAAATGTAAAAATTTAGTAGTAAAAAGGTAACATACACACAAAAAATTTTTCGCACTTAAACGCCTCTAGTTTAGGAAGGTTTCCTTGAATAGGGGTGTGTATAAAAGATTCCCCACAACCCCCTCTAACTGTCCTGGTTGTTCCCAGTGCCCTTCACACTGCTGAATGCCCAAAATCGCATGCAAACTGTGCTTGAGTGATGCACATGTGTGAGGAACTGAGGAAAATGATTGTTAACTCACACAAAAGTATCAAGAAGCATGAGGTGAAAAAGTCTATCCTAATCTGATTTTTTAAAGGAATTGGACTCTGGCAGCTAGCCAGAGTCTTCAAAGCCAAAATCCGGCCTTGAAAGACAGATCTACAGCTACATAAAGGAAGTGTCCGTACCCAAGTCAGCAATGAAATTTTGTATAAAAAAATGTGTGGGCCTCTTACGCGGCCCACATGGCGTTATACTGGGGGGTGTTCCATGGCATTTTTAGACAAATGTTAGGGCTTTATATGGATACCGGCCAAAATTTTCAGAGTTATATAGTTCTGGCGGAATGAAGTTTTTTATAAAAATTGACCAAGTGTCCGAAGCCAAGCCAACACCAGTGTATATTGAACCTCCGCGATCCCCCCCCTTCAAAAAAAATTCAGCTATCTATACCTCCGGAGGAGCGATTTACTATCTATCCAACCCCCAAAGAGTCAAAATTTAGCCTACCCCTGATAATTGAGTTTCGCACGATGACACGCGAAAAAGCACATTCCCCCGCTAACAGGGCCGAACTTCTCAAAATGCCTGCGAAGTTCGTCCTCTGAAAAGTCACTAGCGATGCCGCCAACAAAGACTTTCTTATTTTCGCGATATTTTGCGCGCTTCACTTCGCACCGTTTGCCCTGGATGTACTGCTCGCGAACGGAAAGCGCCTGCAATCGCGTCTGGATGCATAACTCTAAAAAATGTATTAATTAGATAGGTGAGAAATGTAACAAACCTCAGCGCAACACCTCGGGTCATGAAATTCGATGAAGCCAAAGCCCCGAGAACGATTGGTTAGCGGATCCATTTTTACCTATTGGGCGTTGCACGTTATATTTCTTCAGACAGAAGATTCAAATTTATGGCAGTGTTCAAGCGAGTTCGACTTTTCAGCATCGGGATTGTTTGTTTTTTTGTCGGGATCAGGAATGGAGTCTCGGGATTGCCATTTCCAATTTTCGGGATTGGAATTAGGGTTCAAACGGGATTGACTTTTCGGGATCGGGATCGGGATCGGGATTCACTTTTTGAGATTTCGGGATCGGGATCGGGATCGGGATTGGGGTTTCGGGATCGGGATCGGGATCGGGATTGGTAATTTGAGATTTCGGGATCGGGATCGGGATTGGCCGGGATTGGGGTCACGGGATCGGGATCGGGATTGGGATAGGCATTTTTCCGGGATCGGGATTGGGTTCTAGGGATAGAGATTTTGGCCATTTTTCTGGCATTCACAGTTGTTCATAAAGGTCTCAAAACACTGTTGGATGCCAGAAAAGTGGCATAAAATTGACGCTGGGGGTTTGCATCCACTTTTTTGCATGCAAAATGTCATGATTTCACTTTTTATAATTTCCACTAATTTTTCCGGGATCGGGATCCCGGACTTGGGAGTTTCTCGGGATCGGGATCGGGATTTGAAAACTTTCGGGATCGGGATCGGGATCGGGATTGGTATTTTTGAGATTTCGGGATCGGGATCGGGATTGGGGTTTCGGGATCGGGATCGGGATCGGGACTGGTAAATCCCGGAATTTCACGGGATCCGGGATCGGGATCGGGATCCCGTTTGAACCCTAATTGGAATTAGGTCTCAGGATCACGATTTCGGATAAAATTTTGGTATACAGAGTTTTTTCCGATTTCTCACAAAAAAACGTCTAAATTATTTTAGATTTTCAGCTTTTTGTACTTATGTGCTTATATACTTATTTTTAGCGGATTTTCAACTAATTTTAGGGTGCTTATTACAATTGCTGTCATTCACAGAAATTCAAAAGAAAACAGAATGGTATACTAAACCACCTGTGCCCACTTGACGCTTCCATATTTCGAAAAATGATCCCTCAAGTCGGTCTCACGGGCTTCAGCGGGCAACCCACCGACAAATAACTTTCTGCATTTGAAAAGAAGAATGGCAAGTAAGAACGTCATATACTCGGTGTACGTGATACTCTGCCCTCGCACTGATTTATGTCTCGTGTTGGAAGCGTGCCAATGATTATAAAATCATACAATTTCCGTAAAAATATGAAAAAAATTCATCGATGTGAATGTGTTAATGAATAACATTTTAACAACAATCAATTTTGTCATCTTTTTATGAAACTCGGACGCATTAACCATCGTTGGCACACTTCCAGCAGGAACCACGCGTGCAGGGTGTAAAGTAACCGGAGTATAACATAAAATGGATAAAGGCGCACCACCACAGCACGAAAATCGGAAGTCCGAATGCAAAAAGTCTAAAAAGGAAATCGGAACTAAAATGGTTCGAACATTTCAAAAGTTTGTATGGCGGCCTCTTTTTCGTCACTAAAAACGTTTGAACGCACTTCTATTTATGACTTCCGACATTGTCAACAATTTTCATGTGCTGTTGTGGTGCGCCAATACACGCGATAACACTGCAAACCCACGTTTCATCTAAACCGTCGGGCGTTGGGCTCGGTGACACCCCGCTGCTCGGCGCTTTCCTAGCATCTTCAGAGTTGGTTTTTGGCATCGCGCCAGCTGCAGGAAAACGCCGCTGATATTAAAACAAAGAGAATGACAAAACTAGGCAATGAACAGATTACCGCGTTGGTTTGAAATGTCGTCAACCTTCGCCGTGTCGTCCATTGTTGAAGTCAATGTTTACGATGAAATTCTCTCCGACAAACCAACCGAAAATCACAACTTTCGAATATTTTTTTATTTAGAGATTGGGACTGTACGGTATGAAAAATTTTTTTATTAAAAACACGGTGATGTGATTCCAAACACGAAACGCATACAGTCTCCAAAATAATATAATTACGTGGATCTTGTTCTCTGCACGCAATCTGGTCGTCACTCGCCAGAGACGTGTTTGTTATATCAGAAAAACTACTTTCCTTCAACAAAGTACAACTGGCACTTCTCGACACTTTCTTAAGAAGGACACGAATGAGGGGTCGGTCATTTATAGCATCTTGGCCGACTTCCATTTACTGGTTGCGTGTTGTACGATCGAGAAGAGTGGAATCTCAAATACCTTAAATTTGCTTGATTTTGCCTATTTTCACCTTCAAAATCGCTATTTTAGTCTAATTAAGGGTACCGTATATCCTTGAATAAGTCCCCAGGGGAGTTATTTTTTCGTCAGCATTTTTGAGGGGGAGTTATTCAAGGGGTGAGTTATTTTTCTCAGAAAACTTGGACTTGGTTCATTGTATGAATGCATTCTGTCAACTCATGTAATCTAGGTATTTAGCAGTTCTACAACAACTAAACAGTGTGTATACACAGCAAACGCATTATGTAATAATATGTTAACATTATTTTGTATTTTCATCAATCAATTTTGTAGCATATTTTTCACCCATAGTGGGAGTTATTCCAGGGGGTCTTATTCGAGGATATATGGTATACTCGGCAGACATGATACTATACAATGAGTTGCATGATGTCATATCATGCACGCTGTATCCAACCCATAGAACTCTGTTTTGGTGACTCGTGCTTACGCATATACAGAATGAAACTATTCAATTGTGCCCGCACAATTCAAACCCCCATCAAAGTGTAGTTGAGTTTTTTGGATCTGAATAAATACAAAGCGGGAATGTTTTCTGAATTCAAAATTTTGAACATAACAAGTTTTCGTCAAAATGAATTGATAGCATGTAACTTTTCTAAATATGAATTAGATTAAACTTAGGTAAACGTATAATCAAAAATTTGCAGCACCTATTGGCACAAAAATTAGAGTAAATGAGTGCGTAAAGAACAGCACATTTAAATTTTCCTTCTTACTATCTTTATATTTTCTTTTTTACTAAATTCCTTTCTCGTTCGCTCTACAAGAACAAAATATAACTTTCCAATTTTGTAGAATGATATGTCTGTCGACTATACATATTGACATATTTACGACCCACTGTGCACCGTTTTTCTACCGTATTTAAGATGTATCGCACTTTGCTGTTCAGTAAGATGTTGAATTTCATTGACGCTCAGCGAAGCGAAACATAAATGAACCAAACCTGTGTAATATCATGTCTGCCGACTATATATACTTATTTTTGGCCTATTTTAGTTATATTTGTAGCGATTTCGAAACTTCTGGCCGACTGCCAAGTTTCTATAAGGGTTTTCCGAGTGAGCTACAATTGTACAGTTGTACAAATGGCGTATCTGAACACAAGTATAAGTGTTTTTGCGTCATTCGAATGACGTCCTTTTACTACAGGGCGCGCAGATATTTTGCTTTGCATGCGGCGGTCAGCGTAAGCTCCGCCCACTTTCGTGTAAATGCCCACTAGCGCTAACCCCAAAAATCACGAACGTTCGGTCAGGCTCACCTTTTTTTGTGTGTGAGCTCAATAACGACAGTTAAATTTCTACCATTTTTTACATTTGACAGAGAACGCACATAATTTTAGCCCTCTGTGTGCACGCTCGACCCACAATTCCTATTTTCAAGCGCGCGGGCCTCAAAAGGTTCGTAAAAATCACAAGTTTGTATAGGGAAAACGGGGCGCGCGGCCGGTCCAAAATGCGCGTGCAGTTTTAAGATGTAGGCTGGCGTGAGTGCGCGGAGTAACAGTGGCACTTGGGTCGGTGCCAATACGCACAGGAATTTCTGCGCACACTGTACAGTACTAGCAGGATTCTCTCCGACCTTCGGTTGGGTTTTGTGGTTCTCTACAATTAATACCATTGGAGGAAATATGATAGTTTAGTTAAGTTTGCCCACATGCTAGGCATGTGTTTTGAAATGCGGTATGTAATGTACCAACAATAACAAGACCAATACCAAAGATGCAATGTTTTGGAATGGATTTTTTGTAAACTTCTGTAAAATGGTTGGGCAGTGTGCATTTTGTGTGGTATAGATGTTGTGATATGATAGTGTGGTTTTTGCAAGGTGTCAAAATTTGTTGTTATCTTAAATTGGTTACATTTGTGCTTTGCTGTTCTTTTTGTGTTTGTAAATCCTTGTGGTATAAATTGTAGAGAACCACAAAAACCGACTGAAGGTTGGAGAGAATCCTGCTATAGGTACCCACTACTCAGAGGCTTGCAAAAACTGACACCCCAGTGGGGACCCCCCTCCAAATGGCATCACCCAGGGAACCCCCCAAAAGTGGCACCCCCTGGGAACCGCCCAAAAATGGGACCCCCTAGGGCCCCACAAATATGGCACCCCCTGAGGACCACCAAAAAATGGCACCCCTTAGGGACTCCCCAAAAATAGCACCCCCTAGGGACCCCCCAAAAATGGCACCCCCTGGGGACCCCCCAAACATGGCACCCCCTAGGAACCGCCACAAAAATGGCACCCCCTGGGGACCCACCCAAAGTTGGCTCCCCCTGGGGACTCTTCAAAAATGGCACCCCCTGGGGACCCCCCCCCCCAAAAATGGCACCCCCTATGGACCCCCCCCCCCCCACAAAAAAATATAGCACCCCCCTAAGGACCAACAAAAAATGGCACCACTGGGGACCACCCAAAAAATGGCATCCCATTGGGACCCCCTTGAAATGGCACCCCCATATGTGCCTCCAAAAAATGGCACCCCCTGGAGACCCCCCAAAAATGGCACCCCATGGGGACCCCCTCTAAATCCTGTAAACACAGCCCCTAGTTTGGAAACTCCTGTAAACTCAGCCCCTAATTTGGAAACTCCCATGGACTCAGCCCCTAATTTGGAAACTCCCATAAACTCAGTCCCTAATTTGGAAACTCCTGTAAACTCATTTTCAGGTTTATGGTAATGTAGTGTCAAAATAGAATGAATATTTGAAATAATCTCTAGCATCAATCCACAAATGCATCAATTCACAATCTTCAATTTTTTAGCCCCAGTGGTTAGACTTAAAGGTTATGGTTATGTAGAGTAGAAATGGAGTGCACATCTCAAATCACTGCAATAAAAAACCCACAAATGCATCATTTCACAAATTGAAAGTTTTTGGGCCCAGGGGTTCATTATCAGGGTTTTAGTAATGTGGTGTAAAAATTGAGTGTATATTTGAAATTGCTACAATCAGAAACCCACAAACACATCATTTTATGATTTGAAAATTTTTAGCCCTGGGGGTTCATTTTCAGGGTTATGGTAATGTAGTGTCAAAATGAAGTGCATATTTCAAATCAAGGCAATCAAAAAGCCAGAAATGCATCATTTCACAATTTCTAATTTATTTTCAATTTTCAATTTAAGGCTTACAGTAATGTAGAGTTGAAATTGAGTCATTTCGAATCAGTGCAATTAGAAACCTGCAAAATGCATCATTTCACAATTTGAAATTTTTTGGTCTAGGGGTTCAATTTCAGGGTTTTAGTAATTTAGTGTCAAAATGGAGTGCATATTTGAAATTGCTACAATCAGAAACCCACAAATGCATCATTTTATGATTTGAAAGTTTTCAGCCCAGGGGGTTCATTTTTAGGGTTATGGTAATGTAGTGTCAAAATGAAATGCATATTTCAAATGAGTGCAATCAGAAACCCAAAAATGAATGATTTCACAAATTGAAAGTTTTTGGCTCCAGAGGTTCATTTTCAGGGTTATGGTTATGTAGTTTTCAGGGTTATGTAGTGTCAAAATGGAGTGCATATTTCAAATCAGTGTAATCAGAAACCCACATTGAATCATTTCACAATTTCTAATTTTTGAAGCCCTGGGCATATTTGAAATCGTTACACTCAGAAACCCACAAATCCATCATTTTATGATTTGAAAGTTTTTGGCCCAGGGGGTTCATTTTTAGGGTTATGGTAATGTAGTGTCAAAATGAAGTGCATATTTTAAATTAGTGCTATCAGAAACCCGAAAATGCATTATTTCTCAAATTGAAAGTATTTGGCCCCATGGGTTCATTTTTAGGGTTATGGTAATGTAGTGTCAAAATGGAGTGCATATATCAAATCAGTGCAATCAGAAACCCAAGAATGAATGATTTCACAAATTGAAAGTTTTTGGTTCCAGAGGTTCATTTTCAGGGTTATGGTCATGTAGTTTTCAGGGTTATGTAGTGTCAAAATTGAGTGCATTATATATCAAATCAGTGCAATTAGAAACCCACAATGCATCATTTCACAATTTGAAAGTTGGCCCCAGGGATTCAATTTCAGGGTTATGATAATGTACTGTCAGAATGGAGTGCATATTTCAAATCATTGTAATCAGTAACCCACAAATGCATCATATCACAATTTATATTTTTTAGCCCTGGGGGCCTCACTGAAGGATTATGGTAATGTTATTGTTAACTCCCATAAACTCAGCCCCTAATTTGGCAAACACCCATCAACTCATCAGTGCAATCAGAAACCCAAGAATGAATGATTTCACAAATTGAAAGTTTTTGGTTCCAGAGGTTCATTTTCAGGGTTATGGTTATGTAGTTTTCAGGGTTATGTAGTGTCAAAATAGAGTGCATTATATATCAAATCAGTGCAATTAGAAACCCACAATGCATCATTTCACAATTTGAAAGTTTTGGCCCCAGGGATTCAATTTCAGGGTTATGGTAATGTACTGTCAGAATGGAGTGCATATTTCAAATCATTGTAATCAGTAACCCACAAATGCATCATATCACAATTTATATTTTTTAGCCCCGGGGGCCTCACTGGAGGATTATGGTAATGTTATTGTTAACTCCCATAAACTCAGCCCCAAATTTGGCAAACACCCATCAACTCAACTCCCATAAACTCAGCCTCTAATTTGTAAACTTGTGTCAACAGCCCCTTATTTTTAAACTTCTGTCAACTCAACCCTAATTTATAAACACCCATCAACTCAACCCTGAATTGAAAACTCAGCCCCTAAAAACTCAAGTTCACCCCCTATACATGTGCAATTGCATTCTTGGGAAGCAACTTTGCCATCTACTAACCCTGTTTGTCAAGATTGTAATGTGTTTGTAAAGGGCATTTTGTACTTATAAATAGTGACTGCATTGTGTGCAAAAACACACACGAATCGGGCAAAAAATTAGGCTGTGATTGTGCCCCTATCTTTTGCATTGAAGCATCCTTAGCACGCAGTTCTCTCGAAATTGTATAGGTGGAGATGATATGACTGTGGAATAAAATTCACTGGGAATCATGCCTTATGAGGACTTGGCGGGACGCCAACAGATTTGGATACCCTGGAATAAATAGAAATACACCGTCGCCGACGATTGCGAACAGGCGCGGCGTGCTTTACGTGTCGTCAACTCAGTTTTCAATTCAGATTTCGGCTTCACGTGTCGCAGATGCTCCAAATGCACATGCGGCAACGTTGAAAAGTAAACATTACCGCATCTGCATGGACATCGCTCTGCGACATGCGAAGCCAAAATCTGAGTTGACACAGACCAGTTGACACGTGTGTCAACAAGTGTGCGAGATATTTCCATTTTCAACTATTAGCGGCTATTTCTGGACGCTCAATTGCATTCTGCAGCCTTTGTCGGTGTCGCGTGCGGACATACTGCGTTTTTATAATACGCAGCCCGGTAACTTGGCAGCAAGCCAAGTTTTTATACGTGGCTCGGTCCAAATTTATTCTGTGGGTGGTTTCTCATCTGCGTCGTATTGAAATGACGGTTTTCTCAACGCTGCACATTACCGCTTGTGTTCACGATGTTGGTACAGCTTTATACTTCTATCTTTTCTACTTTACACTCATTGGAGAACTTCTCGCTCGCGTTGCAGGCACTTTTGGACCGCTTGGCAGACTGCCAAACTCAGTTCGCTGTTCTGGTCGGTCGAAAATCGCCAGAATGTGTCGCTGTAGCGGCTTATACCTGGTTCCACGATAACGACAATTCGATACCGTTTGAGATAATAGGATGTTCCTTGCCAGCCGGTTTGTGTTTTGTTTGCTATGGTACTTTAAACTTACGATGCGAAATTCTAAGGTTGGACCTTTCGTTCTCCGTTTGCAGGCATTGACGTGATCGGGATAGCCACCGGCGACGCGTCGCATCTGTCTCGGATCAGGACCAGCTTGGGTTCGGCCGCCGATGCGAACAGCGACGACTTTCAAGCGATCATTGTGTCCGATTCTGACATCTCGGAGTGAGTAGTGGGCCATTTGAATCTGATCGTGACACCGGCACTGGGTGTAAAATTCATTAGCAGTGTGAAAATAGGTGGGAATTACTGGTGTGTTCTTGAAAAAAATCCCCATATATCCATTATCCCGAGGGGCTGCTGAAGTTCCTGTGTTTCCATTTCCATTCGATTTTTCCACACAATATACCGACTTTCAGTTGGCGGGTCACGTCTCTGTGTGGCAGTCCCTTGTCTTCAAACGTGGCGATATCAGACAGTAATCCTCTCTGTGACACGATCACTTTGAGCGCAACCGCATGTGAACAAATTGTCATTGAAATGAGGGATTCCAGTGTAGGTGTGTTGGGGCCGTTTCGGGGAATTTTTTTTGGCTACTATCCCCTGAACCCTCCAAATTGCCCAGCTATTTACCTATCCGGACATATTTTTTAAAAGAAATTTTATCCCAATTGTTGCTCAAAATCTGCTATTTTCGTACCATTTTACAGATTTTACCTCCAAAATCACTAGTTCATGTGTATAACTGCTTATTTTCAGCTATTTTTAATACTATATGTTCTTATACACTTATTTTGAGCTATTTTTCACATACTTCTAGCGATTCTCCTCCGATTTTTCTTCCATCTACGCCCTGAAAAGGCCAATCTATTGAACCCTGCGAACCCCCCCCCCCACCCCCCCCAGAAAATTCTTCAGCCATCTATACCTCCGGATGAGCGATTTGCTATATCTTCAACCCCCGGAGGGTCAAAATTCAAGATACCCCTGCATTGGACATTCATTTGATAAGCTCAGGGATGTCAAACGGGGATGGGCGGAAAATTGAGATGAAAATTTGTTTACAACTCAACCACATCGGTCTCGTTGCAGCCACCTCCCTGCGAGAGAATCTCACTCAAAGTATCGAAGCGATTCGTTGTCGGCTTAACAACCCGCAGACCGTGTTTTTTGAATGTGAAGAACTGCAAACTATGCTGCAATTGGGCAAAACTGGAAAAAATAAAGACAGTGTCACTGCAGCAACTTTATTGACGTCATCTTTGGCTAGAAAAGGGCATGGCGCCAAATTGAAGACGCCTGATTTTCGATTCGTTGGTTTCGTATTCGTCTCACTGATTTTTCGTATTTTTCTCGTCATTTTTATTTATTTCTTATTTTCAGAATCACTTCGAATTCAAATCTTATCATCGCATCACGGGATCAGATAAAACGGGCACCCTTCTCGATTGTGCCCCAGTGGTGCTCACCGCACTTAGTTGGTTAATTATGTTAACTATTATAATGTGGTGGGATCCCTTGCTGAATAGGTATCTATTCTCTAGAAATACCGCAGCTATCCCGCCCTTTTTTGAATTTAAGTACCGTATTTCCTCGAAATACCCCCAGGGTTTAAGTGGGTGTATTTTGAGGGGGGGGGTATTATTTCGTCAAAAAATTTCGTGAAATTCATAGTAAAGAATACGCTTTTACATACCCAAAACCGGTAATTAATGTGATCAAATAGGATATATTTGGACATATCAACACGTACACAAACAAACTACACAAACTTATAATATTGATAAAATTGTGTAGCTGCAATACAAACTGACAGTAATAAATATACCATTTAAATTGCATACATGATGTACATCATTCCAGATGGGGGTCATTTCGTGGTGGGTTAATTCGATGGGGTATTTCAGGTAAATACGGTAGTTGTAGTTAAAATTTCCAGCCATCTATCCTTTCTGGAGCGACTCGGCTAACCTATCTAGACTTCAAGATGCATTTAATCTACCCAACAACTCACCGAACCTCATTTGCTGCTGCATTTCTCTGTGAAGGTCATTCTAAAGTTGACTTTATGCAGGGAATATCAACTACCTTACAATTCCATTGCGACTGTCTGGAACCTGCATCGTTTCATCTAAAACTGACGGTTGTGACATGTCAAGACTTTTGCACCAATCATTGCTGAGATCTTTGGACCGTGTCGCGCTGACTTTGAAGCTTTTCGTGACGGAGGTAATTTTTTTAATGAAAAAACCCTCTTTCTTTCACTTGATAATCACGATGAAATTTTCAGGTAGATGAAGGTGGATGTGAACTGCCCACAGTACGGTGTGCAACATTCCTGCCTGACCATTTGACCCATTTTGTTGAAGCTGTACACCTGGGTGGCATACCCGATGAAATGTCCAGTTGGCACGATCATTGATTCTATCTTTTATTGAAAAGCCGTTTTTGGATCATTGCAATTTTTTTAGGATCTATCCGTCTCCACTGGCACAATGCTTATGGCCTGCCGGTTGATAGGCCATTTTTCAAGCGATCTAGTGCATACGTTTTTCCGGACACTTGCATTGAACGTTTGATCGATGTCCACGTGAATTGCAAGTTGGAATCTGGTGCGTTTCGTGGAATGGTTTTAGTCTGTCGAGTCTTAATTGTTGTGGACGTAGTATTTTGCTCAAATAATCCCCATAGGAATTATTGTTTAGTCTGTCGAGTCTTAATTGTTGTGGACGTAGTATTTTGCTCAAATAATCCCCATAGGAATTATTGTTTAGTCAGACTTTTTTTAGGGGGGACTATTATTATTATTTCGTCAAAAATTTCAAGCACTTTTCTATCAACTCATCTCACGAAATATGCTTTATCAACACAATAACGTGTCATTTTTGTTGAAATAGGGCACAACAAATTAATCAAATCTCTTAAGAGGGATTATTATTCCCTCACTCGTCTTACGGGGAGTTATTCAAGCAAATACGGTAGCTAGATAAGATGTAACTCGAATAAGCTCGCAGCAATTTTCGTCCAAAATACTCGCAGCGGTAAAAGGGGCTGTATCCGTCGTACGAGGCCGTTATTTTTATCACCACTATATGCAAGATAATATCGATGACAATGGCTGGGGCTGCGCGTACAGAAGTCTGCAAACAGTTTGGAGTTGGTACAGATTACAGGGATACACCGATTTGCACCCGCCCAGTCACAAGGAGATACAGCAGGTAACCTTTGCAAAATTTATGATTATGATGTGAGACAATCACATTGTGATTATCTGATCCAGGATTTTTGGGCGGGGGTGGCGGGTGGTTACCTATAGAGTGGCGGAACGGCGGAAGCGCGCAAATTTTTTAGCATTACACCATGCAAAATGGTACCGAAAGTTGCATTTCCCATGTTTTTCAGGTCTTACCCCGAGAACGGGAGGGAGCTGCAGCACCCCCTGCCCCCTGGATAAGTCCTTGAACCATCGAAAAATTGCCATTCAAAAATAGTCACTCCGCAGGCGCTAGTAGACATCGGCGACCGGCCAGCGAAGTTCGTCGGCTCGCGGCAATGGATCGGGTCGCTAGAGCTGAGCTACGTGCTCAATCACCTGCTGCAGGTGGACAGTCGCATCGTGACGGCGGCCAGCGGCACCGAGGTGGCCGACAAGGCGAGGCAGTTGGCCAGGCATTTTGAGAGTGTTGGCAGCCCCGTCATGATTGGTATGTTGGTGTGAGGGTTTGATGCGCTCATGCTGAGGGTGGCTGTGGGGGTTTTGCAAAGGTTGGGTGAAAAACGTTTAAAAAATCGAAGCATCGAAACGTTTATTTACATAGACATACCTAGTTTAAATACTTCTGAAGAAAAACAACACCCTTTTTTGAAAAACGTTTTTCCGTCCGTATTAATGCTGAGAATTTGTTTTAAACATTGTTTCTTTTAGCATCTCTATTGGGGGCTAATACTGTGCTATGTTTTTACCTTGTTTTCTACAAATTTGCATATTTTCGGCCGAATTTAGGTGGCGGCGTGCTCGCACACACTATTCTCGGCGTCGATTTCAATGAAGATTCAGGGGAAGTTCGATTTTTGGTCCTCGACCCTCATTACACTGGCGATGAAGATATTCAAACTATTGTATCCAAGGTTATTTTTTCAGAATTTTTTTGTTATTGGTTTTTTATCGGTTAGTCATGTTAGTGTTGTCAGTACACCGATTTTCACGGTAAAAAAGCAAAAATCTTAAGTGTTTATTTCGATTAAAAATTGTGGATAGATTGCTCAAAACGTGCTTAGGGTGGCTGGGTCAATGGGTAAATCAGGGCTCAGGCAATAGATATTAAGCAAGCTTTTGGCTCAGCGGTGTAGGCGTAGCGGAGAGCTGTGGCGTTTGTGTCGATGGTATAAAAATAATACAATGGCAAAATATTTACAGGGTTGGTGTGGGTGGAAGCAGAGCTCATTCTGGCAGGGGGATTCATTCTACAATCTGCTGCTGCCGCAGAGACCAAGCGATGTGATTTAAATTTGTGCGAATTTTTTTCGCTTTTATGTTTAAGCATTCTGATTCATGTGTGAAGCTGGTGAAGTTTCGTGAAGTGGTACCTACCTACTGTGATGTTGTTATCTTGTCGTTTTTATATTTATACATTTGGTTCATCTATTTGTTATTATGTTGATGATGTGGAAAGAAAACCGTTGAGCACAGGAAGCTATCAAGCTTATTTTGTATTTTCTTTGGAGTTATTAAAACATACACGTTTAGCCGGAATACCCAGGTGTTTGTATTTATATTTACGTTTTTTCAATTGCATGCTTTGTTATACCCTGTGAAAAATACACAGGTGCGAGTGAAAACATAAAAATTTGTGTTAATGAATATTTAAAATTCATTTTTCCATTGTGTTAGTAATTTGTAGTCAAATAAACCGTAGACCGCAATACCTAATTAACATCCGCATATCCTTTAATAAGTGGCCCTTGAATACCCCCCACCACGTTAGCTCACTGAGAAAAATACCCCCCTCGATAACCCCCCCCCCTACATTATGGATGGGAAAGACGTACCTACATGTATGAAAACGCTTAATGTATATGAATATGTGTACAGTTGGTGAAGCTGTTTGGTGGTTGCTGGTTCATTGGCTGGAGTGCTGTCTGCTGGCCTGGTGGGGCTCAGCTATCACATATTTAAACAACAAAACGGGAAGGAGGATCATGCACACATCACTAGATGATATTTTTGTTAATTAAATGCTGTATGCCTAGGATCACTTTTATCACTGGAAGTCACTGCTAACTGTACATTAAAGGGAATGTATGTTTTGCAGCTGATGTTCACTAGCATTGACTTCATTGCATGAATTACGAATTCAACCATGAATTAACCACAGTCCTACAATATATTGATCATGCATTTTACTGAATATTCTGATGAAAAATAACTCCCTCTGAATAAGTCCCAAGTCAAGAATTTATGACGAAAAATAACTCCCCTGTGGTTGTGGACTTATTTGAGTGTATACGGTACACACCTATACACTCAGACTTATTCATAAATATACAATTCTCGAGCTGAGGAAAAAATTCCCCCCCTCGAACCTCCCCCCTCGAAATACCCCCCGTTCCTCATTTTCGAATTTTGGTCAACTTAGGCTGATAAAAACATTGTTTGCATTTTGCTGTCCTGTCGTTTGGATTATGCGGCGCTTGGATTTTAATGGAGGCTTCTCCAAATCGCATGTTTAAATAACGTCACGCGGCAGCAGAAACACCTACTTTCAATGTCCCAGAACTAAACCATCCACGCATGCTGTGCAGCTAGCCGCCGCTCAAACTGCAAGACTTTCCCATGCGCAAGATTTACCGCTCACGGCGATGCGACGCCGCCGCGGCGGCGGGCATTCAGTGCTCAATGAGCCATCAGTCTATTGAGATCGACGGTTGATGCACTTGGCTCTTTTGCTTGGGTTGTGTTCCCCTGCTCGCTGCGTTTGGGTGAGTGGCCTCTTAGATTCTGTGCGCGGTGGTTTCAGTTGGCGCTAGGTCGTTGAGGCTTTTGTTGGGTCAGTCTGCCGTATTACTTCGAACTGCTTCTGGACTTTGCATTTTTTTGTGGTGGGAGACTACTGTCGGTAATTTTCTGACGTCTCCTACCAGTTTTCCTTGAGGCTATCGTCCTTAATAAAACGTAAATAATTTTTTGCGTAAATATGTTGTGTGCTTGCGGCTCTAGTGAGGAACGGTGCTCACTGTATAGAGTATTTCTGACGTCAACGCCACACACTTAGGGTGTCAACTTTCCGTTTTCTGGCCGCTGAAATCTTTTCCGGCTGCTAAATTTTGTCCCGTTTCCGTTTTCCGTCTGCTGAATGTTTTCCCATTTCCGTTGTCGTTTTCCGTAAAAAAATTTTTTGACACCCTACACACTGGGTGTCAACTGGTTTCCGTGTCAACTTGACATCCAGTGTGTGCGTGGCGCCTTCCGATTACAATTTTGTATAAATTTTGTACTTGTTTTACTTCTAGCCTGTGGCCGGGTGTGTTTAAATGAGAAGGAATTTTTTATTCACTTCACTGGTTAAATTGAAGGTAGTCGTCATTCGAAGTAATACGGTTAGGCGATCTTCCAAACAAAATCACCGGCGGGATGTATGACTGGCGGTCGCGCAGCTCGCCGAGGATGGACGTTGCGGGTGAGTCTGACAAGGCAATCAGCACCCGCAAGGTGCGCAGTCCCTTTGTGGGCCTGGCAAATCAAGCAATGACCTGCTACTTGAACAGCTTGCTGCAAACACTGTTCATGACTGCTGAGTTCAGAAGCGCCATTTTCGCGTAAGTGGCTTTGGCCAAATTTTATCTACCGTATTTCCTCGAAATACCCCCCTCAAAATGGGCACTATGAATTTGTGGTCCGGGAAATGCATAACAGAGTTACAGACGTTCAAAACACTTACTGTGTTACGTTAGACCATCGTTTATACCATCTATTTTTTATATAAGGCTGTAAAAACTTATAAATGATGGTTATTGTTGCATTTTTCACGTTTTTCTCTCAAAATTTTCACTCTGAAAAAATAAACCCCCCGGGGGGTAATTCGAGGAAATACAGTAAATGTACACCATAGTTGTGAAATGTATTTACGTTTATTCAATAAATACGTGAACTCGAGTACTGCCTAAATACGTTTGCGTTTCCTCCCGAAAAAATACCGGTACTCACATACCTACTCTTGTACTTTTTGAAAGTATGCGAGTACAGAAAACGTATTTTAAGGGGACAATTTTTACGTTATTTTTGTGAGAAAAATACTCACTTTTATGTGTTCTGTGGGAAAAAAACGATTTTTACGTTTTCCCTGGAAAAAAATACTTATTTTTACGTTTTTTTTTGTTGAAAAAAGTAATTTACTCATGTTTTACGCAGCGTAAAAGTATTTAAAAGATACTTTACGTTTTCTGTACTCAGGGGTGAGTAAAATAAAAATACTTTACATTTACATTTACTTTTAAAAAGTTCTGTACTTTTAACAACTCTGATGTACACTCGGCGGACATCACACCACACTTTGCGTGGAAACCTACCATAACTTATCAGAATGAAGAAATTTACAGTTTTTAGTAATATTTCGTTTTTATTATGAAATAATTCATTACGAATTTCTTCAGAAGAGTTAACCGTATTTCCTCGAATTACCCCCCGGGGGTTCATTTTTTCAAAGTGGAAATTTTGAGGGGGGTTAAACGAGGGGGGAGGGGGTATTTCACAAACCGCATTACGTTTTCTATACAGTAAATTGGGGGGGGGGGGGTATTTCGAGGGGGTTTAGAAGTTCATAGTGCCAATTTTGAGGGGGTATTTTGAGGAAATACGGTATTCATAAAATTATGGTAGAATTCTGCGCAAAGTATGCACTCCGTTCGGTATAGTTATAATCATTCTGCCATTAGTCGCCCATATTTATCTTTTCAGCTGGCGGTTCACTGGAAACCGTTCGAATGCCGGCCGCAACATACCCTACCAGCTGCAGCGGCTTTTTCTCCTACTTCTCACAGCAGACCCTCAAAATGCATCAACACCAGATGAAGACGCAAGACCAGTCAGTTTGGACACGGCTGCGCTCACTGCCAGCTTTGGGTGGGATAGAGATGACCAATGGAGACAGCATGATGTACAGGAATTGTGCCGGGCAGTTTTTGATGCATTGGAGAGAAACCTGATGAGGAGTCCACAAGCTGGTTTGATTGCTAGATTATATCAGGTGGGTTTCTGATCAGGGGCGATTTCCGCAAGTAGCAAAGTAAAGAGTAAAGTAAGTAACCATTGAGGTGCAAAGAAAAAAATTAAAATCATAAATGGAAAATAAAGAGTAAAGTACTTTGCCCCTTGTGAAACTGGCCCAAACTGGGTGATTTTTTACAAGCTTTGCGGTTGCTTTGTAAAATACCCTGTCTTTATGTTTACAGGGACAGTTGATAGACTATATACAATGCCTCCAATGTAAAAAGGAGTCTAGCAAAGAGGAACCATTCTCAGAGCTCCCTCTGTCACTCTGTGGTAGCCAAACTGACTCTGCTGGGAAACGGCGCTATAAGGACTTGGTATGTCCATATTTATCATTTTATTTTCTCCGCGTTTTTCAGAGAGGTTTAATTTGTAAATATTTTTATTTTTGAGGGATTATCTGAGAAACACCCATTTTTGGAACGATAATTGTTATTAATTTGACTCTGCGCAGTTCAACTGTGTGTCTGGCTTTTTGGAACCTGAACTGCTGACAGGCCTCGACCAGTATTTCTGTGACAAATGTGAGAAGAAGTGTGATGCACTCAAGGTCCTAATGGAATCTGTTTGATGTGCCGTTGTATTCAAACGCACAGGCAATTCTGATTGCATACCCGCAGGGTTTCCGGATTCTGCGATTTCCATACATTTTGATGATTCAGTTGAAACGATTCGATTTCAATTGGCAAACGCGATGTCGAATAAAACTGAATGATGAACTGCGATTTCCATTGGTTCTTGACCTCAATAAATTTGTGATGAAGCATGATTTTGTTGAGGAGAATTCACCAATGACCGAGTGTGATAGTTCCGATTGGAATGTTGATGATGAGTGCGTTTTGACAAACACTGTTTCAAAAACTCCATCATTTAGTACCGATGCTCAAAATGTAACCACACTTGCAGAGAATTCTATAAAACATCTTGCCTTGGACAAACCGTTGACGCTGTTCTAAAACGTGGTCCTTTTGTCTATGAATTGTTTTCTGTGATTGCACACACTGGATCAGCAAATGGAGGACACTATTTTGCATTCATAAGGTTCGTGCTTTAGATAACTGTTCCACATGTTTAGTGTCTAAATGTCTTATTTTTGTTCAGGAGCCTGGACTGTAAAAATGGGTCTGAATGGCACTGTTTTAATGATGAATCGGTCACCCCAGCCGCGTGGGAAAATGTCCAGGAATATTCCTATGGTGGCAGACCAGCAAACAGCGACAGTGCCTACATGCTTGTTTATAGACAAGTTGACAGACAGAAGAATGCAAAATTGATTGGCAAGGATGAGTTGCCTACAGATTTGGCTTACCTGTCTGATGTTGTTAACATTGAAAGAGATGCTGAGCTGGCTAGGAAAGCACAAAGAGAAATGATGAGAAGTGTCTGTCATCTATGTGACTTTAATCTGCACTAAACCTTGAGATGAACTGCAATTCACAATGATTCATATCCAGGTTGAGGTATTCCTTGACACAAAATCTGGAGTAACAAGTATTGGCCAGGTGCAGATTTCCCGTCAGGGTTTTATGTGGCGTCTTTGTGAAAAAGCACTCACTTTGATCAAACACGATTTGGATACAGAGGATTACAGACCATTGGTGATCCGAAATGGCCAAGATGGTGGGAAGGTATGTTGGAGATAGGATTGGCTGCATTTTTTACCAACTGTTTTTTAAAATGCAAGGATGGAAACTGTTTGCTTTTTTGCAGCCAAAATGTTTGTAGCCAACTGCTTTTGAAAAGGTTTTGAAAAATCTAAAAACATCAAAAAATCAAAAACCCAGATCTTTGAAAAACATTTTTTGGATCCTTAGTTGGGTAGCCTCTCCACAGTTTTACATGTGCTTAACATAAGTTTAACAATCAAACACAGGCTCTAGAAGTAGTTGACACTGCTCCAATCACTGTGGATGACAATGACCAGATCAAATCAACCTGCACAGTGGATCTTTGCCTGCCCCGGGATGCATCAATATTATTGCTTGCCAGAGATCATGATGGTGATGACCGTGTATTCAAGAATTTGCCACCATTGGGTGTGGGAGGGATCACTGTTAGGTATAGAGTTGTTAGGGTGTCTGATGGAAAGGTGAGCAGTGCAGGGGTCTCCAAAATTGTGGCCCTCGCCGGGGCTAGATAGATAGCAAATCGCTCCTCCGGAGGGATAGAGGGCTGAAAAATTTTTCTGGGGGGGCTGGCGGGGGCACATTATATAGGTTTTTTCAAGCTTAAGAAGGCAGAAAGGGGAAAAATCATTTATAAACAGTGTAAAGTAGCCAAAAGTAGGTTTAAAATGGCTAAAAATGGGTATATAACCATGTATATAGCCGGAAAGCATGATTTTGAAGGTTTAAAACTATAAAAAGGTGAGAAAATTAGTGATTTTGAGCGAAAATTGGGGCGAAAAAACCACTCCAGATAGATAGATAGCTGACCGATTTGGGGGGGGGGGCTTTTGGGGGTAGTAGCTAAAAATTTTGCCTCAAAATAGATAGATAGCTGAGCGGCCTCCGGGATAGATAGATAGCTGGACGATTTGGGGGGAGGGGCTGCAGATGTGTTGGATTGT